>OY728135.1:608135242-609335242 GCA_963277665.1 Viscum album | reverse complement strand
TGTCTCATAAAGAAGTTGTACCTGTCTTTGAGTAGTGTTTGTGAAATGTATTAAATGCCTGTTTGGCACTTTATGGAAAGCGATAAAAATGTTTTGATAAAAACCCTCTTAGGGCGACTCTCATGCCTTGGTTGAAATTGATTGTTTGGGAGGCTGCGCTTAGAGGCTCCCGGGTACTTGAGTAGAAAAAGGCATGAGGTTGTTCCACGGAGTGGCTCGGGTGATGCCTGTTGTGCTTTATATATATATATATATATGATTGGATGCTTGGTTGGCATTAGTTGGCTCACCCCTTTTTCAAACACTTGAGACATGGGAATCTGGCATATTGAGAGAATATTCTAAGAACGATTGCTGCACTGGTAGGTTATGGTACTGACCAGTGGCCCATAGTAGGTGGATATATTGGGTTTATTACTATGGGATTTGCCCTCGACCTGCCTGTGAGTGGATGGTCGATCGTTTTGTGCGTTTTGATTTCATCGTGACATGTCAATAAGGATGATTTCTCATGTATTGGTGTCTTCTAGTTTATTCTCGATCTCCTAGGTTCACCCATGTCTATTCAGCTTTTGTAGCTTGCAGTAATGATTATGATGCTCACATGTATACCTACATTGCCCTTGCTGTGTGTTTTAATTTTTTCATTCTGGTGTATTGTTTTCTTTGGAAAATGGTAAATTGCTTTTGATTAGGTTTCTAAAAAATTGTTTTCAAATAAAAGTATTTAATCCCCTTTGTACAAATTTGAAAAACTTAAACATCACTTTCCCCCTTTCCTGAAATGTCATTGACACTAATGAAATGAACCCAAATTTTGAAATGGCTAAGGGCAATGGTTCGTACTTTGTTTTTAAGTAAAATGCTTAGAAAAACATACTTTTATAAATTGTAGTTCAAACTTGAAATGATGTTTCTTTTATTTTAAAGGTAGTGCATTGGGAATAGATATTGGGCTAGCCTACTGAGTTTTAATACTCACGCCTATAGTTCTTTTCTGTTTTTAGTGTTTGTGCAGGCTATAGCTTGAGTGCGCTCGCCTAGGGCGACGCTTGATCGTTGAGTCGGAGAGCGACCTGCGAGGTCGCACGAAGTTTGTTCGGACGTCGTGTTTGGTTAGTTTGATTTCTGTTTGTTCTTGTTTAGTCACTTTATCTGGTTTATCTTTTCTGCGCTGCTCTGTATTATTTCCGCTGTCTTATTTATTTATAATGGGCGAAATCGTTCTCATAGCCTTTGTTGATGCCCTGGCGCTTGTCGCCAGCCCGGGAGGATCGGGAACGCCTCTCGGGCCATGTCGCGGACCGGCTCGGGTGACCGGTTCAGGGTTGACCCGGGTTGGTTCGTGACAAAATGGTATCAGAGGAGGTTTTCTCTTAGCAGACCTCACTTTTCAGAGCGCCCTTTGTTACTTGGGATGTCAAGGTAGATGGAGTAGGATTGTCGGGACTTGAGGGGTAGGTGCGAGAAGAGCGTCGCGAACTCTTGCCCGTACCTATCCTCAGGTTTCCATGGGAAGTCCAGTTTAATTTGTTTGTTTGGGTTTTTATGGTAATGTTTTGCGATTGGGATACGACAAAGGGAGTTGGGCCACTAGTCCTCCTAACCCGCACGGCCTGGCAAGCCATGCAGAGCTAGGGGCATGGCCCAAGAAGGCTCTCTGTGTTAGTGACGTGTTTGGCATATGGTCGCCAACCATATGGTCAATACACCCACTGACACTAGTCCCCTGTTTGAGTTGTTTTGGGGTCCCCCTTGATTTTTGAAAGTGGTTTGAATTAGAAAAGTTGGTTTTGAAAAAAAATGGTTGTTTGAAATGACATGTTAAATTTGTATATTGTTTTAAAAGAAGTGGTATGAATAAATTGTTTTTGGAAAATGAAGTTGCTTTGTTTTGGCCTTGGTGTTCGATGAGTACTCACATGCATTTTGGTGTGTTGGAAATGTGGATGGATGTCTGGTATGGTGGATGGATGCCCTGGGTGGCACAGATACATGCATGTGAGTGAGACTCTAAGGGATACCAATGGCGAGGGTTTAACTTAACAAGATTGTTTTAAATTAAAGATGTTTTCAAAGAGAAAAGTTTTGATGTTATGATAACTTGTTTTCTCGGATTTTGAGCTTGTCACCTATGCAGTGTTTGATTTTGAGGTTTTTATTCATTCGTTGAGTTGGCGTTGATTGGGTTTTTGACCTTTCCTTGTCCAGCGGTTATCCCTTTGAAGCTTCGATGGGTGATCGTAGTGCGGTTGATCAACCTAAGGATTTTATGCTTGAGTTTCTGAAGTTGGATCCACCTCTCTTCTATGGTCAATTATAATCTTCTGTGGCAGAGGAGTGGAAGCGGAATATTGAAAGGGACTTTAACCTCATGGAGTTGCCCGAGTCGTTGAAAGTCAAGTTTGTGACCTTCATGCTTGAAGGTTCACCGTGGATGTGGTGGAAGTCAGTGTCTCGGAACAAGCCCCGTCAAGAGGTTACTTGGGAGTTTTTCAAGGCCTCGTTCATTCGTCAGTATTTCTCTGAGGAAGAAAGGGTGAGAAAGGGGATGGAAATGTGTTTTCTACAGCAGGGCGACGGATCCGTGTTAGAATATTTCCATCGCTTTGTGGAACTAGTACCTTATGATTCAGAGTATGCCACAAATGACCCCGTGAAGGCTCGACGCTTCGAGGCGGGTCTCCGCCCTGATCTACAGTCGAAGGTTTCAGAGTCCAACCTAACTTCTTTTGTCGATGTGGCAAGACAAGCTTTTCGTATCGAAGCCGCGATGGCAGGAGTGCTCGAAGTAGTTCTCCCTCCTTCGATCCTTATGAGCACTGGTGAAGGTTCTGGAAAGGAGATGAGTAAGCAAATGGAAGTGGATGGATCAGGTCATGGAATCAAGAGGCCTCGAGATCTTTCATCGACCTCTTCGGAGCGAGAGATTATTGTGTGTTATCAGTGTGGCAAGCGGGGTCACAAGAAGTCATCGTGCCCAAGCGCTCCGAAGCCCTGCCAGGCATGTGGATGCCTGGGTCACTTGCGACGATTTTGCCGGGGCGTAGCAAGGAAGCGTCGTAGAGGAAGCTCTCAGAAGTAGTGTGTTGTTGGGTTTTTGTTCAAAGTTTCCAGTGTAAGTTTCCTTTCTGTGTAAGTGATCTATTATCATGGCCTATGTATGGGTGTTGTTTTGGGTTTAAAATGTATGGGAACTTCATGGGTCTTTTGACGAACCTCGTCTTTCAATGCTGGTGTGTTTTTAATTTTAAACTCTTGTCCTTTCTTTTGTCAAATCAAAAGATGCATGTTTCTTGTTGGGATTATCAGAACCTGACTGCGAGGTAGGAGATGCTTCATCCATCAGAGCTCCAACCAAAAGGTCTCGGAGTGAAGCCAGCGCGTAGTCAGGAACCCCCGGGGGGAAATTTTAAAGAGTCCGGTTAAAGTCGCACCTCTATCGTCGTGGTGAGATGGTTTTGGTGTTGTTGCTCTGGTTTCTCTGTCGTTGTAGTTTTCCTCTTGTCGCAAAGCGCGCGATGGACTTATCCCTCACGTAGTGTCGGGAATCGTGCCTCTTGGATGTAAGTTGCTGACCAGTGATTTTTCATGGGCCACTGATGAAAATCAGTTGTGGCCCTGGTTTGGGTCCATCCCGAAGTGATGGGTCACGAGTAGTCGTACGTCGTAGTTTCAGTGATTTGATCCTTGGGCCCACCCTCCCCGCCCGTGGGGTAAGGGTTTTGGTTCGCGTAAATTTTTCAGATCAACTCCTATTACTTTTGGACGTGAGTAAGTGGTTTAAAGGTCCTTGGTGTGCTCTTTCTAGCTGGAGTAAGGTCTCATGCATGTCTAAGCTGGTTTCCCGTTTGGTCGTTAGTTGGTCGGTTCTTTGTGGTGGGGAGACCCAACATGAGTCTCTTTGGGTTTTCTCTTAAATCGTTATTGAATGCTAGATGAGTTCTTGTGGTGGGGAGACCGTTCAGGCCTCCCCTCTGTTGGTGATTTACTTTGGGCAATGAGGTTCAGTCCCGCTGGTAGTCGTTGTGACATCCTTGGTTAAGAGGTTGGATCGTGTTCTGTGAAATCCTTAGGTGTTGATCGATCGACTGGTTGGTGTGGTGGCTTTCCGGGGGTGGAAAGCGTTATGGTGGGGAGAATTGTCACACCCCGACAAGCGCGTTTATTTTATTTTATGATTTCTTTGACTTTAAATTATATTTCTGCGGTTCGTGTTCAGTATCGGACCAGGTTTTTGAGTTTTTGTTAAAATGTGCGCTTTCTGACGCGACGTCGTCGGGCGCGTGAGCGGAGCCTGTTCTGGAAACCCCGCTCGTCCCTGCCCGGTGTATTTTCACATCTCGTTGTCTTTGGAAAATTTTAAATAGAGTCTTTATATTTAACGCGCACATCTATTGTTATCAGTTCATAGTTGTTTTTATTATTTAAGACGAAATGAGTATTTTTACCATTTGTATTTTTATCATCATGATTATTATTATAATTATTATTATTATTATTATTATTATTATTATTGATCTTAATAAAGATTTTATTAATTATTATGGTTATTTATTTATTTATTTTCTCTTTTCGAGAGTTGGGTTGAGTTTTAGACTAGTGCGCATGCACTACATGTTTGGCAGAGACTGTGCGGACAGCCTGGACACCGGTCTGACAACTTCTGGATCAGACAAAAGCTCACGCTTAGTTCGCGCACAGTCGCTAGAGGCATGTGCGGACTGCGCAGTTGCGCTATTCAATAAAATAATTATTATGAAATGAAATTATTGTTATTAGAGATTAAAGTTATTATTATTTTTATTATTATCATTCTTTTATTATTATCACTATTTTTGTTTCATTTATTTACTTCTTTTTCTTACCTCTTTTCTTTTATTTATTTTTCTTTCCTTCTCTCTAACCCTAGATCCCCATTCTCATTTCTTTTCTTCTCCCGTAGCCCCCATGAGCGCCGCCACCCACATTTTTTTTTCCTCCCTTCTTCTCCCCCCTCCTGCGTCGAACCCTAGCACCGCTACCCCTCCTCACCTCCCGTTTTCCCTGCATGCGTTGCACCCTCCAGCTCCCGGCTTCCCCCTAGCGCGTCTCCTCCTTCAGCACACCGCACGACGCCTTCCCCTGTAGCACCGGCCTGGACCCAACCTCCCTCTTCGGTTGTGCTAGCCGAACCACAACGCCCCCTGCTCCATCAAGCAGCCGCAGCACCCGGCGCTTCTCCCTCTGTCCGTCGCAACACCTTCCGTCCGGCCGAGTCCTCACCAGCGCTGTCCGATCTACCGCGCACCACTTCCGGCCTGGTCGAGTCCCTCACCAGCGTCGTTGGGCCGCCGGCCCTTCCTTCTCCACGCGGTGAACCCTACTACTCGGCGCCCTCCCTCGTTGCAGCAACCCCTCGCCCACCTGCTCTCTCCCTCTCCCCTGTTTTCTTTTTTTTTTCTTTTCTTCCTTCTCCTCCCGCAACAGCAGCGGCCTCCCTCCCCTGGTCCAGCGGTCCAGCCAGCCCGCGCCCCCCCCCCCCTTTCTTCT
This sequence comes from Viscum album, assembly GCA_963277665.1. Lineage (NCBI taxonomy): Eukaryota > Viridiplantae > Streptophyta > Magnoliopsida > Santalales > Viscaceae > Viscum > Viscum album. The sequence continues at coordinate 609,329,710 of OY728135.1, read as the reverse complement.
TCTCTCCTTCTTCTTCTTCTTCTTCTCTCCTTCTTCCTCTTCTTCTCTTCTTCTTCTTCTTTTTCTTTCCCCTGTCCGCCGCACTGCACCCCCGCCGCTCGGCCTTCCTCTTCTTCCTCCTCTTCTTCTCTTCTTCTCCTTCCTTTCTTCTTCTTCTTCTCTCCTTCTTCCTCCTCTTCTTCTTCTCTTCTTCTCCTTCCCTTCTTCTTCTTCTTCTCTCCTTCTTCCTCTTCTTCTTCTTCTTCTTTTTCTTTCTCCTTCCTCCTGTCCGCCGCGCGCCTCCCCTCCCGGCCAGGTCTCTTTCTTTTTTCCTTTTATTTATTTATTTTGTTTTATCTTATTAATATTATGATTATTAATGTTAATTATTATTGTTTTTCATACTATTATTATTATTATTATTAATATCATTATTATTATTATTATTAATATTATTATTATTTTGTTATTATTATTATTATTATCATTTTTCTTATTATTATTAGTGTTAGTATTGCTAATATTATTATTATTATTATTATTATTATTGATTTTATTATTATTATTATTATTATTAATTGTACTACTATTATTATTATTATTATTATTATTATTAATTTTATTATTATTATTATTATTATTATTATTATTGTTACTATTATTAATATTATTTTTATTATTTTTGTTATTATTATTATTATTATTAATTTTATTATTATTATTATTATTATTATTATTATTATTATTACTATCATTATTCATATTCTAATTATTATTGTTATTATTATTAATATTATTATTATCATTATTTTTATTATTATTATTATTATTATTATTATTATTATTATTATTATTATTATCTTCATCATCGTACTCTTGTTGGTTCATGAGTTTTAATTGACGGTGGATTTTTATTCGTTGGTTTAGGATTTTTAGGACCCGCGCAGGGCGTTTCCGAGGTTCCGTCGTCGCCGCGCTTTGTTTTCAAGGTGAGCGTTTATTCCCGCCGCTTAGTTTCGAATGCTCTGGTGAGAGTTGGATGTGTCTGAGTCCTTGGTTTTGTTTATGCAGAGTATTAGACTTGGTCACGTAGTCTCGGACACACGTCGTGTCATCACGCCTTGGATCCGAGGTTGTTTGTCGACGCGCTTGATTTTGAGGTTGGTCCCCTTTGCACTGCTTTTAAAATTTAAGTTATATTATTTCATGCTGTTTGCGCACCCTAATTGTTCAAAATCAACATTTTATTAATTGTAATAAATATGAGATAATATACGATAATTAAATTTTAATATAAGATGGTTAATTTTTAAATGGTTATTTAATGTCAAAAGGAGCCGTTTATTTTATACACGACACATGAAACATCCTTTTTACGAGCGGACACCCAATAATGAAAGAATGCCCGTTTGGCTTTTAAACATAATTCACGGAATGTAAAACAGAGTTCTGGTTTAATGAGAAATGATTTCTTTTGAAGCATGAACAAATACTTTGGTTCGTTTGAGAAATTGCCTGGTTGGCTCTTAAAGATTATTTGAAAAAAAAAATGGTTTGGTTTGGTTTATAAAAATATGATTAGCCTGTGACGTAGTGTTTTGGGGTTCTTTAACGGTTTTAAACTGGGTTTTGTCTCATAAAGAAGTTGTACCTGTCTTTGAGTAGTGTTTGTGAAATGTATTAAATGCCCGTTTGGCACTTTATGGAAAGCGATAAATTTTTTTTGATAAAAACCCTCTTAGGGCGACTCCCATGCCTTGGTTGAAATTGATTATTTGGGAGGCCGCGCTTAGAGGCTCCCGGGTACTTGAGTAGAAAAAGGCATGAGGTTGTTCCACGGAGTGGCTCGGGTGATGCCTGTTGTGCTTTATATATATATATATATATATGATTGGATGCTTAGTTGGCATTAGTTGGCTCACCCCTTTTTCAAACACTTGAGACATGGGAATCTGGCATATTGAGAGAATATTCTAAGAACGATTGCTGCACTGGTAGGTTATGGTACTGACCAGTGGCCCATAGTAGGTGGATATATTGGGTTTATTACTATGGGATTTGCCCTCGACCTGCCTGTGAGTGGATGGTCGAGCGTTTTGTGCGTTTTGATTTCATCGTGACATGTCAATAAGGATGATTTCTCATGTATTGGTGTCTTCTGGTTTATTCTCGATCTCCTAGGTTCACCCATGTCTATTCAGCTTTTGTAGCTTGCAGTAATGATTATGATGCTCACATGTATACCTACATTGCCTTTGCTGTGTGTTTTACTTTGTGCATTCTGGTGTATTGTTTTCTTTGGAAAATGGTAAATTGCTTTTGATTAGGTTTCTAAAAAATTGTTTTCAAATAAAAGTATTTAATCCCCTTTGTACAAATTTGAAAAACTTAAACATCACTTTCCCCCTTTCCTGAAATGTCATTGACACTAATGAAATGAACCCAACTTTTGAAATGGCTAAGGGCAATGGTTCGTACTTTGTTTTTAAGTAAAATGCTTAGAAAAACATACTTTTATAAATTGTAGTTCAAACTTGAAATGATGTTTCTTTTATTTTAAAGGTAGTGCATTGGGAATAGATATCGGCCTAGCCTACTGAGTTTTAATACTCACGCCTATAGTTCTTTTCTGTTTTTAGTGTTTGTGCAGGCTATAGCTTGAGTGCGCTCGCCTAGGGCGACGCTTGATCGTTGAGTCGGAGAGCGACCTGCGAGGTCGCACGGAGTTTGTTCGGACGTCGTGTTTGGTTAGTTTGATTTCTGTTTGTTCTTGTTTAGTCACTTTATCTGGTTTATCTTTTCTGCGCTGCTCTGTATTATTTTCGCTGTCTTATTTATTTATAATGGGCGAAATCGTTCCCATAGCCTCTGTTGATGCCCTGGCGCTTGTCGCCAGCCCGGGAGGATCGGGAACGCCTCTCGGGCCATGTCGCGGACCGGCTCGGGTGACCGGTTCAGGGTTGACCCGGGTTGGTTCGTGACATTCTACATATGGGTATGGATATGCATATGCATATTCATGTGTATGTGTATGTGTATGTGTATGTGTACGTCTATGTCTATGTTTATGTGCATTTGTGTAAGTGTATATATATATGTGTATTTGTTTGTGCATGTATGAGTACATAAGCATGTTGATGTGTATGTATCAATGTATTTTTATGTGTATGTGTATGTGTATGTGTATGTGTATGTGTATGTGTATGTGTATGTGTATGTGTATGTGTATGTGTATGTGTATGTATGTGTACATGTATGCCGATGCATATGTATGTGTGTATGTACATGTGTATGTTTATGTGTGGGTATGTTTATGTAGTATGTGTATGCATGCATATGTATGTGTATATATGTGCATGTACATGTATGTAATTGGATTTATGTGTACATGTAAACATACATATATGTGTATGTATATGCATATTCATGTGTCATGTATGTGTATTTGTGTTAGTGTGTGTGTGTGTGTGTGCCTATATGTGTATATGTAGGTGTATGTATTTGTATATGTAATTCAATGTATATGTATATGTGTACTTATATGTTTTTTTATTGATTTAATATTATTTATTCGTTTTTAATATTTCTCCCTTTTTAGTATAGTTTTAAATTCATTCATTTTTAAAATTTATACGTTTTTAATATGTATTCATTTAATATTTGTTTGTAATATATTCAATTTTGATAGATATTTATACATTTTTAAATATTTATACATCTAATTAATAAATAATATTTTAAATTATTATACGAAATTAAAAAGGTTAATAGTCAATTTTATATTTCATATACATTCAATAAAATGCATACATCAATAATTATCAATAATATTATTATTTATTCATTCCTTTTTATTGATTTTTTATGTGTTTTCAATCCATGAAATGAATGTTATGAAATCACTTTTTTATGAAAATATTTTCGAAATTTATTTAATTTTATTTATCCATTTTTAATTTCGTTGCATTTATTATTATTATTTTTCTCATTTTTAATATTTTAAATGATATTATTTTTATTTTTATCATTCCCCCGCACGCAGTGCGTAGGTGGCCTTCTGACACTGTCATGGAGATGGCGGTTCGAGGTGGGGACGGTTATCGACGGGTGCAACGTTTATAGACGACCTCTGGCGATGTGGGCATCACAGACGTTGGGAAGACTGGTAGAAGACCGGTTGCAGGTAGTGGTGTTTGTGGGAGGTGGAGTGGCGACGCTAGTACACAGCCGGGACACCCTCTGGTGATGAAAGGGCTGCTGGAAGTCGGAAAGGGCTACGTGGTAGAACGATCGTTAGCAAGGATGACGCCAGACGAATGTTGGTGCTGTTATGCACTGGGGGAGGAACGATTAGAAATGGACCAGACGTGCGGACGGACTCGACTTCTTGTGTGAAATACAGTTTCACGTTTTTTTATTGTTAATTAAAATGACTTTTTTATTAGTATGCATCATATTGTTTTGAGGGTTTGTTACGAAGCCCACCGCCCATTTGAGATCAACCGTCCACCTATCCAGTGATTGTCACGCCTGCCCCTCACGTGTTTCCTTTTTCTCTTAGCCCGCTTCGTCTTACCTTCCACAACCAGCAGAACAATGCGATCCAGGGATCAGGAGACCCCGGTTTTCACCGCTTGAGGCAGCAGCGCCGACCTTTGGATGGTGCGAAATCTGGTCTCCACACAGGAGGCACAGTTTTCTCCAGCGGCGTGCTGACCAGCTTCAGATCGACGAGGGTCAGCAATGAGCTTCGACCTCGGCTTATTTATTATTCTGTTTTCGACTCCAACCTCTGCACCCTGCTCAAGAACAGGGGCAGGTGGATCCAGGAAGCAATGAGGGTCTTCCACGACAAGGGTTCTTGATCCAAGGGGGTCGCCCTTCAGGTCTTTCTCTTCCAACAGTGTCAAGTGTAGGGTTTACGCAGATCTAGTCCAAGATCTGGGTGATGGTGCTCGGGCACATCTGACTCGCAGCGGTCGACGTTTGTTTCCGGTGGAAGCTTGGTGCGACATCTGATTTTTAGCCTCATCCCCAATGCTTCTCGCATAAATAGATCTATAAAGTGAAAACACACTCAGATAACGGCGGCACACTTGGAGGGCTATGGTGTTCTTGGACAGAAAAGTCTACATGGGGATAGACTTGGAGGGATTGACGTCCATCGCTATTGGTGCCTTGAATATGGAGGAAATGCTGCATAGGTAAATCTGAACCCCTGGTAAGGGGGGTTTCGGTTCATTTTGATATTTCTTTGTGGGTTGATTTTTCTAGAGTTTTGTTGTGTTGTTTTTTCTACTGTTCCACCCTGTACTCTATTATCATTGCATAGTGAAAACCCATGGTGACTCTACCCCGTGCACGTAGGCCAATTTGGCGAAGCACATAAATATGTGTGTCCATTTTACTGCTTTCCGTATTTGTTTTTGTCGACCTATAAATTGCTGAACACTAGCTTGTTTCTTGATTTAATTAGAAATAGTTTTGACCTTGCTACTATTGAATTTGATGCTACTAGAAAATCATTTCAATTCTGGTAGTTGGAATTGATTGCGAATTAGTTTATGTTTTTTGGTTTATTTGTTATAATACCAGAATAATAAACATAGTTTTTTGATTCCATATTTTGGGATTATGCGGTCCTAATTTATACCTAATGGATCCTTTCAATTTCGAATGGGGGACTACCTTGCGTAGCACACTCCCTCCCAACAACTTGTCTGGCTAGGCTGGACCGAGGTAGGCCAATATTTGGGCCATTGGGCTAGGTTTCTCTAATGTGCCTATAGTCGATATAACTAATTTTTAGTAATTTTATTATTTATATAATTAATATTATCAATTTCTTCATTGTTATATGTTGTTATGTGTATGTAATTCATGTAATCGATATTATGAATTCACTTTTTTTAATATTTTTTGAATTTATTCAATTTTATTTATTCATTTTTAATGTTATTTCGTTTAATATTATTTATTCAATTTTAATATTTATTAATTTTTAATATTCTTAAAATTTATTCGTTTTTTAATATTTATTTATACATAATTTTTTTAATGTTTTAATATATTCATTATGTTTTTAAATTTTGTGATTAATATTTATTTAGCATTATCTATTATATCTCAATATTTTTAGAATGTTCAAAATTTTTATAATTAATTTATTTAAATGCATTTTTTTAATATTTTCTTTTGACACTATAGGCGAGGAGATGATGATTCAAGGTGGGGACAGCCATCGATGGTTGTAATGTGGACGGACGACCTCTAGCAATGTGGGCATAGTGGTCACTAGGGAAGACCGACAGCAGTTCGATTGTCAGCAGTGGGGTTTGTGGTGAGTGGATCTGTGACGCCAGGACACAGTAGGGATGACCTCCAGTGATAAAAGAGCAGGGGGTACTAGGAAAAGGCTAGGCGGCTGATTAATCATCGGCAGGGGGGACGTTGGAAAAACGTCAGTGTTGTTAGGTGCTTGTGGCTAAACATGTGCGAATGGACCAGATGTGCGACCGGAGTCAGCCACTGGGTAGGCTGGGCTTGACGCAGGAAGGTCATGATTTGGGCCTTCAGGAAAGGTTTCTATGTGGCGCTGATAGTCAATATAAGTCATTTTTAATAGTTTTATTCTTTATATAATTAATATTATCAATTTATTCATTTTTATCTGTTGTTATGTGTATACAATTCATGCAATTAATGTTACGAATTCACTTAAATATTTTTTTAATTTATTCTTTTCTAATATTATTCTATTTAATATTATTTATTCATGTTAATAATTTTTTTAATTTTTTTTTAATTTATTCATTTTTTAATATTTATTTATACATAATTATTCAAAAACTTTTAATATTTTCATTATGTTTCTAATGTATGTGATTAATATTTATTCAATTTTATTTATTATGCTGTACTATTTTTAAAATGTTTGAAATGTATATAATTTATTTATTTAAATGTATTTTTTTAATAATTTTTTTATATTTGTATGTGTTTATATTACATGTAAATTGTCTTACAAATTCTTTTTCTAAATAGTTTTTTAACTATTAAATTTTATTTACTCATTTTTAATATTCTTTCATTTATTATTATTTATTTACTTTTAATATTCATTAATATTTATATTTTTTATATTTTAATCATTTTCTAATATTTATTTATGCATATTTTTTACTATGTTTTAATATTTTCAATATGTTTGTAATTTATTTGAATAATTACTTTTAATTTTTGTTTATTATGTTTTAACATTTTTATCATATTTAAAAATTATATAATTAATTTATTTGAATTCAATTTTTTACAATTTTTAAATTTAAACAGTTATTATTATTTATTTTTAATAATTTTGTTTTTTATATAATTAATATTAATTATTTATTCATTTTATTTATTTTTTGTGTTTGCAAGTAATGTAATTAATGTCATGAATTCACATTTTTTATTATTTTTTTAATTTATTCAAATTTATTTATTCATTTGTAGTATTCATTCATTCAATATTATTTATTAATTTTCAATATTTAATAATTTCTAATATTTTCAAAATTTATTGTTTTTTTAATATTTTTTGTACATATTTATTTATTAAGTTTTAGAATTTTCAATATGTTTTTAATTTATATATTTTATTCATTTAAAGGAATTTTTAAATATTTTTGTAAGAAAAATAGTTATTATATTTCATGTTTAATAATTTTATTATATATATAATTAATATTATTTATTTAATCATTTTTATTCATTTGTTCAAAAAAAAATATTTTCTAGTTTAAGAATTTAGAAAAGTGTACTTTCTCAACGATAAAACATTAGAACTGACAAATACTACTTTTGTCAATGATTTTTTAGCACTTGTAAATGTAATGACTTCTCAGTGCTAATAAAGCTCAACTAAAGTAGTATTTATCGTTGCTTCTATTTTAAGCATTAATAAAATAAAAATTTATCACTTTTCAGTAAGCATTGACACAACCCTTCACCCTCTTTATAAAAGAACGTTAGCATCATGTCTTCCTCTCACCGCAGTCAAGAACTCACGGAACTGTGGAGCGAAGTCAATCATTTGGGATAAATCAACCCTCAAAAGAAAATGTATGATATTCCAAACTTTTTTCTAAGGAATCTCATTCAATATTTCGCCCAATGAAGAGACCGAGATAGCATATTATTAGTGGGTCATGGGCAATGGGGTACCTCGTAGAATGTATGTGCAAGAAGTGGGTGGGTACCATATTAGCAATCATGTTTTGGCTGGTGTACTTTAGTTTATTAAAGAGGATCCTTCTCCAGTTAGAAACCTATGTTGGATCGGTCTAATACTATAGATATTGGGGGTGATTAAATTTAAAATGCAGGATAAATAAAAATTGAATGTTTCCGAATCTTCTTTTACCAACTCAAGAATTTGAATATTCTATCACTTAGAAATTTTCAAATGTAATAACCATAATCGATGTGATTAATTTGTTTCCAACACTGTGGAAACATTGTGAAAAATAAGTAATTTTTTCTGATATATGTTTTGATAGTGAAATCATATTATATATACACTAATACTTATCCACTTGTATAAATCTATAGGGTTCTTGTGAACAGTGATACTGACATGAAGTGAATTATCTCCCTTGATGAATCCATTTAAAAAAGAATTATTTGTGACTATTGACTTCTTTTAATAAAAAAATAAGTGTTGTAATACTTTAAATTAATATTATTATTAGTTTTAAAATTTTCTAACAAGTTTTTAGCGTAATAAAAATTAATATCAAATACGATGACTATATATATATGTGTGTGTGTGTGTGTGTGTGTGTGTGTGTGTGTGTGTGTGTGTGTGTGTGTGTGTGTGTGTGTGTGTCTAAAGAATAACATGTTAGGGTTCTAATCCCATACATTCAGTGTATTCATTTATTTTATTAAATATGAATATTACTAAATTAAATAGTGGGTGTATGAATAAAAAAATGTATAGATGTTAATCGTATGAAAAAAGAGTATGAGGATGTGGTGAAAGAGTTCACGAAGTTGACAAAAGATCGTGCATATGACCCATGTCAAACCCTTTGTCCATGTTTACATTGTTTTTATTCATGACTGATTAGTCCACAAGAGTTGGAAGAACACTTGATCTATCAAAGAATAAATTGATTTTATAAATGATGGAATAAACACAAGGAAGAACTAAATGTAACTAGAGACTAGGATAACATTTAATTTTATAGATCGCTTGATATGATTACAAGTGTGAATAATGATAAAGATTGTTTCAAGGATATCATTACTCGTTTAAATGATAACGATGATCATATTTATGAAATGACAATGAAAGTTGAAGATAAACTTCATTATTTTGTAAATTTGTTTAATAAGATAACGATTTTCACAAAGATTCCATTGTATGCTGGTTGTACTAAATATACAACATTGTTAGCCACATTGAAGCTATACAATGTAAAAAATGGCAATTGATGGAGTGAAATCAGCTTTACTGAACTACTTGTCTCTTGAATGATATGTTACCATAATATAATGAGCATCCTTGCCAAACATATAATACTAAAATAATGCAACATTATACAGGAATGATCTCTAAAAGAATACATTCTTATCCAAATGATTGTTTACTATTTCTCATGGACCATAAATCACATAAAAATTCCCAAATTGTGGAGTGTATTTATACAAAAAATTTGAATCAATTCATTTGAAAGTTGTATAGCACCTTCTGATAATTCTATGGTTTAGGAACCTATATGGAATTGAGGGCTTTCCAAGGAAATTGATATGGAACGCAGATAAAATAAATCATGATGGGAAACTTCATCACGCACCAGGCCCTCCTCAGAGGAAGAAAATTGACCATGAGTATCTTTAATTTGGAAATGAGCTAAGAAACCTTTGTCCTACACTATCTATAGGTGGAGTGGATCCTTATGGTTTATAAATTAGCACTCATAATACATGGATGGTTATTTTGGTAAACTATAAATTTCTAATATGATTTTTCATGAAGTGAAAATACATTAGGTTGTCTCTATTTATATCAAGACCAAATCAATCGATACTTATATTGATATTTATCTAGATCCGTTGATTGAAGATTTTAAATTAATGTGACATTCTGGTGTTACATTTCATGATGCTTATATAATTGAAGATTTCATGTTGAGATCCATGTTGTTTGGGAAAATAAAATACCTTCCTATTCAAGGATATTTTTTTGGATATATCATTAAAGGAACACAAGGGTGTACCATTATTTAAAAAATGTACACACTCAATTAGGTTAAAACATTCATTGAAGATTGTGTTTCTAGGACATCATTGATTTCTAAAAGGATGAAATAAATACTGAACTTGGATTACATTATTATATGGGAATTGGAAAGAAGGTGTGACACCATCCCTACTAAAAGGTGATCATCTGTTTGATAAAGTGAACAAAAATTTGGACCCATTAGTCTTCAAATCACTTATACAGAAAAAGGTCATTGGAAGAAGAGGAATACTTGTTATTAATGGATGAACTTTCTATAATGTTTGAAAACAATCTTAGAGATGACAGACACTTCTTAATACCCATGATGTATGGTTAAAACTCTATAATTAAATCATATCAAATATATTTTCATTACATTAATTACTTATTCCTTTTCATTTTTTGAGGGAGCATTGGTTTCTTATTGAAATCAGTTTTAATACTTTAAATATTTATTTTTTAAATGCCTTGATACCTAAAAAATTGACCACACATGACCATGTTTATCAATTTGTAATACACTACATGCAATATTTTACAAATAAAATTCATGTTATACATTTTATATTATGTTTTATTAAAGAATTTTTTTATAATTGGGAGATGTTTAAATATAATAAAAATCATAGCACGAGGCCAGTCTACGACAACAAGAAGCCTCTTTAATTCTATAAGGGATAATTATTAGGGTATATATAACAAGATTTCACTATTTAAGAATATATCAAATCAAATTATTTAATTTTCCTAATGTTTCTATAGTGTTTGAAACAAATTAATAGAAAATATTATGGTTATTAGGTTTGAAAATTTATGAAATATATCATATTCCATCCAAAAAATAGCATGCTTGAAGTGGTATTTTAAATGATAATTACAATTTCATTTAAAATATTTATCAATCCTTTGTTTATTTATATTTTTCTAGAACTACCAAAACTATCAATAGTCCATGTATTCAAAATAGGATATAGATTTTTTTTTTGAAATGAATGGGAAAGATACATGGTGTTAGAATTTATGCAGACATCATAAATAATTAACTTCCTACTACTTATTTGGCCATTTTTATCAAAATTTTATCAATTATTATTAGTTAATTTCCCTATCTATTTTATATAATACTTATTTTGTCAATTTTCAAATATATCCTGATGAAATTTCTTCATTTAGAATATTTTCTATTCAATAAGTGTGTTCTCTATTAAGATAATAAAATGATCAGAGAAAAAAACTTATATATGGAGTATTTAACAAGTATGATGTACTATGGTATAATTTTATATCCTTATAAAGATATTTTTTTATTTTTCTCTGTTTATGTTTAATACTATCTGTTTTCAGTTTGAAAATAACTAAAAGTTCATTTTTCAGTTTAAATTGACATTTTAGTTAAGAATGGTTATCACTCACTAAAAACCAAGAAAAAACACATATATTGTCTTGATACTTTTTGAAAATGATCCATAAGCCATTTATGATCTCTAGGGTTCAGTCACATGTCAATTCAGCACATGGTGTGGTCGGTATGAATCAAAGTACATGTTTTTATTTAAAATTGGAATTATAGTTCAAAATAGACATCACATACTCAAAACCAAGAAAATGTGATTGATCGTATTTATAATTTAGAAGAATGGTCCATAAATCATTTTTATGTGTAAAAATCAACTACATGTAAATATGACACATGGTGTATCCAACATAACTCAATATTTTTTCTTTCTTTAAAATTGACATTTTAGTTCAAAAGAAACATGACAAACTAAAAATTTAGCAAAGAAATTCAGATTGTCAAGATACATTAGGAAAATGATCTAAAGGTTGTTTTTAACATGTAGGAATCTATTTCATGTCAATCCAACACACAGTGTGACCAACATGGCTCAAAGTACATGTTTGAAATTTAAAAGTGGCATTTTAGTAAAAAAAAATGTATCACTCACTGAAAACCAAAGAAATTATCTCAGATTGTTTTTATACATTAATAAAACAATTCATAAGTCATTTATGATGTGATGGAATAAAAAACACATCAATTTGATACATGGTGTGACTAGTTTGACTCAATGTGTGTGTTTTCAGTTTAATCAAGAAATGTTTCTTAAAAACATGTGTCACTGACTAGAGACCAGGAAAACACACCCAGATTATCTTTATACTATTGTAAAATGATCCATAAATCATTTTTTATGTATAGGAATTATCCACATATTAATCTAACTCACTATGTGACTGATATAAATCAATGTGCATGTTTTGAGTTCAAAAAATAACATTTTAGTTTAAAATGTGTTTTACTCCTCAAAAATCAAGAAAAAATTCTTAAATTGTCTTGTTACACTTTTAAAACTATCCATATGTAATTTTTGATGTGTAGATATTGGTCTCACATGAATATGACAGATGATGTGTCCAGTTCGACTCAAAGTGCATGTTTTTAGTTTAAAAATGACATTTTAGTTAAAAATGTGTGTCACATACTCAAAGCTGTGAAACCACACTTGTATTATATTGATAGATTAGAAAAATGATCCATAAGTAATTTCTGATGTGTAAGAATAAACTGTGTGTCAATCTGACACACGGTGTGTCCAATATGACTCAAAGTGCTTGTTTTTATTTAAAATTGACATTTTAGTTCAAAACATGCATCACATGTAACCGACGGACCTAGATCACCTCTAAGACGGTGGTCTAACTGGTGGGTCACATGACCTTGAGTGCATCTTCTCGTACGATAGAGGCTGCCAACTAGCATTGAGGGTCTCGAGAGGTGATTGTGGGGAGACTATACCCTCTTATCAGAGTTTCACAATGGTACAATAGAGTATAGGTAAAAGACAATAGCGGTAATGCGAAATAAATATTTTACATCAGCATAAGACAATACAAATAATTGAAAAGTTTTAAAATAAATTAATAAACAATTTAATAAAACTGGCCAATGCCAAACTATAAAATAGATGGATGCATGTCATGGTGATGATACAGACTGAAAGCACTAAACAATACAACATTCTTATTAACCCAGTACAATTATAAAGAAAAGATATAAAGGCCCCACAGTCAATCTCCTTGAGCATCCCGACCTCCAGTTAGATTCTTTGATCCTAACTCCCAAACACAAGAAGCACAACATAATCAATCAATCATCATCTGCAGTCCTGTGAACAAGAAAAGCCTACTCGGGTACCCTAGTTCAATGGCGGCCCGAGTAGGGTGTGAGATATAAATCTCAATAGGCCATCACCGCCAGTGTCTATCCCAATCTAGACAATTAATTGTAAATTAAAAAGTGTACAATATAAAATAATGGTGAGTGATAACAACTAAAACTAGAAACTTGGTTTGGGTTCCTAAACAGACACCCTTTCCGTACCACATACTTCGTCCTAAGTTGGAAATCTGAAATGAGTATCTGTAAGAAGAAGGATGTATATTTATATATAACAAGGCTAGAAAATAGAAGGAAACTAAAACGAAAACATACCCCTAAGCCTATGCCTTATCATCGGCTCTAATATATGTATCAAAAAAGAGTGTCATAGTACAACAAGAAATGTATCCCAATCCACAATGAAAACCAAACGACATATTTATTATTATTATTTTGTTCAAGTTGTAGAGTCGAAGTCCAAGATCATCCCAAAAGGTATCGCTACGATACATCCTTCTAATTACCTAATAACACTAAGACCGTGCAAGGAAATATTTCAAAAGACCAAGTATCGCTAGAGGAATGGATTTACCATGAGTCTTTACCGGTATCACACAAAAGGTGGTTGAGTATCACCTGAGGCTTGGCATAGCCCATTTTCCAACGATTCTGTCCTCTATAACCCCTTTCGGAACTGGTATCACTCCTAGGTGTTTAGATAGCCCAAGGAAACACTCATCTAGTAGATCCTATACATTGTTTCCCCAATGCTTTGTGGTATAACCACCTGAGTACGGGAGTCCATCCATGAGTCCTTAATATGGAACCCATGTTCTCATCTGGACCGTATCATGAAATCGATAATAACCAAAACACATTACAAGGAAAAAATCAATATATATATCACATGGAAATATTATACATAAATTATTCTATTAAATAAGCATCGTGAACCAGAAGTCATTCAAGAAATCAAATAAAACAATTGAAGCCATCAACACGGTATAAAGCATCAATCACAAAGTGAGCATGTAACAATTACAAGATAGTATTAGCAATTTAAACTCCTAGGTGAAAATTTTTAGAAAGCGGGTCAGACCACTAAAATAGGGTATCAAAATTTGGAACATTCATGAGTGATAAAATATAAGGAAAATCATATGTCATCAAAATGCCTCAATAATAGGTTATTAATAATATAAAAAGTATAGGATAACATGTTTTATCAAGAAGGGAATTCAATTCAAACCAACATTTCATTAATAACATGGAATTTAGGCGTGGAACACCCAAAGGGGTGGCCAAGAGGCAGGCGAACACCCCAAACTGGGTTTTTATATGAGAAGGCAACAACGGGAAGAGTTTGACAATCTGGACAATTAAATAAGCGATAACAAGGCGTCACGAGAATTTTGCAGCAGGTTGCACAAAGACGCGACATGAAATAAGCGACGAATGTAAGAGGGTAGACTCCCAACACTCATAGTCCTAATTACCTATTGAGCCACATACTTAGGAGGTGTCTTGGCTCATCTATTGTTTTATAAAGAAGCGAGGTCATTTATAAGTAACCATTAAGGTAAGAGTATAAGAATATCATTTAAAAATTTATATCTCAAACAATAAGAGACACCAATGAAACAAGGAAAGAAAGCATAAATGTATATAACTACATTTTTATCTTGCTGACAACTCACCTACATTGGTGGAGTTTTATTAGAAAATGTGATGCTGCTTTATCAAAACATTCATTTAGTTATATTTAACATTTTTTTTCAAAACTCATTCAGCACTAATCAAAAGCAAGAAGCCTAGAAAACTAAAAAAATCATAGGTGAGTTTTTGAAAATAGTGCACCTCCATTGGAGGGGTTTTATTATAAAATCACGAATTTATTATAAAGCAACCATTTATCACATTTAACACATCCATTAGGAATCACACTCAATTCACATTAAAAGGAATTTAATCTAAAATTTATTGCATTAAGTAAAATCTAATAAAAGTGTAGTAAGAAATTAATTAAACATAATAATTAATGCTTTTTTTAGATTAAATGGAAAGGGATGGGGTCCGACCTCAAGGTGGAACCAAGCCGTCCACTTCGTCACTTGGATCATTTTAACTAAAAGCCACCAGTACCCCTCTGAGCATACCCACTTTGACATACATTCAAGACACCTATCCCCTATGCACATGCTCGCATGTCCATGAGCATGTGCAAGGGGATCCTTACATATATTCTTATACGCATATACTCGTATCCACTCACCTACGCATGTAATTTTTATATATATACATAGGAACACCTAGCCCCATACACATATAAACACTACCATGCATGAATATACTTGTAACGGGGGAACATATATATATATATATATATATACATACCTATGCATACGCAGGCGAGTCGCCCTTGAATCAACGACTTGAAACAAACAAGGAGGGACCAACACACTACACATTTAACACTATGAACCTTAAAATAATTAAAGAACATAATTTAAAATGAGTGGGACAAAGAAACAAAGGAAAACCCTCACCTCGGGTGTCGACGATGAACCAAATCGAAGCGAAACCACCGGGAAGAGCTCAACGCCCTTCCGATTAATTAATACAGAGTCAAATGCACATAAAGATATTAATTAAAGAGGTGATAAACAAAGAAAAAGCTATAAAGCATACCCTGAAATGATACTGGGGGACCAAAATCACCCGAACCACCTCACCTTTAGCAGTGGTTGCCGAAACACACACCAATGAGACCTGAGAGGCCTTTCACACCAACCTAGAACAAAAGAAAACTGAAAATCGGATCACCCCCAAAGCCCTAGAGTTTGGCCAAATCTTGTGGGTCGATGAAGAGGCCAAAATCATCCAAAATGAAGCTTGAGAAGGAGGGAGAGAGACCTACCCTGGAGTTCTGAACCAAGATCTGGAAGAAACCCATAAAGAATCAGATCCGAATACGAGGCCATAGGTGGAGGGGTGTGCGTCGAAGGGGGAAACCCCATGGGGTGTATTTTCGTGCAGGTTGATCCAAAGATGGGTGAGGGCGAGTGCTAATTTGGTTTTTAATTTAAATTTTTTAAATTTTAATTTCAATTAATTCATTTTTATTTTAAATTTTAAATTTAAATTAATTTAAGTCCTTAAAAAACACATTGTGGGGGTTCCTACTCTCAAAAAAATGTTTCAATGCTCTATTTTAAAAACGGTCTACTCATCTAATGGAAATGTTAATGTTCTGTGCTTTTTCATCCGGTTCAAAATTCCAAAGGTTACAACCTTCCCACCTTAGATATTCTCATCCTCGAGAAGCTTTTAGGAACAATTTATCCTCCATCTGATCTATAAGGGTCGTGAAGTCTCGCACAAAAGGTCGCATTGTGTCTCTAAACACCCAACAAATGTTCAAGAATTTGTTAGGCAAGTGGTACATTTTCCATTAAGATCTTAGCCAAATTTCATTTTCCAGCTGAAACACCGAGACAAAACTTATCCAAACACATTCATCTAGAGACACAACCATGACATAGTATCCTTAAACATATGGTCAATGTTACTTCACACCTTAGCCTTTAATGTTAGAATGATGAAAATTACCCATCGACCATAATAGCCATATCGAGCCAACTTTTTCTGAAAATCCTTGGTCGATACAAACCACACTTCCATCCCAAGGCAACTCAAGTGGAAACTTAAACTATCCTTACACAGGGGTTTAAATGAGGAGACCACTACATGTTACATTCCCATGACTTTTACATTTATTCACATTTATCTTTTGTTTAAACATTTACATGGTTTAAAATAATCATCAAGTACCCATTTTAATACAAACACTAAGTAATTTATTTAGCTAATTCTCTCGAGGAAAAGCATGTCACTACTAGAAACTAACACTAAGCATCATGATATAACATAGAAGCATGAAATTTTAATTATAGAGACTTTCTAATAAGCATGTAAGAATCATACAAGGAAAACATGGTAGTAAATAGGAAGCATGAAAACATGCTATCATGCTAAATATATAACTGTAACATGGTATATGAACAAGCATGCTAAATAAATAAAAAGCCTGGCATACATTTAAGGCACTCATTCATATCATCAGACAAACTAAAAAGAAACTACATGGCATGACACTATGCATGGAATGTGAATTTCTATGTGCCTAATATAAGGCATGTTATGTTTCATCCTTGCCTTAGCAGGACAGGGGTAAAATTCCATAAACATCATAAATCCATAAGCAGCGAAAATTACACCAATCACTCGCGATAAAATTATATCAATTGTAAAATCGAAAATCATGAACATCAATTCCTAGCCCTGGTCACATGGTCATTTCCCATATGTGGGTTGATCAGTCACAACCATGAATATTAACCAAGATATGACACATTCCCAGTCTCATTTCTTCCAACAAAAAAATAGTAAGACAAAGAAAAAGAACCCCTGATACCACTTTGTAACATACCGACCCAACTCACCTCTAAGATGGTGGCCGGACCGGTGGGTCACATGACCTCAGGCACATCTCCTCATATTCCTGATGCAGCTGACTAGCAGCGAGGGTCTCAGGAGGTGATAGTTTGGATAATATACCGTCTTATCAGAGTTTCACAGTAGTATAATATAGTATAGGTAAAATACACCAATAGAAGCGTCAAATACATATTTGAAAACATCATAAGACAATATAAATAATTGAAAAGCAGTGAAAGGAAATATTTAACCAATTAATAAAAGTCTCCAATGCCAAATTATACAACAGATGGATGCTTTTCATGGTGATGATACAAACTAAAAGAAATAAACAATACAATATGCCTGAAAACCCAGTACAATAATAATGAAAATATATTAATGCCCCGCGGTCGATCTTCTTGAGCATCCCAAGCTCCAGCTCAGTCCTTTGATCCTACCTCACAGGCACAAACAACACACAATAAGCAATAAATCATTGTCTGTAGTCCTGCGAACAAGAAAAGTCTACTCAGGTACCCCAGTGCAATGGTGGTCCGAGTAGGGTGTAAGATATAAATCTCAGTAGGCCGACACCACTGGTGTGTAACCCAATCTAGACAATGAATTGGAAATTAAAAATTGTTTAATATAAAATAATGGTGATTGATGGAAACTAAAACTAGCAACTTGGTTTGGGTTCCTAAACATGCACCATTCCCATACCGCCTACTTCTGCCTAAACTGGAAATCTGAAATGAGTACCTATAAGAAGCATGATGTATATTTATTTATAAAAAGGATAGAAAACTGAAATCAAACAAAAAGGAAACATACCCCAAATCTTGTGCTTTAACTTAAAGTCTAATATATGTATCAAAAAAGAGTATCATAGTACATCATAAAGGTATCACATTCCACAAGGGAAACCAAACAACATCTTTATTATTCTTATTATGTTCAAAATGTAGAGTCAGAGTCTGAGCCTGTCCCAAAATGCATCGCTACGGTACATACTTCAAATTACCCAATACCACCGATCTTGTACAATGAAATCTTTTGAAAGACCACGAATCGCTCGAGGCATGGCTTTACCATGAGTCTATCCTGGTATCACATAGAAGGGGTTCGAGTATCACTTGAGGCTTATCATAGCCATTTTTACAATGATTCTGTCCTCGATAATCTCTTTGGGAACCGTTATCACTCATAGATATTTAGAAATCTTAGGTAAACCCTCATCTGCAGTATCGTATGAAATCATTTCCCCAGCACGTCGTGATATAACCACCTGAGAATGGGAGTCCATCCATGGGTACTTAATACAGAAACCATGTTCTCACCCAACCCGTATCAAGCGAACCACAGTAACCAAAGCACATTACAAGGAAAAAATTAATACATATTTCACATGGAAAGATTATACATAAATTATGATATCAAATAAGCATCCTGAACCACCTATCATTCAAGCTATCAAATAAAACAATTCAAACCATCAACACGGCATAAAGCATCTAGCACAAAGTAAGTACATATTAATTACAAGAAAATATTAACCCATTAAACTCTCAAGCGATCAAATTTAAAAGATGGTCAAACCACTAAAACAAGGTATAACAATTTCGCACTTTCATGAGTGATAAAATGTATACAAAGGCATACGCCATCAATATGCCTCAAAAATAGGTTATTAATAACATAAAAATTACAGTGTAACAAGTTTTTTCAAACATGGCATTCAATTAAAACCTAAATTTCATTTATAACTTGGCATTTAGGTGGTGTGCACCCAAAGGGGTGTCTAAGAGGAAAGGCGAACTCCCCAAATGGGTCTCACCATAAGCGAAGGACAGAACATGCACAGTTGAACAAACCAGACAATTAAATAAGTGATAACAAGGCGTTTTCGGAAGGTTGAAACGAGTTTCAAAAATATGCGACATGACATAAGCGACGAACAGAAGAGGGTAGACGCCCTACACTCATCCTAATTACCCATTGATCCTCATACTTAATAGGTGTCTTTTCTCATCTATTGTTTTACAAATAATCGAGGAAATTTATAAGTAACCATTAAGGGAAGAGTATCGTAATTCCATTTTACAATTTATATCTCAAACAATAAGAGACACCAATGCAGCACGGAAAGAAAGCCTAAAATTATATAACTACATTTTTATCTTGAAGACAGATCACCTCCATTGGAGGAGTTTTATTACAAAATGTGATGCTTCATTATCAAACCATTCATTTAGTTATATTTAACATTTCTTTCAAAACTCATTCAACACTACTCAAAAGAAAAAATCCAAGCAAACTAAAAAGAATCATATGTGAGTTTTCAAAGACAGTGCACCTCCATTGGAGGGGTTTTATTATAAAACCATGAATTTATTATCAAGCAACCATTTATCACATTTAACACTTCCACCAATAATAACACTCAATTCACATTAAAGGAATTTAATCTAAACTTTACTACATTAAGTAAAATCTAATAAATGTGGAGTAAGAAATTAATTAAAGATAATAATTAATGTTGTTTAAACTAAAGGGAATGAGAATGGGATCCTACATGAAGGTAGAACCAAGCCATACACTTCGGCGCTTGGAGCTTTATAACAAAATTTCATTGCTCCCCCACTGAGAATACACACTTTCACATATATGCAATGACACCTGGCCCCTATGTACATGCCCACATGGACATGATCATGTGAAAGGGGATCCTTACATATATTCTTATGTTCATATACCCATCTCCACTCACCTACGCATGCACTTTTTATATATATGTGATGGCACAATTAGCCCCATACACATATAAACATTGTCATGCATGAATATACATGTAACGGGGGAACCTATATATATATAAATACATACCTATGCATATGCAGGCAAGTTGCCCTTGACTCGACGACTCAAAACCCACAAGGGGCCAACACACTACACATTTAACACTAAAGTCCTTAAAATAATTAAAGAATTCAATTTAAAATGTATGGGACCAAGCAATAATAGAAAACCCTTACATCGGTTGTCGATGACGAACCAAATCGAATTGAAACTACCTAGAACAACTCAACACCCTGCCGATTAATTAATAAGGAGTCAAAGACACATACACATATTAATTCAAGAGGTGTGAAACAAAGAAAAAGCTATAAGATTACCCTGAAATGATATCGGTGGGCATAAATCCCCCGAACCACCTTACCATCAGTTCCAGTTGCTAGAACATGCACCAATGAGAAACGAAAGGCCTTCCACACCAAACTAGAACAGAATAAAACCAAAAATCGGATCACCCCCAAAGCCCTAGAGTTCAGCCGAATCTTATGGGTCGATGAAGAGACCAGAATCGGCCAAAACGAAGCATGAGTAGAAGGGAGAGAGACCTACCATGGAGTTTCAGACCATGATCTGGAGTAAAAACCTGAGGAATCATAGGTGGAGAGGTGTCCGCAAGTGGAGGGGTGCACGTTAAAAGGGAAACCCCATGGGGGTGTTGTGTCATGCGGGTCGAGCCAAAGA
Source organism: Viscum album (assembly GCA_963277665.1). Lineage (NCBI taxonomy): Eukaryota > Viridiplantae > Streptophyta > Magnoliopsida > Santalales > Viscaceae > Viscum > Viscum album. The sequence goes on along the minus strand of OY728135.1, from coordinate 609,308,285 downwards.
GGGGTGAGGGAGAGTGTTAATTAACTTTTTATTTTTAATTTATTTTTCTTTTAATTTCAATTAATGAATTTTCATTTTGAATTATTATTTTTAATTAATTTAACTTCTTGAAAAATACACATTGTGGGGGTTCCGGCTCTTGGAAAAACATTTCAACACTCTTTTTTAAAATGGTCTGCTCATCTAACGGAAAAAGTTAATTTCTGTGCTTTTTCATCTAGTTCAAAACACGAAATGTTACATCACATACTCAAAATCAAGAAAATGTACTTGGATTATCTTGATACTTTAATAAAATTATGGATAAGTCATTTTTGATGTGAAGGAATCAAAAACACATCAATCTGACACATGATGTGACTAATATGACTCAAAGTGTGTGTTTTATTTAAAATTAACATTTTAGTCCCAAAGACATGGGACATACTCAAAAATGAGAAAACACATTTACATTATTTTGATACCTTAGTGAAATGATTCATAATTCATTTATGACATATATGAATCTATCTCACCTCAATCCAATACACGGTGTGATTGGTATGACATGAAATGTGGGTTTATATTCTAAAAAGTCATTTTAGTTAAAAACATGAGTCACTCCCTGAAAACAAAGAAAACAAAATTTTATGGTTTTGATACTCTAGGAAATGATCTATAAGTCATCTGTTATGCATAATAATTAGCCACAAATCAATTTGTTGCATGGTGTGACCGGTATGACTCAAAGTGTTTATTTTCAACTTAAATTGACATTTTAGTAAAAATGTGTTTCATTCACTAAAAACCAAAAAAACACACTCGGATATTCTTGATAATTTTTTTTAAAATGATCTATAATTCATTTGTGACGTGTAAGAATTAGTTTCACGTAAATCTGACACACGGTTTGACCTGTATGACCCAATAAGCGTGTTTTCAATTTAATAATGTCATTTTAGTTAAAAATGTGTGTTAGTCATTGAAAATTGAGAAAATAAACTTGGATTGTCATAATACTCAAAGAAAATGATCCATAAGTTATTTCTTATTTCTTTCAATCAACCACACATCAATCTGACACACGGTGTGGCCGGTATGACTCAATGTGCATGTTTTTATTTAAAATTGGCATTTTAGTTCAAAACACGTGTCACATACTCAAAAATGACAAAATTATTTCAGATTGTCTTCATACTTTAAGAAAATGGTAAAAAAAATAATTTTTGGTGTGTAGGAATCAAGCACACATCAATCCGACACATGGTATGACCAGTATGACTCAAAATGTGTGTTTTTATTTAAAATTGACATTTTGGTTCAAAAGACATTTGACATACTCAAAATCAATAAAACACATTCATATAGTTTTGAAATTCTAGGAAAAAGATTTAAAAATAATTTATGAAGTGTATGAATCAACCACACCACTATCTTATGTACGACGTGACTGGTATGACTCGAAATGTGTGTTTATAGTTTTAAAATGACATTTTAGTTAAACACATGTGTCACTCCCTGAAAATTGAGCAAATGCACTTGTATTACCTCGATACTTAAGGAAAATGAGCTATAATTTATTTTTTATGTGTTGGAATCATTCACACATCAATATGACACATGGTGTTATTGGTACGACTCAAAGTGCATGTTTTCATTTTAAAAAAGGCATTTTTGTTAAAAAAAATCTCTCACTAAAAACCAAGTTTCCACACATGGATTTTCATGATATTTTTGGATAAAAATCCATAAATCATTTCTGATGTATAGGAATCAACCGCATATCGATACGACACACTATGTGGAAAATATGAATTAAAGTTCTTGTTTTATTTAAAATTGACATTTTATTTCAAAACACACATCACATTCTTAAAACCCATAAAATGCACCAAGATTATCTTGATACATTAGTAAAATGATCCATAAATAATTTGCGACATATAGGAATCAACCACCCCATAATCAAATACATTGTGTGCCCAATACGACTTGAAGTGTATGTTTTCAGTATACAAGTAACATTTTATTAATGCATTGTACCATATTTATGTTTAATTTATTTCTTGTAGTATTACTAATAGACTAATTATTTTTTTATATAGGCACTCTTTTTTTCTTGTGTTGGGTGTTTTATTTCACAACTAGTAGTATGCTCATGCTCTATTGAGAGGGGGTTGAGGTCCAAAGACAATGAAACATTAAGTTTTTTTATTTTGTAATATTTGTGATAAATTGTATGTACCAATGTAATTGTGAAATGTTTCTAATATTTTGTTTTTCTTTTATTTGTGAAGTAAATTTAATTGAAATTAAATTTTGTATTTACTATAATAGTATGTCGTAATTTTAGCAGCACATTGTTGAAGCATGATGTTTACGAGTGCTAGGAATAACAACGAAAAATGTCACTTTATCGATTAGTGTTAAAAACACATTGATAAAGTGTCACCTTCATCAATGATACAAAAAATACTGATAAAGGGCACCCTTTATTTGTGTTTATAAAGGACACATTTATCAACAATTTTTAACACTGATAAAATTTGTCAACTTTTAAAGGTGTTAACAAGATCAGTGTTTTATTAGCACTGATGAAGGCTATTTCTAGCATTGTTAAAGCTCATATATTCAGTAGTGGCCACTATAACCCCCCTTGGACTAGCCTATAGTGACCGCCAAATGGAATTCTCTATAGGAAACAACGACGAGTCAAAAAGTGACCATCATTTGGTGGTTGTTGGGCGGCCACTAGAAGTCTTTAGGGATTGCTTTTGGTAGTGGCTAACGGCCTTTTTTGTAGTAGTGTTATTATGTTGGTGATTTTATAACCAATGTTAATAATGATTATTTATTATTTTTCGTGTTGGTTATTCAATATCCAATGTGAAAAACCCTTTAATTTTAGACTGTTGGAGACATTTATATGTTGTTTTTTAATTAACCAATGTTAAATATACACTTTTAGGTCGGTTATACAAAACTGATGTAAAAAACGTTTATTACGCCACTTACAACATCTCTAAAACACTGATGTTAGAAACCCCTTTCGCACTATTGAAATATTACATATATATATATATATATTTATTAAATTATATATTAAAATATGATTTTTTATTATTAATATGTTTTTTTTATGAAGGTCGCATCTTATCATTGCTAAAAACAAGTGCTTTAGCACTGATAATGGGCACACCATTAACAATTTTCTTTTTCCAATTTGTGAATAATAATGTATAATGTTGTTTGAGTGGAATTCAAGTCGTTAACACACCACGCAATCCAGCATGTAACCAATGATCCAATCTTGGTGGAGATGTATTTTCGTGTTACTGGAGAAACACTATAACAGTATTGTTTCAACAGAACTATTCATTTGATTTGGGCCTTTGAACCACTGGTTTTGGCCTATGGGTCATAGAGCCTTCCGACAATCGTAGTCCTTTGGGCCACAGGGCCTCCATGCTACTTTAGGCCTCTAGGTCATGGGATTTCAGGCCACAGGGCCGTTGTGCCTTGCAGCAGTCAGGTTAGACCACATAGGTGGAGGCCCCAAAAGAGGAATCATAGCATGTAGTAGCCAGCAAAGAAGAACTAATCAGATTGGAAATGATGAGAGGGTATGTCAATTGTCATTGGTACCAGACACCATGCAATTCTTTAAGTGCATTGCTAGTTGATTAGCAATGCGAGGTGGGGAGCTATGAACCATCAATGAAGCTTATGTTGGGGTGGGGCAGTTCGAGTGTAGTCAGGTCTTTAGGCCTTTAGATCATGTATTGAGTCTTGTGTTTTTTGGACTACAGATAATGTAATGATTCTCTATCAACTTAGTTAAAAAGGGGAATTATCCAAAATAAATAAAAAACTAAGGCCTTCGAGCCATTTAGACCAGCCCAAATAATAATGTATATGTACTATGCATTCAAAATACTCTAATGTTGGAATTGTTTAATTTATTCAGTTTTATGTATGTGGTGTTTCATGTTGGACTTGATTATGCAATTTAGCTTACAGACAAGAAATTTGTTGTGACACTTGATTGTATATGTTATGGGGTGCCTTGTGTCCAAAACAATCAAGTTTGAAAACCACAAAGTCATGATTCATTTCAAACTTCAATATATAAAATACAACTTTCTCTACACATCGAACACTTCATGACTGAAAATTTGGGATTAATACATCATGTGCTGAATGGCACCATAAAAACCCTTGACCGGCTGTATACACTTCGATACATAAAAACCCTACAGAGTTGGATCAACTTAAAAGTGGATAGCCGCACTTGGGCAACCCTAAAAAAAACTTTTAGAGTTGGTCATCAACAGTTGGGTAGGATGCGTACAGAAAATTAGGAGGCATCGAAAGAGAAGATGGAAGCACAAAATGAAACTAAAGTGGCACCGTAGGGATCCCGCATTCGAACCCGAGGATTCAGCTTTGACAAGGAGGAGAATGGCTGAAAAATAATATCCATTTCCCTTGAAAATGGGCTCAGCTCAAGAGAAGCTCTATTTCAGATCCTTCATTCCCCTTGTAATTGATGCAATGCAGCTTGAGCTTCTCCCAATCCCATGGCGTCCATGATCCTTAGGTCTGACGGGCTTGGCCCTTCCAACATCCGACTGGCTCTTTCTCAATATCTCCCTCATAGCCTTGGCCTGACACAGCACCGGGTACGCCCGCCCGACCTTGTTGAAACTCAGACAGGCTCCCATGTGGGAAGTCAGGGCTTTTTCCTTGTTCCCTCCGTTCCTGGCCACCTCCTCCTTCACCGCCTCGGAGCAGAGGCCGCAGATCCATCTGCCACAGAACCCTTCCCTGACACGGGAGACGTAGTCCGGGGTGCACTCCTCGGCCATGCTGCAGCACTCGCACCTGACCTCGTCGGCCTCGGATATGGGCTGGAGCTTAGGGTCGATTGCCGCCGCCTCTTTGGTGACCTGGAATGTGCTGTCGGACACTGTCCGGTGGAGTCCGGCGGCACCCTTGGGGGGCTTCCCTGGATAGGAGTTGTTGACCGGCCTGGCGCAGGAGCTAACGACGACTTCTCCATGGGGAGGCATGTTAATCTTGCTTTGGGATCCGAGATGAGATGGTGTGGCTTGCTACGATGATATAACTATTTATACTGGTTTTCTGTGGGGGGTGTTCGTTTTTTGAAGAGTATAGACGTTCCCGTGAAGGTTTGGATCGCTTTCTGTGATTAACTCCGTTTACCAAATCCAAAAAAGCAAATGGTTGATGTGTTGAAATGGCCACAACCCATTCGAGGACATCAAAGAGATTGCTTCAAAGGGCCCTCCCCAAACATTGTTCACATGCAGACGGAATTAGCCACAGAAGAGATGCCCACATGCAAACCCCTTACAGCCACGAAACCTGCCCTGCCCTGCCCGGCCCACACAATTCCAGATTAAGAAGAAAGGTGGGGGAGATGCCTCCTGCCCACACACTGTTCACAAGCACCAGCATCATAACCACTCCACGACTGGCGGAAATGAACCCAAAGGAACTGTACGTCCCGCACGGATGCCAACTTTTTGGGTACTGATCCGGTATTAATGGTTCTCACATTTATTCGGTAAAAAGGTATAAAAATTATAAGAAATCATATATTATGTTAGTATTAATTAATATTTCATGTTAATGTTGTGTCACTACACAAACTTCGTACAGGATCAAGAGAATTTTTCAAACTCCAAGCACTTGTCTCTTCAAATTTTGAAAGAGTCACCTCCAATCATCATTGCATGTTCATTAGGAAGTTGCAAAGTAGTAGCATCTCCCACCACACCCCCATCCACATTAGTGAACAACACATCCCTAAAAGAAAGGGATTGGTGTGTACCCAATGGATTCAACTCACACAGCTCCATCCTCCTTGCTTCCTCATCTGTCATATCACCCCAATTGGAGGGGCCACTATTTGCCCCAATTGAGGGTATTACATTCAACATCGGTGCCTTTTCCTTCAGAGGCATCAAAGAACTGCCTTTTCCACGAGCCTTCACTTCCTTCTTCTGGCAATTTGGTGCAAGATAACCTTTCATCCCACACTTCTCACAACATATCTTCCTTCTACATGACTCCAGTAAGTGACTAACAGCGATGGAAGAGTCCAAGAAAAGCAGTTTCTTCTCATATTCAACACCAAAACAGATATCGTCAGTGGGAGTATAAAGATTAACATTGTCAACAATTGTGGGGCTGAGGTTGATCTCCAATAACATCATGAAAAAGTGTCCAAATCACACCTGCTCACTTTCCTTATCAAGGTGAATGGGCATTCCAATGGTGGTAACAATGTCGTGTAAAATCCTCAGGTGCCAAAGGACTCAATTGAGTCAGTGAAGATGAATCCATGTGTAACGTCCCCGACCCGAAAGCCACAAAACCGGTGCTCTGAGCCGAGTCGTCACAGGATCTCAAGCGCGCCTCCCCATACGCCGGAGGTTTCCTACTAGCGACGATGGTCTAATAAGTCACGTGGGGAGACTATACCCTCTTTATGAGGGTCTGCCACAACAGAATACAAGAGAAATAGCAGAAACAATTTGAATAACCAATACACATGCGTAACAAAGCTTTTCCCAAAAGGGGGTACAAACCACAAATGAAATACAATAATGTCATGTCATACTAGTAGTGCAAAGTGAATGAAACCCAAAAGTAAGACAAACAACTAAACTCCAAACAAGTCCTGACTGTAAGTCTAGATCCTCCCCAATGAACATCCTGATCCCAACTCAACTTCTTCGTGTTGGGCCTTTGCCCTTGTCCTGACTTGCAACCAAGAGATATGCTCGGGTACCCAACGGTGGCCTGAGCAAGGTGTGAGTACAAAACTTAGTAGGTCACCACCAGCAGTGTCTACAAAATATCCACTCTAACAAATAGTGCATGTAGGTACAATATAAATGGAAAGTAAGCAAGGTTAGTTCGGTTGTCATTAGTTAACAAGGTTCATTTAATTCATGACTAGTATTTATTCCAATTCCATTTCTTATACCATTTTCATTACATAATCCATATTAATCACATGTTCCGTGGGTTAGGCTCAAATATCTACACAAGGGTATAAGACAATCAGTCACAATGCATTGGGGAAACATTTCAAGTCCATGTCTCACTGGGGATCCACATATCACATCGACACATTATCCTCACCTCGAAACCTCAGTCTGGGTGGAATGAAACCATTATTGGAATAGAGCCTCCATCCCCTTCCCTAACTCGTGCATTTTGTGGTGGTGTTTAGAGAATCATTCTAACTCGACCTTTGGGCGTAGAACCTCAAGTCAATACTCCAATCTTCCAAGCCATGTGCACATGCTTATTTTTTCAATTCACCACAACCATACCATAAAAAAACCAAGCATATTCAATGTCATTAGATATCACAACACATAACAACCACATGGGAATTAATACTATGCAATAACCCATTAATTCATTTACCATTTACAATTTATATCTATTTATCCAAGTTCCCATTCTCGTGCCTTATCCCATTAGGTGTAGTAAAAAATCCCCTATGCCTCAGCCAAATTCATCATGGCCCATTCATTAACCCATTTATCCCATTTATCATTTCAAAATCATTTTCCCACTTATGAATTTCAATCACATTTCTCATATCACATAACACAATCCCTTTATACTTTCGATCATTTTGGTGTACCACCTAATTCTCATATCTTAACCCATTCCACAATTCCATCCATTCCATTATTACAACCCATTAACACAATCCCAATTTCCCATTTCCATTACCCAATTTCAAGTTCACCATTTTACATGCCCTAAACCCCTTAGGCATTTCATACCAAATTCATAAAACAATCGACATAGTTTATTAAAACCCAATTACCCATTTTCATATCATTTCAACAACACCTTATGTAACATCACAGGTAAATGAAGAATAAGATATTTTCATATTTATTAATATTTTTGAATTTAATATTAAGTTTACTTTAAAGGGGTTTCTATGTTCGATAGCGTACCTGATACACAACAACGTATTTCTTTGAAATCTTACATTGCACACTAATAATATAATATAATTATTTTAAATGATAGTTAACTCCTAGACATTGTATTGGAGGGAATGAAAAAAACTTACTAAAATATGATTATAGATGTTTTTTAAATATATTTACATTTATCCAATAAAATTTAGCGGCATAAATTGTAAATGAATCTAATTTTAAGCATAATTTACATTAAAAGGTCGATTTACCGCCTATTAATGGTGAACCCTCTTTAAATATATTTTGGGTCACTTTAATACAGTATATTTGACCAAATACAATCCTTCTTTATAATGGGGACATCATATTTTACTCTGGGTAATTTTTTGGTATTTTTCTGATCAAGTTCATTTTTAATGAATAGTGAAAAATACTGTATTGTAATTCAAAATTGTCTTCTAATCTAATTTATGTATATGGTTAGATTATATTTTTAATTGGTTTTAAAGTGTAATTAAAATATAGTTTTACCATTTAATCCAGTCTTGGTCATTAGAATTAATTTCACTATGAAATTGCACATAAACAAGTGTTAATCTTTTGATAGTTATTATTTCTTAAAAAAACGCTTTTTATTTTGACAGTGGGAATGAAATTTGAATTAATTTCTGCCACTTCTGTGTTTTGAATTTGAAAAAATGGATTCCATATTTGGAATCAGGAGGTTCAAATTGTGTAAATATGTGACTTTTATATTTAGACATTTTAAATATTTACTTCAGTAAATATTTTATTTACCGTGGTAAAAGGGTAAATCATGTAAATAAGGGTAAAAAATAAAAATATAATAATATAAAATTACCCTTAAATGTGTCCTAATACTATTGGTTGAGTCATTTACGACCATGGGTATCTTTGAGTCGATTTTGGGACCCCATTGAGCCACATGTGAGTGATAATGACAATTTTGATTAATTAATTTAAAGTAAAGACAAAAATGACATAAACAAATATCTCTCTGTAAATTAATTTTTACATGGTGTTATATAAGTTATTTTTTTGACTATAAATATTCATTATAAATTAAAAATATTTAATACATGATAATAATTTTTTTATAATTTTTAGGCATCTAATAAATTAAATTATTCATGACACAATAGTGATGTATTATTTACCTCATTAATAAATGATTTCAATAAATAAGATTACAATTATTAATATATTATCCAAAACATGTCCAATTCAGATTGGATGATTTTATTTCAACCATGAGTCATCTTATATTCATTTTTAATGATTTTTGGTCCTTTAGAAACCGAATATAATTATTTAATAAAATAATAGATTCACACTTTCATAAAGAGCCCCTCCACCCCATTATAAAAGGAGACCACTTCTAATGAATTCCTCACACCTCTCAAGATTTTTGGATCATCCAAAAATTTCCCAATTAATCTCCCTACATCCTTCTCCTCCCCCTAAAAGACCTACCTTTGGCATAAGGCACTTCAAGAAGTCCTTTGGGTTCAAACCAATGGATGTTTCCCAAATTAAAGGTAACAATTTATCTTAAATTGTTTTCTTTAATTTTACTTCTCCAACCCCTAAACTCATTTTATTCAATTATTTTGTAACAAAACCATTATTATCAATATATTAGGATGTTTTTATGAAAGGGATTCAAACTACACATACACACACCTCCATCTAATCGGTGAAGAACATAATGTTTTTGTGGATGGAAAACTAACGCCTCACGAAACGACGATTGTTCAATTACCTCTTACCGCCTCTCATGGTGGCCATTATTATGGCACTGTATTTATATATGATATATATTATGTTTATGTTTTCTTTATGCTTATGTATTTTCCATTTATTTCACACCTTTATGGTTTCCATAGTGGGTAAATACGATAATAACATTTGAGGAAGTGCGGACTATCGCCCCCTCAAAGTTATGTGACTCCTTAATGCCTTATGTGGGACGTATAAAGGATAGAGTTAATGATATTATATATGATATTATACTGTAATTATAATACACTTAAGTATCATTATGCTTTAATTCCATAAAAATAGGAAATAGAAATGAAAGTAGTGTTCATGCGTACGTACGACTTACCGTCTCCATGAACAGGGCATTTCATTTCATACCTTCAAATGTTATGTACTATTATAAATACATGTATATACTGGATATATACGATATATATGATATATAAATAATGAATATCATTCTGGATATAATGGACTATTGTCCACATGGACAACTTGTAAATATAAGGTGTTCATTATTGACTCAAGTACCAAATATCGACAAAACAAACGTTATTAACATAAATGATACATAATGTTCATAACATGGTAATAAGTGATATAAAAGGAATAATAATCTTGAAAGAGATTCTTATGAAAGTATAAATTAACTTTATTTTATTATTCAGGAGATTAATAAACGACCGAGTCATGTCGAACACAAGGTAAGTGACTTCATCTCAATCTCCTTTCATTGAGGCATATTTTGTTTTAATACATGACATTATTTTATACGCTGTATAAAAACCTTTGAATTTTCATTTCATTCAAAGGGAAACTTTTTATACAAAGCATTTTACTAAACGAAAAAAGGAATGTTTTTTACGTAAGTGGTGACAATGACCTTTCTGCCGCCGCAAGTATTATTTGATCTTTAGCATCCTTAACGAGCCATAATGTTTTTGAAAGGAAAAATAAATACTATATACTCTATTTACGTATTTTGGTATTAAAAATGATTTTGAGAATGGATTTATTATTTCAATATCTTGAAATGATATTTTTTATTGTAATGTGAAAATGTTATCTTTCCTTTATGCTTATGTTATGTGTTATGATCATGTTATGGTTCTTTGATATTATTTATGTATATGGGTTGTTTCGTGATAAACCTAGGGCGGGTGAGCCAGAGATAGCTCCCCAATGAATTGGGTAACGTGATGGAGGTAAATGTGAATGTTTCTCATAAGAGATTTAGGGAATATACTGTGATGGGTATTCCAAAGTAACTCCCTATGTAGCTGTGATAGATGCAATGTAAGTATGAATTGGATGCCACAAGTTACCTTTATGACATATGATTTTTATGTGTCTTTCATAAATCTTATGGTTTAATGAGGTATGTAAGAGAGTTTATGTTTTGTATGTATTTATAAACAATTGTTTTCATCCTTTGTATTATAACCCATACTTAGCTTTTTGTGCTCATCCCAAGCTTTGAAATGTATTCACAGGACTTAAAGATGAATAGGGACAAGGATGGGATCAAGGAAAAGTCATGCTGTCTAAAACATGGAATTAGACATGAATCTTTGTTTCAAGAGTTTCTATTATAGAAAAACATGGAAACTGTGTAGAAGTGTCTGTTTTGAAATCTTTTGAGATGTAATAGTTATGTCCTAATTCTCAAAAATTCTAAACCTGAAAAGATATTCAATGTGAATTATTCATTTAATTTAATATTATGTAATGTTTAAGTCCAGTTCCTTATAGTTGGTATCAAAGGTCGGTTTAGATAACTTTAGGAGTTAGGGTTTTGTTAAATTAATATCCATAATGAAATTTATGTTAGTATTGAAATCATATAGCATTTACTGATTACCTTGTTGCTTCGCCTAAGATATTTCTGTGTTCAAAATGGTTTTTCGGAGAGGAAATAGGGCCGTGATGTTGGGCCAACATCAGGAGGAAGAAAACCTTACAAATCAGCAACCTGAGATGGTTGGAATTGGAACTGAACAGTTTGTTGCAGTGATGACACAGTTGAATCAGGCTATAAATGGTGGCGGTATCCATGTATGAGATCAGCCAGATGAACCATAGAGGAACATGTCAGTAGTGGAGCATTTTATGAGGCAACATCCCCCATCATTCAGAGGATCATTTGACCCAATGCTAGCAGAAGGGTGGATTAAAGAACTGGAGAAGATTTTTGATGTCTTGGGTTGTTCATAACATTAAAAGGTTAGTCTTGATGTTTACCATTTTTAAGGTGAAGCCAATCAGTGGTGGTCAATGACGAAAAATAACAATGATAGTGAAGAGATTTATGCTCTCAATTGGGATGAATTAAAAGGCATGTTTCTAGAGAAATATTTTCCTAAGGTGGTTCATCTTAGGATGGAGAAACAATTCCTAGAATTTAGGCAGGAGGATGACTCAGTGACTACTTATGAAGAAAAATTCACACAACCGGCAATGTATGCTCCAAATTTCATACGAGATCTTGATAGTAAAATCAACCATATTTACTCAGGATTAAAGACAAAGTATCAAAGGGATTTAGCGTCGAGTGAGTTCAAAAGTTATGAAATCCTTTTTCATTGTGCGGAGAAGGTGGAAATGGAGTTTGCTGATGATCAGGTATTCTTTGAAAAACAACAGAATAAGAGGTCATGGTGGCAGGTGAAAGGGAAGAACTCTTCAAAAAACTCAGATGGTAAGAAACTTAAGTTTATAGTTTGTGAAAATTGTGGTAAAAATCATGTTGGTGAATGTCTTTTTAATTTTGGTAAGTGCTATCGTTGTGGTAAAATGGGACATAAGGCTCGTAATTACACTGAGAAAGGTCAGGGTAATGCTAAGATAAAATCTGATTTACAGTGAGCAAAATGTTTTAAGTGAAACGAAATTGGTCATTGTGAAAATGAGTGTCCAACAAAGAACTCAACTGAGGGAAAGCAGCCAGACTACAAGAAGAAAGGGGTGGTGAAACCCTTTTCAACTACTTCAGTAGATTTTGGGCTATCAAATGAAGTCGTATCAGGTACAATGTTTGTTTGTTAAGATTATTCCAATGTGTTGTTTGATTTAGGTTCTACACACTCTTTCATTTCAGATAAGTTTTCTAATAAATTGGGAAGTCCATCTCAAGATATAAATACGGAACTTATGGTAAAAACACCTGGAGTTAATGTTGAGACAAAAAGAAAACATAAGAACCTTCTTGTACTTGTGTGTGGAAAGAATATACCTGAAAACCTTATTATTTTGCCTCTAGTAGAGTTTGATGTTATTTTGGGCAGAGAATGGATTTCTATTTATCATGCTAAGATTGACTGCAGAGCTAAAGAGGATTCTTTTCAAAATGATTTTCAGTTTGTATACAAAAATGAACCCTTACTTTTGATAACATATCAGGAAGCTGAGAAACTAGTAAAAGATGTAAATGAATGCTACCTTGCACATATTGTTGAAAATAAAGGAACTGTTCAGATTAATTATGTTCCAGTGGTAAATGAGTACCTTGATGTTTTTCCTGATGAGTTTCCTGGAATTATACCTGATCGGAAAGTTGAATTTACTATTTAATTATTTCCAGATGCTATGCAAATTTCAAAACCCCCTTATCGAATGGCTCAAATTGAACTATTAGAGTTAAATAATCAATTACAGGATTTATTAGATAAAGGATTCATTCGACCTATCACATCACCATGGGGAGCTCTGGTCTTGTTTGTTAAAAAGAAATATGGTTCCCTAAGACTTTTAATTGATAATAGATCATTTAATAACATCACTATTAAGAATTAGTATCCTTTTCATCATATCGATGATTTGTTTGATCAGCTTCCGGGAGCTCAGTATTTTTCAAATATTGACTTGAGATCAGGGTATCGTCATTTGAAAGTAAAGGAAGTAGACATTCTGAAGACTGTGTTCCGTACTAGATATGGCCATTATGAAGTTGTAGTTATGCCTTTTGGGTTAACCAATGCACCTACTGTATTCATGGATCTTATGAATAGAATTTTCCGTGAGTTCTTTGATAAGTTTGTGGTTGTGTTCATTTATGATATTTTGGTTTATTCTAAAAGTAAAGAGGAGCATGAAAGTCATTAAAGGGTCATCTTGCAAACCATAAAAGAAAATAAACTTTATGGGAAATTCAGGAAGTGTGAGTTTTGGTTACAAAAAATTTCTTTCCTTGGTCACATTGTTTCAAAAAATGGCATAACTTTTGATCCTGCTAAAACAAAAGTTGTTGATGAATTTCCAAGACCCAAAAATATAACTGATATTTGTAGTTTTCTTGGTTTGGTAGGTTATTAATGGAGGTTTGTTGAAAATTTTACACGGTTATCTAGTCCAATGACTATGCTAACTTGAAAGGGTGTTAAGTTCATATGGAAAAAATAATGGGATGATTGTTTTTAGGAATTGAAAAGAAGATTGGCGAATGCACTAGTTTTGACAATGCCATCCAGAAATGGTGAGTTTTATCTATAGTGATGCTTCATTCAAAGGACTGGGTTGTGTCCTAATGCAGAATGATCAGGGAATTTCTTATTCTTCATGTCAGTTGAAACCTCATGAGTTAAATTAACCTACACATGATTTGGAATTATCTGCTGTTTTTTTGTTTTAAAAATTTGGAGGCATCATTTGTATAGATTAAAATGTGAAATATATACTGATCAAAAAAGTTTAAAGTATATATTCACTCAAATAAATTGAACATGAGACATAGGTGATGGTTGGAATTAATAAAGGATTATGATTACATGATCAATTACCATCCAGGAAAAGCAAATAAAGTGGTTGATGCTTTGAGTCGAAAAAGTAATATCTCTTTAACCATGTTACGTTTGGAACAAGATCCTTTGGTTTTTTATTTGATAAACTTTGGAATAGAAGTTTTTGGTGCAGGAAATTCTTCTGTTTTATTTTAGGTGTTAGTGAGATCATCTCTATTAGACAGAATAAAGCAAGCACATAAAGAAGATATCGAGTTGCAGAAAAAGGTAGAGTTGGTTCAGAATGGTAAGTTGCTTGATTTTAACTTTGATAATGATTGTGTTTTGAGATTTGGAAAGTTATTATGTGCACCTTGTGATCCATATTTGAATAATGAGTTGTTATGTGAAGCTCATAGTTCTGCGTTTTCAGTTCATCCTGTTAGTACTAAGATTTACCAAGATCTTCAGGAGTATTATTGGGGGGATGGGATGAAAAGAGATATTGCTGATTTTACTATGAAGTGTTTGACTTGTCAACAGGTTAAAGCAGAGTGGCAGTTACCAAAATGAATGCTTTATCCTTTACTGGTGCCAGAGTGGAAATGAGAAAATATATCCATGGACTTTTTTGTGGGATTACCAAAGACATCTCTAGGTAATAATGAAATCTAGGTTATTGTTGATCGATTAACTAAATCTTCTCATTTCCTTCCAATTCAAGATACTTTTTCTCCAGATCAACTTACTCGGTTGTATGTTAAATAGATAGTCAGGTTGCATGGAGTTCCCCTCCCAATTGTATCTGATTGTGATCCCAGGTTTACTTTTGACTTTTGGAAAGCCCTTCATGTTGGGTACTGAATTAAATTTTAGTACAAATTTTTATCCTCAATAAGATGGGCAATCAGAACAAACAATTCAGACCTTGGAGGATATGATATGTGCTTGTTCACTGGATTATCATGGAAGTTGGGACCAACATCTTTCTTTGGTTAAATTTTCATATAATAACAATTTTCATACTAGAATACAAATGGATCCATTTGACGCTTTATATAGAAATAGTTGTAGAACTCCACCTTTTTGGGTTGAAGTAGGTGAAAGGAAGCTGATGGGACTAGAATTGGTAGAAGAGATGGCAGAGAATGTTCAGTTGATTCAGAAGCACATGAGAACATCTCAGAGTAGACAGAAAAGTTATGAAGATAACCGGAGGAAGGATCTTTCTTTTGAGGTTGGTTATCAAGTCTTTCTCAAAATTTCTCCATGGAAAAGTATGACGCGTTTTGGTAAGAATGGAAAGTTGAGTCCGTGGTTCATTGGACCATATGAAATTATGGAGAAAGTTGGATCAGTTGCATACAGAGTGGATTTACCTCCATGTTTATCCCAGGTACACATTGTTTTTCATGTTTCGATGTTGAGAAAGTATATGCCATATCCATCTCATGTTTTGAGCCCAGAGGTAGTTCGGTTGGAAAAGAATCTCTCTTATAAAGAACAACCAGTCAAGATTCTTGACCATAGAGAGAAAGTGTTACAGAATATGGTAATTCACTAGGTAAAGGTTTTTTGGAATGACCATATGTTTGAAGTGGTAACATGGGAATCTGAAAATGCTATGAGGGACAAATACCCCCACTTATTTTGATAAGTGAATAAAAATTGCGAGGACGCAATTTCCAAAAGGGGGGAAGGATGTAACATCCTAGGTAAATGAAGAATAAGATATTTTCATATTTATTAATATTTTTGAATTTAATATTAAGTTTACTTTAAATGGGTTTCTATTTTCGATAGCGTACCTGATACACAACATCGGGTTTCTTTGAAATCTTACGTTGCACACTAATAATATAATATTATTATTTTAAATGGTAGTTAACTCCTCGCCGTTGTATTAACGAAAATGAAAACAACTAACTAAAATATGATTATACATGTTTTTTAAATGTATTTACATTTATCCAATAAAATTTAGAGGCTTAAATTGTGAATGAATCTAATTTTAAGCATAATTTACATTAAAAGGTCGATTTACCGCCTATTAATTGTGAACCCTCCATAAATATATTTTTGGATACTTTGATAAATTATATTTGACCAAATACAATCCTTCTTTAGAATGTGTATTTCAAATTTTACTTTGGGTAATTTTTTGGTATTTTTCTGATAAAGTTCATTTTTAATGAATAGTGAAAAATACTGTATTTTAATTAAAAATTGCCTTTTAATATAATATATTTATATGGTTAGATTATCTTTTTAATTAGTTTTAAAATTTAATTAAAATATATTTTTACCATTTAATCCAATTTTAGTCATTAGAATTAATATAACTATGAAATTGGACATAAACAAGTGTTAATATTTTGATAGTTATTATTTCTTAAAAACACGATTTTTGTTTTGGCAGCGGGAATTAATTTTGAATTAATTTCTGCCACTTATGTGCTTTGAATTTGGAAAAATATATTCCATATTCGGAATCAGGAGGTCCAAGTTTTGTAAATATCTAACTTTTATTTTTATACATTTTAAATATTTACTTCAGTAGATATTTTATTTACCGTGGTTAAAGGGTTTATCGGGTAAATAAGGGTAACAAATTATATTATAATATTATATAGTTACCCTTAAATGTGTCTTAATCCTATTGGTTGAGTCATTTACGACCTTGGGCATCTTTGGGTTGATTTTGGGACCCCATTGAGCCACTTGGGATTGATAATGACAATTTAGATTAATTAATTTAAAGTAAAGACAAAAATGACATAAACAAATATATCATTGTAAATTTATTTTTACATGGTGTTATATAAGTTATTTTTTCAACTCTAAATATTCATTGGAAATATTAAAATATTTACTACATGATAGTATTTTTTGTCTAATTTTTAGACATCGAATAAATTAAATTATTCATGACACAATAGTGATGCAGTATTTAACTCATTAATAAATGATTTAAATAAATAAGATTATAATGATTAAAATATTATCCAAAACATGTCCAATTCTCATTATATAATTTTATTTCAACCATGATCCATCTTATATTCATCTTTAATGATTTATGGACCATTAGAAACCGAAAATAATTATATAATAAAATAATAGTTTCACACTTTCCTAAAGTGCCCCTCCTCCCCCTAATAAAAGGAGACCACTTCTAACCAATTCCTCACACCTCTCAATACTTTTGGATCATCCAACCTCTGCCCAATTAATCTCCCTACATCCCTCTCCTGCCCCTATAAGACTTAACTTAGGCAGAAGGAACTTCAAGAAGTCGTTTTGGTTCAAACCAAAGGAAGTTACCCAAATTAAAGGTAACAGTTTCTCTTAAATTGTTTTCCTTTATTTTACTTGTCCAACCCCTAAAATATTTTTATTCCATTATCTTGTAACAACAACAGTATCCTAAATTTAATAGGATGTTGTTATGAGATGGATTCAAACTACATACACACACCTCCATCTAATGGGTGAAGATCATATTGTTTCTGTGGATGGCAAACTGATGCCTCACAAAATGATGATTGTTCAATTATCTCTTACTGCCTCTCATAGTGGCCATTATGATGGCACAGTATTTACATATGATATATATTATGTTTATGTTTTATTTATGCTTCTGTATTTTTCATTTATAGCATGCCTTTATGGTTTCCATAGTGGGTAAATACGATAATCTCAATTGAGGAAGTGCGGACTTCTGCCCCCTGAAAGTGATGTGACTCGTTAATGCCTTATTTGGGATGTATAAAGGATGGAGTTAATGATATTATATATGATATTATACGGTAATTATAATATACCTATGTATCATTATGATTTAATTCCATAAAAATAATAAATAGAAATGAAATCAGCGTTCCTGCGTACGTACAACTTACCGTCTTAATGAGTGGTGCATTTCATTTTTTACCTCCAAATGTAATTTAATATTATAAATACATGTATATACTTGATATATATGATATATAAGATATCTAAATAATTAATATCATTCTGGATATAATGGACAATTGACCACATGGACAACTTGAAAATATAAGGTGTTTATTATTGACTCAAGTACCAAATATCGACAAAACGAACGTTATTAACTTAAATGGTTACATAATGTTTATAACATGGTAATAAGTGATATAAAAGGAATAATAAACATTAAAACGGTTCTTAAGAAAGTAGAAATTAACTTTATATTATTATTATGGATATTAAAGAACAATCGAGTCAATTCGGACACGAGGTAAGGGACTTCGTCTCAATCTCCTTTCAATGAGCCATATTTTGTTTTAATACTCAATTTAATTTTATACACTATATATGCACCTTTGAATTTTCATTTCATTCAAAGGGAATCTTTTTATCGGAAGCATTTTACTAAATGAAAAAAGGAATGTTTTTTTACGTTAGCGGTGACAACGACCTTTCCACTACTGCGAGTATTATTTGATCTTTGGCTTCCTTAACAAGGCATAATGTTTTTAAAAGGAAAAATAAATACCATATACTCTATTTATATTTTTTGGTATTGAAAATGATTTTGAGAATGGATTTATTATTTCAATATCTTGAAATTATATTTTTTATTGCAATGTGAAAATGTTATCTTTACATTATTCTTATGTTATGTGTTATGATCATGTTATGGTTCTTGAGCATTATTTACGTATACAGGTGGTTCTGTGATAAACCTAGAGCGGGTGAGCCTTAGATATCTCTCCAATGCATTGGGTAACACGACTGAGATAAACGTGAATGTTTCTCCTAAGAGATTTAGGGAATATACTGTGATGGGTATTCCAAGGTAACTCCCTATGTAGCTGTGATAGGTACAATGTAAGTATGAATTGGATGCCACAAGTTACCTTTAGGATATATGATTTTTATGTGTCTTTCATAAATCTTATGATTTAAAGAGGTAAGTAAGAGAGTTCATGTTCTGTATGTATTTATAAAAAAAGGTTTTCATCATTTGTATTATAACCCTTACTGAGGTTTTTATGCTCATCCCAATTTTTTAAATGTATTCACATGACATAAAGAGGAATATGGACAAGGATGGGATCAAGGAAAATTCATGCTGTCTAAAACATGGAACTAGACGTGGCACTTTTTTTCCAGAGATTTTATTATATAAAAAATAAATGGAATCTGTGTATAAGTGTCTGTTTTGAATTTTTTTTGAGATGTAACAGTTATGTCCTAATTCTCTAAAACTCTAAACCTGAAAAGATCCTCAATGTGAATTATTCATTTAATTCAATATTATGTAATGTTTAAGGTCAGGTCCTTATACCTTATGCCTTTATCTCCATATAAATATTTATCATTATTCCATTTATAACTTAATCAATCCTTAAGACACATTCTACATGGGTTTTACATTCTTATTCGGCAGCCCACCACTTAACCCTACCACACTCTCGGTCTGGGTTTGTCGGCGCACCCCATGGGTGGACCTAAAATGGTCAAGTCATCCTCAACGCATACCACAGGGATCGTGAGGGTTTCAATTGGTCTCTTAGACACCCATTTTTATCAAACACTTCAACGGAACCCAAAACAAAAAAAAATGGAAATAAGAACACCAACTTCCATGCACAAATCAAAAAATAAAACTATGGGATAACACTTATAGAACACCTATCTTGAATCCATCGATGAACACAATATTAATCATTTCCCATGACCTAATTCAAATACCCCTTGAAGCTTCAACCTAAACCACTTAGAAGAAAGAGAGGTTTGGGAGCTTTGGATGAAAATCACACAAAATACAAGTCCTAAACCAGAAAAGAGAGAGGAGGGGAAGACTAGACTCGCCCGGATCATCGATTCACATCTAACGACACTCCAAGCGGTCAAGAATCGAATGAGATCGATCCTTGGAAGCTCTTGACCCATTTGGTTTGTTCCTGGGGTTAAAAGAGAGGAGGAGGAGGAAAACCATGAGTTGGGTCTTAAAATCATGGGGTGGCATTTTTTTAATTTTTTAAAAGATTCTGGGCTGCATGGTTTACCTGCACGGTTTGTCAAATTGTGCATAAACCGTGTGAAAGCTACTGTTGAAGATCACCTCCTTCGCACGATTTCCTCATAATTCTTTGTGGTTTTTGAAACCGTGTGCCGACCGTGCGTGATCTTCTATCCATGGACACACAATTACATGGGATGCTCTACACAGTTTTTCCCTAACCATGCGTAGACCGTGCAACACGCCCAAAAATTATTTTTTCTTCCCCTTTCATATATGGAACCCTAGGAACACCCAAAAGTCTTCACATGATCATTGGTAAACACTTATGTATCCAAAAAGAATAGTCCAAACTAAAACTAGAAAAAACATACCTTAAAAAGATTTGGGATCTTACAACCTCCCAACGTATAATGGATTGTCCTTGAGACACTCTTCCGAGAATCACTATCTTCCATAAAAAGGGATCATGCCACAAGGCTTGCATATCCATTCCCACTTTCCAAGGTTCTGGTTTTCACATCACAAGGCCACCAAACACGGTTCGAGGGAGCAAACTTGCCCCTTGAGACTTCCTCACCACAACCCACTTCACAAACTAGAAAACTCCCCAAGCATGGATCCACTTCAACCATTCCCCACCCTGATAATTTCATGGAAAAACATAGGACACAACACCTAACTCTCAACACACGGAAACATACAACATCACATCATCATGGAGGAACCAATTGAAACCTCATCGACCCAATCCTCTACACAACTCATGATCCAAATCACTTGGTGCTATTTTCCTGTTCACCCAACTCTAACGGTGACCAAACCCGACATCACTCGGAAGAAAACACATGAACCTTCCAACCACATTTCTTGAAGATTTCATTCCACAACTACATGTCCAAATTCAACTCAAAACTCTCAGTTACTCGACCAGTAAAACCGTGCCAAATCTCTCAACCAGGGCTGACTCGCCTGACCGGTGACCACTCGAGTCCTTCCAACCCAAAATTCTGATCATGTCATCAACCAACCATTTATTTGGTATGGTTATTTCAACCATTTTCAGTCACCTGGTATCTTCTCCTTCGATGAAGGACCCCCAGAACTCAACTCGACTTACCATCTCCTAACATGTTCCAACTCACAACTCTGAAGCATCCATAGGGAATTACCCCATATTGAAATCCAGTTGCACAGTCGAAACCATTTTAAGGACATTCCCACACTATCCATTTAAGGACTAAGATCAACACAACCTCACTAAGGTACCACTTCATTTAAAAGGAACTTTCTTCCACAACATAAACCAAGAGGTGGGTCACTCCCACCACACATTTTCATGTTTATCATCTCAGGTCAGACCACACCCGACTGGCTTGCCCCAGAACACCCATCTTCCACTGATGGTATGTTTCTCCTTTCTTACCTTCCCATAGTTCTTACTGACTTGAAGCCTATCATTTTCATATCTCGTACCCACCAAGTTCGTTTCCAGAATTCCTGTAGAAGTCATTATCATGGCATTATCTCCCACCATACTTTCATCGAACTCTACCATTAGCATAACACCATACCACATGTCCATTGTCCACTCACTTCACGATTTTCTCAAAACCACACAAGGGAAAATTACCCGAGTCTAACCCTGACCTTCATTGGGGTCATATAACCCAACCTTTCTTGCCACAACATGTTGTCATATCCAATCACGTGCCTCTCCGAGGAACCCGGCATGGACCTTAAAGGTTTCTTACAGGAATCCTAGTGCAACTACACTATCTTGATGTTCTCCTCTTCACATATAAGACTGACTTATCACTCCCCAACATAGGAGTGTTGTTATAAATGATCCCAATAGGGATTCAAACCACCACATCTTATACCAAGTCAGAAACTGAACCCCAAAACATTGATATAGATAACTAGATTTTTCAAAAAAAGAAAAATAACATCACCTAGTGCCCATTCCTAGCTTCCATGAACGACACCCACGGTGTTTTTTGACATTTGGTCCGTCCTAAGGACCTCACCCCAATCCATTGAGGATGTACATACCACCTTCAAGATCCAAATATACCGTTTCCTGGATCGTAACTCCAGGATGTCCCTCATCCAACCAAACACCTCTATGTCTCTTGGCATGATCCAGAGCTTCTCAACGTACCTACGACGGTGTAAAGATATCGGGCATGCTCGTCAATAGCTAAGGTACACTAAGAAGTTTTAAAGGAACACCACTAACTAATTATCCATTTCTATTGTCGAACTATCAGACACCATGACCATCCATGGATTTTAGGCCTCCCTGTCGA
Source organism: Viscum album (assembly GCA_963277665.1). Taxonomy (NCBI): domain Eukaryota; kingdom Viridiplantae; phylum Streptophyta; class Magnoliopsida; order Santalales; family Viscaceae; genus Viscum; species Viscum album. The sequence continues at coordinate 609,285,523 of OY728135.1, read as the reverse complement.
TCAAGTCTCATTAACACTTAACCACTACCACTCGGGTTTGATTGCCAACCAGATCCAACCATCACTCCACTACCAAACCACCAAGAAACCGTAAACCAACATTTTATGTGGAACTATTTCTACCACACTCCTCGAGTTCTTCTGATGTGTCCATGATAGCCAACAATCACAAAAAATGGTCTGCCACACCATCCAAACCATCAGTCTCTCGCCAAAACAACCTTAACATGCATATAGCTCATCGCCAACTTACTTAAATAACCCAATCTCTTGGTTAGTTGGCCTCATCAGCCCTGGGGTGGCCTCTACATCTCTCCCAACAACCAAACCATTCAGACAACAAGTTTGGCCACATGACCACCCTCAACTCAGGTGTCACCATTAAGTAAGGGTATATAACCACACTCCAGCCACTCTCACCTTTCTTCCAGGATACAACCTCAAGACCCCCATTAATCATCATCCAAAAAATGGGAGAGTCATTCATCTATATAATACAACCCTTTAAAACACACCTCACATCCCGTCACAGGCACCAGGGTTACCATATGGGAGAACCATACATACTTAACCATCCCCAAACATTCATTTACACCACCTCTGAATCATATCTCATGCTTCATATTCCAATGAACCTAGGATATCCTCCCAATAAGTCACCTTTGATTTCAGAAACTATCAACGTGTAACCCCGAGTCAAGTACCACAACCATCCATCAACCTTACCACTTAGACTTAAAGTCCAAACCTACACCATGGGGAACTTTGGGTCCCACTACCAAATTCCAAAACATCTACACGTGTGAAACACATCCAAAAGCACTAGAAACCCTGTCTGACCTCTCTCATAGGTCACCTTGAAGGTAAGAGGATACCAAATCCCTAGTCTGGAATCACAACCAAGAAAATAAATTGGTCCTCTCTCCAAACCCCACATATCATAACATGATCAAAGAAATGGCTTTGAATGGAACTCCCACTCCCATTCTAGTGCACACTATGCCTAGCGCACAAACAACCATATAATCTAGGTTCCAAACCGTAGCTGTACACATTCATTGGCACTATGAGAAAAAAAATAATTTCTAGGATTCATGACACAACTCCCAAGGTATCAACTCACAAGGTCACCAAGACCCATGCACCATCCTTAGGGTCTATCATGTACTCTGTAGGGTCACAGACCACGAGAGTTCTCTCACTCACATTATCGAACAACGCCTCATAACCCAAAGGCCACAACCCTTACAGTGTTCCCTAAATACACCACTTAGGCCAAATCATGCATCGTAAGGCCTCACAAATCAAATCCAAAGTCTCCACTAGGACACTCTCAGTACCCAAATTACACAAACAATGGTTAAACTGACCACACAAGGGATACCCTCTGTTGAACTCAATCATTCTCATTTTAAACTTACCATTCACCTGACGCTTTGAAGAATGACCAACAGGACTTAAACACATACGGAAAAGTTCTCACACAAGAAACCTTAAACAACTCATTCTTCATGCTCTAACCCAACGGTCATCATCACACTTAGAACACTTCCCCCTACCATGTCTACCGCAAGTCATTGTCAATATGAAGTAACCAATTTACATAATCATGAGTCTTTCGTCAGCAGATCTTCAAACTCATTCCTCTTTTACAACACGATCCAATCCTCTTAGGAACATTACCCATTTCCCAACATGTTAAAATCATAATTTTAACTCATTTACACCTATCATTAGGAAAAATTCATTGACAATATTACCGTCATTATGGAACCCTTTTTTCTTTTAGACACCAAAACACCCTTTACAATTTATTACAACCCAAAATTTTATCCCGGTTATAACATTTACTCATTTTCATTCTTTTCATTCACCCACTTGCATTACAATTATTAGGCATCATTTTTTGCAGATTTATTAAGGGTGTAAAATGCACTATACTCTCTATTCCCCGCACACCCATCCCGTGTGTATGCCTATAATGATGCATGCCACCTATATCCCCATGTGCCTAAAATGATGCATGAATGCACAAACTTATACCATTATGTCCATGAGAAAAATATCATAAATCAATTAAATCACACAACATGTGCATCACCCAATGATGAAATATCATCCAAATGTAACAGAACACATCAAGAAAAAAAATTCCCACCCAGGGTAACTTGGGTTTTCCCTCATACATGGGTTAGCTACTCCTAAGAGCACGCTCATTACCAAGGCCCAACACATCCTAATTGCCTGTCTACCATCCCTGAATAGTAATAAGAGAAAAAAACTACTCTAATACCACTTTGTAACATCCCTGACCCAGGATCCACTAAACCGATGCTCTGAGCCGAGTCATCAAATGACCTCAAGTGTACCTTCCCATAGGCCAGAGGTTACCGACTAGCGGCGTGGGTCTAATAACTCACGTGGGGAGACTATACCCTCTTTATTAGGGCCTACCACTGTAGAACAGAATATAAATAGTGGAAAAATATGAATAACCAATAAACATGCATAACCAATATTTTCATGAAAAGGGATACAACCCACAAATCAATTATAGTAATATCATGTCAAAAAAGTAGTGCAAAGTGAATGAAACCCAAAATTAATACAAATAACTAAACTTCAAATGGGTCCTAACTATAAGTTTGGATCCTCCCCCATGAACATCCCGAGCCCAACTCATCTTCATCGTGTTGGGCCTTTTCCCTTGTCCTGACCTGGAACTAAGAGATCTACTCGAGTATCCAATGGCAGCCCGAGAAGGGTGTGAGTAAAAAACTCATTAGGCCACCACCAATATTGTCTACAAAATATCCAATCTAACAGATAGTGCATGCTGGTACAAAATAAATGATAAGTAAGAAAGGTCAGTGCGGGTGTCATTAGTTAACATGGTTCACTTTATTCATGACTAATATTTATTCCAATTCCATTTATTATACCATATTCATTACATAATCCATATTGATCACATGTTCCATGGGTTATGCATAAATATCTGCACAAGGGTATAAGAAAATCAATCAAAATTCATCGGGGAAACAATTCAAGTCTCTATCTCACTAGGGATCCACATATCACATCAACACATTATCCTCACCTTGAAGCCTCCATCCGGGTGGAATGTAACCGTTAGGGGAATAGAGCCTCTATCTCCTTCCATAAACTATTCATTTTTGGGTGGAGTTTAGAGCCTCGGTCTAACTCGACTCATGGGTGTAAAACCTCAATTTAATACCTCACTCTTCTAAGCCATGTGTACATGATTATTTTTGAAGTCACCACAATCATACCATCACACAACAACGCATATTCAATGTCATTGGATATCACAACACATAACAACAACATGGGAATTATTACGATTCCATATCCCATTAATACATTTATCATTTACAATTTATATCAATTTATCCAAGTTTTCATTCTTGTGCCTTAGCCCATTAGGTGTATTCAATAATCCCATATGCCTTAACTGAATTCAAAATGGACTATTCATTAACCCATATAGCCCATTTATCATTTCACAAGAATTTACCCACTTATGCATTTCAATTACATTTCTCGTATCACATAACACAATCCCTCTATACTTTCGATCATTTAGGTGCACCACCAAATTCTCTTATATTAACCCAATCCACAATTCCATCCATTACCTTATTAAAAACCATTAACACATTCCCAATTTCACATTCCATTACCCAATTTCAATTTCCCCATTTAACATTCCCTAAAACCCTTAGGCATTTCAAACCAAATTCATAAAACAATCGACATAATCTCTTAAAACCCAATTACCCATTTTCATGTCATTAAAACAAAACCTTATGCCTTTATCACCCTAGGAATATTTATTAATAACTTAATAAATCATTAAGACACATTATACATGGGGTTCACATTGTTATTCGACAACCCACCACTTAAACCTACCTCACTCTCGGTTCGGGTTTGTCGGTGCACCCCATGGGTGGCCCTAAAATGGTCAACTTATCCTCAACGCATCCCATGGGGATCATGAGGGTTTAAATTGGTCTCTTAGACAGCCATTTTTTATCAAAAACCTCAACAGAACCAAGAACACAAAAAGTGGAAAACAAGAACACCAACTTCCATGCACAAACCCAAAATAAAACTACGAGACAATACTTATAGACCACCTACCTTGAATCTGTTCATGAACACACTCTTAGTCATTTCCCATGATCCGGATTCAAACAGACCTCCAATCTTCAACCTAAACCTCCCCGAAAAAAGAGATGTTTGAGATCTTCAGATGGAAATCGCCCAAAATACAAGACCTAAACCAGAGAAGAGAGAGAATGGGAAGATTAGACTCACCCGGATCTTCGATTTGTATCCAACGACACTCTAAACTGTCAAGAATTGATGATATTCGATCTGTGGAAGCCCTTGACCCCTTTGGTTCGTTCCTAGGGTTGCACGGGAGAAGGTGGAGGAAAAACTTGAGTTTGGTCTTAAAATCACGAGGAGTTTTTTTTGTAATTTTTTAAAAGTTTCTGGGCGGCATGGTGCACCCGAAAGGTTTTTCAAACCATGCGCAAACCGTGTGGAAGGTACTGCCAAATATCTCCCCCTTTACATGGTTTTCATGAAATTCCGCACGGTTTTCAAACCATGCGCTGACCGTGCATGATATTTTGTCCATGGTCACACGGTTATATGGGATGCACCATACGGTTTTCATTAACCATGCGCAAATCGTGCAACATGCCCAGAAATTCATTTTTCTTCTCCTTTTGTGTCCTGAACCCCTAGAACACCCCAAATTCTTCACATTAACCTTGGGAAACACAAATTTATATAAAAAAAATAGGACAAACCAAAACATAAACAAAAACATACCTTAAAATGATCTAGGGCCTTACACCATGCTTGATAATATGCATTCCATACCTATGAGACATTGAAGTCCAAGGACCATTGATCAAGCTGAAGCCATCCTGATTTCTAGAACATAGATCTAAAGCTCCATGCCTGAATCTTAGATTCATTAAAGGGGAATAGGTAGTGAAGAAAACCATTACCAAAAGACATAGACCACCAATCCAAAAATCCCCATATAAATGAAGCCCAACAAACAAAATCTTCTAACTTTTAGGGATTCTCACCTTTTGGTAAAATGAGTTTTGCAATCAGGGGAACGTTTTCCATTACGATCCGCTCAGCAAAGGCTTCTGGGTTTACCTTGACATGAGCCACCGAATCCTTTCAAAAAATTCTCCTAGAACGGGATCCCTTGAATGAATCCATGGCAGAATTAAAACAAGGATTCAAACATGATCATCCATCAAAAATCGGATCTGAAAAATCTGCACTTCACACATCCACCGCAGCAGCTGAAGAAAGTGGCACACTATCCTCATTCAGCCTCGCATTGCCATGAGTGCCAAGACCACCAGATCTCATATGCACCAGATATGATCATCGTGAATCCATCACAGTAAAATAAGATTCATCCAGGCCATCCAGCCTCACATCACCTTGAGCGCTAGTAGAAGCCCACACCAGATCTGAATGTTACCCTTCCCGCAACCCATAAACCCAAACACCCCGACCATCCATCATCTAAGCATCATGATGAACAACGTAATCTCCAGCTGATGAAACATCACTCCTAGTAGCATCCTCTCCATCGGTCAATTGCATAGAACTATAGAAATGTGGAAGCAACATGCCTGAAAACCCTAGATCCCTTAGAAACCCCCATTGGAGCAGAGCTCTCAAACCAGCAACATCATCTCTCTAAATAAATAAATATATATTTAAATAATTATAATAAATAAAATAAATATATTTCAATAATAAATATATTTCAATAATTATAAATTTATTTATATTTATATATTAATAAATATACATATAATTATATAAATATATAGTAGTTGGGGTGTGCCGCAGTGGTAGAGGTGCTATGTGATCCTTCATCAGACCTGGGTTCCAATCTGGGTGGGAGCGAATTTCCACTGACAGGTGGTGATGCAAGCATGACAGAGGCAAGTGGTGACGCAAACATGACACAGGCAGGCGGTGACGCAGGCATGACGCAGGTAGGCAGTGATGTAGGGATGACCCAGGCAGGCGGTGACGTAGGTAGGCGGTGACACAGACATGACGTAGGCAGATGGTGACACAAGAATGTTGTAGGAATGACACTGCACTAGGGCCTTCGGGATAGATTGTGAGCCTTTTGAGCCATGTAATGGGATTCATGCCCACAGGGCCTTCGGGCCATGTACTGAATAAATAAGGCTTTATGGGGGGCTATCCCTTGGGGGGGCTAGGACTTGCCTTTCTGGTGTGTGTTTGTGGTGTGTGTGTTTGTTTAATGTAATTGTCTCCCAAACACATAATATATATATATAAATATATATAATTACATAAACACATTCAACAAGAAATTTGTTGTGAGTGTTGATTATATATATTATTAGGGTGTTTTGTGTCCAAAATAGTCAAGTTTGAAAACCAAAAAATCATGATTCATTACAAACTTCAATATACGCAATACAACTTTCTTAGATTGATCGAACACTTCATGACTGAAAATTTGGGATTAATACATCATGGGTTGAATGGTGTGAGTTGATACGTTGATATTACTATTTATACTAGTTTTTTGTGGGGTTTTTTTGTTTTTAAAAGAGTATAGATGTTTCCGTGAAAGGGTGGTTTGCTTTCTCTCATTAACTCAGTTTAGAAAATCCTAAAATGCGATGGAAAGATGTATTGAAATGGCCACAACCCATTCGAGGACACCAAAGAGAATGATTCAAAGGCCCCTCCCCAAGCATTGTTCACATGAAGAAGGAATTAGCCACATAAGAGATTCCCACTTGCAAACCACTTACGGCCACAAAACCTTGCCTTGACCTACCCGACCCACACAATTCATGATTAAGAATAATGGTTGGGGAGATAGATCCTTCCAACACACTGTTCATAAGAAGATCCATAATAAATACTCCCGGGAGGGTGGAAATAAACACAAAGAAATTGTACGCCGATCACATAATCAAATATTTTTGTACTAATCCGGTATTATGTTTTTAAAGGTTCTCACATTTATTCGGTAAAAATATCTAAAAATTATAAGCAATCGTATTTTATATTAAAAATAATTAATATTTCATGTTAATTTTGAGTCACTACAACAGATCGCGGCTAAATTAGCAATTGTTTTTATTCGGTAAAAAACTGAAAATGTTGATAAAGGTACCTTTAAACAGTGCTAAAATAAGAACCAATAAAGGTGTTCATTTTATCACCGTTATTTTTAGTGATCATGGAACCAATTTCTCACTAATGTGGATGGGGTTGTGGTGGGTGATAATAGTACTACGCAACTTCCTAATGAACTTTCAAAGATGATTGGGGGAGACTCTGATCCTTAAAAATATGCAGAGGCAAGTGCTTGGAGTTTGGAGAAAGAGAGTTCTTGGTGTGTGCCCACTAGATTCAAATCAGTCTCCTACATCCTAATTGCTTCCTCATTTTCCAGATAGGCCTGATTAGAGGGGCCGCTATTTTCCCCAATTGAGGGTATCATATTCAATATCACTGCCTTTTCTTTCATAGGTACCTGAGAGTTGCCTTTTTGATGACCCTGCACCATAATCGTGGAATTCTTAACTTCCTTCATGTGGCGATGAGCAACAAGATAACCTTTCATCCCACACTTCTCACAATAAATCTTCCTTCGACATGACTTCGGTAAGTGACCAACACCCATGAAAAAGTCACAGACAATCAATTTCTTCTCATATTCCACACCAATACAGATATTGTTAGGGGGAGTAGAAAGATTAACCTTGTCAATGATGGTGAAGCTGAGGTTGATCTCCAATAACATCATGAAAAAGTGTCCAAATCGCACCTAATAACTTTCCATATCAAGGAAAATGAGCATTAAAATGGTAGTAGAAATGCCATGTAAAATCCTCGAGTGCCAAAGAACGTAATTGAGTCAGTGAAGTCAAATCCATACATGGGAAAACACATTTTGTGCCTACGAGACATTGAAGTTCATGGACCATTCATGCAATTAGAGCCATCCTGGTTTCAAGAACCGAGATCTGAAGCTCCACACCTGAATCCTAGATTCGTCAAAGTAGAAGAGGCAGTAAAAAAACCATTACCAAAAGGCACACACCTCCAATATAAAAATCCCCATATACATGAATCCTTATGAACAAAATCATTTATCTTTTAGGGATTCTCGCCTTTTGGTAAAACGAGTTATGCAATGATGGAAAAGTTTCCCATTGTAATCCTCTAAGAAAAGGCTTCTGTGTTCACCTCGACACAAGCCACCAAACCCTTTCGAAAAATTATCCCAGAATGGGAGCCCTTGAACGAAGCCAAATCCAAATAAATACTAGGATTCGAACATGATCTTCCATCCAAAATCGGATCTGACAAATCTTTTCTTCGCACATCTACTGCAACAGCTGAATAAGGAGGCACACCATCCCCTCCCATCCTCGCATCACCATGAGCATGCAGTCCAGCAGATCTCATCTGCAATAGATATGGTCTTCGCGCATCCACCACAGCATAATAAGATTGAGCCATTCCATCCAACCTCACATCACCTTGAGCTCTAGTGGTAGCCCACACAAGATCTGAATGACACCCTTCTTGTTGTGCATCATCCCAATAACCTTGACCATTCATCAAATGAGTAGCATGATGAACAATGTCAGTTCCAGTCGATGAAACACCTCTCCCAACAACATCCTCACCACTGATCAGTGGCACGAAACTGAGGAAATGTGGAAGCAACATTCTTGAAACCCCTAGATCCTGTTGGAATTGAAAACAAAAAATATGAGTCAAAGCTTCCTGCGGTGTCATTTATTACTTGCACATTTTTTCCATGGGTCCACCTCCATTTATTTTCATTGAATAAATTTAAATGCTCTGCATTTAAAGATTTGGTATATCTTTGTACTATCATAAATGCTCAGCATTTAATATTTTGGTCATTCCATGTACCGTCATAGATTCTCTGTATTTTATGTTTTGGTATTTCTTTGTACCAACATAAATGCTAGGAATTTAATGTTGTGGGTCTATAAATTGATGTAATTGTAGCCTGAAATTTCAGTTGTGAAAAATTGTGATGTTGTGTGAAATTGTGAAAAGCTTGAAAGCTTCTTTGTGCTGTGTGCCAATTTCTCTACCTCTTCCATTATTCCTCTCATATTTCTCGGCTTGTATAGCCAACGAACTGGTATCAGAGCCAAGTTACCAAGATCCTCCAATTTTTTTTAAGATGGCCGCAATCCAGCCGCAAGTTCCGAAGCTGTCTAAGGACAACTACGAAAGGTGGTGGATCCAAATGAAGGCGTTATTCGGGTCACAAGAATTATGGGAGATCGTTACCGACGGGTATGTTGTACCCACTACGGCGGAAGAAGCTGCCTTCACGAATGAAGAAAGGGCGACCCTAAAAAATCAAAGAAAGAAGGACAACAAGGCGTTGTTCCTCCTCTATCAAGGGTTGGATGAATCAACGTTCGAAAATATTTTTGAAGAAACATCAAGCAAGAACGCATGGGATACCCTTGACACCGTCTTCAAAGGTGTTGATCGAGTGAAGCGGGTACGTCTTCAAACATTAAGAGAAGAATTTGAAGCGACACAAATTAATGAAGGTGAGAGAATATCCGATTATTTCTCAAGATTAAATGTTATTTTTAACAATTTAAAAAGGAATGGTGAAAAAGTGGAGGACATTCGAGTTATCGAAAAATCACTTCGATCTCTCACAACCAAGTTTGAGCATGTGGTTGTGGCAATAGAAGAATCAAAAGAATTGGAGAAACTTTCCATTGAAGAACTGATGGGGTCATTGCAAGTGCATGAGCAACGGATGCAAAAGAATTCCGGTTCAACAATAGAGCATTCCTTGGAGTCCAAGTTGACTCTACAAGAACAAAAGAATGGCCACACGCAACGAGGCGGTCATCGTGGAAGAGGAAGAGGGCGTGGATATTATCCAAGCCATCAAAAAAAGCAACAAAATCCTACCAGATTTCGTGGAAGAGGGAATGGTGGAGGACGATTCACACATGGTTGTGGAAACGCAAAGAACATTCAATGCCACAACTGTAAGAAATTTGGGCATTATGCTTCTGATTGTTGGAGCAAAGTGGATCACGATGAACGATCCAACTATGCTGAAACATCTCATCATGAAGAAGAAGGTACCACACTTCTCGTCGCACAATAAAAGGCATGTGAACGCCCCGATGTTTGGTATCTCGACACTGGTGCAAGAAACCACATGAGTGGTAACAAACAACTGTTCGAGGAACTCACCGAAGAAGTTCGTGGCGACGTGAGTTTTGGCGACTCATCCAAGGTACCTGTGAGAGGCAAAGGTAAAATCAAAATCTATCTGAAGAATGGAGAGTCGAATTACATTTCAAATGTATATTACGTACCAAGTATGAAAAATAATATCATCAGTCTCGGCCAACTTCTTGAGAAGGGGTATGTCATACACTTGGAAAATTCTTCTTTGTCTATAAGGGATGCTCACAGGAGACTTGTTTCTCAAGTCCAAATGACGAAGAATCGCATGTTTCCGCTGCGAATCAACACAAAGTCTGAGGAGTGTCTCTTGGGACTCATGAAGAATGACTCATGGAGATGGAATCTGCGATTTGGACATCTGCATTTTAGCGGGCTTAAACTTCTATCCTCATCAAGCATGGTGCGTGGATTTCCAGCAATTGAAGTTCCAAATCATGTGTGTGAGGCGTGTACACTCGGCAAACAACAAAGGAACTCCTTCCCAAGTGGAGTGTCTAGAAGCGCAAAGGAACCACTTTAGTTAGTTCACACTGATATCTGCGGACCGCTTGAAACACCCTCACTTGGAGGTAATAGGTATTTTATTACCTTCATTGATGATTTTAGCAGGAAACTCTGGGTGTATTGCATCAAAGAAAAATCTTCTGCATTTGCGATCTTTAAAATGTTTAATGTTCGTGTTGAAGCTGAAAGTGGTTATAGAATCAAAGTTCTCAGATCTGATAGAGGTGGAGAATACACTTCAAATGTTTTTCAAGATTTTTGCAGGGAACAAGGAATCAAACAACAATATACTGCTGCTTACACGCCACAGCAGAATGACATTACAGAAAGGAAGAACTGCACCATCCTCGACATGATGAGGACCATACTGAATGAGAAAGGCTTTCCAAAGAACTTCTGGGCAGAAGCAGTGGCATGTACTTCCTATCTGCTCAATCGGTGTCCAACGAAAAGCGTCAGAAACATGACACCACAAGAGGCATGGAGTGGCTACAAACCGAGCGTAAGACACCTAAGAATCTTCGGGTGTGTTGCCTATGCTCAAGTTCTAAAAGTGAGAAGAATGAATCTTGATGATCGTGGTGAAAAGTGAATCTTCATCAGCTATAGTAAAGTGTATAAATCCTATAATCTCTACAATCCACTAACCAATAAATTAGTGGTGAGTATAGATGTGGTCTTTAGTGAGGAAGAAGCTTGGAAATGGAATGATGAAGAACCAAACAAAGAGATTCCAGTCGAAACAAAATATCCTGAAGAAAGACGTGATCATCTGGAGAAAACGCCAGCAACACTTTCCCTGGGCACATCATCAGTACACAAGAGTTCAGGAGGACATTCCATCACTCCCGAAAAGACTCCACCAAGTCAAAATTTGGCGAGCTAAACCTCACCCATGGTGCCCATAAAGATGAAAATCTTAAGCGACATTTATGAACAAACCGAAGAGGTAAATATTTTTTGCCTGTATGCAGATCACGAGCCTCTGACGTTTCAGGAATCCACAAGGGAAGAATGTTGGAGAATGGCTATTAGAGAAGAAATTCGCGCCATAGAGAAAAATGACACATGGGAGTTTACCACACTTCCTAATAGCCAGAAATCCATTGGTGTCAAATGGGTGTACAAGATCAAGCGAAATGCTGATGGTGAAATCGATCGCTATAAGGCAAGGCTCGTAGAAAAGGGGTACAAACAGAAGTATGGGTAGACTATGAAGAAGTATTCGCTCCTATTGCTCGCCTTGACACGTTGAGAATGATTATCTCTCTTGCTGTTCATTACAGTTGGATGATCTACCAATTGGATGTGAAGTCTGCATTCCTGAATGGAATTCTAGAAGAAGAGGTCTATGTAGACCAGCCTGAAGGCTTTCTTATGCAAGGGGAGGAAGACAAAGTGTATCGACCGAAGAAAACTCTTTATGGGTTGAAGCAGGCTCCTCGTTCTTGGAATGCACGCATTGACAGCTATCTTCGAGAGAACGGATTCACCAAATGTCCATATGAGCATGCAGTTTACATCAAAAATAATGATCCTGGCTGAAAGTCAGAATGATGCTCGGAATGAATCTGGTTTTGGTTTGAAGGGTTGTGTTGGAATTTCAAACCAAAAATATGAGTCAAAGCTGCCTGCGGTGTCATTTATTACTTGCACATTTTTTCCATGGGTCCACCTCCTTATATTTTCTTTGAATAAATTTAAATGATCTACATTTTAATATTTGGTATATCTTTGTACTGTCATAAATGATCAGCATTTAATATTTTGGTCTTTCCTTGTACCTTCATAGATTCTTTGTATTTTATGTTTTGGTATTTCTTTGTACCAACATAAATGCTAGGCATTTAATGTTGTGGGTCTATAAATTGATGTAATTGTATCCTGAAATTTCAGTTGTGAAAAATTGTGAAGTTGTGTGAAATTGTGAAAAGATTGAAATCTTCTTTGTGCTGTGTGCCAATTTCTCTACCTCTTCCATTCTTCCTCTCATATTTCTCGGCTTGTATAGCCAACAGATCCTATAAGAAACCCCATTGGAGTAGAGCTCTCAAACCAGTAACATACTCTCTATAAATAAATAAATATATATTTAAATAATCATAAAATTATATATATTTATATATTGATAAATATGAAAATAATTATATAAATATATAGTAGTTGGTGTGTGCCTCAGTGGTAGAGGTTCCTCGTGGTTCTGCATTAGAACTGCGTTCAAATATGGTTGAGAGCGAATTTCTGCTGGCAGGTGGTGATGCAGGCATGGTGGAGGCTTGGAGTGACGCAAACATGACGTAGACATACAGTGACGCATGCATGATGCATGGAGTTGGTGATGCAAGAAGACGGTGACACAAGAATAATGATGGAATGACACTACACTCTGGCCTTTGGGCCCGATTGTGAGCCTTTGGTCCATGTAATGGGCTTCATGCCCACATGGATTTTGGGTCATGTATTGAATAAATAAAGTTTGATGGGTGGACTATCCCTTGGGGTGGCTATGACCTGCCTTTCTGGCCTCTATGTGTGGTGTGTGTGTGTGTGTTTAATGTAATTGTATCCCCAAGCACCTAAAATATATATAAATATATATAAATATATAAGTTTATATAATTATATACGTATATTTAATTATATAATTATATATAATTATACATAGATATAATTATATAAATTTATTTATATATATACATATATTTATATATTTATTTATTTATAATTAGAATAATAAATATATAAATATATATTTTTAAATAATTATAAATAAATATATATTTATTTAAATAATTTTAAAACAATAATAAATATATTTAAATGATATATATTTACTATATTTATAATTATATATACTTATATATTACAAATTATATATTGTAATATATATATATTTATAATTATATACAAATAATTATAAATATATTTATTTATATTTATAATTATAAATAAATAAATAAATATTTACATATATTTAAATATGATTTTTAATACAACAAGTATATATATATATATATTAAAGTAATATATAAATATGAATTATATAAATTGTAATAAAAAATGAATCTTATTTTCATAATAATATATATAAAATATTATAAAATTTATATTAGTCAAAATGTTTCATAGTTTATTTATATATATATTGATTACAGAATATGTATATAATTAAAATAAATATAATATATTAATATTTTATTTAAACAATTATATAATATATAAAAGAATATATTTATTTAGATATATATTTCTACTGATATTAAATAATTTAAAATATACGTACATGTATAACTGCATGTATATATGTGTATGTGTGTATATACATGTGTGCATTTGTGGATGTGTAGGTATTCATATGTTTGTTTGTAATTCACATAAATGTTATGAATTCACTTTTCAATACTTTTGTAATTTATTTAATTTAATTTATTCATTTACTATTATATATTCATTAATAATGTTAAAAATAAATTTAATCATTTTCTGATACTTATTTTTACATATATTTATTTACTATAGATGTAATATTTTCCATATTTTAGTAATTTATATGAATAATATCTATTATTTTTTATTTATTATGTTTTAACATTTAAATTATGTTTAAATTTATATAATTAATCTATTTAATTTTTTTTTATAATTTTTTAATTTAAATAGTTGATTATAAAATTATAAATATATCTCTAAAAATTATTTTATGATATTATAAATAAATATATATATATATATTTAAATAATTATAAAATTATAATAAATGTATTTAGATAATAAATAAATTTATAATCGTATATATATATAATTTTTAAATTTATTTATTTATAGTTATAATTATAAATAAAAAATAAAAAATTAATTAATTATAAAATTCTAATAAATATATTTAAAAAATATATATTTATAATATTTATATAAATATATTTATAACTATATATAAATATTTTTTTTGAGGTTACGATGTCGCGAGATAGAGTTTTGGGAAATCATGGCCCTTAGGTTTTTGATAATCTATGGCTTCTCTTTCAGAATATTTCAATCCAGATGATGTGTTTATTGGGCCTTCGAAATCAGATGATCAGAAGAAAAACTTGACTTCAATTTCAGTTGTCTTTGTGAATTTACCAGGAACTTCAAAGGAGCAAGTGGATTTAGGGAAAGGTAATCATGTTTCCTTAGCTGATAAAGGTGAAGTCTAATTAGTCTTTCATAGATTCAAAGAGTGTGACCTCTTCTAAGATCATGGAAAATGGATAATCAGTGATCATTGAAGCAAATAAGCAATTGATTGTGGAAAATCGTGATGAATGTAAACATTCGATTTTCATGAGGTTGAGTACCCAAGGTAAGAATAATCCCATGAATATTTAAGAACTAAAAATGTGGCATCTTCAAATCTAGGGCTTTAGTGGATGGAATATTACCTTGATCGGTAAGGGGTACTTCCATATCGTTTTCCCTCTATTGAATTAAAGTCTCAAGCATGGGGTCTAAGATTGGGTCCCTTTTTAAATTTTTATTTGACAAGGAACTCTATTACCCCAACATGGATACGAATCCATGGTCTGCCTTGGTTTTTCTAGCATTCTCAATTGTTGATGGATATTTCTAATGCAGTAAGAGTGCTAATCAATTTTGGCAGAGAAATAAAAATTTCTCATTTTGGGCACTTTGATCGTGTGCTAGTGAAGATTGATCTTTTCCCAAACCTCACTAATTCAATATTATTTTTTACTGCTGATATGAGGTTATAACTCTCAATAGATCTTGAGATAAAACCCACTTTTTGTTATAAATATGAAAATATACGGCATTTAGAATCTGAATGCTGAAAGAATATTGTTTGTGCCAATTCTAAGAAGGAAGAACACTCATCTATGAACTATAAAATTAAATTTCCTTTGATTGAAGGTATGAATGAAGGGGGAGTCATGGTGCATGATGGAAGAGTTACCTTGGTAGAGCATCTTGTTTTCAATAAAGTAGGGCATAGTAATATGGCTGGTGGAGCTCAATCACTGGAAAATCATCCCAATGATGGATTCCCTGATGAAAGCATTGGATTTGGAAATGAGAGGATTAATGGGATTGATCTAGTTAACTGTGTAATGGGTGATAAAGGAAGTATAGATGGTGTTGTCATGTCATCTGAACTAGATGTTATGGTCTTGAATAGTCCGGGTGATAATGATGTTGATTCTGCAGATTTTTTAGAAGATGCTTTCTTGAATTTTGGAGGCAGTAAAGGTAAGAAGCATCGTGATCTGTTGGGATCAACATCTTTTCAATTTAAGAACAAGTACAAGCAGGGCTCCATGCAGGATTTCTCTCATGTTTTGAAATGTGGCAATGTATCTGTTGATCTAGGTAAGGGAATCTTATAATGATGTATTTATATTGAGGGTTATGGGGGTGTATAAAAACTACAGATGAGGTTATAGATGACAATGTCATTATGGGAAGCTCACATTATTGTGTTGATATTATAGGTAAGGGGTCTTCAAAAACTATAAATTAGGTTATAGAACCTACTTCCTACATAAATGGAACATGTGTTGATAATATGGGTGATGATGTCATTATTTTTTGGGAGGATTTGATAGAAAGGTCTCCACTAGCTAATAGTGCTGAAATTCAGAAAAATTAAAATGGAAGTACGTCTCTTACCAAAATGGAATTCAATGGAGAGAATATGTGTGCTCCTGCTCCCAATTTCTTTGACATTCATACATCAAACAAAAAATCTGAGTTTTACATGCTCTTCCTTAAGATCGTTGAGAATAAGGTAATCGAAAACAAAAAAAAAGGCTTAAGTATGATCTTTAGGCATCTTCTCCCTCTACGTTTAATGTGCATGTTCTAAATGGGGACTCCCCTATGGATGTGTTTTCCAAAAATGAATCTAATCTCATTGATAAGATTGGATTTGAACATCTATTTGATGAAGATACAATTGGGGATGATGAATCCAAGAATGATGAGGTTGGTGAGACTCATGTTATGCGTTTTGAAGTTGATGATCAGTCCAATGAAAGTGAGAAAAATGGCTCTTCATACATGGGATATTGGTAGGATCCTAATCAATGGATAATATGCACACCTTAGGGGGAATGGTGACTTTTTAGGTATAGGTAGAAGGTACAATAAAAGGTGGATCTTATGGGTTTCACATTGATTGGGTGTTTTTGTTTGGTGTTTTATGGTGGAAGTGTGTGCCGTTTTGTTGAACTCGCGACCCTTGCACTTGTTATTGACCTTTTTCTAATAAGTTTTGGGGGTGTGAGTTGTGTTTCCAAATTACATATGAACATCTTTGGTAATAAATAAATTTTAAATATATTTATTTATAAATATATATATATATATTCAAATAATTTTAAAATTATAATAAATATATTTAAATTATAAAAATAGTTATTATATTGATAATTATATATATTTATATATTGATATAAATGTCTATAATTATCTAAATATACCAAATTGGTGAAGACCATGATATATTATTATATAAATATACATACATACATACATATATATATATATTTTAAAATGTAGGGACAAAGCCCCTTTACTGAAGAAACAAGAAAATAGTGAAAATAAGATTGGGCTAGACATGACAATGCTTCCCTCATCAATGAATAGTCAAAGACTTAATTTTTCTCTAATTTTAATACCAATAATATGCTCCTTATCATTCATTTCATTCAAATCAAATCATCTGTACTCACTCCCACAACCTTGACCCTAGGGATGTCTGCCTATCCTCTAATTTTTCTCTTGTTGCAAGAGGTCTTCAATGTCAGTGCCCTTCAAGTCACTACCCTCCATGTTTTTTTACACCATCTGATTGATCCTTCTCTATATTAGAAGGATCATCAACCAAGGTGCCTTTATCTATGGGAATCTGAGCCACATCCACCTGAACTCCATCTATCTTTTTTGTGATGTGTGGACATTGGATTCCAAGGAATTCTCATCCACTAGAGAAGATCCCCTAACCACAAAAGTAGTGCTATAGTCAATAATAGGTAGTGAAGATCCCCCTTTGTCCCTCCACTTCTAGGATGCCTCCTCTACCACTTCATCCCCAGATAAAACATTACCTTCATCGAGCAGATCAGGCACTCCAAAAGTAATGGAGATAGGTGTAATGACCCAAACCCATGCTTCTGTATTCAGTACTAAAACATGCTATGTAATTTTATAACAAAAGAAAAAAACTTAATTACATAGTCCATTTATATAATTGAGAACCTTTTCTAGACTAGGTTCCAGAGAATTATAAAATACCTAACAATTTTATTAGAGCTGTAAAAAAATAACACAAGTTAACTATTTTTCTTTGCATGCACTAACTCCATTAGCGAATATATCCATCTTAGAACTTATAAGATTCCTGTGAAAATGTTTTAAAAAATATGGGATGTTCATTAAATTTCCCAATAAGGGTTTTAAAAACATTATAAAATTATTTTATAATAACTCATTTAAACTATACTTTAAAATTATTTATATCAAATGTAAATATTACACATATATATATAACCTTTTGAATAATAATTATTTTGAAAATTAATTTCAAAAATAGTTCTTTGAGAACACTTGTATTAATCATTTGAAATCATTTTAAAAATAATACCCTATTTATGGAATATTTTGATACATTGAAAATCCTATAAAAACCATATGGCCACAAGACATATCATCAGTAAGACTATGCCATGTAAGGCCATTAGTTCACTCCCCATTCCTCATTCTCCCACCTGATACCCATGTACTGGATCAAAATTTAAGAAAACATTCTGAAGATCCCCCTTTCTTATTATCAATCCATTTAAACATTTCAAAACATAAATAAATTATATTCATAAAATAAAATAATTTTAGATCTTTTAACATTGATAAATCACTTTTTCAGAATTTTTTTAAGAGTAATCCATATTTAAAAAAAAGATAACATGGATAAATACAATTAAAATTACTTAAAAAAATTACAAAATAAATTCAAACTTAAACAATTTCTTTTAAATACCTTGTTAAATTACTAATTCATTTAAATATGTACATAAAAAGTACATAGACATAAAATAAAGGCTCATTAAAATTTAACTGATACATGCATGAAATGTCAAGTTGTTTTAGATAGTGGTCACATCTGATATGAATTATGAAATCTATGAATGTTTAAGGAATTTTCACACATGAAATGACAATTTTTATTATTTAAAATAATATCCATAAAATAATATCATAATATAAAATCATAATTGTATATGTATTTTCTCAAAAAACTAATACTATTTTAAAATAAATAAATACATGCTATATAATATAAAAGAATACCAAACAAAAAATTATTTCATGCACTATAATCAAAAGGAAATAATTATTTTAAAAAATAAAATAATTATTTTCTCTTTTGATGATAAAATTTAATGAAATAAATAATTTAAAATAATAATTTTTTCCGTTACCAAATAAAATCTATTTAATTAATTATAAACTACAATATATAAATTTTAAAACATAAAACATGAATGATTTTGAAAATCATAACCTTGTAATGAAATTTTATAAATTAAAAACAAAATAATTTGTAACATAATTTATTTATTATAGCATAATCTTATGGGAATAAATAATTTTACAAAAATATTTATATATTATTAGAAGTAAATAAATTAAAATTAATTTTAATAAATAATTAAACCCTTACTAATTTTGAAAATAAAACATTTTAAATGGTATTGAAATAATTTGAAACAAACCAATAAACATTTGAAAACATTGAAAAATAAATTCCCCAAAAAGTTCTTTATAATTACATATATAACATATGTAAAATATATAGTAAAACATAAATATTCTAAACCAATATAGTCCCATAAAAATATTATGTGGAGACAACTTTCTACAACTTCTTCTTCATCATATTATAGAAGACTACCCTATCTAAAACTCTCATAATTGGAAACAAAAAATGGCTACTAATCTATCGCATATAGCCTACCTCACCACACGGGGTGTGGAGTTTGAATTAAAGAAAGGATTTATATAGCCTTTCTTTAGTGTATAATGGTTTAGCAAAAAATAAATCTTTTCCTTGCTACAAATAAAAAAAATTCCCTTATTTGAAAAAAATGAAATGCGATGATATTAGGATACAATATATATATATATATATATATTACATTTCATTGATGCTTACAATTTGGAATTAAAGAGTAAATGATGAACATTTTTGTTTAATTTTCCATCACTTATAGTCCAAACATTGAAATAGGTTGCATATATATATATATATATATATATATATATTTATATATATATATATTAATCGAATTGGTTTTCAAGCATTTTCATTAAGCTTAAATGAATTGAGATAATCATCTGCATAAATTGTTGACAATAATACAAGAATTTAAAATAAAACTAGGTCAGATCTGAGGAACAATGGAATCTAAATTTATTGAGGAAGAAAAAACAAGATCACTCCAAATAGAATTTCCATAAAATGGTTTATACAATGAAAATACCAAAAAATAAACTAGAAAACTACCAATATGGGATAAAAGTTGATGAAAGGAGGGATAAATTGAAGAATCATCCAAAAAATATGACAATGGGTATTCAATATGATAGATTTAGACACCTAAAAAAAGTAAAAACACCTACCTGAAATAGATCTGGTATTCAATGCTCAATATTGTTTGATCCTGACTTAATCTGAAATAATTTTTTCTTTCGAGCTAAGACTCCAACTAATCCAGATCTCCCAAATTGAAGCCCTCATCCATAGTCAATCTCACACTCGAGCCTGAGATCCACATTCGGTCCCATTGAATACACTCAATCCCATCATTCGGTTGTTGAAATCTCTCCATAGTTCTTAGGCTTGCCTCCTCTCGAAGATGAACCTAGATGTGCCTCTCAACTTGAGATCCTTCAGTGTCAAGGTCTAACATGAAATTGAATCTCTATTCCCATTTTTCTCCTTCTCTTATTATTTTTTTTGTATTTCAAAACTCTATTTCATTTTTTGTCATAATTCCATTTTATAATAATACTCATTTATTATTATTTATTTATATTTTCATTATTTCATTTATTTCATATATTTAAATGATATTACGTTTAATTATAATTTTCATCATTTTTCTAAAATGTTATAAGTATTTCATGTAATTCAAAAGAATTATTTATATTTTTTTTAATTCTTTAAAATAAAAACTACTTTGTTATACAAAAATTATCAAATAATTATATTTATAATAAAATATTATTTTGAATAAAATAAAACCACATTTATAAATGCATTTTTTAATTCTAAAATATTAATTTCAAAAAGACAAATCTCATAAAAACATAGTTGATGAGATAAGTTAATGTTTTGTTATATAATTTTAAATATTTTACTTAACTAATAAATCAAAGATTGTTTTGGTCTTAAATTAATCAATTTAATAAAATATTTATAAAATAAAAATAGGTTTATAATTTATGGGTTGTTACAATAGGTACCTGCAACCTGCTTGGATTTCCCATGCCCACCACCTTTTCAAAGTTATTTTCTGACTCACCAACAGATTACATCACAAATGGATCCAAATCCATATCATTTGAGCTTCCAGTAAGTGGAGAGTGTCTAAAATTAGGAGAAAGATGATTTGAATTTATTAATGAAACCATTTGAAAACCTTATTCATCAACTAGCTTGGATGGAAAATTCCTACCTTCTGGAGTTGAAATTCCATGTTCTGTTAAAGGAGTGTAGTGTTGAGTCATGATGTAAAAACTAGAACAACCCACCAAATTCTTCTGGGAAGGCTGTGAGGAGACTGTAGTAAGATTTTCTTTACCTATCATATTATAAGAAGTCATGTTTTGTTTCTATACCATTTCCATGTCCAATTATATTTGGATAGCCTTCTCAAAATTAGATTATTCCATGTCATCAGCATCATGAGATGCATCAAAATGTATTAAACCTTTTTCCTTTTACTCTAAAACAATGTCAACCTAAGTTCTTTGGATAGGAGACAATGATATGCCCTTGTGAAACTTATCACACACATTTTACATCAAATCATCTAGATATGGTACCATTTCCTTATTGGAAGAGAGAAATTCTTATTCATTCACCCCATGTGTGTGAGGAAAAACCTTGTTAGGTAGCCCATCATCCACTTTCTTGTCCTCTATGTGATCAAACAAAGGTGATCCAACATGATACACATTATTCCCATACTTTTGTTTTGTTTTGAAAGAACTTTCATCCTCCTTCTTAATATTATCTCCTTCAGTATTTTTTCAACACTCAAAGATTGATTAAATTTCACAAACAGATCCTTCTTATTGCATGAATTTTTACCAAAACCATGATCCAATAAATAGGCATAGATCAAATCCCTTTTTCAAATAGAGATGTCATGAATAATTAGTCTGTATCTTGAAAAAAATTTGTAGCCCTCTCTCATATTAAAATTTCAAATCAAATTCATCAACTTCAGAAGAGAGGAGGACCGTGTCAACTAAAGTAGAACATAAATCCACCTCTACCAAGAAATGGTCATAGTTCCCAAATATGGCTACTTCTATCTCCTTCTCCAATTTGATTGGAAATCCAATAGTTAATTTAATTTCATAAAGAAACCTTTGGTGCCACAAAATATAGTTTAATACATACACTTTGACCCAAAATTTCACAGAGGAGTTATTTACCTACATTGGACTAAAATTATGATCCCATTCAAGAATATGCATAACGCCTATCTTGAAAGAGGTAGAGCCTAGACCCTATGACCTCATCTTCATATCTTCATTAGGGAATATGATATGAAAAAAAAACACTCCCCATCGAGATGCACTTCCAATTACCAAACCCCCATACATCTGAGTTTTGGGTGACAAAATCACCAACTTTACATGGCTTCACGCCCCTCTACAAAATAATCCGGGCAATAATTGGGTGCTTACCAATTTATAGATATTTTCAAATCACATAAAAGTCCAATTTGACATGGGGAACACTCCCTTTTTAATGAATCACACCAGTATTTGATTTCGTATAGTGAGAGAAGGAGCTACCACCAGTGTTATCTGGAAGTGAAGTAATTGGTTCAAATCTACCATGAGCCATCATTCAACATTCCAATCCAAGAGATGCAGCCTTTTATGACTCAAATCACCCATGATACGAGAAACATTAATCCATTATATGAATAAATAGAATCACTATAATTATATAAATATATTTATAACTGTATCGAAATTTTTTTAAATGAATTTTTTTATAATTATACTTAGAAATAAATTAATATATATTTAAATAATTATAAAATCAGAATAAATATATTTATTATAATATTGTAAATATATATATGCATTTGGGGTGTGCCTTAGTGGTTGAGGTTCCCCATAATATTCCTTGTTTGGTTGGTTGATAGGATTCAAATCCTAGTAGGTGCATGATTTCCCCAATTATATTTAGGATTGGAGTGTTTCGTGGATTTACATAGTGGGTGTGGTATAGGAGGGAACCCCAATCAACGGTAGGGATATTTTGATCCAGCTGTTGGTTGTTGAGAAGTGTTGATGATGGTAGTCAGTGCTCAGACGGATGGCTGATGATGCTCAACATTTGGGTGGGTCATCAATATGATTGACCAGGAATGGAGGACTTGGATACGGTGGTGCCCAATGGGATTTGGATAGGCGGGTATTTTCTCTATAGGCACAGGCACAAGGAGCTTCCAGTGGTGTAGCTTCAACAACAGATCTACAGTGATCAAAAATTCTTGTGGTGGATTTATCCCAATGAATAGGATGACTATTGGTATGTGTGTGCAAGGAACCACTGATGGTGGCAACGTGGACCTATGGTGGATATCTACGTTAAGGATACAAATGAAAGTTTGCTAGTTGTGCATCTTTGGGGACTGTTCTGGTTTATATGGGCCTTGAAATGGGCTTCATGCCCACTGGGCTTATGGTCCATATACTAAATAAAATATTACTTGATGGGTGGGATATCCCCTTTGGGGGGATATGACATAACCTTTCGGCCTGTCTGAGTGGTGTGTGTGTGTTTAAATGTAATATTACCCCAATAACCTAATATATATATATATATATATATATGTCTATATAGATATATAAGTATATATATAGATATAATTATAATTATATACAAATATTTTTAAAAATATAATAAACATATTATATTGTAAGGTCTTGAAAAATCCGCAATTGAAGATAATAACCCCCTTCGTTCAAGAGAGGATTTTTACCCAATTCCCTTCAATGAATTGGAAAAGGACTAACAGGTCCGCTAACCATCCCAAGTGTTACGCGGTGGGTTAAGAAAACCGCTCCCCTCCGCGGACCAGCCTCGTTCGCGAAATGGAGGTAGAGGTCCTCCGCGGGCGCAAAGCAGGGCGGGCGCTAATCCAGTTCACCATCATGAACCGCCCCAGTGGTGAGCCATGTCATCCGACTCGAACCACCTCTTCTGTCATTCGTGAAATGGAGGCGGAACCCTCCGCGGCTTCGAAGTGCTCCCCTCGTTCGGTTCGCATGGCGGGGGGGGGGGGGGAGCCCTCAATGCCCATCGCAAGTCGCGGATTGACCATGTCAGCCAAAAATAGGGTCTTCAGTCATGGGCCTCCACAAAAGGTGTCGCTTGACCACAGATACATCTCTTTACCCACTCTATAAAAGGAGACCGAGGGGGGAAGGAAAAGGGATTTGGATTTGGAGGAAGAGGATTCATAGGAGACCAATCAGATTTGGGTGGAAGGATTTCAAAGGAAGGCTTAAGATTTCACAAACAACGAAGTTCCAGTTCGTGAACTGGAGTAGGTATAAACCTGGGAAAAAACTAATAAGGAACCGAAAAAGCATAATAATTTAGTGAACTGAAAACTTAAAATAACATAAAAAGAGAAGACCATGAACCATAGCCCCTCTGCGGATGCACTCCCCACGGACGAGGGAGTTTATGCCTCTTTTCTGAACTGTCGTACCGCATCACACCCTCCTACGCAGGCGAAGGCTCGACCGACGAACCCCCGACTGGTGCCAATTCTGTCTGCCACTGCTTGCGTGGAACCCTCTGTGTACCAACCTTGTACGTGGGTCGAACCCGAAGCCGCAAACCGTCCTGGTTCACGGGATGCAATTCAATCCGCGGACCCTCCTAGTTCATGGATGACCTCTCAATCTGCGGACCCTCATAGTTTGCGGAACACCTCTCAATACGTGGACCCTCCTAGTTCGCGGACGACCTCTCAATCTGCAGACCCTCCTGGTTCACAGACGACTTCTCCATCCGCATAGCACTTCCCTACGTGAAGGGCGCCACAAACCATAACCGGGTGTGGCCCGTCGAATCCGTTGGAGTTCCCGTTCCACGAGCCAGATAAAATCCTTCCAATCTGGCCTAATCCTCCATGACTCCCTCATTGGCCTATTCATTGGCCCGGAGACGAGGCCTCCACCAGATCCACCGAATCCGTGTGGTGTAACCCTCAGGCGCACCAGCGCGCCATTTGAATTCACATACCCACGGTAAGTAGAGGCGAAGGGGTTGCCACGACCCTTGAAGAGATTCCCGAAGCATTCCTGGGTTCACATTCCCACGGTAATGTGGAGTCTGAGCTCGGGAGTCCCCTTTCTTCCCTTCCACTTGTTAAGGGTTTTTCGGGGGTAGTAAAATACCCATCAGAAAGAATCCATCATGCACTACAAGAGAATAGATGGGAATAGGAGCACCCCATTTCCATCTCCCGCTGCGCTTTGTCACACATGGGAATCCACCTAGGAGTAATCCACGACCTTATAGGACGCTCGATGCATAAGCCCCACTCCACTTCCCACAGACGCACCTTTCGCGACATGATCGTCTGGGTCTGCCGCCTCTTGTTTCTCACACCAAGCATGAATCACGTGGGATTAGAGTAAGCATCGACCATGAAACCCCCTTATGGGCCTCCTCAGAGTGTAAGCCCCAATTCATTACCCTGGGCATCCTCAGAGTGTAAGCCCCAATCCATTACTCTGGGCCTCCTCAGAGTGTAAGTCCCAATCCATTACTCTTGGCTGCCTTAGAGCGTAAGCCCCAATCCTATGCGAACTACATGGACTTTGATCCCTACCTCCTAGACAGGGTATGTAGGAAGCCTCCAAGAGGTTCAAGACCGACCACCATTGGACCCCCGGGTCCACATTCACGCCGGTTCTCCGACACTCCTATGCGAACTACGTGGACTTTGATCCCTTCCTCCTAGGCAGGGTATGTAGGAAGCCTCCAAGAGGATCAAGACCAAAAACCGGTCGATCCGACTATCTTCATGTCTATTCACCGCACCACCCTTAGTGCCGCCACAATGAGTCCTGACTCCACAGGGTCTTTAATCCAATGAGGGATGGTAAACCTTGGGCATAAATGATTCTGAATCACTATGTTCAGCTAAACACTTCCCACTGGGGTTAAATCAATGGATACAATGTTTGGGTATAAACCAAATATTCATGAACATATGAATGCATCATAAATCTATAAGACAGTCCTGGAATAGGAAATTATTCCCCCCAAAAGGGTGAAATGAGCCTGAATTCTCATCCTCTCGACCAATGTGAGTTATTAAGCATCGCTGGCCAAATCACCTAGGAGACGCCTGCCTTTGGAAATCAGGTCCACGTATCATTGGATATGGAACCATTGGGCATTTTGGAATGAAGACCAGTGTACCCGAATTTAGCAATCAAGTGGGGCTCATCCATCCGTGAGGTCAACGGTCGAGTGCGTTGGTCCTCCATATCCTCGAAGGGGAAACAGATCGAAACAAAAAATGGTAAACCTGATATGAATCTTTAACCAAACATGATGGATTTAACCTAATCTCACCATGTGCCCCCTTATACTATCAAGGAGGGCCAAGCAAGGTCATCAGTTACACATGGGATCATGAGATGCTGCTTTGACGGGTTTTCTGTTTGTATTTGTTAAATTTTTTTACAGGTACCTTCATAACTCCCTTCGATCCAATGGCATCACAAAGGAACTCAAAAGTGCTCGCTTCCAACAACGCAAGGACTGGATATCCTCACCTACGGAGGACCCCATCACCGACACAACATCTTCAACGCTGGGTCTCAGACGTGCTGATTCGAGAGTACCACCTGAATGGTACTCTCCGAACGGTGAAGGCGGCCACGCACGCCCTCCAATCAGCCAGAACTCACCGGTCACCTGCCCAGTAGGGGCCGTAAAGGCAGATCCAAATGACCCCTATTTCCATCTCGAACCGTTTTGGGAGTCTATCCCCAGAACAGGACAATGAATACCTCCCTTATCTTAGGGAGGCGGATGGGGTCGACGCTGAGGACTTCATCCCTGCTAAATAGGGGTTCCGCTCCAAGGCCTCCGTAGGAAGGAATCATCACAGTCACACCGCGACTCAACATCCTCGCACTGAGGAGGATGTCTCCCCAAGGATTCAGGCCCATGCTCCCCAAGATCCAACCCCTCGAACCGCCCGACGAGGGCGGTAGACGTACAATCAGGGAACGATCATGACCCTGGTCCCTAAGGAGGAGCTTTGCTACCCAGCCATGGAGACGTACCACGAACAGGCACCTAAACCTGTTCACTCATCTCGAGCCCGCCATCAAGACATGGTGGCATCATACGAGCCAGCGTGCATCCCTGCCGAGCCCCTTCAATCCCGTCGCTCATGTAGGATGGCACTTACCCAGCAAGCACCTCTACCTGCCCAGGGTCGTGAAGCCCACCAGCTTGACGTGGTGGCGACCCAACGTCTGCAGGACCAGCTCCTAGTAGGACCTCTTGATGCCTATAAATCCGGAATGGTGGCGATTAGAAAAGCCCGCCACCTAGATGTGGTGGAAATTAACAGGCAGACATGTCTCCCCACCAACAAAGGCCACCAACTTGATACGGTGGGAAACCAAAAAATGCAGGTCCATCTCCCTGTGGATGCAATTAATGCCCACCACCTTGATGTGGTGGAAAATTGAGAGAGAAACTGGCATTTCCCGGTATAGGGGCATATTCGTTCACCTGCCCTGACATAGGAGAATTGTTAGTACCCACTGACCACTGAAGGACCGGAGCAGGATATTACTACTCCGATAACGGAATGGGCCTTCATACCCGTTCCATCCAAAGATGTCTCTCTACATATCCTGGAAATGATGGAGGAGCTGGTATCGATCCCAAATCATATCTTCCAGACTTTCCAGAATGTAATTGCCTCAGCGGAAATAGAAAGGACTCGGGCCTGTGAGCCCATCTCCCAAATTGAGGTGACTCATCTAAGAGATGAGATAGCCAGCTCGGAGCAGATCTGCATCCCTGCTTCTTCCCAGGAGGGTTGCCAGCCATATTCTGCGACACAAGGGAAACCAGATCGAGCAGCTTCACTCGTTCCAACTGGGGGACACCCGTCCATCATGGTGGATGCTCCAAAGAAGGCATATATCTCTACAAAAAGTCAAGATGTTTGTCTGTGTATCCCGAAAACATCACGGGACCCAATTAAACAGGGACTCAAAGGTGAAGGCCATTTTCAATAGCAGATGGTCCCTGCTGCCCACATGAGAGCTCCCCGAACACGCTGAAGGCAGTTGGAAAATAAAGAGCGAGTTCACGACTCCACTCTACTGGAAGATGGGGTTCCCAACGCTGCTAAGCACACATCACAGGTTCGGAACCCTTCCCACCCATTACCATATTATCGGAGTGGCAGTAGCAGTTGCGAAGGTCCTCCCTGCAATCTGGCTACCAACAGCTCTGAAGGTCCTCCCCAGAGCACTTGTGGGGGCCTCCACCACGGGCATAAAATGATTGATCACAGAGCTCCTCTTTTGATGCGAGTCACAGAAACCCTCCACGTGGCCAGAAGATCAAGCTGCAAGAAGGTCCTCCACTTGCTGCGGTCCACCCTGAAGGTCCTCCCTGGGGTATACGCTGCAAACACTCTCCATGCAGTGGGACCATAGATTATGATAGTAGTCCTCGCTATCATAGTCGCAACTGCGGAGGCTCTCCCTATAGTGACGTCTCATCACGACAAGACGGTCCTCCCATTGTCGCAGCCTTCCCTGAAGGTCCTCCAATGTGGTTACGCTGCAACAAAACTCTGCACAGCCGGGCATTAGATCGAGGTGGTAGTCCTCTCCACCCTGATAATAGAGGTCCTCCCCATAGAGAAGTCAAGAAATGATAAGGCCCTCCCCTCATTACGGTACATTATGGAGGCCCTCCCTAGAGTGTATCCCATAGATATTCTCCCTGCAGTAGCTGTAATGGTAGTCCTATCCATTGCCGCAGCTGTGATGGTAGTCATCGCCACCACGACCGCCATTGCAAAGGTCCTCCCTGAAATGGCCATAAGCAACAAGAAGGTCTTCCCCTTGTCGCAGTGTGTCCTGAAGGTTCATCCCCAGGATGCACATCAAACGTCAATCCATGATGGGCATCCTCACCATGATGGCAGTTTTTGCGAAGGCCCTCCCCGTAACGACGCTACGCAACAAGAAGGTCCTCCCCTTGCTACGACACGCCTTGGAGGTCCTCCCCTGGGTGTGCACTGCAAAATTCCTCTATTCAGCGAAGAATCAATCAGTAATGGTAGTTCTCGCCATTACGGCCGCCATTGCGGAGGTCCTCCCCGTGATGACATATCATATCGACAGGAAGGTCCTCCCCCTGCCGAGTCAAGCACAGAAAAGCCCTCATATGCCGAGGCACTAAGAAGGACGGGATCAAGCATGTCAAATTTCCAGTTAATTGCCAACGACATCCTTCTTCAATCAAGAGACGGTCTAGGGCCATGTTCATATTTTGAACCACCTCGAAATCGCCCACATGATGATTCAACACCTACCAGTCCCACAACCTCTGACCATACTATCAGTGAGCGCCTTAGTTGGGCTGACCAGGTAGAGGAATCACTAGCGGAGGAGTATGCTGATATGATGCACCTAAGGAGACGAATGGGCAGGGATGATGTACCAGTGATGTTTTGGCCCACGACCACGTCTCAGTTCGACAAACCCAGAGAGTTTTCAGAAGAATGCGTGAATGGCATCTGCCATAATATATGGACAACCCTCCACTAGATGAAATCGAGCTTCCTATCCTATGATGGGTACGTGGACCATGTCAAGATGATAGGAGACCTCCTATGTAGAGACCCGAAGCTTGACGTACATTGACATTACATTACTTTTGCGGAATACTTAGTATATTACAAAAACACACACACAAGGACTGTAATATTTTAGTGTCTTTGGAAACTCGGAACGTAATCTTCTAATCCTGGTGAAAGATCTTCAATATCTCCCATAAAGATCTTCTTTTTTTTTACCTAAAACCTTTCTTTATATCCTGGGGAAAAGAAAACATAAAAGGGTGAGCTCAAATGCTCAGTAAGGGTAAACAAAAGAAATATCAATCACATCATATTCATAAGAACATAACATTTTGGAAATCATAACCTGCAAAAGAGAGCATAATTTCATAACATGGGATAAATCATGGTAGTGAAATGTATTCACAATAATCATAACATAAAACATGAAACTTTGTGGCATTCACACATAATCATAGAGAATCATTTCTTGTTAGTCATGACTCATTGCCAAGACTATCTTAGTGGACAAAGTCCCTTTCTGAATCGAGTAACCCTCGTTTCAGTCCTGTTTCACTGAACCGGTATAACCTACCGTTCCAGCCATGTCTATCTCATGAGATATAAAATCTTTACCCAATGCATTGGAGGGAGATATAGGTCCCACCCATCTTATAATGAATCCTTTCTTATGTGTGCCACATAATCATAAATCATACTTCATCGCATAACACATGTAACAAAAATGGGATTCTTGAAACATCATGACATCATAAAACAATTCATATAAGATAAAGGAATTCATAAAAATATTTCCATCACAACATAATCAAATCCATGTAATAATAGGGATAAAAACAGAACCCTTTTATTATCTATGATGGAAAATAATTTTGATAAAACACTTGAACTCCATTCTTGAGGAAAATATCCTTTCTTCTTCAAAAACATTTTTCCTTTCATAACATGTCATACGACTTTAAAATAAAAGAAGTTGAATAAAAACAAACTTGAAAACTTGTAAAGGAAGCTTCTTGGAAATAATGTCTTAAAAATCCATTCATGCCGTATAAGTTAAAAAAAACATTCTTCGTACTTTTGTCGGAAAAGTCAAAAAGTACCTCGTACGAAAAAACGACAAAAGATTCCTTTCATATCTTTTACTAAAAACTAAAAGAAGGGTAAAATTGGATATAAACTATTTTATAAGGATGGAAATAATATTACATATTGATGGAACATGGATGTGGATGATAAAATACACCCCAGTAATTACCAAAATAAAAACAATCTCGGATAAAAGTGAGATTGTGATATTTCCCTTACCTTAGGTCCGATTTGCTTTGTACGTGTCCGAAGCTCCTGTATAATGGTTTAAATAATGTCATTGACTTATTAAAGAATCATATTCATTGTTATGATATCATATATGGTTCACTTATGACATTATATTACCCGTTCTTTTGTAAATTCCATGTTAAAGAAGCGTTTATGGTAAAATCGTTTCTTTTATCGTAGGTGTTTTGACTTGTTGTTATTGACATTATTATTACTTATATCATGATTTACTTACTTCCAGAATATAAAATATGATTTATATATCATATATATTAAGTATATATATATATATATATATATATATAATAGATAGATAAATGAAATGAAAAACACCGTTCATGGAGACGGTAGTCCGTACGTACGCATGAACGCTGTTTTCCTTTCCCTATTGTCTTGAATGGAAGTAAGTAGATGAAATACATATATATATATATACATAAATCCAGTAGCTTTATAATTTCATATATTTCATTATTATTTCTTATATATAATTTATAATCATTCTTAAATGGTTAACATGGAGAATGAATCTCATCGCATCGTGGAGACGGTAGTCCGTACGTACGCACGAGCGATGATATCATTTCCATAAATATTGAATTGAATTGGAGTGGATTATACAATATATCAGAATCAATATGATTTTTTAATAACTATGTATAGTTATTCTTTACACCATTATACCCATCCATGTAAGGTGGTGGTGGAAAATAGATTACACCACAGCGGGGGAGACGGTATTCCGTACGTACGCACGCGCGGTGATTTCTTTTTCTGTAGGATAGATAGATGGTGAAATAGGGTTGTTTCATACTTATAATAAAATATCAGTATATGAGTGATACTGATGTTATTACTTCATAATTAAACAACCGAAGAAGAAGAAGTGGAAGAAGAAATAAAGATGAAAGAATTGGTAACGGTAATTACCTCTTCTTTGAAGCGCCTTTTGGAGTCCTCCTCTTAGGGAACTAAAATTGGTCTTTGAGGAAGACCAGAACCTCTAGGATGTTTCTAGGGAAGTGTAGAAGATATTTTTGCAGGGTTTTTCCGAGCTTGAGTGCTCAAATTGGTGTGAGGAGGAGGGGGAGGAGGTTCCCTTTTATAAGGGAGGAGAGGGGCACCTTAGGAATATCTCAAAATATTATTTTATATTAAAGTAAAAATCAGTTTATAATGGTTCAAAAGGGTCTTATTTCGAAGCTAAAGTGGGGATGGGTCGAAATCCTATCAACCAATAGAATTTAGACAAGTTTAGGTTCTTATTTTAACCTTATCAATTAGATTTAACTCTAAGTTAAATAATTTAACTTTTACCGTGTCTTTTTGTTTTCTTTCACTATATGGTTAATACATTTACTATAACATGCCAAACGAACCCTAAATTGTTTATTATTAACATATATATCCTTATCTAAGTCATTTGGCCGAACCTTAGATTTTTAGGAATAAAATAACAATTAATAATATAATATTTGATTTAA
This sequence comes from Viscum album, assembly GCA_963277665.1. Taxonomy (NCBI): domain Eukaryota; kingdom Viridiplantae; phylum Streptophyta; class Magnoliopsida; order Santalales; family Viscaceae; genus Viscum; species Viscum album. Next base: position 609,252,693 of record OY728135.1, on the reverse strand, counting down.
AAACTATTTTGTGTCAATTTTGACACTATTTGATATATGATTTTTGTGAAAGTCATAACAGAATTATATTTTCGAACCAAGTTGATTAAATCAACACTAATATATCATAGTAACCTAGAAAATTAGTGGAATGCATAAAAAGTCTCAAATTACATTCATTTGAGTATTTATAACATCAATTATGTTAATATTTCCTTAAAAGGGTAATTACTGCATCATCGTTGTGTCATAAATAAATTAATTTATTTAAAGTATAAAAATTATAAATAAAATATCATTACATAGGAAATCTTTTTATCTTTCTAATGAATATTTATAGTCGAATTTATCTTATGTATAACCCCATATTAAAAATGTTTTAGTGAATAAACTTTGATTTTAACTCTTTTAACTCTTCTTTGAATTAAATAATAATAAATGTCCTAATCTAATCCAAGTGGGCCTAAATGATAATATTTTACACTTAAGTTTGTTTTTGGTCGAGATACACTTGTCCAATAGAATTAGGACATGTGTTAGGGTAATATTAATATCATTCTTACCCTTAATTACCCTATTTTCTTTTAACCGTGGTAAATAAAAGTAAAAAGTTACTATTCACCAAAAATTATTTTCATCTCATTGAACCACATTTTACTTACTGACATCAACCGTGTCTCTCGGATTTTTGAAATTCCATTCACAGAAGCGGTAAAATTACGTTTTATGAAAAATTCAGTTTTTTAACTACCACTTAGTAGTTTCACTATTCATCAAAAAATGAAGGTTTTCAGAAAAATGCCAAAATTTCATCCTAAGCTATATTTCATATTCCGAATTCAAAAATGAAGTCTATTTTACCAAATTCATAACATAGAAGTTGCATTAATTAATTTTATAATTAAATCCCGCTGTTAAAACAAATAGCGTGTTTTTAAGAAACAATATCTATCAAAAGATTGACACTTGTTTATGTCTGGTTTAAATGTGCAATTACATCCAATGACCAACATTGTATTAAATTGTAAAAATATATTCTAAATATACTTTAAAACTACTCCAATTAATAATTTATCACTATTAATTACTTCGATTAAAAAAGTTGTTTTTTAGTAATTTTCACTATTCATCAGAATATGAAAGTTATCCGAAATGTACCAAAATTTCACCTTAGGCTAAATTCAATACTCCGAATCCAAAAATGAAGTTCATTTTGAAAAATAAGATTTACAGAATTTTAAAAAGTGGTTATTACTATTCATACCGGCTAGTTTTAATAATATTTTAATAGCATATCGTTGTTTAGTGAAACTCGGTATTACATATTACACACGCTATCGAGGAAGGTCGCGATTGCGTGTAATGCAAGGCAAGTCAAGGATGCGTGTTGTGCAAGCTTCTTTTGGTGTAGCGTACAACACAAGACATTAATAAAATTAAAAAGAATATTTTTTATAAAATCTTGGGCTGTTACATTCTACCCCCCTTAAAATGAATTTCTCCCTCGAAATTCGTCGGGGTTATAAATGGTTTACTATTTGAAAGTTTCTTTAATAGAAACCCACATCGTAAAAAGGAATATCAAAACCAATCTTTAAAAACAAAAGTATGAAACGTAACGGTTACCCAAATAAACTAATCATTGGTTTTCCACATAGGTGAAAATATGGATATGGAAGAGAAATCTAACCATCATGTTCTGATGGAGAGTGGTAGAGAACATGGATATGGAAAAGCCAATAATCACAAATCCATAAATTTGTGACGATCTAAGGTACCATCCGATTCATCAGGTATAAGATCACTAGGACAACATTTTTGGTTTTCAAGATCATTTCCCTAAAGTTGAAAATTTGAATTGGAATAAATACTTTCTTTATTTTGGTACAATCTCACTATTGTTCGTGCCTAGAACAATTTCCACTTCATCTCTTAAATAAATGAAGTTGAATTTGTTATTCGTAAAGTGTTAGTAGATCATGTGATAGAATGACGGGTCATTCCATCTGTCTCAAACAAAAGGTTAGCAAAAATTATATACATAAGTTGATCTATAGTGAGATTAATCATATATAGTTCCTAAAATGGACTTATAGTTCATATATCATACTGCTTAATATAATAAAACTAGTTTCTACTAAACAGGGACTTCCTGTAGGCCAGTGGTAGGCGATAAAGGCCAGCCGCACTTCGGTTGTGGGTTCGATTCCCACAGCCTTGTCCGAAGCGATGGGCTGTCGCCCGTCCTGCAGGTTGTCCTTTTTCTAAAACTATATTACTATAACATCCCATCAATAATATCGAAAAAACTTCTATTCTTAAACAATACTAACTTATTTCCAACATAATCCATTTCAATCTTTAGGCTTATCGATAATACTGCAGTCCACTCTCATAACATAGTGAAAACGATTACCAGAGATTTAATACCATTGTTGATCCCCATATATCATAAGATATGTCTTGTTGGTCACATTACAGACATTCAAAGGCCTTAATCATGTACTCTCTTGAATACCCATTGAACCTTAGTGAAAACATGAATATAGTTAAAAGTTAACACCTTCCACATACCAAAATCCTCAAAATTCTATATACTCAAACCATGATATCACTTAGTCCTTATATCAATCATGAGCTCGTGAATACTTTCAAACATTTAATTTTCTCCTTATCCCTTCATTATGCGCATATCATCTACATTCCAAAAATATCTGTATAACCTTTCATGGATACTGGTAACATTAATCACACACTTTCAAAACTAAAGGAAAGACAACAATGTAACAATCCTTAGATGTCTCTTTATTCCATAGTACCATGAGATTCTTTATACAACATTACACTTGATAAACATGTAATCATTCCACTACCTTCTTAAACCATTGACCGAGCTTCAACAATTCTTTCATCTCACATATCATTTGTAGTCTCTTCATCATCATCCACATAAATACTACCCATATGACCATACTGATTCTCTTCATGAGTCTTTCCCTTAGAGCATTTGTTTGCATAATGCCCATACATTCCACATTTAAAACACTTAACCATTTTTGATGTCGTAGCAATACCATTATCCTCATCCATGGTGTTAACCGACCCTTTTCCTTTGCACTTACTTGCTTTGTGTCCTTCTTTTCCACACCCAAAGCATCTTCCAGTTCCCTTGAAACATTCTCCTTGATGCCTCTTCCCACATGATTTACATAGGGGAAATTGAACTTTCTGTCCTCTATGATCATCATGAAACTCCATCTTTCTCTTATTAGCCGAGTCAGGAAACTTACCAAATTTTACTTTATTGATCATATTATGAGATTGCTGATTCGGCATAATAATGATGTTTGGACTTCCAAATCCCATTTCATTTGGTTTCTCATGAAGAATATCATTCCATTGTCCATCATATCCTCCATTATCGTGAATCATCTTGTTTCCAGCCATTTTCTAAAACCCAAAAAGAATAGTGTGAGAGGCAAAAATCATGCTAGGGAAAACAACATTATAAAGGGGGAGTATCCTCAATATCTAACTTCTTAGGTTAAATTCTAAGATCATTACCGTAGTTATAGGACTGTATCCTATACGTATACTTATCCTTAGGGACATCCCTAGACAAACCTTATAAATATCTCTAGGGATCTCACTAAAGTTCTCACATCCTAGTTTCCAAAGGTTGACTAAACCTTTCCTCTGATACCAACTGTAGAGACCCGAAGCCTGGCGTACATTGACCTTACATTACATTTGCGGAATACTTAGTACATTACAAAAACACACACACAAGGACCGTAATAGTTTAGTGTCTTTGGAAACTCGGAACGTAATCTTCTAATCCTGGTGAAAGATCTTCAATATCTCCCATAAAGATCTTCTTTTTTTTTACCTAAAACCTTTCTTTATATCCTGGGGAAAAGAAAACATAAAAGGGTGAGCTCAAATTCTCAGTAAGGGTAAACAAAAGAAATATCAATCACATCATATTCATAAGAACATAACATTTTGGAAATCATAACCTGCAAAAGAGAGCATAATTTCATAACATGGGATAAATCATGGTAGTGAAATGTATTCACAATAATCATAACATAAAACATGAAACTTTGTGGCATTCACACATAATCATAGAGAATCATTTCTTGTTAGTCATGACTCATTGCCAAGACTATCTTAGTGGACAAAGTCCCTTTCTGAATCGAGTAACACTCGTTTCAGTCCTGTTTCACTGAACCGGTATAACCTACCGTTCCAGCCATGTCTATCTCATGAGATATAAAATCTTTACCCAATGAATTGGAGGGAGATATAGGTCCCACCCATCTTATAATGAATCCTTTCTTATGTGTGCCACATAATCATAAATCATACTTCATCGCATAACACATGTAACAAAAATGGGATTCTTGAAACATCATGACATCATAAAACAATTCATATAAGATAAAGGAATTCATAAAAATATTTCCATCACAACATAATCAAATCCATGTAATAATAGGGATAAAAACAGAACCCTTTTATTATCTTAGATGGAAAATAATTTTGATAAAACACTTGAACTCCATTCTTGAGGAAAATATCCTTTCTTCTTCAAAAACATTTTTCCTTTCATAACATGTCATACGACTTTAAAATAAAAGACGTTGAATAAAAATAAACTTGAAAACTTGTAAAGGAAGCTTCTTGGAAATAATGTTTTAAAAATCCATTCATGTCGTATAAGTTAAAAAAAACATGCTTCGTACTTTTGTCGGAAAAGTCAAAAAGTACCTCGTACGAAAAAACGACAAAAGATTCCTTTCATATCTTTTACTAAAAACTAAAAGAAGGGTAAAATTGGATATAAACTATTTTAGAAGGATGGAAATAATATTACATATTGAGGGAACATGGATGTGGATGATAAAATACACCGCAGTAATTACCAAAATAAAAACAATCTCGGATAAAAGTGAGATTGTGATATTTCCCTTACCTTAGGTCCGATTTGCTTTGTACGTGTCCGAAGCTCCTGTATAATGGTTTAAATAATGTCATTGACTTATTACAGAATCATATTCATTGTTATGATATCATATATGGTTCACTTATGACATTATATTACCCGTTCTTTTGTAAATTCCATGTTAAAGAAGCGTTTTGGGTAAAATCGTTTCTTTTATCGTAGGTGTTTTGACTTGTTGTTATTGACATTATTATTACTTATATCATGATTTACTTACTTCCAGAATATAAAATATGATTTATATATCATATATATTCAGTATATATATATATAATATATAGATAAATGAAATGAAAAACACCGTTCATGGAGACGGTAGTCCGTACGTACGCGTTAACGTTGTTTTCCTTTCCCTATTGTCTTGAATGGAAGTAAGTAGATGACATACATATATATATATATATACATAAATCCAGTAGCTTTATAATGTCATATATTTCATTATTATTTCTTATATATACTTTATAATCATTCTTAAATGGTTAACATGGAGAATGAATCTCATCGCGTCGTGGAGACGGTAGTCCGTACGTACGCACGAGCGATGATATCATTTTCATAAATATTGAATTGAATTGGAGTGGATTATATAATATATCAGAATCAATATGATGTTTTAATAACTATTTATAGTTATTCTTTACACCATTATACCCATCCATGTAAGGTGGTGGTGGAAAATAGATTACACCACGGCGGGGGAGACGGTATTCCGTACGTACGCACGCGCGGTGATTTCTTTTTCCGTAGGATAGATAGATGGTGAAATAGGGTTGTTTCATACTTATAATAACATATCAGTATATGAGTGATACTTATGTTATTACTTCATAATGAAACAACCTAAGAAGAAGAAGTGGAAGAAGAAATAAAGATGAAAGAATTGGTAACGGTAATTACCTCTTCTTTGAAGCGCCTTTTGGAGACCTCCTCTTAGGGAACTAAAATTGGTCTTTGAGGAAGACCAGAACCTCTAGGATGTTGCTAGGGAAGTGTAGAAGAGATTTTGGCAGGGGTTGGCCGAGCTTGAGTGCTCAAATTGGTGTGAGGAGGAGGGGGAGGAGGTGCCCTTTTATAAGGGAGGAGAGGGGCACCTTAGGAATATCTCAAAATATTATTTTATATTAAAGTAAAAATCGGTTTATAATGGTTCCAAAGGGTCTTATTTCTAATATAAAGTGGGGATGGGTCTAAATACTATCAACCAATAGGATTTAGGCAAGTTTAGGTTCTTATTTTAACCTTATCAATTAGATTTAACTCTAAGTTAAATAATTTAACTTTTACCATGTCTTTTTGTTTTCTTTCACTATATGGTTAATACACTTACTATAACATGCCAAACGAACCCTAAATTGTTTATTATTAACATATATATCCTTATCTAAGTCATTTGGCCGAACCTTAGATTTTTAGGAATAAAATAACAATTAATAATATAATATTTGATTTAAAAACTATTTTGTGTCAATTTTGACACTATTTGATATATGATTTTTGTGAAAGTCATAACAGAATTATATGTTCGAACAAAGTTGATTAAATCAACACTAATATATCATAGTAACCTAGAAAATTAGTGGAATGCATAAAAAGTCTCAAATTACATTCATTTGAGTATTTATAACATCAATTATGTTAATATTTCCTTAAAAGGGTAATTACTGCATCATCGTTGTGTCATAAATAAATTAATTTATTTAAAGTATAAAAATTATAAATAAAATATCATTATATAGGAAATCTTTTTATCTTTCTAATGAATATTTATAGTCGAATTTATCTTATGTATAACCCCATATTAAAAATGTTTTAGTGAATAAACTTTGATTTTAACTCTTTTAACTCTTCTTTGAATTAAATAATAATAAATGTCCTAATCTTATCCAAGTGGGCCTAAATGATAATATTTTACACTTAAGGTTGTTTTTGGTCGAGATACACTTGTCCAATAGAATTAGGACATGTTTTAGGGTAATATTAATATCATTCTTACCCTTAATTACCCTATTTACTTTTAACCGTGGTAAATAAAAGTAAAAAGTTACTATTCACCAAAAATTATTTTCATCTCATTGAACCACATTTTACTTACTGACATCAACCGTGTCTCTCGGATTTTTGAAATTCCATTCACAGAAGCGGTAAAATTAAGTTTTATGAAAAATTCAGTTTTTTAACTACCACTTAGTAGTTTCACTATTCATCAAAAAATGAAGGTTTTCAGAAAAATGCCAAAATTTCATCCTAAGCTATATTTCATATTCCGAATTCAAAAATGAAGTCTATTTTACCAAATTCATAACATAGAAGTTGCATTAATTAATTTTATAATTAAATCCCGCTGTTAAAACAAATAGCGTGTTTTTAAGAAACAATATCTATCAAAAGATTGACACTTGTTTATGTCTGGTTTAAATGTGCAATTACATCCAATGACCAACATTGTATTAAATTGTAAAAATATATTCTAAATATACTTTAAAACTACTCCAATTAATAATTTATCACTATTAATTATTTCGATTAAAAAATTTGTTTTTTAGTAATTTTCACTATTCATCAGAATATGAAAGTTATCCGAAATGTACCAAAATTTCACCTTAGGCTAAATTCGATACTCCGAATCCAAAAATGAAGTTCATTTTGAAAAATAAGATTTACAGAATTTTAAAAAGTGGTTATTACTATTCATACCGGCTAGTTTTAATAATATTTTAATAGCATATCGTTGTTTAGTGAAACTCGGTATTACGTATTACACACGCTATCGAGGAAGGTCGCGATTGCGTGTAATGCAAGGCAAGTCAAGGATGCGTGTTGTGCAAGCTTCTTTTGGTGTAGCGTACAACACAAGACATTAATAAAATTAAAAAGAATATTTTTTATAAAATCTTGGGCTGTTACATTCTACCCCCCTTAAAATGAATTTCGCCCTCGAAATTCGTCGGGGTTATAAATGGTTTACTATTTGAAAGTTTCTTTAATAGAAACCCACATCGTAAAAAGGAATATCAAAACCAATCTTTAAAAACAAAAGTATGAAACATAACGGTTACCCAAATAAACTAATCATTGGGTTTCCACATAGGTGAAAATATGGATATGGAAGAGAAATCTAACCATCATGTTCTGATGGAGAGTGGTAGAGAACATGGCTATGGAAAAGCCAATAATCACTAATCCATAAATTTGTGACGATCTAAGGTACCATCCGATTCATCAGGTATAAGATCACTAGGACAACATTTTTGGTTTTCAAGATCATTTCCCTAAAGTTGAAAATTTGAATTGGAATAAATACTTTCTTTATTTTGGTACAATATCACTATTGTTCGTGCCTAGAACAATTTCCACTTCATCTCTTAAATAAATGAAGTTGAATTTGTTATTCGTAAAGTGTTAGCAGATCATGTGATAGAATGACGGGTCATTCCATCTGTCTCAAACAAAAGGTTAGCAAAAATTATATACATAAGTCGATCTATAGTGAGATTAATCATATATAGTTCCTAAAATGGACTTATACTTCATATATCATACTGCTTAATATAATAAAACTAGTTTCTACTAAACAGGGACATCCTGTAGGCCAGTGATAGGCGATAAAGGCCAGTCGCACTTCGGTTGTGGGTTCGATTCCCACAGCCTTGTCCGAAGCGATGGGCTGTCGCCCGTCCTGCAGGTTGTCCTTTTTCTAAAACTATATTACTATAACATCCCATCAATAATATCGAAAAAACTTCTATTCTTAAACAATACTAACTTATTTCCAACATAATCCATTTCAATCTTTAGGCTTATCCATAATACTGCAGTCCACTCTCATAACATAGTGAAAACGATTACCAGAGATTTAATACCATTGTTGATCCCCATATATCATAAGATATGTCTTGTTGGTCACATTACAGACATTCAAAGGCCTTAATCATGTATTCTCTTGAATACCCATTGAACCTTAGTGAAAACATGAATATAGTTAAAAGTTAACACCTTCCACATACCAAAATCCTCAAAATTCTATATACTCAAACCATGATATCACTTAGTCCTTATATCAATCATGAGCTCATGAATACTTTCAAACATTTAATTTTCTCCTTATCCCTTCATTATGCGCATATCATCTACATTCCAAAAATATCTGTATAACCTTTCATGGATACTGGTAACATTAATCACACACTTTCAAAACTAAAGGAAAGACAACAATGTAACAATCCTTAGATGTCTCTTTATTCCATAGTACCATGAGATTCTTTATACAACATTACACTTGATAAACATGTAATCATTCCACTACCTTCTTAAACCATTGACCGAGCTTCAACAATTATTTCATCTCACATATCATTTGTAGTCTCTTCATCATCATCCACATAAATACTACCCATATGACCATACTGATTCTCTTCATGAGTCTTTCCCTTAGGGCATTTGTTTGCATAATGCCCATACATTCCACATTTAAAACACTTAACCATTTTTGATGTCGTAGCAATACCATTATCCTCATCCATGGTGTTAACCGACCCTTTTCCTTTGCACTTACTTGCTTTGTGTCCTTCTTTTCCACACCCAAAGCATCTTCCAGTTCCCTTGAAACATTCTCCTTGATGCCTCTTCCCACATGATTTACATAGGGGAAATTGAACTTTCTTTCCTCTATGATCATCATGAAACTCCATCTTTCTCTTATTAGCCGAGTCAGGAAACTTACCAAATTTTACTTTATTGATCATATTATGAGATTGCTGATTCGGCATAATAATGATGTTTGGACTTCCAAATCCCATTTCATTTGGTCTCTCATGAAGAATATCATTCCATTGTCCATCATATCCTCCATTATCGTGAATCATCTTGTTTCCAGCCATTTTCTAAAACCCAAAAAGAATAGTGTGAGAGGCAAAAATCATGCTAGGGAAAACAACATTATAAAGGGGGAGTATCCTCAATATCTAACTTCTTAGGTTAAATTCTAAGATCGTTACCGTAGTTATAGGACTGTATCCTATACGTATACTTATCCTTAGGGACATCCCTAGACAAACCTTATAAATATCTCTAGGGATCTCACTAAAGTTCTCACATCCTAGTTTCCAAAGGTTGACTAAACCTTTCCTCTGATACCAACTGTAGAGACCCGAAGCCTGGCGTACATTGACCTTACATTACATTTGCGGAATACTTAGTACATTACAAAAACACACACACAAGGACCGTAATAGTTTAGTGTCTTTGGAAACTCGGAACGTAATCTTCTAATCCTGGTGAAAGATCTTCAATATCTCCCATAAAGATCTTCTTTTTTTTTACCTAAAACCTTTCTTTATATCCTGGGGAAAAGAAAACATAAAAGGGTGAGCTCAAATTCTCAGTAAGGGTAAACAAAAGAAATATCAATCACATCATATTCATAAGAACATAACATTTTGGAAATCATAACCTGCAAAAGAGAGCATAATTTCATAACATGGGATAAATCATGGTAGTGAAATGTATTCACAATAATCATAACATAAAACATGAAACTTTGTGGCATTCACACATAATCATAGAGAATCATTTCTTGTTAGTCATGACTCATTGCCAAGACTATCTTAGTGGACAAAGTCCCTTTCTGAATCGAGTAACACTCCTTTCAGTCCTGTTTCACTGAACCGGTATAACCTACCGTTCCAGCCATGTCTATCTCATGAGATATAAAATCTTTACCCAATGCATTGGAGGGAGATATAGGTCCCACCCATCTTATAATGAATCCTTTCTTATGTGTGCCACATAATCATAAATCATACTTCATCGCATAACACATGTAACAAAAATGGGATTCTTGAAACATCATGACATCATAAAACAATTCATATAAGATAAAGGAATTCATAAAAATATTTCCATCACAACATAATCAAATCCATGTAATAATAGGGATAAAAACAGAACCCTTTTATTATCTTAGATGGAAAATAATTTTGATAAAACACTTGAACTCCATTCTTGAGGAAAATATCCTTTCTTCTTCAAAAACATTTTTCCTTTCATAACATGTCATACGACTTTAAAATAAAAGACGTTGAATAAAAATAAACTTGAAAACTTGTAAAGGAAGCTTCTTGGAAATAATGTTTTAAAAATCCATTCATGCCGTATAAGTTAAAAAAAACATGCTTCGTACTTTTGTCGGAAAAGTCAAAAAGTACCTCGTACGAAAAAACGACAAAAGATTCCTTTCATATCTTTTACTAAAAACTAAAAGAAGGGTAAAATTGGATATAAACTATTTTAGAAGGATGGAAATAATATTAAATATTGAGGGAACATGGATGTGGATGATAAAATACACCCCAGTAATTACCAAAATAAAAACAATCTCGGATAAAAGTGAGATTGTGATATTTCCCTTACCTTAGGTCCGATTTGCTTTGTACGTGTCCGAAGCTCCTGTATAATGGTTTAAATAATGTCATTGACTTATTACAGAATCATATTCATTGTTATGATATCATATATGGTTCACTTATGACATTATATTACCCGTTCTTTTGTAAATTTCATGTTAAAGAAGCGTTTTGGGTAAAATCGTTTCTTTTATCGTAGGTGTTTTGACTTGTTGTTATTGACATTATTATTACTTATATCATTATTTACTTACTTCCAGAATATAAAATATGATTTATATATCATATATATTCAGTATATATATATATAATATATAGATAAATGAAATGAAAAACACCGTTCATGGAGACGGTAGTCCGTACGTACGCATTAACGCTGTTTTCCTTTCCCTATTGTCTTGAATGGAAGTAAGTAGATGACATACATATATATATATACATAAATCCAGTAGCTTTATAATGTCATATATTTCATTATTATTTCTTATATATACTTTATAATCATTCTTAAATGGTTAACATGGAGAATGAATCTCATCGCGTCGTGGAGACGGTAGTCCGTACGTACGCACGAGCGATGATATCATTTCCATAAATATTGAATTGAATTGGAGTGGATTATACAATATATCAGAATCAATATGATGTTTTAATAACTATGTATAGTTATTCTTTACACCATTATACCCATCCATGTAAGGTGGTGGTGGAAAATAGATTACACCACGGCGGGGGAGACAGTATTCCGTACGTACGCACGCGCGGTGATTTCTTTTTCCGTAGGATAGATAGATGGTGAAATAGGGTTGTTTCATACTTATAATAACATATCAGTATATGAGTGATACTTATGTTATTACTTCATAATGAAACAACCTAAGAAGAAGAAGTGGAAGAAGAAATAAAGATGAAAGAATTGGTAACGGTAATTACCTCTTCTTTGAAGCACCTTTTGGAGACCTCCTCTTAGGGAACTAAAATTGGTCTTTGAGGAAGACCAGAACCTCTAGGTTGTTTCTAGGGAAGTGTATAAGAGATTTTTGTAGGGGTTGGCCGAGCTTGAGTGCTCAAATTGGTGTGAGGAGGAGGGGGAGGAAGTGCCCTTTTATAAGGGAGGAGAGGGGCACCTTAGGAATATCTCAAAATATTATTTTATATTAAAGTAAAAATCGGTTTATAATGGTTCCAAAGGGTCTTATTTCTAATATAAAGTGGGGATGGGTCTAAATACTATCAACCAATAGGATTTAGGCAAGTTTAGGTTCTTATTTTAACCTTATCAATTAGATTTAACTCTAAGTTAAATAATTTAACTTTTACCGTGTCTTTTTGTTTTCTTTCACTATATGGTTAATACACTTACTATAACATGCCAAACGAACCCTAAATTGTTTATTATTAACATATATATCCTTTTCTAAGTCATTTGGCCGAACCTTAGATTTTTAGGAATAAAATAACAATTAATAATATAATATTTGATTTAAAAACTATTTTGTGTCAATTTTGACACTATTTGATATATGATTTTTGTGAAAGTCATAACAGAATTATATGTTCTAAACAAGTTGATTAAATCAACACTAATATATCATAGTAACCTAGAAAATTAGTGGAATGCATAAAAAGTCTCAAATTACATTCATTTGAGTATTTATAACATCAATTATGTTAATATTTCCTTAAAAGGGTAATTACTGCATCATCGTTGTGTCATAAATAAATTAATTTATTTAAAGTCTAAAAATTATAAATAAAATATCATTATATAGGAAATATTTTTATCTTTCTAATTAATATTTATAGTAGAATTTATCTTATGTATAACCCCATATTAAAAATGTTTTAGTGAATAAACTTTGATTTTAACTCTTTTAACTCTTCTTTGAATTAAATAATAATAAATGTCCTAATCTAATCCAAGTGGGCCTAAATGATAATATTTTACACTTAAGGTTGTTTTTGGTCGAGATACACTTGTCCAATAGAATTAGGACATGTGTTAGGGTAATATTAATATCATTCTTACCCTTAATTACCCTATTTACTTTTAACCGTGGTAAATAAAAGTAAAAAGTTACTATTCACCAAAAATTATTTTCATCTCATTGAACCACATTTTACTTACTGACATCAACCGTGTCTCTCGGATTTTTGAAATTCCATTCACAGAAGCGGTAAAATTAAGTTTTATGAAAAATTCAGTTTTTTAACTACCACTTAGTAGTTTCACTATTCATCAAAAAATGAAGGTTTTCAGAAAAATGCCAAAATTTCATCCTAAGCTATATTTCATATTCCGAATTCAAAAATGAAGTCTATTTTACCAAATTCATAACATAGAAGTTGCATTAATTAATTTTATAATTAAATCCCGCTGTTAAAACAAATAGCGTGTTTTTAAGAAACAATATCTATCAAAAGATTGACACTTGTTTATGTCTGGTTTAAATGTGCAATTACATCCAATGACCAACATTGTATTAAATTGTAAAAATATATTCTAAATATACTTTAAAACTACTCCAATTAATAATTTATCACTATTAATTATTTCGATTAAAAAAGTTGTTTTTTAGTAATTTTCACTATTCATCAGAATATGAAAGTTATCCGAAATGTACCAAAATTTCACCTTAGGCTAAATTCGATACTCCGAATCCAAAAATGAAGTTCATTTTGAAAAATAAGATTTACAGAATTTTAAAAAGTGGTTATTACTATTCATACCGGCTAGTTTTAATAATATTTTAATAGCATATCGTTGTTTAGTGAAACTCGGTATTACGTATTACACACGCTATCGAGGAAGGTCGTGATTGCATGTAATGCAAGGAAAGTCAAGGATGCGTGTTGTGCAAGCTTCTTTTGGTGTAGCGTACAACACAAGGCATTAATAAAATTAAAAAGAATATTTTTTATAAAATCTTGGGTTGTTACATCCTACATCACATCGACCTTGAGGCCCTTCCTTCGGTGTGGTGACAAAGCCCCGAGAGAAGTAAAGGAAACACGAAGATAGCCTGCCTCCAAGAACTACACCAACTACACCACCTCATCGGTGATGCTCTAAAGGGAGTCCATATCAGAGGATGGGGGAACACGGAGCTATGCATTTTACTCCGATCCCCGCCCACATAAACCCGTTTGGCATGGTGTCTTGCAATGTCATCACGTCACGACGACAATCTAGTGGTCCCCCTGTTCAGGAAAGGCAACACACCCAACAGAGTCAGGCCTTGAGTAAGTCCCAGAAGCATCAGTCCTGGCGAGAACAAGACATTCAAGAACTCCTAAATCAGGCCACCGAGAGCATACAATAGGCCTCTTTCCTAAGAGAGTGCAATCATCGATCTTTGCCTGCCTCCCCAGAACGGATTGATCCACAGGTGAATTCGGCACCAAGTCCAGTTCACCCCCGAATGGGGGCACACAAGATCAGGCAGGTCGCGATAGCAGCAGCCACTGCCTCCATCCATGGTGAACCCCAGCCTATAGGGATGGGGTCATTTTTAACAACAAATTCCCTCGTAAGGCCAATAAAAATGGGAGGAGACTCAACATCCAAGGAACGGATCCAACCCCAGCCCTCAGGGCTGGGGCATTATTACCCCCTCAACAACAACCCCCCACGAGATTCAATATTCTCTCATCCAGGGAGGACAGTTATAAGAGGAGGTTCCTGTCTTATCTCATAATTTGAATCATCATCCCCTCCGAGAGGAAGGCGCACCGTAATGTCGAATCAAAGAACTCTCTGCGTCACCCTTCGTCATGAAGTCTGAAGGCAATCCCAGGTCATAAAAGGGAAGTACCACAGAAGACGTAGGAGATCCGATTCCTATTTGGAAGATGACGTCCCCTCCACCCCATGATATGCATTCATCAACGCCATAGAGGCTAACCCCATGGGTGACACCGGGGAAAATACAAATCTGGATGGATCGGGAGACGACGGTTCTAGTCAGGCTGTGACTCACAACGAACCACCAGTTGTGCACACCCGGAATCCGAGGGCCGCCCTAAATATGGCCATCCTTCCAACCAACCCTCTTCCGCCTACCCAGAGAACTTCCAATAAGGATAATAATAGTGGACCGGTTACCCTTAACCCGCCTCCTTCTCTTGACAAAAATCAGCCACTCACGCTCAAAGAGATATTCGCTCGACAGGAAGAGGAGAGGCAAGAATTAAGGAATCTTAACACTAAGATACTCTAGAGGAACCGCCTTATTGAAAGTGCATCCCAAGAAGAGCCACATCATGCACTCCCAGCAAGTGCACCTCAAAGGCTAATGCTTTCCCCGACAAACAAAGCACGGTCCGGGCTCCAGCCCAATGACGCGCCAGGTCCATCCAACTACCTAAATGATGATGATGAATACCATGGTTTCCCTCAACTTAAGAGGCAACCAGAGTAAGTACACCCGAACCCTCCAAGGGTACCTCGAACGGAATATGCACCCCTGGTTCCGGCCAATTCGGATCCTCAGACAATGCCTCAGGCTACACCTGCCCAGGACTGAGCCCAACAGGATGTAAACCAGGGTCTCACCAACACCATTGAGGCACTAACAGCTCGATTGGAAGCGATGGAAGGTCAGTGCGTTTCGATATAGCCAGAGTGGAAACCCTACCTAGATTGGGTGACCAACACACCACCTCCATCCAATTTTGGCTGCCCTGTATTCCCTATTTTCAACGGGTCAAGTGATCCAGAACAACATTTGATGCACTACACATCCTATTGTGACCCTATGATGGGAACTCTAGAACAAAAAGAAGCAGTGAAACTCAGATTCTTCGTACGAACCTTGAAATGATCCTCCTTCCTCTGGTACACGAGTCTGCCAACCTAGTTAATAAAGAGCTGGGAGGACCTTCGATAGCAGTTCCTGTTCCACTTCATCTCGACGTTACCTAAAACAACAGTCAGCGACCTCATGAACTTCAAGTAGAGGGAGAATGAGAGGGTCTCATATTTCATCACCAGATGGAAAGGTCTGACATATTCCCTGAACATTCCAATGCCTCAATATGAGATGCTACCCCTATGCATCGATAATCTTCGAGATGAGCTGCGAACACCACTAATACTAGTGGAGTGCACCACTAGCTTCTGAACTCTCTCGGCCATTTCCCAGATAATTGAGGACTCCCTACAGTGGACTAATTAGAAGTCCCAAATAGCCTCGCAAGCTCGTGTGAAAAGAGCCCCTAGAGCTAAAGCGTCCACTGTCACACTCAAGCCAGCCCCTGTGCCCGCTCTACCACTTAGGCCTCCACCAAATCATCAAGGGCCTCTTGTATATTAGTGGACGCCTCTTCCTAAACGGGACTATCAGTGAGGACCAAAGCGGAACCAGTTTGAGGAATGAAAACAAAAAGTATACTCATTCTGAGATGATCATGTTTGTGGCTACTTCATTACTTCCATGAATTGCAACGTGCTCTGCCTTTCGGAGCTGAGGAAACCTGAAGAAGTATGCTGCGAGGATAGGACAGATTACTACCCCTACCATATAATGTTGGTGCACAACATCCGAGAATGATTTTTCTTCAAGGACCTCTTGAAAAGGATGGTGGACTCCAGACAGGTTGAGCTGGGACCACCCCCAACACATGTGGCATGTATCTCTACCACCGACTCTGATAAACAGGAGGGGTGGCAGAAAGTCACCAGTAAGCAGGGGCAGAAATTTGATGAATGGATGACTCAGAAGACTATAAACCGAGCCCAGGGCATACTCTGAGCTCTGCTACGATAGCCAGTGTTTCCGCCAACAACCCCTGACGCCGCACATCCGAAAACATCGGCCTCACAGTCCTCCACGATCCAGTTATCCAGGCGTAATCGAAGAAGGAAGAAACAATCGCAAGAGGAGAAGACCGCAATGGGGATAATGTTAGTCCTGAACCTGGCAGATTATATGCCCTCGGATTTGGCGCCACGAGCACCGACCCATGAAATGACACCATCAGGGACAACCAACCAGGTTGACCTGTCAGAGGATGAAGATCCAATATTTGGTTCTATTAATGTCATCCATCTTACGAAATCATTCCCTGACGAAGGGTATGGTTATGAACCTGAGTTCCCTGCACGAGAAGTCGGAAGGAGGAATCACATAGGGAGGGGATACCAGGGGAGGCACAGTAGTGGCCGAAACCAGCCCAATGGTTGGACCCCATCCCAAACCATTAATATCATGGAAACCCGTGGGAGATCTATTCAACAGACTTAGTAGGAGAAAGAGAATACCTCCACCTCCATAAGCAGCCAATCTGGACCTATTGTTCTCCAATAACCACTAGTGGAGGAGCAAGTGTCTGGCCTCCAAGTGCGCACAAACAGACCGGCCGGGCCAAGTATTCAAAACACGAGAACACCATCGACATCCGACCCTACAGCCGGTCCCTCCTCATCAAATGCTCCATCCCCCAAAGCACCCGCTAAGACTCTCCAGCCAACGAAGAAGCGTCGGCCGCTGGAGCAGAAATGCGATATCCTTAAATAGCTGGAATCGGTACCAGTCAAGCTGTAGATCTTGGATGCCCTGAGTTTGTTTGCAGACCTCAGGGAGGCGGTTATAAAATCTTTGATCATCCCCCAAGAGGTTCAAGCCGAGGTGGCTGCCACCGAGATTTACCGGACGAAGACTGGCCCGACAGAATGCAATACGATGATTTCCTTCACCGACCAGGATGAAGATTCCATCATGCAAGGACACATCAGACCACTATATGTTTCTGGCACACTGAATGGTATTGGGATCCGGAAAGTCTTTATAGACATTGGCTCTTGAGTTATCCTCTTTCCCCTACGAACACTTTGCAAGTTGGGCTACAGTGAGGATGATCTAATTCCCTCAACCATAACTCTGTCGGGTTACGAGAGGAATGAACAGAAGCCAATGGGACAAGTAATCTAATGACCCATTTTGGTGGCCTGGTAGCCTACAAGGAATTTCTGGTGGTCCGGAAGAGCACAAAATTCAATGACCTACTAGGAAGGCCATGGATCCATAAGTACATGGTCATTCCTTCATCCTACCAACAATGTATCATGTACTAAGTCAATGGAAAAAGTGGATCATTGCATGCCGATAAGGCCCCTTTCGATCTCTTCAAGTCACATTACATTGATGTCGGGATCTATGAGAAAAAGAAAAAGAAGCCTTTGGTCGATGGTGTCAACTGGATCCCCACTCCAAATGGCTTGTAAATGGTTCTTGAAGAACCCCTCAGGTAGCTTGGTGGAGATTATGTCATGCCCATCAACCACGTTGAGAGTAGGAGTTCATGTCCGGACACACAATCGGATATCCTCATGACTTCAGCCATAACATCCGAGTGTGACAATGTGGGAACGTCCACTGACCCTCAATCTAGGGATGAAAACTCGAGTAAGGACGCCCACGACAACTCGCCTCTGGACTCCCAAGAGCTCATGTCAGGAGGTCTCTCCTCGACGAACAAAGAAGATGAGGATTTGGGAGAAGAAGAGGATGATCTCAGGGATGAACCTCCCGCATTTGAGGAAGGTGTCTCCACCACTGTTAATGAGCTCAGAGAAATAAACCTGGGTACTGAGGAAGACCCGAGGCCCACTCTCATTAGTGCAACCATGTCTCCCGAGGAGCACGAGGTGTATACCTCTTTCCTGAATCAATATCGGGATGTTTTTGGCTGGAATTACACGGAAATGTCAGGACTCGATCCCGAAGTGGAAACACACCACCTAGGTCTTCCAGAAGACCACCGAGGCTATAAACAGGCTGCCAGAAGGACACACCCCTTGCATGATTCCAAAATAGAGGCTGAAGTTGACAAGATCATTAAAGCAGGCTTCATTCGGGAGGTCCAGTCCCCCACCCGGTTGGCCAATATCTTCCCTGTCAAGAAAAAGAATGGGAAAATCCGCGTCTGTATCGATTTTAGAGATCCCAATCGGCATTACCCGAAAGGTGACTTCCCGGTCCCAATCACCAAGTTGTTAATCGATGAAACGACAAGGTATGAGGCTCTGTCCTTCAGGGATGGATATTCCGGCTATAACCAAATTAGGATGGCCTGAGAAGATGAAGAATCCATTGCCTTCAGGGCCCCTCAAGGGGTATTTTGTTATAGGGTCATTCCATTTTGTCTCAAGAATGCTGGCGCCATATATCAGCGTGACATGCATCAGATCTTTAAACTATTCCTAGGGAAATTCATCGAATGTTACGTGGATGACCTGGTGGTCAAGTCCAGACAGTGCTCGGATCACCTGTCTGACCTTGAGACCGTCTTCAACATACTCTTATAGCATAGCTTGAAGATGAACCCCTTGAAATGCGCCTTCAGGGTTACCTCAGGGAAATTCCTTGGCTTCGTCGTATGCCATCGTGGCATCGAAGTCAACCCTGAGAAGACAAAGGCTATCCTTGGATTACCACCTCCCCGAAATCTCATCGTGTTGAGGGGAATACAAGGACACCTGGCCTATATTAGGCGGTTTATAGCCAACCTGGCAGGAAAATGTTTTCCCTTCACCAGGTTAATGAAGAAGGGGGTCACGTACCAATGGACATATGACTACCAAGAGGCGTTCGACAACTTGAAGAAGTGCCTCTTAATCCCACCGGTGCTCAAGCCCCTAGTTGAAGGAAGAACTCTCATCCTATATGTGACGGCCCTAAAAAGGTCATTGGGATCCTTCCTTTAACAAAAGAATGATGCTGGCAGTGAAAAAAGTCTCTATTACCTCAGTCGAACCAAGATTGATACTGAGACTCGATATTCAAATATCGAGAAGAGTTGTTTGGCCTTGGTCTTCACAGTTCCATAGCTGCGACATTATCTGCAGCATCATGAAGCCCATTTGATCTCGTGGAGTAACCCGGTTAAGTACATCCTCATCCACCCAATGCTAACCGGACGCCTATCCTAATGGGCGGTCATCCTGCACAGATTGACAACCGGTTTGTGCCTCAAAAAGCCATTAAGTGCTAGGCATTAGCAAAATTTCTAGCAGAGCACCTTTCGACATGGACCACTGCACCGGACGCCGAGCTACTTGATGACGACATCTTCTCAGTTCAAGAAGAGTTCCCAGCATGGGAAATGTACTTCGACGGTGCATCCTGAAGCCCAACCGGGAAGGGGATGGAGGATCCCAGATTCAACAAAGTGGGTTTGGGGATAATACTCATGTCCCCAGAAAAGGAAGTCATGCCATATTCCTTCCTCCTGTTAGAGGTATGTACAAATAATGAAGCGGAGTATCAAGCCCTCATTGCAGGCCTGTGACTCGCACTCCAGGCACAAGTACAGCACCTAAAGGTAAAAGGTGACTCGGAAATGGTCATCAAAAAACTCAATGGTGACTATGATATTAAAAAGGAGGAGCTGATCCCACTATTTGACCATGTCCAAAGGTTAATGGCTGAGTTCTCCACAAAACCATCATTGACCTATATTCCCCGGTCTCAGAATGCTCAGGCTGATGCATTATCCAATGTGGCTATAGCCCAAGCTGACCCGGACCGGGATGAAACAATTATCAGTATTTCTCACCGTCAAATGCTATTTCCATTTTTTCAAGATAATACTGAAGAAATCTATGAATCCAATCCTGTCCCTGAGCCATACGCTCCTGCCACTGGCTGAATGACCCCAATAGAAAACTACCTTCAACAGGGAGAACTTCCATCATACAGGGCTGAACGAGAGAAAATACAGAGAAGGGTTGGTGACGTGGATCAACAAGAGGTCCTCTAAAAATGAGGTCTCGACGGAGTTCTCCTCATATGCATTGATGGAGAAGGAACTGCTACCGTAATGAATGTAGTACATACTGAAGCATGTGAATCACATCAACCAGGGACCAAGATTTCCCATCAGGTTCGAAGGCTTGGGTACTACTGGACCACAGTGGCACGAGATTGTGAGAATTTTACCGCAAAATGACACTCATTCCAAATTCATGCCAACTTCATACACCAACCCTTGAAGTTACATCATCAAGAAAAGTACTCCTGGCCATTTTTCGTCTGGGGGATGGACGTCGTGGGACCATATCCTCCCGCCATGACCAAAAATCTGAAGTATATCCTCACAAATAACGACTTCTTTTCCAAATGGGAAGAAGCCATACCCCTCAAGGAAGTCAGGGAAATAAATATTGTCAGCTTTGTGAAAACCAATATCATCCCCAGTTTGGTGTCCCTTATACCATACTGACGGACAATGGAACCAAATTCTGCTCTTCGGAATTGGAGAAACTATACCGCGAGTATAGTATCAAGGCTAACCACTCATCCTGCTACCATGCAGTGGCCAAAGGACAGATAGAGGATTTCAACAAGACCCTTTCCAATATTCTCCACAAAATGGTGGACAATGAACAGAGGTCATGGCCAGATAAACTCCTTCATGCGTTGTGGGCTTATCAAACCACAATCTGCACTCCTACTTGGGCTACTCCGTACTCATTAGTATACAGAACAGAAGTGGACCTGCCCATTGAGCTCCAATTACCATCGCTCCGTGTTTCCATTTGTGACCAGTTATCCAACGACGAGCAATCAGAAAAGCAGCTAGGTGAATTGGAACAGCTAGATGAGAAGCTGTTTCACACCTTGCACCATCTGGAAGTGTACCAGAACTGGATCGAACGAACGTTCAACAAAAGGGTTCGTCTCCGGTCTTTCTTAGAAGGAGAATTGGTGTTGGTCCTATGGGCCCCAATGATACCCGGGAAGAAGCCTCCAAAGCTGGAGCCCAAGTGGGATGGACCGTATGTTGTACACAAGTTCTACTCCAATGGAGCATATTCCCTGATCTCCATGGATGGGAAATTCACCACGGCTCCTACAAATGTGAGATTCCTAAAGAAGTATTTCGTATAGAGACCAAGAGTATATTGTCGTACCCGCACGACAGTAAACTGCATGGGTAATAAAAAAAGAAGGATCGTCCGAGCTGCAAGATGTTAAACTGCCAAGAACCCAACGGTCCAAACTCTATGACCTTAAACTAAGAGTATTTCATCCTTACCGCACGATGATAAACTGAACGGATAATAAGAGTTAAGAATGCCCCCTCCCCCTGGGTATGGACCCAACCTCCACGGGGTGTACTCTTCGTCCGAGTTGCATGGTGTTAAACTTCCTAACACCCAATTGTCCAAACTCTATGACCATAAATGAAGTTTATTTCGTGCCCACCGCATGACGTTAAACTGAACGGACAAGATGATTTAAAAATTCCCTTCCCCCCGTGTATGGCCAGACCTGCACGAGGTGTATCATTATTCAGAGAACTACGTATGGATTGATTCCTGCCCTTACATGATACGTAGCGAAGTCAGCATCCTCTATCTTGGCCCAGCCACTCCCAAATGAAAATAATGTTAAAAATTCATTTCCCCCCATGTACGGTCCAGACCTACACAGGGTGTGTACCTCATCCTCAACGCAAGACATTAAAATGCACAGATTTTAGAGAACTACGTGCGGCTTGATTCCTGCCCTTGTAGGATACGTAGCGACACCGAGATTCCCTATCCTGACCCAACCACTTAAAAAAACCATGCCCCATTCTCCCGTTTATGGACTAGACCTGCATGGGGTGTATCATATTTCAGGGAACTACATGAGGATTTATTTCTTCCCTCATAGGATACGTTGTGACGCCAAAGTTTCACACCCTGCCCCAGGCACCTTAAACAAAAAAATATATATATACCCATTCCCCCGTGTACGGACCAGAATTGCACGGGGCGTATTCTTCTTCCTTATCGTATGATGTTAAACTGCATGGACTTCGTCCTTACCGCATGATGTTAAACTGCACAAACTTTGTCCGGACCGCATGACGTTAAACTGCACGGACTTCATCCTCACCGTATGACGTTAAACTGCACGGAATTCATCACGACCCACCCAAGACACATGGAGAAACGATATGGAGATAATCCTTGTACATTTGGATGCATCCTCTCCATACATCAGACTCCACAACCCAGACAATTATGGATCTTCATAACCATTAATGGACATCAGAAGTAGAAAGTCATCGACCTGGAGACACCTTTTCATGACTATGCATACCATGACCTCAGCGGCTCTTCATACTGATAGACCCATGCTCATCTACCAAAGTCAGGATTTCTTTGGGTGATACTTCTCCTAGCTTCATACCCTTACCAGCCTCAGGGCCCCCGTATCATGTCTCCCAATCCGAAATTGATGGAGCAGTGGTTTACAAGTTCTCCCCCTCCTCACATCCAAGTGCTGCTAGGGTATCCCTACCTGGTTAGCCTATGTATCTGCCGGTGGTTCTCATAGCGACTTGCATCCACAAACATCAAGCCAGGGCTAGGTTACATTGGCTCAATGGGAAATTGCAGTGAAGATGTTTCTTATATGCTCGGACACCATTATCCCCACATACCAAACTCTGTACTGTGAGAAATCTCGGATTTTCATAATCATTCATGGCCATCAGAAGCGGAAAGTCATCGAATCAGGGACACCTTTGCATGACTATGCATACCATGCCCTCAGTGGATCTACATATTGATTTCCCCTGTCCTGTCTACCAAAGGTAAGATTTTCTCAGGCGACACTCTTCCTAGCTCCGTACGCTTACCGGCCTCAGAGCCTCCGCCCCACACCTCCTGATCCAGGAAAACTCAGAGTTACAGTTTACGACCTTCATCCCCCACCTTGATCCAAGTATATCAGATCATTTTGACCCAGTTATCCATCGAGTGACTACAGCAATAGTCACCCAATGGTCCGAGCTCCATGACCTCTAAACTAGGAGTACCTCGTCCTTACTGCATGACGTTAACACTGCATGGAGTGAAGGTACACCCGTGCCTGCAAAATAAATCAGCCGGGGGGGGGGGGCTATTTAAGCTTTAACAGCAACCATGGACTAATATCCCCAACATGGCCTGATATTTCCTTACCCAGATGAAAGACTTCGTGTCCCGGACAATCGAGGATCCTCATAACCACTCACGGCCATCGGAAGTGAAAATTTATCGACACGTGGACACCTTTTCATGACTGCATACCATGCCCTCAGTGGATCTGCATATTGATATCCCATGGAACGTCTACTAAAGGCATGATTTCCATAGGCGGTACTCTTCCTATCCCTGTACGATTACCGGCCCCAGAGCCCCCTATATCATCTCTCTGGATCCAAGAAGCCCCAAAACCACGATTTACACAATCAACCCCCCTCCACGTCCTGGAAATGACAGGATCCTTGGTCCTAGTTACATTCTGATAAAGAGCAGCCTTCGTAACTTCGTCCTTGCCGCATGACGTCAAATGGCACGGAGCACGTCTTGGCCACTTGGCATAAGGCTGAAAAGAACAAGCATTAATCATCAAGAGGAATGCCTCCAACAACAATCATTTTCACTCATTTCATAATGATTCTCATCCTTACCACGCGATGTTAAACTTCACAGTCAATCATCCTTGCTACACGACGTTAAACTGCACAACATTTTCAAAGGAAAGAAAAAAATGTCCCATGTCCTCGCTGCATGACGTTAAACTACACAACATCCTTTAATAATGCACCTCGTCCTTACCGCATGATGTTAAACTGCAAGGTCAAACTTGTCATGGGTTCAGTAAGGAACAAAGGATTTTCTCTATCCTTCAGTGCACGGGTAAAACCTACACAAGCCACCGTCTCACACCCGCATGAGAAGGGATTACTTCACCCATTCTCGGGAAGTTTAGTCTAGATGTTTCTACCGTATCAAGGCACCCTCTCATCATGAACCATACTTTATACTCAGAAAAATATGAACTCTCATAATCCACCCTTGGTGGTCCCAAATCTCATCTTCCTTGAAGATGCTTGGCTATCGGGGGAATACAATCATTGACATAAGGACACCTTTGCATGACTATGAATACCATTCCCTCAGTGGCCATGAATATTGATCGCCCCTGGCCCGTCTACCAAAGGCAAGATTTCCTTAGGAAATGTTTCTCTCCGCAAGCATCTTGGCCTCTGAGCCCCCATGTCTAGCTTGGGATTCAGAAAACATCTGAGCTACAATTTACCAACCTCTTTCACAATCCTACAAAAATACAGAAGAACATCTTTGAGGAGATAACTGAGAACCAAGAGAAGTCATTCCATTTAAATTATGTCCCAGCTACATGACTTTAAACTGCGCCAAGCTTCAACTATCCCTTACGCTAACTAAATGCGTAGGGAAGTGGTCTCCTGGCCATGATCCTGATTGGTATGGATGTTCCCAAAACCCTTTTAGATGTCACTTTCCCCTTCTGAGCCACCCCTAGTTGTTTTCATATTTTTCCAAGCCACCCATGGTGGTTTCCATGTGCCGGACTTCCACAAAGTCCCCAGGCCATCACAAATGGAAATTCATTGACTTAAGGACACCTTTGTATGACTATGCATACCATGCCCTTAGCGGCTCTGCATATTGATTGCCTCTGGCCCGTCTACCAAAGGGAAGATCTCCTTAGGAAATGCTTTTCCTACCTATGTACGCCTACACGACTCCCATGCCTTTAGACATGCCCTGCATGTCATTCAAATTTAAACAGGTCTCCCCCCTACATGCGTCTGAAGTGCATTGAGAGATATTTCAATCATCTGAACCCCATTGGGGTCCTCTCCCCACCATGTCTGGTCAAAGCTATTCGACCTAAAACATCAGTAATGATAGTCTTGTCAGATGGACTTTGAACCGCTCACGAAAAAAAGAGGCGCAAAGCCTGTTAGGCTGAAAACCCAAAAAGGGAAACCTAAGAAAAAGACGGGTTATACCAGATCGGTCCATACCAAATGGGCCTAGGAAAAATAGGGTATTAATATTAAAAGACACATTTTTTTGGGTCTTCTCTACAAAACCCCCAAAACAGTCAAACTATGCTCGCTGGATCCCATGGTCCAGGAAAAAGTTAGAGCTCATTTTTTTTCGATGGTCCTAAACTCTGATTATTCTATATTTGGGGAATTAACATATGCAGCGATCATGCCAAATAATTTCTATCATAGGATAATACGACAAGAGCACTCAGGAAAAACATTTCTTCATTCCTTAACAAAGTTCGTAGGAAGGGAATCCACAACCCGGAGCCTCATCTAGTGTGAAAGGTTGTTAAAATAGGATTTCAGCAGATTCATAGAGTTGTATCAGGCGCTGGTGAGAATCCTCAATTGTTTGAGAGAGATTCTATAGTAAGGCCGTTTCAGCTTCTGCACCATCCCGAAACTCTTCCGCCTCATGGGCCGCCTTTGTGCTCACCCTCATCTCCTCCTCCATCCGCCACTCCCCTTCTTCAATTATGGCAGAAAGGTTGGACTCTTTCTTCTATATCCACTGTATCTCATTCCTCAGAACCTCTAGGTGAGAACGCTGCTCAATAACTTCTCCCTAGAGCCTCACAACTACCCCGGCGTGATCATGAGCCTCTATCAGGAAAAGCTGTCAGGTTGCGGAAAGGTAGGCTTCATATTGGGCAACCGAAAGGCGAGATTATAAACAACTCAGTCTCTCCCGATCAGCAACCACCTTCTTGACTATGTCATAAATACCATGGTAGTCAAAGCCGTCAAATCCTAGCAGCATAAACAGATTGCACAGCTTCAGTAATCTGGACGGCATCTCGGCTAGGGGCGTCTGAGAAATCAGTCTCCAAATTTTCTCCCAAGCCCTTTGGCGAGCAGGAGGAAGACTAGAAAAGACTTTTTGATCGATCTTGGAATAACTCATGGATGAGGACACATACTCGGGGATGAACTTCACCAAGGAGGGACCTGATGCGGCTTCACCAGCAAACTCTGGTACTACAGTAACTTCGCTCCCGGTAGTTGTGGTCATAGGCATGGATGGGTCTGACGACACAGTCACCAACACCAAAGGTCGTGTTCTTGAAGCTTGAGATTCAATAAGACAGATAAGTACCCCTAATTAGAAAAGGGAAGGAAAAGGAGTTAGTGGAAAGAGATCGAGAAACTCACTCCTGATCGTCAAGGCGTCAGCATCCTCAAGTTCTGCCCTGCCGTGATAGCCACTTGAGGAAGATGCTACATCCTCAAAAGGAAAGGGAGTCTGGGGAGCCCCCAGAGGGTTCTAGGACCTAAGGCCATGCCCGAGGCCAGCAACTTCCAAACCCTTCCCCAAGCGGTCACATATAGAGACCAAGCTCGGGGAAATCACTCCCCCGGTAAACAAGAT
This sequence comes from Viscum album, assembly GCA_963277665.1. Taxonomy (NCBI): domain Eukaryota; kingdom Viridiplantae; phylum Streptophyta; class Magnoliopsida; order Santalales; family Viscaceae; genus Viscum; species Viscum album. The sequence goes on along the minus strand of OY728135.1, from coordinate 609,225,068 downwards.
AATGGCCCGCTCCGGGTTTCCAACAACTAGAGTAATGGAAGGCTCTTCCTCCATCACCACGAGATCCATTGGGTCTCAGGTGGCTTGCCCCATCAGATCTGGAGTCCCCTCAATGATCACAGGTTCCCCATTTTCCTCTGCAATTGAAAGGGCTGTTTGATCAGTAGGAGTCTCGAATACGATTAGTTCCTCCTCTGACGTATCTCTGACCAATTAAGGATGGAGTAAATCATCCATATCGTTGGCCCCTCTAGTAGGACCCACCATTGCTTCGCCCCCAGAAGTGGCTATAGGAGATTCCACATATGGCAAAGAGGCAGAAGGTATGATCTCCCGGGTAGCTACAGCCAGATCCCTGAGTGGCCCTGCACCATACACCAAAACAGCTAATGACTAGTAGAGTCAGAATATGCAGGTTGTAAATTAAGAAAATGGGAAGTCATGATTACCCGACGTCCCCTGTCTGAGCTGTTTTGATAAGTGGAATGCTTGTTTCCATCTTTGGATCTGCCTAGGGGATAGTTCTCCCAGAATTCAGGGAGGAGCTGGAGGAGGGAAGACCCTAGCTGGGTCTGCAATGGTCGCTTCCATGAGCTCAGCTACGCCAGGAGACCCCTCCTCGATAACCCCCTTGGGAGAAAGCGCATTCTCTCCTACTACAGAACCATGGGGATTATAATCAAGAGAGGGAATTGCCCCCTATGAATCTTCGGCACCCATCACAAAGGGGAGAAACCTTAAAACCTCCATAGTAAAAAGAGGAAGAAAGTCAGAATGGGCGAGAAGAGAAACGTCCTCTTCAGGGTTGGACAATTCAGGATGTCTAATCATCATGGACACCCGAGTGGTCCCATAGAGACGGTTTCAGAGTGAGCGCACGTATCTGTCCATATCCTTCAATGACGCGACTATGTCACTCAAATCATCTTCCAACTAAAGGTGTGGCAGAGCGATGATAACCCCGATACTTGGAAACTCGAGAGGGCTCATTTGGAGTGATGCCCAAACGTCTTAATCTGAGCCCTTGGCCCTCAGTTCATCCCAAATCCTCCATGCGTCTGGGAATGCGGTCGTAATAGGAATAGATAGCCTGGAAGGATCAACCTGAGAGGGTCGGGCAGCGACATGGGTGGTAGGGGCGCCAATGGCCATGTTTGTGTTCTGTATCTCACCACCAACCTAGAACTCTCTGGGGCTACCTGTGGACGGGACCTCATAGTAGGGAGGGGAATTCCCTTGCTTCAGACATGATAGGGAGATTATTGAAATCATCACTCCTGAAGAGTGGTCACTTCCTTTCCCCTCATCATCAGTCGCTGGGTGCAACATGGCCTAGAATGGGTGGGTTAATACTACGTAACCCTGGCATGCGTAAATATAGGCTTTAAGATCCTGGAGATATAGATTGACCCGCTCTGGGTCCACATCATAAAGGATTTCAACGGGGGTGGATATGTAGCCCAGCCTATCAAAAGACACTTCTGATTCCTAAAGATACTACCATAGAGAATGGGGGTACTGGCCATGAAAGGATGATCAACCTTTGTATTCGGACCATTGGCCCCATGCCGTCAGAAAAGAAGCATATGCAGGAATAACAACCCCCCTTCGGGTGGCCTCACAGGCATGAGAGGATACACCGCCGTCTGTTAAGATCTTCCCCGGAAGCACGAGACCAGCAGGGTGGCGAAGGACTTTTCTCGGCCTAGTTGAAGCACCATCCCCCTTTCGCTTCCTCTTTCCTTTTAATGGATTGGGACTTGAAATGGTAGGCACCAACGTCCCTAGATGACCATTTGGGTTTTATTATACCCAGGAGTCAGCATAATTCTTGGATAAGAAGGGCGTGGGTCTACAAGAATGAGGGTCATAACCTCGCAGCCAGTATCCTCCTAGGTAAACATTAACCACAGTTTTTTGGCCCCCATTAAATGACGGTTCTTGCAAGCACCATTGAGTGTGGGAGGACACAGTGCCTGGACGCAGCCAAATTGACGCCCAAATCGGCATTGCGCGTACCCCTCACAGATTAGTTCCCCATCAATGTGAGCTACCAGAATACCCTCTCGGAGGAAAAAGAGGTAGCCCCACTTGCTAACTCCTCTGTTATGGTATTCATGATTTCACCAGTTGGTGAAGAAAATAGATGGAAATTGAAATGATCATAATTCGAGATTCAACTCGATAGCAGACGCCTGTTATGAACTGTCTGTTGATTATCCTTCTCTTGGGTCGCCCACTCTTCAGGCATAACCCCACTGGTTAGTTGCATGTATGGCCGAAATGTGGTGCCCGGAATCTGATTAGGGTTAATAAAGGTGTAGCAGTTCTTGATGTGTACGCCTAGCCATCCCCATAGAATTTGAAAAGGGCCAGCCACTCGGTTTGGTTGGCTCCCGTCGGCAATATTACCGAGCAACCAATAAATCCTGGCCAGTACTAGGACGACTAAGTTGATAATGTTGTCGGTAGCCAATTGTGCCACCATGAAAAAGGTGGAGACCCACACACCGCTAGACTCACGTACAAGCAATAGCCATCCACTCAAAAACATGGCCAAAAATGCCGCCAGATGAAGCGGCTGATTGACATCCGGGACAAGCTCCCAGCCCCAATCGTTGAATTTTCCTTGCTCCAGGTTCATCCAATAGCTTCCCCTATGATTTCGAAACTCCAATATAGGTAAGGTTGTGGGCCTACGCGGAAGAGCTACAGACTGGATCTCTATGGAAAAATCATTGATCCAGTCACGATATGGGATAAGCTGTCTCAGAGACGTATCTTAAGGATGCTCCTCACGACCAGGGACAAGCATTTTTGGAGATGTATCCTTCGAACGTTCCTGGGCCAGATCAATGAGATGCTTAGCTAAGGGAGGGGTTCTCCCTTCTTCATCCCACACAGAAGATGGAGGCATGAATTCGTCTTACATACCCCCAACAATGGGGACCCCTGAAATCTGAAAGATGTCCCAAAGACTAATTCCCACCACCCCATGGACCAGATGGAAGGTGTTGGTGTCCGGGCTCCAACGGATCATAAGTTTCCCGACGAGAGCTTGATTCCGGTAGGTATAGGTTTGGGACACCCGGGCAGCTTCATACAAGCCTACGACCTGCAATTCCGCCTCGAAATCTGCATAGCTCTGGCGGACCCAGAAGGGCCACTCCCAATCCAAGGAATTAAATGGTCCTGCTGACCAGAGGTCCCGATTCACTGACCAGCCTTGCTGGTCGCTCACCATGGCATTGTGGGCAATGCTCCGATAGCAGTGGATTGATCCTTCCTGTCGACATTGTTCTCCTGTTGGAGATACATGAAGGTGATTCAACACAGATCCGACAGCTGTATCCCTCGGGGCCGACCGCCCACTGACAGGTATCACGAACTGAGGGATAGTGGCAGTAAATATCCATGCTTCAGGATTGTTGTCACGGGATGGTACCAAAATCAAGGTATCAGACATCAAACCGAACACATAGGCAGGAATGATGTTAGAAAAGGGGTGTTGTACCTCTCGTACCCCTCGTGGTTTAATTTTCATGATCACAATCACTTTCCTATTTTATCTAATCTTGTTTTAAGTGTTTTTGGATGATAGGCATAATTTCAGGTTGCCAAGGATTTGGGCCAAGAAGGCCAAGAAAGCAAAAAGCCAAAAGTGGACTGAAATTCAGTCCACCGGCCAACCGGTGGAAGACCACCGGCCAGCCAATGGAGGCCTGGACAGAAGGCATCTTTCTGTCCAGACCACCGGCCAACCGGTGCCTCACCAGCGGCCAGCCGGTGGCACCCAGATAGAAGCCTGAGCCACTGCCTCATCACCGGCCAACCGGTGGCCTCAGCACCGGCCAGCCGGTGGCACCCAGCCAGCACAGTGGTTGCTACTGCCTCAGCACCGGCCAACCGGTGGCCTCCTCACCGGCCAGCCGGTGGAGCCTGAACCCGAAGCCCTCTCCATTTTGCACACACCGGCCAACCGGTGGCCCTGTACCGGTCAGCCGGTGGAGCCAGTCAAACTAGCCGTTGGGCTTTTGACCAGCCTGTCCACTTGGCCTCCAACGGCTCCGAAAGCCTCTCCAACGGCTCCAAAGGCCTCCAACGGCCATATGAGGGTTCCCCCTCTATAAATAAAGGACTAGGAACCCCCGGAAGCTCAAGGACAATAGCCGGAACCATTGTGAAGCCAACAGACACATTTTCCATCATTTGGCGAACCTCCAGCGGATTTCTCCAAGGGAACCCCACTTGCTCCAACACACTTCCACATCCAAGGAGCACCTCCAAAGAAGATTGGGAGCGCCCTTCATCAGCTCCATCAAACCATTGGCGCCCAAGACTTCCCCATTACGGTTTTTATTGTTTTATTTATTTTGAGCATCAAATTGGGTTTGTGCCTACAAACCCCCAACTCCTTCTTTCATCCCTCTTTCTTTGGGTTCTCACACCACCTTCAAGGTGTGAAGAGGTTAGTCAAGCCTTCCCTTTAAAAGGCTTGAGACATAGGTGAGCTAGCCTTCACCTGTAAGAAGGCTAGTGGGTTCTTTCTTAACCAATAAAAGCAAGTGGGTTCTTGCATTACCATCAAAAGCAAGCTGTAATAGGTTCTAGACTACCTGTAAAGTCTAGTGGGTTTCTTGCTAAAACCATTGAAAAGCAAGTGGTAGAATCTCTCAACAGTTGAGTTGGGAGTGGAGACGTAGGCCGGGTTTTAGGCCAAACTCCGTTATCAATTCTTGTGTCTTGCCTCTTTATTTCCGCTGCACTTTTATCTTTGATTTTAATTTGTTAATATTTTTTTAAAAGGCAATTCACCCCCCCTCTTGCCATCACTTCCTTTCTTTCTCCGCCTAACAATTGGTATCAGAGGAAAATTTGAGTAATACCCTAACCGGTTTCAAAATCAAGATCCATTTTTGATGGCATCAACCTCTTTCGCCCCCGAAGGCTATTCTTTGGGTCGTGCTCCATTTTTTTATGGAACCGACTATACTTATTGGAAAACCCGCATGACCGCTTTTCTTAGAAGCATTGGATATCCCATTTATAAAATTGTCATGCATGGTTACACTCTCTCTTCTCCTGATGAATCCAAATGGACTCAAGCCGACATTAAAAATTTCGAGCTAGATGGCAAAGCCATGAACGCTCTTCATTGCGGCCTTGATCGTAATGAGTTCAATCGAGTTTCCACATGCACCTCCTCACATGAAATCTGGAAACTTTTAGAGGTTACCCATGAGGGGACCAACAAAGTGAAGGATACTCGATTGGACATGTACCGTCAAGATTTTGAGTCATTTTCTATGCACCCACATGAAAATATTTCTGATATGTTTACTCGATTTACTGACGTTTGCAATGGGAGAAAGTCCCTTGGTGATAATATTTCTGCAGAAACGATGGTTAAGAAGATCCTATGGATCCTACCAAGCACATGGGCTCCAAAAGTCACGACAATCCAAGAAGCCAAAGACATCAAGAACATGCCGGTAGAAGAGCTCATCGGATCCCTAATGACCTACGAAATCACCATGAGGAGGCAAGCTGAAAAAGAAGGCAAACCGATCAAAGTTCCAAAGAACATCGCCTTCAAAGTTCAACAAGAAGAAAGCTCCTCCTCCTCATCTTCTTCCTCTTCAAGCGGCGATTCCAAAATGGAGAATCTTGCCCGCAAAATGCACAAGTTCATGAAGAAGCACAAGAAGAAGAAATCCAGCAAGGCTCAATCCAACAAAAAATCCGAGCCCAAGGTAAAATGCTACGGGTGCGGCGAGAAAGGCCATTACAAGCCCGATTGGCCACTCAACAAGAAAAAGGCCAAGCAAAAAGTGAAGAAGAAGGCCTTCAAGGCCACATGGAGTGATAGCTCCACTTCCGACTCCTCCTCCTCCTCAAGCGACAATGGTAACAAATTCCTAATGGCATTCCATGAGGTAACATATTCCGACTCCTCATCCTCTTGTTCTTCAAATTCTTTAAATCATTTATCCTATGAGGATCTCCAACATGCTAGATATCAATTGGAGGAAGGTTTTCATGAACTTTCTTCCAAATTTGTTGCATTAAAAAAGAATTTCAAAAAACTCTCTTCCGAAAAAGAACAACTTCTCAAAGAGAAGGAAGAGTTGTCCCTCAAAATCCAAAATCTTCCCGATGTTGATTCCATGGAATCAACCATCAATGATTTAAGGGAAACTCTAGCCAAGTTCACCCAAGGGGAACAAAATTTGAACAATTTTCTAGGTTCCCAACGCATATCTAGAACCACCCAAGGGCTTGGCTATTCCAAGCAAGCTTCCTCTTCCCATGAACCTAATATTTTTGTAAGGGGGAGCTCCCAATTTAAATTTTGTAATTATTGTAAAAAACCCGGGCACTTAATCTATGAGTGCAATTGTAAAAATGCCCGGTATGGTAGGCCCAAAACTATTTTCTTAAATGATGAATTTTATCGGAGAAGACCCGCCACTAGACAAATGTGGATTGAAAAATCCCTTCTAGCAAGTCTCTCCGGGCCAAAATTTATTTCGGTTTCAAACACCACTCCCCGGTGATTTGTTGTTTTATTTAGGGGGAGTTAGGATCGTTTAAGCCCTTTTTATTTCAATTTCAAAATTTTCGTTTCAAAACTTTCAATTCAAACTTTCAATTTCAACACTTGGTTTCAAATTTTTCAATTCTTTCTATTCAATTTTTCTCTCAAAACTTTCAATTCAAACTGTTATTCAATTTTTCATTTCAAAATTTTTGATTCAAAACATTCAATTCAAATTTCAAATATTTCAATTGGTTTAAAAAAAACTCTATCTTGTTTTTCAACGTTTACCTCAATCAAGTTTTATGCCCCGTGCTATTTTGATAATCACAAAGGGGGAGAAATTCTTGGTTGATTGGGGGAAAAATCTTTTAAAGCATGCCTCTCATTTCAGTCATTTTATATTGATTGTTTTGGTGATTGTGATCATCAAAATAGGGGGAGATTGTTGTACCTCTCGTACCCCTCGTGGTTTAATTTTCATGATCACAATCACTTTCCTATTTTATCTAATATTGTTTTAAGTGTTTTTGGATGATAGGCATAATTTCAGGTTGCCAAGGATTTGGGCCAAGAAGGCCAAGAAGGCAAAAAGCCAAAAGTGGACTGAAATTCAGTCCACCGGCCAACCGGTGGAAGACCACCGGCCAGCCGATGGAGGCCTAGACAGAAGGCATATTTCTGTCCAGACCACCGGCCAATCGGTGCCTCACCAGCGGCCAGCCAGTGGCACCCAGACAGAAGCCTGAGCCACTGCCTCATCACCGGCCAACCGGTGGCCTCAGCACCGGCCAGCCGGTGGCACCCAGCCAGCACAGTGGTTGCTACTGCCTCAGCACCGGCCAACCGGTGGCCTCCTCACCGGCCAGCCGGTGGAGCCTGAACCCGAAGCCCTCTCCATTTTGCACACACCGGCCAACCGGTGGCCCTGTACCGGTCAGCCGGTGGAGCCAGTCAAACTAGCCGTTGGGCTTTTGACCAGCCTGTCCACTTGGCCTCCAACGGCTCCGAAAGCCTCTCCAACGGCGCCAAAGGCCTCCAACGGCCATATGAGGGTTCCCCCTCTATAAATAAAGGACTAGGAACCCCCGGAAGCTCAAGGACAATAGCCGGAACCATTGTGAAGCCAACGGACACATTTTCCATCATTTGGCGAACCTCCGGTGGATTTCTCCAAGGGAACCCCACTTGCTCCAACACACTTCCACATCCAAGGAGCACCTCCAAAGAAGCTTGGGAGCGCCCTTCATCAGCTCCATCAAATCATTGTCACCCAAGACTTCCCCATTACGGTTTTTATTGTTTTATTTATTTTGAGCATCAAATTGGGTTTGTGCCTACAAACCCCAACTCCTTCTTTCATCCCTCTTTCTTTGGGTTCTCACACCACCTTCAAGGTGTGAAGAGGTTAGTCAAGCCTTCCCTTTAAAAGGCTTGAGACATAGGTGAGCTAGCCTTCACCTGTAAGAAGGCTAGTGGGTTCTTGCTTAACCAATAAAAGCAAGTGGGTTCTTGCATTACCATCAAAAGCAAGCTGTAATAGGTTCTAGACTACCTGTAAAGTCTAGTGGGTTTCTTGCTAAAACCATTGAAAAGAAAGCGGTAGAATCTCTCAACGGTTGAGTTGGGAGCGGAGACGTAGGCCGGGTTTTAGGCCGAACTCCGTTATGAATTCTTGTGTCTTGCCTCTTTATTTCCGCTGCACTTTTAACTTTGATTTTAATTTGTTAATCTTTTTTTTAAAAGGCAATTCACCCCCCCTCTTGCCATCACTTCCTTTCTTTCTCCGCCTAACAAGGGGTACTCCTACTGTGATTTGGAGAGCCAGCTAATAAGAAAGGAAGACAACTGGGAATGGTAGATTCCATCTAGAATAGATCTGGCCATGTCCTTTAGGCGTTGATCGCCAATTGGGAGAGACTCGGCTGTAGGCCTAGGTGCAGGACGAGGGGGAACCATATTTTTCTCCCTGCACAACGAAAGCCAACAAGTGGTTAGTCCGGAATAAGAAAATTATTTTGAACAAAAAATACCAAATATATATGGATAAGGGTCTATTGAGAAGCCTTCATAGAAAAATATGTGAGGAGGCCTCAAAGAATGGTTCACAATGACAACATCCCATGAACCAGCCTTACGTGAAATGCGTTCGTGAAACCCTGGCCCATGGAGCATTGGCCAAAAAACTGCAAACCAGGTTGCTCCGCAGAATTTCAATCCCGAATTTAAGTGGTTAAGTTCGGTAGAAATTTTTAAAGTTCAAAAGATTTTAGTCCGCGGAGCACCCAAACCGAGAAGCGAGTTCATATGTGGCCCATCGTGACTTATTTTTAATTAATTAAAAATGTTAGTTCGCGGCTGGGACGTTGGTCCGCGGATGAAGAACGATGTCAATGAGAAATGGTTTGTAAAAGTAGCAGCTAGTTCTCGGATGAAGCGCTTCGCGAAGCAACAAGCACACGGAGGTAGAAAAGTGAAGGAGCGCTGGTATTCGCGATGAATCCGGTAGAAGAAAAATGAAAGGGCCATCCATATTTATAGGCGTGGTCCCCCACCGGGTCCACTTATTTACCGTAACCTATATGAGTTTCAGGACCACTCTGCATCGGAATAGTCTCCTCTTCGTTCCGATCGAACCCCATTCCGATGGGGGGCATTTTTAGGTTACTAAAAAAATCCACAAATGAAGATAATAATCCCCTTCCTTCAAGAGCGTATTTTTACACAATTCCCTTCAACGAATTGGGAAAAGGAAGGAGGCCAATACTCAAAATTGGAAAAGGAATAACCGGTCCGCAAACCATCCCAAGTGTTACGTGGCTGGTTCAGTGAACCGTCCCCCTCCGTGGACCAGCCTCGTTCGCAAAATGGAGGCAGAGGTCCTCCACGGGTGTGAAGTAGGGTGGGTACCAATCTGGTTCACCGTCATGAAACGCCCAAGCTGCGAGCTGTGTTAGTCGTCCTGAACCGCCTCCACTGTCATTTGTGAAATGGATGTGGAACCCTCCGCAGCCTCTAAGAACTCCCCTCATTCAGTTAGAGGGGGGGGAGGGGAGATGTTCTCAATGGCCACCACAAGTCGCGGATTGACCAAGTCAGCTGAAAACCAGGTTTTCGGTCATGGGCCTCCACAAAAGGTGTCACATGACCACCGATAAATCTCTTTCCCCACTCTATAAAAGGAGACTAAGGGGGTAAGGAAAAGGGATTTGGAGGAAGTGGAAGAGGATTAATAAGAGATCGATCAAATTCAGGTGGAAGGATTTCGAAGGAAGGCTTAGGATTTCGCAAAAAGTGAAGTTCCAGTTCGCGAACCAGAGCAGGTATAAACCTAGGAACGAACTAATAAGGAACTGAAAACGCATAATAATTTGTTGAACTGTGGACTTAAAATAACATAATGATAGAAGACCTCTAACCATATCCCCTCTTTGGATGCACTCCCCGCGGACCAGGGAGTTTATGCCTCTTTTCCGATCTGTCGCACCACGTAACACCCTCCTACGCAGGAAAACCCTCGACCGATGAACCCCTGACTGGAACCAATCCTAGACACCACTACTCGCGTGGAACACTCCGCGTACCAACCTTGTACGTGGGCTGAAACTGAATCTGCTAACCCTCCTAGTTCGTAGGATGCCGATCTGTCCACGGACCCTCTGGGTTCGCGGACGGCCTCTCAATCCGCGAACCCTCATAGTTCACGGACGACCTCTCAATCCACATACCCTCTTGGTACGCAGATGGAATCTCCATCTGCGGACCCTCCTGGTTCTCGGATGACCTCTCAATCCGTGGAACCTTCAAGATTGCGAACGACTTCTCCATCCGCGTAGCACTTCCCTACGTGATGGGTGCCACAACCCATACCCGGGTGTGGCCCATCGAATCCTTCAGAGTTCTTGTTCCACGAGCCAGATAAAAACCTTTCCAATCTGGCCTGATCCTCTGTGACTCCATAATTGGCCTATTCATTGGCCCCAAGCCGAGGCCTCCACCAGAGCCACCAGATCTGTGTCGTGTAACCCTCAGGCACACCAGCACGCCATTTGAGTTTACATACCCACTGTAATTAGAGGCGAAGGGGTAGGCCCGACCCTTGAGCAGAATCCCTAAGAATTCCTCGGTTCACATTCCCATGGTAATGTGGAGTCTGAGCTCGATATTCCCCTTTCTGCCCCTCCACTTGTTAAGAGTTTCTAGGGGGTAGTAAAATACCCATAAGAAAGAATCCCTCATGCACTGCAAGAGAGGAGATGGGCACATGAGCACCCCCTTTCCATCTCCCTCGTTTCTTTGTCGCACATGGGCATCCACCTAGGAGTAAGCCCCGACCTTATGGGATGCTCAATGTATAATCCCCACTCCAATTCCCACAAACGCACCTTTTGTGACGTGATCGTCGGGTCCCTATCGTCTCTTGTTTCTCCCACTGAGCATGAATCATGTGGTCTTAGAGTAAGCATCGACTATGACATCCCCTTATGGACCTCCTCAGAGTGTAAGCCCGAATCCATTACTTTGGTCTTCCTCAGAGTGTAAGCCCCAATCCATTACTCTGGGCCTTCTCAGAGTGTAAGTCCCAATCCATTACTCTGGGATTCCTTAGAGTGTATGCCCCAATACTATGCAAACTAGGTGGACTTTGATCCCTGCCTCCTAGGTAGGGTACATAGGAAGCTTCCAAGAGGTTGATGCCTGACCACCATCAGACCCCCAGGTCCACATTCATGTCGGTTCTCCGAGACTCCTATGCGAACTATGTCGACTTTAATCCCTACCTCATAGGATGGGTACGTAGGAATACTATAAGAGGTTCATGCCCAACAACCAGTCGATCCGACTATCTTCACGTCAGTTCACCGCACCACCCTTAGTTCTTCCTCAATGAGTCCCAACTCAATGGGGTCATTAATCCAACAAGGGATGGTAAACCTCGGGAATAAATGATTCCAAATCCCTGCGTTCAGCTGACCATTGCCCACCGGGGTTAAATCCATGGATACTATGTTTGGGTATAAACCAAAGATTCACGAACATATGAATGTGTCTTAAAACTATAAGAGAGTCCCAGAATAGGAAATAATCCCCCCAAAAAGGGTGCGATGAGCCCGAATTCCCATCCTCTCGACCAATGTGTGTTCCTAAGCATCGCTGGCCAAATAACCTAGCAGATGCCTTCCTTTGGAAAGCAGGCCCACATATAATTGGATATGGAACCTTTGGGTGTTTCAGAACAAAGACTGGTGTACCCGACATTAGCAATCAAGCGGGGCTCAACCATCCGTGAGATCGACGGTCGGGCATGTTGGTCCTCCATCTGCTCAAAGGGGAAACAGATAGAAACATATATATATTAAAAAAAGTTGGGTCTGAAGCATATTTTTATTATGAAAAAATATCTATTTATATCTGGGACGAGAGAGGTCCATTAAATAGCCTGTAGGCCCAAGTCTATGTTCCCTATGAACATGGAACAAAGGCCCTCTATAATGACATGTTGGCATCATCCTGTCTGCATCACCATGCCTACGTTATGCATGTGACACCACCTATATCACCACCTACATCAGAAATCCCCCAAGGGGCGTTCTAGTATTCAATCTCTCATCTTTTGGCTGTATAATTACATGGTTTACCACTCAGGCCCCACCCCAACTGCATATTTGTAATTTTATAAATATATAAAAAAATAAAAAAATATTTATTTATAATTTTAATTAAAAATAAATAAATATATTATAAATATTATATCTTTATCAGCTCTTTTTTAGGACTGAAAAAACTACTCTTTATGAGCATTATAATTTTATCACTTATAAAGAATCTATTTAGTAGCACTTTTTAACACTAATAAAGGGGTATATTTATCAGTACTAAAAAGGTGCTGATAAAGAGTAGTTTTATCAGTGTGTTCAATCTTTTTTATGATAAAACTACTTTTTATCAGTGTTTTTTTTAAATTTCTGATAAAAAAATTATGGTTTATAATTAAAAAAACCATAACAGAGTCACCCCCTCTGACACCTTCAAGCTATCATAGAACCGTACTACTTCTACTGCCGCTCTTCCTACCGTCTCTCTCTACCATCACTCCCTAACATAACTATCATTCCCTATCATCGTCGTAGCTATGTACCATCATTATCACTCCCTCACAGAACCTAACCCTCACAAGACCAAACCTTCATGGAACTGAACCCTCACTACTATTCATCATTGAATTGATCCTCTCAAGATCTAAGGTATGCGACTATTTATTCTGATCTTTAATCACTTATTCCATTAAAGTCTTCACCAAATATAACCTCTATGCATGTAGTATAGAATAGGTCCTTTCCTTCCCATGTTAGGTATTTACCATCAAAGGCGAGGCGTTTCTATTTAGACGATGTAGGTGTTTCTATGAAACCTCTATTATAATTAATATATTATGACTCTTAGTTTTATAAAATGTTTTCTTATAAATTCATATCCATATGGTATACCCATAGTGGGTTTGGAAATGTTTTTCAAATGGGTTTTGATGCTTGACATGGGAGAGTTTCCTAATGGGTTTCCCTCATTTTGATTTGAATTTATTTAATGGAATATCATCTGTTTGATGAAATGTCAAATTGGACCATTAAATTTAAATCAAAGGATTTAAAGAGGTTAATGGAACCAAATTTTTTTAAAGGGAGTCTTTTAAATTTTAAAGGGGTGTGTTAAACCCAATAAAATTGTTTTATAGCTTTCTAGCATGTGTAAAAAAAAGGTGATTTTTGGAAAATTGAATGTTTCTAAATAAATTTCAATGGGATATTTGATAAATTTATTTTAAGGGATTTTTTGAAATCATATTTCAAATGGTGTGAGATGTCTTGGGAACCTAATGTTCTCTTGAAAGAACGATTGGAACTTTTAAATAAGTTGTTTTCTAAAACACGTGACACTCTCAACTGAGCTCATTATGATTAATATGCCTATTGTGGCTTATGACCACATGGGGGATGTTGGGAATTGTTATATATTTATATAATTATTAGGAATGATTGTGAAACCATCTATTTATTGTGAGGGTATAAGAGGTGAGATGAGACTTATTTTATGTTCTTTATGCCTATTCATTTCTATTTTCTTGACTGACCACCTCTATTTATTGTTATAATGGGAGTCCTAAGAATTAGAAAATGAAACGTATGAGTGAAAAATATAGTTCAATAGTTGATGGAGAAGTTCATTCCCTTCAAAAATTTATTTTGAACCACTAACTAATCCCACCACATTATTATATTTATGGTATTTTATATATATTTTGAAAAAATAAAAAATATTCAGGATTTTAAAATTATTTATGAAAATAAAATAATAGAAATAAAGAAAATATAAGATTATGAATATAGTATTATATTAAATAATGATCAACCCTTTCGGGATTTCCTATATATGTTTTTAATTATTTTCTTAATGTGTTGTCCCAACTTAATTATCACTTTATAAAAATGATCAATATCATTCATCTAACTGCCTCTAGTTTTTTATCCCATGTAAGGAACTTGTGCATTAATATCACATGTGCATTAGGACTAGTCTATAAAAAGTTCAATGGTTGGAGGAATCCCTCAATTTAGTTGAATAGCCCTTGGCTTCCTCATCAATAAGGCTGAATGAATGAAGATAACCCCATTGTACATATCCAATGGTCATGAATTCATTCCCTATATTGTCACCAATATCTATCATGTTCAAGATTAATTTGGAAGGGGAAGCATTTATCAAACTATAGTGTGTGAAGACATAGTTTTACAATGAATACAAGAGAGAATGATGATAAAAAACCTCTAAGAATCATTAATAAAAAAATCTATGAATTGAAAATAGATATCGCTAAACAAGAAATCACTGAGTATGGAGGAGGAGAAAATAACATATATTTGATTGAAGCTTTGAATCATCTGAGATATATTAGAGATATCGCCAAACCTGGATTTCATTTGATCATTGGATTGGATCGACCCTTGAATCATTCGAGCCTTGGATTTGAGACTTGGAATTGTTGGATCCTTGATTCTAGCCTTGATTCAAGCTTGGATTCGAAAATTATGAGCACCAATAAAAGGGGGATTCTGCAAAAAAGCTTTGGATATCATAACTGGTTCATTATGTTTAGGGTTCTTAAAATAGATCCGGACAATTTTATCAGTGCTTCCAAAAAAGAGCTGATAAAGATCCATTTCATCAGTGCTAAGTTAATAAGTTTTGATAAAAATAATCTTTAGTAGTGAATTTTATCACATATAATGCTCTATCCATATCAATGCTAATAAAGATTCGTTTTATGAGTGCTTATTAGTTAAGCACTGATAAAGGATTTATAATTGTAATTATAACTAGTTTTTTTAAATATATTTATATAATTATATATATATTTAATAAATATATATAAATATAAATATAGGAAAATATATTTATAATTTAAATATATCTATTATAATTTTATAATTATTTAAATATATAAATATTTATTTATAATTATATAAATACTTTTTAAAAAAAATAATATTTATATATTCATATATTAATATCATAATATATATAATATATATATACAGTAAATATATTCATTATTTAAATCATTTTATTATAATTTTTTAATTATATAAATATAAATATAAATATAAATATAAATATATAATTACTTATTTATCATTATAAATATATAAATGTATAAATATAATAAATATACATTTATTAATATATATATTTAAAAATATATTTTTAATAGTATTAATGAATATTTAATCATAAGTCCATTCATGTTAAAAAATAGTGAAAGTGAACAATTAAAAATGGGTACACTTTAATTATATTGCAAGAATGGATAAGTCTTATTAATTAAATATAATTTTTTTAAAAATGTGGATATATATTGAAATAAATATGAATACATATTGAAAATATTAAACCATAGTAAATAAATATATAGAAAGAAATAATTTAAATAGATTGAATAACCAAAAAAATAGAAAATAAAAAATTAAAAAATTTTAAAAACTAAAAATGAATTAATAACTTACTATAATAAAATTATAAATTAATAAATAAATTTTACTGATTAAATACAAGATATATAAAATGTATCATGTTATATTGAAATTCTAAAATGAATACTAAAACTTTAATAAATTACATAAATATTAGGTGGATGCGTTTCTATAGTAGATTTCACTAATTACATAAATATTTATGTGTGTGTTGTTTATAAAAATTAATTAATTATGTGTATCTTTGTGAAATAAATATAACACTATTTTAATATATGTTAAATTAAAAAATAAAATTACATTCAGTTATGTCCATTACTCATTGCAATTAGTCATTTTTTTAATTCATATTAATTTTTAATTATAAATCATTCTTCAGTAAATATATAACTATTTAATGTAAAGAAAAAAATAGTTTGTATAATATAAATCATATTTATATAAATTTATATATATCTATATGTTTAATATATAATATTTATTGATATTATCAATAATTATTTAATTAATAAAATGTTTAATATTTTTCATAATTTACTTTTATTTATTTATTATTTGTTTAATTTTAATTTTACATATATCAATATATTTAATATATACTATTTATTCATATTTATAATTTATATATGTAACCCCCAAGCTTCCACGGTACGCTTCTCTTTGAATAATACAGTTGTGTGTGTTGTACGCAACATTGAGTTCTAACACACACCACAACCAACAAAACTAGCAGTTTTGGATAGTAATCCACACTTTTTGAAATTTAATAAATTTTATATTTCAAAATGGACTTCATTTTTGGATTCTGAATATCAAAATGAGATTAGGGTGAATTTTTGGTACTTTTCTGATAACTTTCATATTTTGATGAATAGTACTAATTTTTAATTAAAAACAACTTTTTTAATCGAAATAATTAATAGTGATAAGTGATGAATTTTAGTGGTTTTAAAGTATATTTAGAATATATTTTTACCATTCAATACAATTTTTTTCATTGGAAGTAATTTCACATTTAAACTGGACATAAACAAGTGTCAATCTTTTGATAGTTATTATTTCTTAAAAACATGCTTTTTGTTTTGACAACGGGAATTAATTTTAAACTAATTTTTGCCACTTCTGTGTTTTGAATTTGGAAAAATGGATTCCATATTTGGAATCATGATGTACAAATTGTGTAAATAGATAACTCTTATTTTTAAACATTTTTAATAATTACTTTGGTAAAGATTTTATTTACCATTGTTAAAGGGTAAATCCGGTAAATAAGGATAAAAAAATATAATAATAATATTAATTTACCCTAAAATGTGTCCTAAAAATATTTTTAATACATGTCCGACCATTTTCATATTTGGTTCGTTTTTGGGACCCCGTGGAGCCACTTGTAGGTGATAGGGACACTTTATATTAATTAACTGAAAGTAAATACAAAAATGACATAAGCATATATGTTTTTGAAAATTTTTTTTTACATAGGGTGATATATGTTATATTTTCGAATATAAATATTTATTAGAAAGATAAAAAGGTTTATTACAAAATGGTATTTTATTTATAATTTTTATACATTTAATAATTAAATTTATTTATTACACAATAATGATATAGTATTTTCTTTATTAATGGAAGAATCAAATAATTGGTATTATAAATGATAAAATAAATATAATTTGAATGTTTTGATGACATCCAAGAATTTTATTGGTTAATATGTCATGTTAGGATTGCTTAAATGAATTTGGTTAGAATTAATAAATTTTATTAGACTTTAACATAAATCAATTATTGAATAGTGTCAAAATTGACATAAATAAGTTTTTAAAACAAATATTATATTATTAATTGATGTTCTATTCCTAAAAATATAAGGTTCTGGAAAAGGACTTAAATAATTATATTTGTATCATTAATGGACCACTTGGGGGTCTCTTATATGTATATAGTAAGTTTATTAACTATATAATATAAAAATACAAAGAGACATGGTAAATGTCAAGCAAATTAACTAAGAGTTAAAACTAAAAGATAAGGTTAATAAAGTGACCCAAACCTGTCTAAAACCTATTGGTTGAGTTGTTTTAGACCCATCCCCACATCATCATCGAAATAAATCAGTTTTGAGACTTCATAAAACGAATATAAATTTATTATAAAATAATATTTTAAGTTTTCCAAAGGTGCCCCTCACCCCTCTTATAAAAAGGAACTCCCCCTCTCACTAATTCACACCTTCAAAGCCTTTTGGATCAGAAAATCCCTGATTAAATATCCTCCCAAATTCCCTCAATTCATCCTAGAGGCCTTATTTTGATCAGAAAGCCAACCTAAGGAGACCTTTTGATCAAATCAAAAGGAAGAACCCGAAGAAGTGGTAATGTTTTCACCACCCTCTATCAAGTTCATTTCTTATTCAACTTATAATTTCTTTATTATTTCTATTATAAAATAATAACTCTAGTATCTTATATAAAATATTATCTTATTATAAATATGGTACAACCATATTCAGTATTCTATCCATCCTTTGAATGACATATGACCATACATGCGTACGTACGACCTACCATCTACACGTCGTGGTGTAATTGTTATTCAAAACATTATTATTTGGATGGGTATGATTATGATGTGTAATTGGTTTAAATAATAAATATAACATGATAATGATTTTGTACATATGATATACCATCCAATTATATATTATATTAACATCAAAAGAATGATATTGTCGCTCGTGCGTACGTACGGACTACCGTCTCCACGAACGCGATGAGATTCATTCCCCATCATATCCATTCAAGAATAATTCTCATTATTAGATTAAAAATAATGTTTAAGGAATTGATATAATTCTGGATATGAGTAAGATGCAACCTATCTGTAACAAAGACGTCTTATGTAACAAAGCATATAAAGGAAAACGAATCTGTTAACACCCGAAACAATGATAATACTAAGATATTATTAACAAAACAATGTTAAAAGATCATATATGATATCATATTAATGTATATGATTCTTGGATAATTTAATAACAATAATTTCACCATTATACATGAGGTTAACATACCCTCAACCATAGAAAAGTTCATGGTAAGGGGTTTTCATCTCACTCCTTATTCCTGCGAGATTCATTTCATATAGCCATTATTACCTTTTGTATGGTCCATGTACTGACCATAATTGTATTCTTTGTATAATACAATTTAGTTTATGTGTATTTACATATTCATTGTATGATACCTCTTTCATGGGGTTTATGTCTTGTAAGTTACCAAATTGGGAAGGGTTTATTTCACATTCTCTTCATTATCCGAGGTTGTTTATACGTAATTATCTACTGGGTCTTCTTTATCATCCACATCCATGATTATTAAAAATTTATTTCAAATCATTCATACTATTTTAAAAAATATGGGTTAAATTAATTTATACAATTTTTTGACCATTTATAATATGTTTATAAAGGAATCTTTCCGTCATTTTCCAAACAAGGTCCTTTTTAACCTTTTCGATAAAATTTAAGGTAGAATGTCTTTTTTTAACTTATACGGTAGGTGCATCTATTTTCTGACATTATAAAATCATTAAATCTTCCTTTACATGATTATAAAAATATTTCAAAGTAAATGTTTTCTATTATAATTATGTGAGTCTTAAATGATTTCAAAAAAAGAGATATTTCTCTCAAATAGTTTTGATTTCATCTATGTCAACATCATTTTAAATGTTTTAAATATTTATTCTTCTAAACCATTATCATTAATTTCCATGTACGAAAAATGGATTTAAGGATTTATTTAAATGTACATGAATGTTTTAATATTTAAATTACTTTAAAATGTTTCAAAGTGGTATGGGACACTTTTATTAAAAAATGTCTTTAAATATCTTCCTTTCTAAATTGTGTGACTTTTAAATGTTTTCATGAAAAGGGATATTTCAATCAAAGAGTTTTACAAATCATTTACATATATGTCAAATACTTTAATGGATTTTAAACTTATTTTGAAGTAGATTTATTATGATACAAAGCTTCCATATTGTATTGAAGTTTTTGTCTTATGTTTGACTGTGGATGTGTTATTTTTATACCATTCATGGTTTATGGTTAAAGTATTGACATTTTGTATCCTAGTTCTTATACTAATGATTATGTTATGTTTTGACCTTTTCATATTAGGAATGTATTAGAATAGTATGTGATGGGTGGAGCCTGCTATAGCTCCTCTATGCATCGGTAGGTCTCATGAGACAACTACACATGGAATTGGTTGATGCCCTTTCCCAATTTGATATATGGTTTTGGACGATGCCTCAATCATTTTAGACGTCTTCGACGAGGCCTTGACAAAATGTTTCAGAATGTTTGACATTATACATTCCCTCATTATGGAAATAATATTGATGGTTCATGTGGTCATTAGACTAGTAGAATACCCATGATTATGTTTTAATATGGAATTATTTACTCAGCTCACATTATTTCCATAAAAGTAGTCATGTTTATTATTGTTAAAGGCATGTGGTTTCAATTATTCTCCATGCTTAATATTTATGTCATTTTCCGCTGTATTTCTTACCCTTACTTAGCGTTTGAGCTCACCCCTTTCTCTGTTTTATTTTTCCCAGGATTCCAAGAAGTGTATTATGATTAATATGTAGGGATAAGATAAAGTGAATAATGGTGTTCTCAATGAACTATTTACATTGTGTTTTATGTTTGAAATTGTATTGTAATGTTATTGTATGTAATCTATTTCCCAGGTCTGCAAAACTGATCGGTCCTTCGGGACTTGAATCCTTGTAAATCATGCCAATGTATTAAAATAATGCACTGACTCTGGGTAACTAGGGTCGGGGCGTTACAATTAGTATCAGAGGGAGGTTTAACAATAACCTTGGAAACTAGATTTAGAAAAACTCTGATTAGGGCACAATACCCTAAGATAGACTTTGAGAATTAGCATAGAAGAACTTGCTATAATTTTGGTAATGTAGGGATTTTGTGAATTTTCCAAGAAAATAAATCCCTGTATGGATACGAGCAGGAGAGACGGCTCTGGCACAGATGTACCTAGGGGTAAAACCCAAAAACATCGCTTTGATCTAGACTCGAAAGGGAACTTGTGCACGACAACAGGCATTGCTGCACTCTTGGTTACGACACTCCCAGGAGATATGCTTTGGATAATTCTCATTTTCATTAAAAACCATTATCAAGGGCTTATGAGTATATACTTACACAAAGAAAATATTTTTATGATTATGGATTATATCCATAAACTGTTTAATTTACATTAGGTATTTTACATGTTTAGAATTATGTATTTCAATTCATAAACTAATCTAGTTTATGCCATTATTTAGAAATGGAACCTAGTGGAAGGAATGGAAATCATATCAAGGCATGTACTCCGTGTAAGGATTTCCCTCCTACTCAAGAAAATTATAGTGGAGCTGGTGATACAATTGGTGCTGATCAGCTTATCACCATACTGGGACAACTCACTCAGGTTATCAATAATAACCTTACCCATATAGACCACCCTGATCCACAACATGGAGTATCAATGTTTTATCACTTCATGAGGAAAAACCCACCAACATTCGATGGGAATAAAAATCCATTAGTAGCTGAGCAATGGATAAGTTCCCTAGAGAAAATATTTCAGGCATTGGGGTATAGTGAAAGGGAAAAAGTTGTCATGGTAGTTTATCACCTTACTGGATATTCTGATCAATGGTGGTCATTGATTCAAAACACAAAGGAGTTTAAAGAAGTATCAAGTATGGAATGTACGGAGTTTCAAGAAATTTTCTTAGAAAAATACTTTCCTCAAGATCATTGAGCGGATATGGAAAGACAATTTCTCAGTCTGAGGCAAAAGGAGGTTGAGAATGTTGCAATGTATGAGGATAAATTTACAAGGTTATCAAGGAATGCTACAGATTATATAAATAACCCAATAATTAAGATTGATCATTTATTTTAGGGGTTAAAACCATTTCTCTGTCGTGCTTTATTATCTCAATCCTTCTCATCATACGAAGATATTGTCTCATGTGCTATCAAGACTGAAAAGGAATTCTCTAAATATTATGACAATAAAGTAAAGCAAGAGAAGAAGAGAACAGTGTATCAAGAGATAGTTAATGGGAAAAAGGGAAAGAAGGATTTTCCATTATGTGATAATTGTGGGAAGCAACACCCTGGTACTTTTCGAAAAGGAATTGGAGTCTGTTACTAGTTTGGCGAAAAAGGCCACCAAGATCATGATTGCAAGGGAAAGAAAGTTTCTATCAATGTTGCATGCTATAATTGTATAGAAATGGGGAATTATGCCAATGAATGTCCTAATTTCCAAGGAAACTTACCTAAAAAAGGCCAAGGGATCAAGGACAAGCTTATGCTGTTACTACAGTTGAAGTTGAATAATTATGGTATTTGTGTTTTTGGACTCAAGAACTATATATCTGGTTATAATAATTCTGTGATATATATAAGGATTTTACTGCAGTACTTGTTGTTTTCATTATGGTTTTAATATGTATAAGTTAATCGTATTTTCAGTATGTGACAATAAGAGAAACATTAAATTGTTTGCGGAATCTGATGTTACAATTGATTTTTGAATTTAGATACCTGTTATAGATAGTCTGGACAGAGGTATTTTGGATAACTATAATGTTTGAAATGAATTAAGTTGAACTTTGGATGGTATTGTTTAAGGTTAAAACATTTATTATGATTATTTTTGGAGTATTATAATACTATATTATTAGAAAAGGACAACCTATGGGTCGGGTGATAACTCGTCGCGTCGGACAAAGCTGCAGGAATTGAACCCACAATCATAGTGCGACAGGACTTTATTACCTACCACTATCCTACAGGAAGTCCCTAGTTGTTACAAAATAGTTTTCATCATTTAAATAGTATATGTTTATATTTGGAACCCTATACGATTAGGATAAATAGAGTATTTTTTGAGTTGTATTATGTTTTGGAGTGAAAGATGAGTTTGTGATAGAAATTTATTAACGGATAAAACTCTAATTAAAAATTAAGTATATCTCCTTATGATCTTATCCAATCTCATAAATAAATTTCCCAACATTAAGAAAAGGATATTAAAACAAAAACATTATCCTAGATGGTACCTTAGATCATCACAAATTTATAGCCTTGTGATTGTTGGCTTTTTCATAGTCATGTTCTCTACCACTCTCCATCATATATTGATGGTTGGATTTTTCTTCCATATCCATTTTTTCCTACATGTAACCATAGTATGTGTTATTTTTGGTAACCTTCCTACTTACCACTCTTTATTTTAAATAGAGGCCTCATTAATCCATTTTTCGATGTGGGATTTCAACTAAGATATTTTGAAATGTCATCCCCAAGTTTCCAATACCGAGCATAAATTGCAAGGATGCAATTTATTGAATGTGGGGATAATGTAACACCCCAAGCTTCCACGGTATGCTTCTCTTTGAATAATATAGTAGCGTGTGTTGTACGCAACTTCGAGTTCTAACACACACCACAACCAATAAAACTAGACGTTATGAATAGTAATACACACTTTTAGAGATTTTATAAAATTTATATTTCAAAATGGACTTAATTTTTGGATTTGGAAAATCGAAATTATCTTAGGGTGAATTTTTGGTACTTTTCTAATAACATTCATATTTTGATGAATAATACTAAATTTTAATTAAAAACTACTTTTTTAATCGAAATAATTAATAGTGATAAATTATGAATTTGAGTGGTTTTAAACTGTATTTAGAATATATTTTTACCATTTAATACAATTTTGGTCATTGGACATAATTTCACATTTAAACCGGACATCAACATGTGTCAATCTTTTGATAGTTATTATTTCTTAAAAACAAGCTTTTTATTTTGACGGCGGGAATTAATTATAAATTAATTTCTACCACTTCTTTGTTTTGAATTTGGAAAAATGGATTCCATATTTGGAATCAATAATTCCAAATTGTGTAAATAGTTAACTCTTATTTTAACATATTTTGAATAATTACTTCGGTAAATATTTTAATTACCGTGGTTAAAGGGTAAATCCGGCAAATAAGGGTAAAAAAAGTATTATAATAATATTAATATACACTACAACGTGTCCTAAACCTATTATTTGATAAATTTCATTCCATGGGAATCATTGGGTCGATTTAGGGACCCCATGAAGCCACTTGAAAGTGATAGGGACACATTATATTAATTAAGTTAAAGTAAATATAAAAATGACATAAGCAAATATCTTTTAGAAAAACAATTTTTACACAGTGTTATATATGTTATATTTTAGAATATCAATGTTAATTAGAAAGCTAATAAGATTTAATACATGATAGAATTTTATATAAAATTTTTAGACATTGAATAATTAAATTTATTTATTACACAATAATGATACAGTATTTTCTTTATTAATGAAAGAATCAAATAATTGGTATTATAAATGTTAAAATAAATACAATTTCAAATTTTTGATGACATACACGAATTTTTTTAGTTAATATGACATTTTATGATTTCTTAAATTTATTTGGTTTGAATTAATAATGTTGTTGAAACTTTAACAAAAATCAATTATTGAATAGTGTCAAAATTAACATAAATGAGTTTTTAAAACAAATATTATATTAATAATTGATATTATATTCCTAAAAATATACGGTTCGGCGAAAGGACTTATATAATGGTATTTATATTATTAATGGAACACTTGGGGGTATCTTGGAAGTATATAGTATGTTTATTAACTATATAATATAAAAATACAAAGAGACATGGTAAATGTAAAACTAATTAACTAAGAGTTAAAACTAAATGATAAGGTTAATAAAGTGACCAAAACCAGTCTAAAACCTATTGGTTGAGTTTTTTTCTACCCATACCCGCCTTATCCTAGAAATAAATTAGTTTGGAGCCATTATAAACAGAATATGAATTTATTATAAAATAATATTTTAAGTTTTCTTAAGTTGCCCCTCAACCCTCTTATAAAAGGGAACTCCCCCTTCTCACTCATTAACACCTTAAAAGCCTTCTAGATTGGTAAAACACTGCCCAAATATCCTCCCAACATCCCTAAACTAAACCTAGAGGACATAGTTTGATCAGAAATCCAACCTATGGAGCCATTTTGATCAAATCAAAAGGAAGAACCCGAAGAAGAGGTAATGTTTTCACCACCCCCTTTCAAGATCCTTTCGTCTAAAACTTATTCTTTCATTGTTATTTCCATTATAAAATAATAAGTACATTATCTTATATATACTGTGATGTTATTATAAATATGGTATAACCATATTCAGTATTCTATCCATCCTTTGAATGACATGTCACCATACGTGTGTACGTATGACCTACTATCTCCACGTCGTGGTGTAATTGTAATTCAAAACATTATTATTTGGATGGGTATGATAATGATGTGTAATTGATGTAAATAATAAATATAACATTATAATGATTTTTTACATATGATATAACATCCAATTATATATTATTTTAATATCAAAAGAATGATATTGTCGCTCGTGCGTACGTACGGACTACCGTCTCCATGAATGCGATGAGATTCATTCCCCATCATATCCATTCAAGTATAATTCTCATTTTAAGACTAAAAATAATGTTTAAGGACCTAATATAATTCTGGATATGAATAATATGCATCCTATCCATAACAAACACGTCTTATGTAACAAACCATATAAAGGAAAATGAATCAGTTAACACCCGAAACATCGATAAAACTAAGATATTATTAACAAAGCAATGCTAAAAGATCATATATGATATCATATTAATGTATATGATTCTTTTATAACATAATAACAACTATTTCACCATTATAGAGGATTTTAACCTACCCTTGACCATGGAAATGTTCAAGGTAAGGGGTTTTCATCTCAGTCCTTATTCCTGTGAGATTTATGTCATATTGCCACTATTACCTTTTCTTTGGTGTATGTACTGCCCATAATTGTATTTTTTGTGTAATACACTTTAATTTAGGAGTATTTACATATTCATTATTTGATACCTCTTTCATGGGGTTTATGTTTCTTAAGTTGCCATATTAGTAAGGGTTTATTTCAAAATCTCTTCATTATCTGAGGTTGTTTATACATAATTATCTACTAGGCCCTCTTTATCATCCACATCCATGATTCGTAAAAATGTATTTCAAACAAGTCATAATATTTTAGAAACTATGGGTTAAATTCATTTATAACCATTTTTGAACTTTTATATGATGTTTATAAAGGAATCATTCCGTCGTTTTCCAAACAAGGTCCTTTTTAACCTTTTCGACAAAATAAAGTAAGAATGTATTTTTTTAACTTATACGACGGGTGCGGCTATTTTCCACCATTATTAAATCGTCAAAGCTTCCATTAAAAGATTATAAGAATATTTTCAAAGTAAATGTTTTCTATTATAATTATGTGACTCTTGAATGATTTCAAAAAAAGAGATATTTCTCTCAAATAGTTTTCATTTCATCAATGTCAACATCATTTTAAATGTTTTAAAGATTTATTATTCTAAACCATTTTTATTAATTTCCATGTTTGAAAAATTATTTTGAGGATTTATTTAAATGGACATGAATGTTTTAAAATGTTAATTACTTTAAAAAGTTTGAAAGTGGTATGGGAAACTTTGATTCAAAAATGTCTTTAAATATCTTCCTTTCTAAATTGTGTGACTTTTAAATGATTTCATGAAAAGGGATATTTCAATCAAAGATTTTTACAAATAATTTCCATATATGTAAAATCCTTTAATAGATTTTAAACTTGTTTTGATGTTGATTTGTTATGATACAAAACATCCATATTGTATTGAAGGTTTTGTGATATTTTTGACTGTGGATGTGTTATTTTTATACCATTCATGGTTTATGGTAAAAGTATTGACATTTCGTATCCTAGTTAGTATAAGAATGTTTATGTTATGTTTCAACATTTTCATATGAGACATGTGTTGGACACAGTAAGTGACGGGTGGAGCCCTTTATAGCTCCTCAATGCATCGGTAGGTCTCATGAGACAACTAGATGTGGAATTGGCTGAGGCCCTTTCCCAATTTGATATATGGTTTTGGCTGAGGCCTTAATAATTTTTAGACATCTTGGCCAAGGCCTTGACAAAATGTTTCAGAATGTCTGGATTATACATTCCCTCATTATGGAAAAAATATTGATGGTTCATGTGGCCATTCGACTAGTAGAATACCTGTGATTATGAATTATTATGTCATTATTTACTCATATCATATTCTTTCCATAAATGTATTCATGTTTATTATTGGTAAAGGCATGTGGTTTCAATTATTCACCATGCTTAATTTTTATGTCATTTTCCGCTTTATTGCTTACCCTTACTGAGCGTTCGATATCACCCCTTTCTATGTTTTATTTTTCCCAATATTCCAATAAGTGTATTATGATTGATATGTAGGGTTAAGATAAAGGGAATAATAGCGTTCTAAATGAACTATTTACACTCTATTTTATGTTTGAAATTGTAATGTAATGTTATTGTATGTAATCTATTTTCTAAGAATGCTAAACTGATCAATACTTCAGGACTTGATTCCTTGTAAATCATGCCAATGTATTAAAATAATGCACCGACTCTGGGTAACTGGTGTCGGAGCGTTATAATATATCATGATGTTCAAAAGGTTCTAATGACAACTGAGAATGGGGAGGGGTGAATAAATTGTTCATTTTTTATAAGTTTCAAAACATTTCAAAACATTACCCCTATAACATATTAATATTAACTTCATTATTATATTTTTTTTGTAAATACTCACGCATGAAAAGATAAGAAACCAAGCATAGAACCCAATATTTATAAGGTTCTACCTAAATGTGAGAACCTACATCCATTCCATAGAAACTATCATGGGTCTATAAAAATTCACTATTAAGAATAAGTGAATACAATTTGAGACAACTACTGTTAGACACATTCTATCTCCTGATAGGAAAGATTATACTAACTCATATCAATTTACAATGATTTCTTATAAAAATATTTAGAAAAAACAAAACAATAAAGGGTTTTTTCAAACTGATTCACCAATGTTTACTCTGGATCCTCAATCAGATTTGGATGGATCTGATTCTCTCAATCCGATGAGGTCAATATGATTATCCATTACTCAGTCTACACTTCTCAAACTCTACTCAAACACTCAGACTAATATTCCTTAGTCATATTTACTAAATATAATGGACTAAATATGATGACCTCATTCTGAATCTACTAAAATGAAAACTCTTATCGAATTCTCAATATGATTTGCATCAGTCTGATTGACGGAATATGATTAAATCAAAACGATGAAACCATTCTCAATCTGTAAAACTCAAACTCTAATCAAATGCTCAATACGATCTTCCTCAGTTTGATGGGAACATTCACTTCCAATTATTCAGTGCTCCAACTTTTGTGCTTACTGTAAAAGTTATAATGAATTAAATATCTAAGAAATTATTTATAGAATACGTAGAAACGAAAGAGTGGAAATCTTTAAAACTTTCCCCACTCTCTCATATTTCAAAACTCAAAAAATATCTCGCATTTAAAAATAAACTTGGACATCTTCAATCCTCCTTATATTTATATGATATTTACATAAAATTGAATTTCACATTTTACCTCTTCAACTATTCATAAATAACATGGAATCTTATTTTTTGAGACTTCTTCCTAATCAACCTTCTCAGAATTTATAACCTTTCATCAATCTGATGTAACATCCTCAGCTTCAATATGATGTATCTTCCTCATCTTCAATACAATGTATCTTCCTCATATTCAACATGATATATATTACTCAGCTTCAAAATGATGTATCTTTCTCACCTCATTATGATATTCATTTCCTTCACATATCATTACAATCTACCTTTATTTCACAACTCATTACGATATTCCTTTCTTTTTGAGCTAATTACAATCTATCTTTCTTTGTCATCTCATTACGATTTATCTTTCATTCTTATCTTCTTATGATATGCCTTTATTATTTATCTCATTATGACCAAATTTCTCTATTTCAACACAATGTAATCCTCATAAATATGGAATTATCCTTAAGATGAAATTCCCATTACAATAGGTTTTCCCATTATGATGGAAATCCTATTATGAGGACTTACACATAATGATGAAAAGTATTTAATGATGAATTTAATTAGAAACTTTGAACTTATTGAAAATTCATCAGTTTCACACATTCTAACTTCTGGATCTGATCTTCTGTGTTTTGATTTCTTAAATCAGATGGAGTCTTTTTCTTAATCACTAGAACTGATTCAATCATTATGATTCCTCCAGTTCTTCAAAATCTTCTATCATGATTATGTTTCATGATTTATAAGAACAAAACAAAGCATCGTCTAACATGGCTTAGAATGTTTGAGAAATATCCTACTCCAGAATTCACTTTATTAAAAAACCTGTTTAGTATCATTAAAAATTCATCACTCACCAACATATGAATTTCTAAAAAATTCCATGTCTGATGGATCATGAACTTCTTACCAATGGACCTATGAATGATGGTTCCATTGAGAAACAACTTCATCTTTATGAATAACTTTTTTTCTGGTGCTTCTAGTCCAATACTCTATATCTTGTTATTCTCAGTCTGATACTATGAGTTTGAAAAAAAACATTATTTTAAAAAAAAATCACCAACTTTATGTTTGGGTTTGAACATTCAGCAACATTCAACTTTCTTACAAAACCCATTATGATGGGCTGGGCCTGATTCCTAAATAACAAAATACATTCTTATATAAAAAGTTTTTTTGTGAACAAATACAAAAAAAATTCAATCCAAATTATCACAAAGGTTATTTATATAATATAATATAATCAATTTACTCATTTTTATCAATAATTATTTAATTAATTTTTTTTCATATTTTTATTAAATAAAATCATTTTGATTTTTGATTTATTTAATTATTTAATTTTATTTCAGAACTTTATCAGTGCTAAAAAAGTGTTTCTAAAGGCTACCTTTATCAGTGCTAAAAATAAATCATTAATAAAGGATACCCTTTATTAGTGCTAAAAAGGAAGCAATGATAAATGGTTCCTTTTATTAGAACTAAATAAAATCATTGAAAAGCACTAATAAATGGAACTATTATGAACATTTTTTCTATCGCTGATAAAGGATATCACTGTGAATGGGTTGTTTTGTAGTAGTGTTATTTATAAATTTATACATGAGGTATATTTTCATAATTTTATCATCTAATATGTTATCTACTATGTTAGTTATAGTTGAATTCTATTCATATTTTATGTAGTTTTATAATTCAGTACTTTTTTAAGGGAAACCCCAGTGAATAAATATTTGGATTCATTAGTCCTTACATAACTTCTACCCAAAAAAAGTCATTCAAAGAAGAAAAATATTTAGTATTAGTGGATAAAATGGTTGTATTGATTTTAAACAAACTTAATAATGACAGAATATTTTTAATACCCCTGATGTAGGGGTGGAACTTTATAATTAAATCATATCAAATATATTTTCATTCAATTCATTATATATTCCTTTTTGTTTTTTAGAGATCATTAGTTTCTCATTGCAATCAACTTGGATACTACAAAGATATAATTTTTTTATTCAATACATAAATACCCAACCAATTGACCACACATGATGATGTTTATCAATTTATAATACACTACAAGCAATATTTTACAAATAAAATTCAAGTTTTACAGTTTATATTATGTTTTATTGAAAATTCGATTATGATGGAGAAATGATTAAATATCATCAAAATCATATCACAAGGATAGTCCATGAGCCCAAGAAGCCTATAAAATTCAACAATTACAAAGTATGAGGGTATATATAATAAAATTTCACTATTTAAGCATACATCAAAACAAATTACATAATTTTATCAATTATTCTATAGTGTTTGAAACAAATTAATGGAAAAGATTGTGGTTATTATGATTGAAAATTTATGATAGATATCATATTCCATCTAAAAACTAGTATCCTTGACATGTTATTTTTTATTATAATTACAATTTCATTTAAAATAATTATTAATCATTTTTTTCATTATATTTTTCAAGTACTACCAGTATTATGAATAGTGAAAGTATTCAAAATAGGCTATAGATTTGTTTAGAAATAAAGGGAAAAAATACACGGTGACAGACTGTATGCAGTCATCATGAAGAGGTGACTTCCTACTACTTATTTAGTAATTTTTATCATGATTTTATCTATGTTTTTACGGAATTTACCTATCATTTTTAACTAATACCGGTTTAGTTAATTTTTCTAGAGATCATACAGAAATGGATTCATGTTGAGTTGTTTTTTATGACCCTTTTGCACTCTCTTAATAGAACAAAATGATTTGAAAAAAATTGATATGAAGTCTTCAAAAAGGATGATGTACTCTGGTATAATATGTTCTCTTCACAAAAATATTTTTTTATTTAAATTTTTTATGTTTAGTTGTGTGTGTTTTTAGTTTAAAAATAACTCAAAGTACATTTTTTTTGTTTAAATTGACATTCTAGTTTTGAAAAATTATAACACACTGAAATGTATGAAAATCGACTTATATTTTCTTGATATTATAGGAAAATGATCCATAAGTCATTTGTGGTGTGTATGAATCAGCAACATGTCAATTTAACATATGGTGTGGCCAGTATGACTAAAAGTTCATGATTTAATTTAAAATTGATATTTTTATTCAAAACATGCACCACATACTCAAAACAAAGAAAATGTAATCATATTGTAATTATAATTTAGAATAATTATCCATAAATCATATTTATGTGTAATAATAAAACACATGTCAATATGACACACAATGTGGCCAGTATAGATCAATGATTATGTTATTATTTAAAATTGACATTTTAGATAAAAAGACACATGAAATACTCAAAACTAAGAAAAAAATTCAGATTGTCTTGATAATTTAGGAAAATGAACCATAGAATTTTTTTTACATGTAGGAATAAACTTCATGTACATTTTACACACATTTTTACCATTATGACTCAACGTATGTGTTTTTAGTTTAGTAATGATATTTTATCTAAAAATAAGTGTCACTCACTAAAAACTAATGAAAGAGGTTTATATTATCTTGATACTTCAGTAAAATGATTAATAAGTCTATTATGATGTGTTGGAATCAATTTAACATAAATCATACATATGGTGTTACTGGTATGACTCAAAGTGTGTGTTTTCATTTTAAAAATGATCTTTTACTTAAAAACACATGTCACTCAATAGAAACCAAAAAAATTCACTTGTATTATCTTTATACTTTTGGAAAATGATTGATAAATCATTTATGATGTGTAAGAATCTACCACACATCAATCTAACACTATGTGTGACCAATATAACTCGATGTGCATGTTTGAAATATAAAAATTTTATTTTAATTAAAAATGTTTATCACTCATTGAAAATTGAGGAAAAAAGATTGAATTTCATTGATACTATTGTAAAATGATCCATAATTCATTTTTTATGTGTATAAATCAGTCAAAAATCAATCCAACACATGATGTGAATAGTATTAATCAAAGGGAATATTTTTTTAAATTGATACATTAATTAAAAATACATGTCACTCAGTGAATGATGAGAAAACATTCGTATTTTCTTAATTCATTAGAAAAAAGTTCCATTAGTAATTTTTGACGCATAAGAATTAAATTCATATTAATCTGACACATAGTTTGTCCAGTATGACTCAAAGTGAATATTTTTATTTAAAATTGAAATTTTAGTCAAAAACATGCATCAAATACTCAAATTTGGGAAAATTTGATCATACTATCTTCATACATTAGTAAACTTATCTATAAGTCATTTATAATGTACAGGAATCGACCACACATCAATCTGACACACAATGTGGCTCTTATGAAACAACGTGTGTGTTTTTAATTTACATTTTAGTTTAAAAGTCATGGGACATATTCAAAAATGAGAAAAAATTACATATTTTTAATACTCTAGGAAAATGATGAATAAGTCATTTATGAAATATAAGAATCACCCCCACCTCAATCCAATACACAATGTGACTGGTATAAAATGGAATGCATGTTTTCAGTAAAAAAATTACATTTTAGTAAAAACAAGTGTCACTGTCTAAAGAACAATAAATAATAATTATATTGTATTTATACAATAGTAAATATATCCATAAGTCATTTTTTATATGTAGTAATTATCCGGATATAAATCAGACACATGGTGTGACCAGTATGACTAAAAGTGTTTATTTTTAGTTTAAAAATGAAAATTTATTTAAATCATGTCTCAATCTCTAAAAACTAAAAATTCTCTAATATTGTCTTAATACTCTTGTAAAATGATCTATAAGTCATTTTTGATGTGTATGAATCATCCACATGTCAATCTGACACATGGTGTTAATGGTATGACTCAATAAGCGTGTTTTTAGTTTAAAAATAAAATTTTAGTTAAAAATGGGTGTTGATCACGAGAAATTGAGAAAAAACTATTGTGTTATTTTAATACATTACTAAAATGATCCATAAGTTGTTTTTTATTTCTAATAATCAACCACAATCAATCTGACACATGGTGCAGCTAGTATGACTAAATGTGAATGTTTTTATTTAAAGTTGACATATTAGTTCAAAACATGTGTCACATACTTAAAACAAAGAAAACAATCTTATATTTTATACTTTATTTATGAGAATGTTCCATAAGTCATTTTTTATGTTAATAAATCAACATAATTTAAATTTGAAACATTTTGTGACCAGTATGACTCAAAATGCATGTTTTTAATTTAAATTGACATTATTGTTTAAAAGACACATAGCATAATAAAAATCAATAAAAAACATTCATATAGTTTTGACACTAAAAGGAAATTATCTAAAAGTAAATTTTGGTGTGTATGAATCAACCTCACATTTATATGATACACTATGTTACCAATATGATTCAAAATGCGTGTTTTTGATTTTAAAACAACATTTTTGTTAAAAAAAGTGTCACTCGCTAAAAACTAATAAAATAAAGTCATATTATCTTGATACATTAAGAAAATGGTCTATTAGTCTTTTCTATGTGTATTAATCATACAAACATCAATCTGACAAACAGTGTGACCATTATGACTCAAAGTGTGTGTTTTTAATTTAAAAAATATATTTTAGTTAAAAAATTGGTGACTCACTGAAAACCAAGAATCCACACTCATATTTTTTTGATATTTTTAGATAAAAATCCATAAATCATTGTTTATTTATAGTAATTATCCACATGTCAATAAAACACACTATATGTACTATATAACTCAAAGTTCATGTTTTTATTTAAAAATGAAATTTTAGTTCGAAACACATGTTGCATACTTAAAACTAAGAAAATGAGCCCATATTTTCTTAATGCATATAAAAAATGATCCATAAATCATATGTGATGTGTAGTAATCAACCACCTCTTAATAAAACATACATTGTGCCTGATATGACTCAAAGTGTATATTTTCAATTTAAAAATTATCTTTTATTAATGTGTTGTATCACATTTATATTTAATTTCTTTACTAGGGTTATTTTTTAGATTTCTGGTAGCTTGATCATGCTCTTTAGATGGGGGTTGAGGACTATGGAGATCTAAACATTAATGTTTTTTTATTTGATTATATTTTTGATAAATTGTACATACTAATTTAATTGTTCAAACCAATGTTTGAAATGTTTGTGATATAGTGTTTTCTTCTTGTATTTGTGATGTAAATTTAATTGAAATTAAATTTTTTATTTTCTACTATAGTGATCAATAATTTTATAAGTACACAATTGCAACGTGGATTTTATTAGTGCTAGGTATAACACTCATAAAATTATACTTTATCAGTGCTAAAAACATGATGATAAAGTAACCCCTTCATCAGCGATACAAAAAATAACTGATAAAGGGAACCATTTATCAGCACTAATAAAGGAACACCATTATGAGTTCTTTTTTATCACTAATAAAATTCATTTGCTTTTAAAGGCATTTACAAAATCAATGGGGTTTTAATGGTTTTAAATGTTATTTCTAGAATTGTTAAGGCTCATATATGCAATAGGGTCCCTATAAGCCCCCTTGAGCTAGCCTACATAAACTTCCAAATGGAAGTCACTATAGGAAATAATGATTGGTAAAAAATGACCATCATTTGTTCGTCATTAGATTACCACTGGAGGTCTTTAGTGACCACCTTTTGTGGTTACTAATGAAATTTTCTATTTTTTATTTAATAAATAATATAAAAAACCATTTAATTTTATGCTATTAAGGAAATTTATATGTTGGTTACTAATTAACTGATGTTAAATATACTCTTTGATGTCATTTAAACAAAACTGCTGTAAAAACATTATTTATTATGCTGCTTAAAACATCTCTAAAACACCGATGTTAAGAAACCCCCTTTCACTAGTGAAATATATTATATATATTAATATATTTATATTTATATATTAAAATGTTATTTTTATTATAAAGAATTTTTTGCGAGGGTAATTCTTTATCAGTTATAAAAACAAGATCTTTAGTAGTGATAAAGCGGACACCTACCAATTTTCATGTTTCAATTTATGAATAACAATGAAAATTGTTGTTTGGGTGATAGATGAGGGGTTAACACAACCCATAATCCCACTTGAAAACTAGGATAAAATTCTCATGGTATAGTATTTTTGGGTTGTTGTAGGAACACTATAGAATTACCGTATCAGTAGAAACATTAATCCATTCCAGGCCATTGAACTACTAGTTTGGGCCTACAAGTCACAAGGACTTTGGGATGCTATTTGACCTCGAGCCAATGGTCCTCTAAGCCATATGGCATGGGATTCATAATGTAGCTAGGTTAGACCACATAGGTAAAGGCTTCAAAATTGGAATCAGATTAGGTATCATCCACCAAATCATATCTAACTAGATCAATAATTATGAGAGGGTATAAAAATTACCATTAGAACTAGACCTTGGGATTTGGGGAGTTAGGATCCATCAATGATGAAGATGCTGGGGAGGGATAGTTCCAGTGTAGTTTGGTCTTTGAGTCATCAGGTTATGTACTAGTCCTTGTGCCTCTAGGACTACAAGTCATGTAAGGGGTCTCTCTCATCCAAGTTAAAAATATAGATTATCCATATAATAATGTATTTGTACTATATATTCAAAATAGTGGAATTTTGGAATTGTTTAATTAATTAGTTTTATGTAGTCGGTGTTTCATGTTGGAATTTTTTATTATATTTATATTTTTATTAAAGATATGAAATTTGTTTTGATGGTTTGTTATATATATTATTTGGGTGTCTTGTATCCAAAGAATTCATGTTTGAAAATCAAAAAGTCTTTATTCATTAAAAACTTTAATATATATATATATAAGACAACTTTCATAGGCATATTGGAAAATTATGAAATGAACACATCCAATACTTCATGACTAAAAACATGTGATTAATACATCATGAAATGAATGACCCCCAAAAAACATTGATAGGTTGTAAACACTTTGATTCATAAAAAAACTAAATAATTTGATCAACTTAAGGGGAAAGGTGTACTATGGAAATCCATTTTTTTATGTATGGTCATAAGCAATTGGGTAGGATTTGTATAGAAAATTAAGTAGCATAAAAAGATAATATGAAAGAAAAATGAAAATATAATCCAAGTAAAGGATCCAAAAGATATAGAGCATTCAAACCTGGGGATTTGACTTTGACATGGTAGGAGAATTCCTAAAAAATAATGAACATTTTCCTTGAAAATGGACTAATCTAAAGAGAATATCTATTTCAGATCCTTCATTACCCTTGTAATTATGGCAATTCATATTTATCTTCTCTCAATCCAATTCCATTCATTATCCTTAGGCCTAACAGGCTTGGCCCTTCCAACACCCGACTAGATCTTCCACAACATCTACCTCATAGCCTTGGCTTGACACAGCTCTGGGTACATCTGCTCAAGTTTGTTGAAACTAATATTCATGAAAGTAGATTTAAATAAGTAATTGTACAAGGAAGAAACATTAATAATGGAATCATAGGCATTATAATTATTTGTGTCTTATATCCTATAACCAAAAAGTGTTCAATTATACTATTATTCAACAGAATCACTAAAGGGAAATATATCAATTAAATTTATTCTGACCCATTCATTGCACATCACAATAATTCTACAACAGTCCCAATATAGATGGGGGATAATATTTTATAGGAGACTATAATGAGGGGATTTGGATACTCAATAAAGGGGTCAAATCCCTTCAAAATTTAAATAAAAATAGTGACAGTAAATTTATCTTGTTTTGTTTTTTAGAATATACATTGTGTTGCTTCATATTATTGTCTGTTCACTTCTGCATTTATGTAATCTAAATTAAATGTTCAACAACTTTGATAGATAATGGATTTTTCACATGTTTATTCTCCCAATCCTAAGGAATAATAATTTTATCCACATGGTAATCCTCCCATTTTAAAGTAACAACAAGTTTCTCCATATGCTGATTCAACCAATCCAAAGGGATAACATATTGATGATTCTTAATAAAAGGAAATGGTATAATGTGAAAAATATTTGGCCTAGAAAAATATAATAATTGTTGCATGATAGTGTTAAAAAAATATTAGGGTATGAAAAAGAGGAAACATATTCAAGTTTGGATAGAATGAACATGGCTAACATGTTCACCCCAAAAAAACCATTTTAATTAGTTACATTGGGTTCACTACTCATATGAATTTGAAGATCTATGTATATATGTAGAATATTGTTTTTCTCTTAGTTAAGGCACTATTTTGGGAAGATATTAGGGTGACATTATGATATACTTTCCTTAAATTACTAAAAAATTAAAAAATAAAGCCTTTATTTACCCTTTATTATCCCTTGCAGAGTGCATTTATACTAGACGAAATTTGTATTATTGGTTATTTTAAAGGCTTATAGAGGCTTTGAGACAATTCTTATGATGCATCATCTCAAGGATGGGGAAGGGAAAGTAAACCCTAAATCACCACAGATGTATTCACTCATGATAATCCAAGAAATTTGGAATTAATTTATTGGTCATCATGGGGATTCATCTTTTCAGGTATATTGTGATTGGTAGTAAATTATATTCATATACCTGTTTTAATCACTTTGACTATGAATTTTTATTTTATTAAACAAAAACTAAGTGTTGAAAATAAACAACATTCATAAAAACCAATATACCCCTACTGTAAATCAAGGATGAGGTACACTTCACTTGAAATAAAAATAGTATATATTTTAAATCTATCGTAACACATTTATGTGGAATGAAAAAACAACACAATTATGTTCCATTATTTATTTAAAAATTGATTAATCAAAATCCAAATCAAATCACACCCCCACATCATGGTCTTGGAATAAAGCTCATTTAAATGAAGATAAAATTCTAATAACTGAAATTTAATATCTTTTCTGAATCATGTTTAAGTATTACATAATGAAAATTTGTTCTTATGGAAATAATTATTATATAACAATGATTAATAATATTAAAATATTTATTATATGGATTAGATATAAGAATCATAATTAGTTTTACCTGATGAATGGCTACTTTTAATGGCCTTAAATCGATGAAAAAATATTTCCATGTTAGAGGTGCGGGTTTTGGAGTGTCACCCCATACATATTTTAAGAAAATAAATATATAAGTGGATAAAGA
Organism: Viscum album; assembly: GCA_963277665.1. Lineage (NCBI taxonomy): Eukaryota > Viridiplantae > Streptophyta > Magnoliopsida > Santalales > Viscaceae > Viscum > Viscum album. Next base: position 609,186,636 of record OY728135.1, on the reverse strand, counting down.
TAAGATAATTGAAGAGATAAATATAGGAATAAATTCTATAGTATAAGAAATTAATTTTAATTTTTAGTTTTTATAGAATGTTATGGGAATGAATCAAAGAGAAGAAACACCTAACAAACCAACCTAGTCCACCATCCAAACTAGTGTCTGAACTAGCCTTCCATAAACCTAAGGAGAATCCTTGATCTTTCTAAGTAGAAAAAAAGGGTTATGAGAATATAAAACGACTATTTTGTATGGTTTCACCCTCAATAATCCAAAATTAAAATATCCAAATATGTGATAAAAATAAAGAGACAATGATTAAATCCTAATAACACTTACAAAAATTCAATATAGAGTTTAAAAAACTAAAATAAAAGCTAAGGGAAATAAATTAGAATATTAAAGAGGGTGATATTGATCTCAGATAGACCAGGTCCAATAATCATCTCTATGTGACCCAAAAGTCACTACCAAAATCCCCTCAACCCTCCGATTTTGGAGGAAGATGACATTAGATCAAACCCCAAATCCAAACATGAAGGGAACTGTATAAGAAATGAAGACTGTATAACTACCAATGTGAGCGTGTAGGGTGTAAATTGAATCTATTAGTATATCACCATGATTCAATTTCATTCCTTCCATAAAATAAACCAAAATTGATTGTTTGGAAATAATTTAAACAAATAGGGTTTCCTATACTTTTTACATTATGTATGAATAAACAGAACATGGAACATTCCCTTTACCAATCAATACTTTATAAAATGTTTCATGAAAATGTTTTACTAAAATCCATTCCAATTTCATGTTCTATCCATTTCTTGTTAAAACACCACACTTTTGAAGATAAACCCACACATGGTTTTAAAAAATTTCCAAAATTTGAAATCTAAGAATTTCACTTGAAAACAGTTTCCCATTCACTCCATAAAAATATTTTACGCACCCAAATCATAGGTAATAAAGGAAAAAAGTGAGTATATAATGAGAACTCAACCATACAAGGTTACAAATTATGTCAAAAAAGGATGGAACCAAACTAGTGAACATTGAAAATAAATCACCAGAAGATCAACACATCAAGAGATTCCATCCAAGACAAAAACAACCAACATGCCAATATATAATAATAATTCATTACATATGATACATACCATGAGGTTACACTGCATGGACTAACATGATAACACGAGAAAAATATAGGTGGACCTATTATAAGCAGGTTAATAGTCACACATTCATCAACTGAATCATTCTAACAAGTATCCTTTATGAAAATCTCATGATCTAAGTGTTATGTACAATTGGGGGGGGCTATCCAGTGCTAAATATAATTTATCCTAATCATGTCCCAATACTTACCACTTAGTAGCCTTGGTCTCCTAAAGGAATAATAATGGAGGAGATCGATGAACAAACAATGTCATCACAAGACAATAATATATCCCCAAGGTCTAACTCCATAATCATATACATTCCATACCATATACTACCCTTAGGAAGACCCCTAATTCATAATCACAGAAAGATGCACTTTACAAAAAATCCAACCCATGGATTTACAAAACAAAATAAATATGAAAACAAGCCTCAATAAGTTTGCAATCAATATCACATAACAAGGTACCAACACGAACTTCAATTATCACATAGATCATATAAAATTGGAAATCCCATTTTAAAGACATTTTTCAATCAAAAAAATTTCTGAATTAAATCATAATTATCAACAATTTGACATAATAATAAAAGGGAAACCTCATTTCACATTATAAAAAAAACCACCCTTTAAAACATGGAAACCCTATAAACTCAAAGGGTCAAGCCACATACAAAACTCCATTTTTATTAAAAAAACAATTAACAAGTTAATTTATAATATGAAACCATCCCTGTAATTTTATCAATCATAAAGAATGCAATAAACGCCAATTTCTATAAAATCACTATTTAGCCACAACATTCTCATGGTTTTTTCAAATGAAATAAATGGTATGTTATAAAAAAAATTCATAAATCAAACCTAGATAACCAAAATCAAATTTTTCTAGTTTTAAAATGAATTTAAAAAACCCAACACTCATATAACCTTTAAATAAAAGGAAATGAAATGGAAACACATACATTAAGTGGTGGAATCTTTTCACATTCGACAAAATCCACAAAAAGGAATGTATACTATGGATCTAAACTATTTCAATCCAAAATCCCCAATTCCTAAAAAGTCTAACCAATAAAACAAGATAATCATGACCATTAGGGTTAGAGGAGTTTGAGAAAAAGAGATAAACTAAGAGAAAGAGAGAAGAGGCTCGCATACCTCATGATTTAGAAAAATAACCACTCTAAATCAACATAGATATGCTTAATGAAAGAGGGGGAACCCATTAGAAGGAATTTGGGTTTTGGGGTCTGAATATGGGAGGATTGGGGGGAATAATCAATTAAAAAGGAGGGTTAATGATCCCACAACATCATTAGAGACACCCATGACATTTAGACCACCCAGGTATTCACCACTATTTTCATTTGAACTTCCTCGCATATCTTTCCATTATCTGATGATCATTCCAAATCCTCATCCATATTATGAATTTTCAAATCTATTTATGCCATCTTATTTTGCTTCTAATTTATTCTCTCCAAGATTATACATTAATTCTTCTTCCTAATCCAACACGTTCTAAGCATGCAGAGTATACAATGGGTCCCACTCCATCTGTACAGGTTGATGGTCCTTCAGTTCCTTAGCATCTAGTGATGCCCACTGATCAGACTGCATTAGGTATATTTATAAAACCCTAGTAATTTTTTTACCATAATATATTTTCAGTATATGATATATTGATATAATATTCTTTCTTCTTTAACATTTGGATATTCTGATAAGCGTCATAGGTATACATGCATGCGTGCAGTGTCTAACCGCCATACGTAGATGATGGAGGAGTACAATGTGTAGGTTCCGGGTGCAGTGAAAGCGTGCGATGAATGGTGCCCAATTTTAATTTTTCCATAATAAATGGTCAATATGAGATCTATACGATGATAAATTCCATGATCCATATAATTGAGTAAATAAATAGACAAAGAATAAATTCACCGAAACTGAGGGAGGAGATCAATAAATATTTTTTTATAATTAATTTAGATATATTTAAGAATTTACTCTAAGGAATTATTTATTCATTGATGTGTTTTATGACATATCTATAGTGTACCATTGTTGGGTTGTAGAAACCAAGTGTATATTACATTTTGCGGTGATCCACATGTGTTTCAAGAATCTCTAGATTTCACTGAAGGAGACTTCGTGTGCTAGTACAGAAGATCCTTACGCTTGCATCATCCACATATGATTTCCTCCATAACAGCTTCCAAACTATTCTACTTGATCTGGTGGAGGAGGATTGCTATCCATTCTTGAGAGCATTCATGGAGAATAGATCTCTCTAGGATTGAGAGGTTTTCTCCAAATCCCTTATGCACAACTGAATAGGCTAGTGATAAAATAACATAATTGGGTATTTGCATTTCTAGGGTTAAAATAAAATAATTGAACAATTTAACTTATTATTTATTTAATCCTATAAAAAACCATGTCAAATAATTATAGTAATATTATTATTTCACGATATTCTCTATACTTGTGCATTATAATTAAATATTATTAAATTAAATAATATTCAATATTATCATTTCTCACCGAACCATTAAACTCGGTTCTCCATTCCTAGAAAATATTTATCAGGCCCTGAATAATTTCTATTAATTTATTAAATAAATATTAATGCATTATTATCCAATAAATAAATAAATATTACATTCAATAAATAGAAAATAAATATTTATTAAATATTTAACTCACAATATATTCTCTCGAATAACTAGTGATGGAATAAATGTGATCAAGTATACAGGAATAATTATTAAACCATGTATGAGAATAACATTTATTGAACCTATTTAATAATAAATAATAATATATTATTTAACTAAGACTCTCGACACACGTAGTGTGTGACCCTCTAGGCATCTTTCTCTGCAGAATTTGGGGAAGTAGCCTAAATACCAAGGTTTGCATCTTGAAACATATCAAGGAACCCATAGAGTATGAATTTAATGAGTGAATGAAATTTCACCTCATAAAAATGCTTACCGTGTAATGTAATCCCTTTACCACAATATCTCAAATCCAGCAGGTTACATGCTAGTGTCATCAACCTATATGCTCGATATCTCTTTCTTTGACTTTCTGGAAATAGAACTTGCCTGTAGAACACCATGGACATGGATATATTTAGGCTATATCATTTCTATGAAAGGGACAAAGATATTTTTTTAATGAACAGAAGGGATAAATCATTTCTTGTATTATTCCATAATTTAATATTACACATGACACAACCAACACATCCTACCTCATTGAAACCTATATCAACGATATCTCTTTATTTAACTTTTTTAGAAATAAAACTTTCCTATAGAACACCATGTACATAGAATTATTTTAGATATATCATTTATTTCAAGGTGCTTAAGATATTAACTTCTGTTAATGAATAGAATGGATAAATCCTATCTTGCATTATTAATTAATGAAATATTACTCATGACAAACTAAACATATCCTACCTCACTACGAACATCTATTGTAATGACAATTGTCAATAAATCTAAGTGCACAACTCATAATACTCATTATTAATAATTGTAAAGTCAAATGATAATTACAAACTCCTGTATATAAGAACATCCAATGACAAATTGAAATGTGTATTTTCTACAGGTGGTTATCTTTCTCATAATATCCATACTAGATATTACTAAGGGCGTAAACTATTAGAAGCTGCCTCAAAGTCCCATGAGTGTCCACCTATGATAGCATATATCATTTGTGTCACATAAATGATATCTTCCGACTATGGAATATATATTCAAGAATAATGTCGTAGCATTTCCAGGGTCTCATTATAGTGGGGAACTACTTTGACCTTTTTGTGTAAAAACTACTCTTTGTACATTATCACAATCTTTGTTACATATAAGAATATTCATGATGTGATAAGGAGTTTCTTAATTTTCATAACCATGATTACAAATTATCTTAAAGTGTAATGAAGTTGGTTTTAGGGAACCAACTCCAACATACTCCCACATGCACTTGATCCAACTGCTAATAACCTTTATTCTACTAGCTCTCACATGATACTCATGCTTATACTAAGATAGGGCTTCAGTAAAGGGGTCGTCCATGTTCCCTTTTGTGGGTACTATTCATACTTCTAATTCACCCCTCTGATAGAAAATACCTCAAGAGGTGGTACTTCTAGAGTATCTTCTTTGTCTGTTGGTGTATCATAATCACTTTTACAAGAGAGACTGATGCAATATTATCATAATACAATGTTATAGGGTCTTTAATTCTAGGTACCACATCAAGATCTTGGACAAAGTTATGAATCCAAATTGATTCCTTGGTTGCATCAGAATCTCCTATATACTCAGAATCCACTGTAGAATTAGAGAAAACTGGCTGCTTTGAGGTCTTGTATCTCACAACTCCTCTATTGAGATAGAAAACATATCATGATTATGACATCAGATCATTTTGATCTGTCTAAAAACCAGCATCAGAATAACCCAAATGACCAAATCCTTTTCTCCTCCATACACTAGGATCATATCATTAGTTCTTATTAGATACTTAAGGATAGCCTTAATAGAAGTCTGATAATGTTTTCCAATATCTTATTGATATATACCTACCATAATCAGTGCATCGGAAACATCAACTATTGTACATAACATGGAATACATGAATGATCCTATCACCGAAGCATATGGGATATTACACATTATATATTCTCATGTTGTGTCTGAGGAAACATTTTATTATAAAGATGTAAACCATGTGGCACTAGAAAAAACCCCTCTTGGATTTTTCCATACTAAATCTCTTTAGTATCTGGTCAATATATGTTCTTTTAATTAGTCCAATAAACCTCTTGGATCTATCACGAATGATCTTGATTCCTAGAATGTAGGTTTCTTCTCCTATGTCCTTTATAGAGAAACACTTGTTCAACCAATCCTTAATAGGTTTTAAGAATGGTATGTCATTTCCAATAAGTAATATGTTATTAACATATAATACTAATATGCTAACCGTTTTCCCATTAAACATCTTGTAAACACATGTTTCACAATCATTCTTAATGAATCCAAATTCTTTTATCGCTTCAAAAAATCAAATGTTCCATGACATGGATGCTTTCTTCTATCCATAAATGCATATTCGAAACTTGTAAGTACTTTTATCACCACTTATAGTCGCAAATCCTTCTGGTTGTGTCATATAGACATCTTCTTAAAGGTTCCCATTAACGAATGTAGTTTTTACATTCATCTTCAAAATCACATAGTCATCGTAAGCTTCTATTGGAGGTATGATTCAATAGGATTTAAACATGGACACTACGAAAAAGGTTTCATCATAGTTAATTCAATGACGCTGTTTAAACCCTTTATCTAGTAGCCTTTATTTATAGGTACATAATTTACCTTCTATATACAGTTTCCTCTTGAATACCCATTTTCAACCAATAGGATTTACATCAACTGTCACATCGACCAGGACCCAAACTCAGTTTTGATACATGGAATCCATTTTAGAATTCATATATTCTATCATTTTTTAGATTCTAATCTCTCTACTGCCTCCTTGTTGTAGATAAGTTCATCATTGTCCAATAATAATGAGTCACCATCCTTGGTGACTAGAAAACCATTAATCTATAGTTCTCTTTCCTTTGTTTCGCTCCTAGGTGGTAGTTGTATTTTAGGAATTACATCTTCTATGGGGACCTGTGTAATTTATTCCCATACTAACTCCTTTGTATCTTGAGCATCAAATTCATTGAAGTCAATATTTCTCCCACTATACTTTATTAGGATGATCTTCCTCTCAAGAAATATGCCTTGTCTGGTGACAATCACGTTCTTGTTTGAGGGGTTTTATTGGTAAAATCTCTTTGTTTCCATAGGACACCCTTTAAAGATACACTTCATGCCCCAACATGATTTTTTGTTTTTGGAAAAGTCCTTACCAAATTCCTCACAACCCCATACATGTGTATGTGACAAAATGAGTTTCTTTCCACTACACAAATTTAAGGGAACTCAATTTTCCACTTTAGTTCATAATCGGTTTAATGTGTATGTTGTAGTTTTTAATACATACCCCCAAAAGGATAATGGAAAATCTGTATGAGTCATCTTCAAACATCCCATGTAATATAAGGTACTATTCCTTATTTCATTAACACCATTCCACTGTGGTGTATAAGGTGGAGTGAGTTGAGATATAATCACAAAATCCCATATAAAGTTGATGAACTCATCTTTAAGATATTATCCACCACGATCTGATCGAAGCTTTTTTATCTTTTTACCAAGTTGATTCTATACTTCATTCTTGAATTCCTTGAATTTCTTGGAGTACATAGACTTATACCATATTAATTTGATATGGTCATATCTACTCAAATCATCAATTAAATTTATGAAGTAAGAATATCCACCTCCAGATTATACTAGAAATATTCTACAAATATCAGTATGTACCAATCTTAGGATCTTTATGGCCCTTTCAACATGTCCACCAAATAATGATTTGGTCATTGTTTCCTATAAAAAAGCATGACATATATCAAGTGGTTTTAGATTAGATGATTCTAAATAACCATCTTGAAAAATCTTGGTCAGACTCTTCTTATTTACATGACCAATATGGTGATGCTAAATCTGGGTGTTAGATGAGTCATGTGAACTTGATTCATTATCAATGGACAACACCAGGTTTTCATAATTTAATACATACAGAACATTATATAAATGGTCCATACAATAACACATTTTATCCTTATAAAAAATGACTTCTATTTTTGAACTTGAAAATAATCCCATCAGTATCTAAACATGATACAAAAATTATGTTTTTCGTAACATTAGGTGCATAATAACAACCATGAAAAACCAAAATCATTCTGGTTGGAAATGAAAGGTAGTAGTTACCAATGGAAAGATCATCCATCCTTTCACCATTGACAACTCGTAGGTCCACCTATCATTTGGAAATCTTCCATAATATAATTGGTTCCTACTTTTGGATATTGATGTGAGTGCCACATGCTATATCCAATACCTAATTTGTTGAAATGGAAAGATTACACTAGATAATGAACTCACCTTTATCTTCCCCTTGATTTGTGGTGTAGTTCCTCTTCCAATAGCATGAATTTCCATGAGGAAAACATGCTGCCTCCTTTTTCTAGACCTTCCTCTGGATCATCCACTTCTTGTAAGGATGGTGCTCGAGATCATTAGACTATTTATAGGTCTTGGGACCGTTTTCATTGTTCTTCCTTTTCTTATTCCCTATAAGGACTATAGTTTTTTCACACCCCATGTCCTTATACACTTATAGAATAAAGGCTAGATGATTTGATAGACTCTTCTCATTATTTATCATATTATAATTCACAATAAAACTAGAGAATGTATTAGTAAATGATGAAAGTATTAGATATTTATGAAACTCATCTAGGAATTTAATCCATAAGATGTATAGATGTTCATTGAAGCCAATAAACTTGACTACATTAGAACTATATGACACAAACTCTCCACGGTTAATTGTGAACAAATCATTGGAGATCTCATACCTCTCTTATCTCACATTCTCTTGATAGAGATCCCAATGGTAAGACATCATATTGTTTGAATCTATATACTAATGTTTCTTTAAAACATCATTGGACACGGATGATATCATGAAGTACTAAACATCTATAGCATCATTCAAATGTTTATCTTATAGAGATAGTTCTTCATCTTTTTCCTAATTTCTAGGAACAATTGGTAAAGGTTCTTAAAAAACATATAATTTCATTTCAAGGAAAATTATGACATGTAGGTGCCTTTTCCACTCCTAGAATTTGGTTCTGGTGAGATGGGTTTCCTTCCCAATTATGGATCACAGTGATATGTTTGATGTCATTTTATTACCATTTCTAAAAAATAATATAAGCATAATTTTAGTAGTTTATCTAATTCATTAAGATAAATAAATAAATATTTTATTTATTAGTCTCCTAGTATTCTATAGAAACCCAATAACTCTCCCCTTTGGATTTGGAATATCCTATTTGTAGGAAATTCAAGTGGAAATGATCAATATTACCATTCTCATTAACCCAATTCTGGTTGTTCAAGAAAATTGAATAGTTATAGGTAGGCATTCCAAATTCCAACTGCATCAAATCATGGTTCCATGATATACTGAGTGGACTCACCAATCCAGAAATCATTAATTTAGATTTCCTCAACCTTTTCCTATTAGTTACACCAAGTAATACTTTGGCAGTCAACCCTTGATGTGAGCTATGTTAAGTCATCCCAAAACCTCAACTTATAATTTCCCAATAATTGAAAGCACTCCAACTTTGGCTAGTAAAGAACATTAAACAATGGTTAAATTTTCAATGAAGTAATGGAAGGCTATACTAACTTAATATTTTATTTAGGGATTGTATCATTTATGTTCAAATTTTCAAATATTATATTTATCACATTCATGTTAATATTAAGGGGGATTAATTAAGTGATTAACCATGTATTAGATAATATTTATGCGTAATCTAGTTTATTTTAGTTCCATCTTGCATGATAGTTAATTAATTAAATATTTATTCAAGAAAATAAATCCATAATGAAATAACCAAAAAATGATAGAAACAAAATAAAGGCTATGATCCTAAGCTTATACTAATGGTTAGTTTATCTAGTGGTTGATAAACTAACCATTGACCTCGGGAAGAAACACCTTGAACCAATTGAGGTTACTATTTACATCTTTCCACCTGTCCACCTTTGTATCTCCTTATTTTTGTTTCTTGTCAGCTCTGAACTTGATGTACCTCTACTAGTTTTGGAATTTCATCCATTACATATGCCTTTTACTCACACATAGGTGTGGGGAAAAATGGGTTTACATAAAAGAAACAATGGGAACCAATCCCCTACATCATAATGAAGAGAGAAGGCAAACATGACAGCTATTTAATTAAATAATAAATAAAATGAAACCAATCACATGAAATTTTTTTGGTCTATATCATGATCATCCACATGCATGCAACGTATTACACATTTAAGAAAAACATAGTTCAATTATTTAATCATTGTTATTTAAGAAAAAACATGCTCAGATCGATTAGTTATTATCTTTAATTAATGAATCCTTTTATCATAATCATAATTGGAAATTTCTTTGAGATTATAATGAATTATAATTTTAAAAAAATTAAATAAATTCATTTAAAATTTACCTTTTTACATAAATGTACCTTGGTGGAAACATGGTTAATACTCATCCAAGTCTACCCAATATTTATTTTAATCATATACTCTTTTACTCTTGTGAAATATGGAACAAATGAACTATCATGTAATTTCATTACATGTACTTCGTGGATGATTAAATGAAATACATTATTTTCGGTCATGTGTTATGCTTCAATGAACCTAGAGTAACAACTTGTAATACAACCCATACATGATATGTAGATATGATGATTACATAGATATTAATTATTATATATATGTATATATATATATATATATATTAAAACCTATCACATGGAATGTCTCATATTTATAACCACACGTAAGTACATTTCTCAAGGTTTATACTGTATAATAAATAAATTTTAAATTTGTGTAAATGGTAAAATTACAAGGCATGGAGATCCAATCTACATGACGTGTACACCCTTCACCGTCTATCCGAGGTACATGCCTAGGGACTCGGTGTGTAAAACATACCTTGAAAATTTAGGTTACATTGCATGTCCAATGGGACACATGTTGTTTTGACTTTGTGTTTCATGACAAATAGTCCGGTAGGTTGTGTATGGAATACACAGATCGTCTCTGACACAAAGGGACAAAACATCGTTCACATGGGCTACACAACGTGTACTCCGGCTGACCGTGAACCATTATCTCCCAGTCAACACACATTGTAAGAATTAACTACACCATGTGTCATCAATGCACATGGGTTGAGTAATTTCCGAATTAACTCCTGATTAATTTAACACAACTACACGACATGTAACTCCGGTTACATGGTGTGTACTGTTGTGTTATCTGGGTAGAATCCTTGGATCCTCTGGATGAGTTCCTCAATTTTATTTCATCATAATAATTAAACCTCTCAATTAGATCCATGATTAATTAATGAGGAAGAAATATAACTAGAAATTAATAATAAATAATCATTAAGTATGAATTGTACAACTAAATTATAAATATGTAAATCCCTGATAATCTTAAATAATTATAAATAATTATTTTCCCCTATAATACCACTTGTAAGTCCTAGGTGCAGCACAAGCTTGCGATTTGTGGTGCCAAACATTTATTTTATCCATAATCAATGATCAATCAAAGATCCATATGAAGATGAACAATGTGATCTATAGAATTGAGTCAAAAAAATAGATAAAGAAGAATTACACCGGAACCAAGAGGGAAGATCAACAATTATTGTTTATAATTAATTTAATTCGATTTAATAATTACCTATATGGAATTATTTCATCATTGATGGGTCCAGAGATAGATCCTCAGTGCACCGTCATTGCATTGTAGAAAAAAAAGAATATATTTCCTCTAGCAGTGATCCATAAGTGTTCCAAAAATCATCAAATTTTGTCGAAGGAGTCTACAAGTGCTATCATGGAATATCATTACGCTCGTGTTGTCTACCTTTTATTTACTTGAAAACCGATTCAAAAGAAATCTCCATGATATAGTGGATTGGATTTTCTCTCTATTCTTGAGAGTATTCTTTTAAAGTATAGCTCTCTAGGAATAAGAGTTTTTCTCTAAATCTGTTGTGAAAAACCAAATAACTTGTGCGAAAATAACATAATTGGATATTTTTATTTCAAGGGTTAAAATAAAATAATTTCACAAGTGGACTTATTATTTATTTAATCCCAAAAAAATCCCATGTCAAATAATAATAGGAATATTATTATCTCTCAACATGTGATGTACTTGGGAATTATAATTAAATATTATTTAATTAAATTATATTCCGCATTATCATTTCTCACCGGACCATTAAAACCAATCCTCCATTCCTCCAAAATATTTATCGAGTCTTGAATAATTTCTATTTATTTGTTAAATAAATACCACTATAGTATTCTCCAATAAATAAATGAATATTATATTCACTAAATAGCAAATAAATATTTATTTTGTATTTCATGCATAATATATTCTCCCGAGTAAGTAGTGATGGAATAAATGTGATAAAGAATATATGGATAATTATTAGACCACATATAGGAATAATATTTATTCTACCTGTTAAATAATAAATGTTAATATCTTATATAACTGGGATTTTAGAAAAACATAGTTTGTGACCCTCTTAGCCTCTATCTTAGTGGAATTAGGAAAATCAACCTAAATTCCCAGGTTAGCATATATAAACATGCCAAGGTACCCATTTAGAAAGAAATTAATTTTAAAAAAACATATCACCTCATATGAACTCTTATAGTGTAATATAATCTCTTTGTACAATATCTCAAATCGAGCATGTTGCATGTCAATGACATCAACCTATATGCTCAATATGTCTTTCATTGACTTTCTAGAAATATAAAATTCTTCTGTAACAACAAGGAAATGGTTTTATTTATTCTATATAATTTCCATAAAAGGTCCTAAGATATTAACATTAGTTAATCAATAAAATGGACAAATCCTTTCTCACGTTATACATTAATGTACTATTACTCGTGACACACCCAACATATCCTACCTCACCGAGAACATATGTTCTCATAGTTTTCATCAATAAATATAAGTTTACGACTCAGAATACACTTTAATAATAATATTAATGTATAAGGAACAATACAAACATCCACATATAGGAACATCTAATGAAACATAGATTTTTGGATTTCCAAATGGCGAGTCTCGTTCTCATAATATGCATACTAGATATTACCTAGGATGTACACCATGAGAAGGTGCCTCAAATTCCTATGAGTCTCCACCCATGATAGGTAATATCATTTGTGTCCCTCATAAGATATTGTCTTGCTATAGAACATATATTCAAAAATAATGTCGTAGCACTTATGGGTTCTCATCATAGCGAGGAACAGTTATGATCTTAGTGTAGGATAACTACTCTTAGGAAATTTCACATTATATGTTACATAAAATAAAAATCATGATGTGATAAAGAGTTTATTAATATTCATAACAATGAATAGAAGTTTTCATGAAGAACAAAGAAGTTGGTTATCGGGCACCGACTCCAACATAATGAAGACATCCAAATGATTTGAAAAGTTGGGTAGGAATGTAGGAGTTTCTCGAAAATTCTTTCCAAACACTATGACATCATTCTCATTTATCCACTCCCCTAGTGAAACCTAATAAATGAATTAATGGATAACACTTTCAAAAAAAATGGGTAAAAAAATTAATTGGATTTAATGTTATGTTATTATTTTATATATGTAAATTAATATTTTGGATCCATAGTTGTTTTAATTTTCCCAATGGTGAGACTATGAGGCCAGCATAACTCATGGAACTAGGTGAGTTTTGGAGAGTTTATAAACATCTATTTTATAGAGGCCAGTGTACTAGAGTTGTCATATATTTAGAGGCCAAACCTGTCATGGATGACTATCCTATAGAATTTTATCTGGAAATTATTTCCCATTGGATGAGTATAGAGTTGAAGGTATTAATAAAATTTTTTTATTTTAAATGAAAATTAACCTTATTTTCATTAATTAATTCATTTTTATTTTTGAAAATTATATTTTAGAAATCTTGAAGAAAGAAAAAACAAGGATGATACGAAATGTCTCCACACTTTGGAGCGGACTACGTTGCAAGACCATAAGAGGAAGTAGGTACAAAACTAATTTATAATTTTTCCTTAGGACCTGTACATTCTATTATTCCCTCCATATTTATTCCATTTATAATTGGTCTAGATAAATTATCATGTATTATTTAGTATATTATTGATTATTTTTTGTATGTATTGTAATTTCAGGATCAACATATTTATGTTTGTGAGCATGTCATGAACCTATACAACCACTGATCATTTTATTAAATTTATATTATTTTAATAGGAAAGGGTGCTACAATATTGGCGAAACTTCCCATAAAAATTTTTAGGGATAAAATCAGTAATACCTTAGGGCATTGAACAAAATTCATGATAATATACTAACATATTATATAAATATTAATATACAAAAATTAAATTACTAAAGAGAAACTAACTTACTAATGAAAAGAGAGAGTACCTTAAACTGTGATATAGTAGGTAAAACACATTATTTTTGTAATAAACATTAAGTTTATAAGAAAAATTATAATTAATAAAAATAAAATGAAAATTTATCAAATGAAGATTTAAAACTAAAATCTCTATCCAGCTTAGCAATTTCCAATCATACCATGTTATCTCATGACATTGAACCCCTGATCTATGTGGTGTAGACTAATTGGAACATATAATTGGTTATATGTTATTGTAAATAACAAAATATCACACTTAGATATATGATAATTTAAAAAATACTCAAAACACTATATGTTTGATATATATAATTCCAACCTATATATAAATCACTTCCCACGGAATAGTCCTAGATACGTAATAGCCACGGTAGAGTAACAATCATCCCACACACTGATAATAACATAAATATGATATAAATTAAATTAAGATTCTATATATCCAACCCCTCGAAAACATTATACATATCTTAATGATCTCATTCTTATGAAGTACTTATTTGGATTGTTATAATTTTTTTGTCGAAGAACATGCTCTTAAATCTCTTTTAGATATTTAGAATGAAACCATTAGAAAAACCCCAAGAAAAATAATTCTTTTAGTCATGATGTGGATCATAGTAATAGAATGAGGGGTTCCAAAGAGCACTAGGACCTCATGTTATGGAGAAACAATGTTTCACTTTTATCATTAAATAAAAAAACTAAAGAAATACATTTAAAATCTCAAAATGATCATTTAGGGAATGAAATGTGTATTATTAAATCATACCAAAACATAATTTATTTATTTTATAATAATTATTAGAGTATTTATATCCCATTAATTAATATTCCTTTATGTAATAGTGATACCTATTCATATTATCATTAATTATGGTGATAAAAAAGCCACCATATTTTTTATTATTGTGATGAAATATTAAATTATATATATATATGTTTTATCTATTGATAAACCATTCATTTATACTCCATTATAATTCATCTACGATATGTTTTTATTCTCAACTTCATTTAGAATTAATATCGATTTGATTTTAATTCTGAAATTATTTATTAGTAACCTATTTTCAATTATGTTTTTCTACATTCAATTTTCATTTGAATAAAACAACTATAAAATTCCGATGGTAGTTTAATTAGATAATATCTGTCAAATTTACATAGTATCCCAATTCAAAAAATGAAAATATACCACTATTATATGTTTTCAAACCCTCTTCCCATTCAACTATATGAAATTTTAATCAATTCAAATTACAAGTGTCGAATTTTCTAGCCTATTTTAGAGGACCTCGATCCAGATTTGTCAAATCGTATGAAAAATAATCCTCATTATCAGTATTCATTATCTAAAAAAATAAATATACATTATTAGAATTAAATAATATGTATCAACATGATATCCATAATTATTGAAATATTTATAAACTTTTACAGTATGAAAACCATTCTACGTGATATTTTTTTAAAAAAATTATTATATCATTATCATTTCATGATTCGATTATAATTTGTCTCATTATGTGTATCATGATCTCTTTAATAAATGGATATGTGATTTCAATATTCAAAAACACATATCTAGGTTCCGGTAATAATTCCATTTCTATCTGGTTAACATTCAAGATCCTCCCAACTGATTAGCTACTAGTTTGAAATATTTTTTATTTCCGATACAGAAGAGATTGAGTCATTGTGTCATCAACATTTCAAAATCAATTTAATGTTCTCTAAATATCATCCAAATATATAGAAAAAATTTTAAGACACTCCTCTTCGAAATAACATTCCAAAATAGATCCATTAGGTTTATATTTGTTTATCAAATATGATTTAAAATGACCAAGATATCTAGGAAAAAAAATAAATAAAAAATAAATATATATTTAAGGAAGTGCCTTGAATTGTTTACATAAGATGAAAAATAGGTTAATAAAGTACCAATAAATTGTATACATCTATTGATAATGTACGGTGACTCCTAATTTAGTTTCCTAAACAAAATTCACTTTTTAATGAATCGTGACCGTAAAAAATGACGGAGGAAATATCATATTCATTTTATAAAGTGTCAATAAAAATATCTCATGAAGGGTTTAATGCCCATTTGGTTGTAGTATTTTCTCACATAATTTTCTGTAGAATATGAAAAACTGGATTACAACTATAGTAAACTTTTCAATTAATAATATATGCAATGATATTAATAGTAACCACTATAAAAAATATGTGAATAATTACTTTTCAATCCATGTAAGATATGATTCTTTAAGTTTACACACCTTGAGATATTACTTGAATACCCATTAGATACATTCACATGTTTTCAAATTTGAAGGAATGTATATTTACCAATATTTTTAATTTCAAAAAAATTCAGATCATACTTTCCATTTTCCTCTATCCAAATATCATGATTTATGTTCATTAATTATATGTCCTTCCAAGCATTGATAGGTTCCTTCGCTTATCTATAATCATTTTGCATTGTGAAGATAAAATTATCACAAACATTCTTCTCAATATGCACAACTTCAAGATTATTCTACAAAAAATTAAATTCCCAACATGAATGTTTGAAAAATATACTATTTTTTCCATTTTTTCATTCTAATTTCACTTGACTAAGCACTTTGAACTCATTTATCATAATCCTTCAAATATAGCACCTTACCAAATTATTTTGCAATATTTCCAAGTTGTGCTAATATTTCATAACCTATCAACAACATTGAAGGTGGACTATGATCAATAGAACCATTATATTTTTCTTTGTTCAACAGAAATCTTTGAGATTCATAGAGAAATGTTCAATGGAACAAGAAGCACCATTATTTACTATAAGGTATTCATTTGGGCTCAAAATCAATGATACAAATAGGAAAATCTAAACCTATGTAGTTGTTCCATCCAGATATGTTCTAAAGTCTAAGGAAGTAACTAATGGTTCACATTAGAGAAACATGAATTTTAATCATTGTTTTAGATGATGCATAATATGTCTCAACACACTTACTCCATAACGCCTATAATACTTCAATTAGAGGTGGAAAGTATACATATATATCATTTACATACATGTTTTTTCCAATAATAATAATCCAAATGATAAAAGATATTTGTTTCATACACATCCATGAAGATAGATTTTATGGGATCAAAACAACCGCCCAAATGCTATAAATAGTGCTCAAAGTCCCAAATGGGTTAAATCAATCAGTACTCATTCCCAATCACACATTCCTTGTATTAGATGAGAAATATGGATGTAATGAATCAAATGTATTCCATGATTTTTAATATCTTGGATGTCACATTAACACATCATTATTATTATATATTGAATGCCACTTCATGTGCTCATCAATTTTTGATGAAATGAATAAGCTTTGCAATTGAGGTTTTAAAGGGATGTAATGAAAAACCTTTTCAGGTGTGCTTATTTTATTATTATTTATAGAGGTATGTTGATTCAAATATCCAACGTCACCCATTAACTACCATCTAGAAGAACATTTTCTACAATCCTATCTACTTGAATCCTCTCCCCAACAAAGAATACAATCATTAGAAGAAGAATTTATTTATATATAATTCAGACCAATCTTGTTGATATTTTTTTCATGTCATAAAAAACATAAGGATCTTTGATTTAAGAAATTCATCATGTAATAAGTATAATATCATGGACATCACATTATTTATAAATTTTCATAGGCATTTGATACGGTACAATTTCTACAGAAAAGAATGTTTTGAATATTTCAGACACCCCCATACAACTCTTGATTTCCATCATCAACTAAATCATAGAACACATTTTTCTACTCAGTAAAGTTATATCTTACATTAGTATATGTATAATAAAGAGGGAGATCCAATGATTTTTATAATCTTGATCTAGTTTTCTGATAGTAACAAAAACATCACTTGTCAAATTGTTATTTGTATCACCCTAAACTGGTTATTCTGATATGTTTTGATGTTGATGTTTTATTCTTGCAATTCCTAAAGCATCATTTATAAGGTTTTGCATTTCATTTTCCATTTTCGATGAAGCTGGGAGATCATTCCATTGATCAACATTAGCAATGAAACATTCTATAACATTCGATTCTCCAGGCCAATTCCAAAAAAAATATTGAGTAGGGAATTGCTTCAATATCACGTGTTCATAAACATCAAGACTCTTTAAATATCTTCTAAATTTAAATTTAGGACATCACTACTACATAAAATGGCATTAATAGTGTTGTAATTTATCAGTGCTATAAAAATTCCCTGATAAAGGCCAACTTTATCCACACTAAAATAAGTGCTGATAAAGGCCACCCTTTGTCAATGCTATTTTAGCACTGATAAAAGGAATCCTTTATCAACGCTTTATTTTAGTGTACATAAAGGTTACCCATTATCTGCGCTTTATTTATAGAACTCATAAAGGCTTCCATTAATGAACACTTTTATTTTTAGCACTCATAAATTTCTAGAATAAAATGACAAATTAAACAAATAAAAATAAATTTCTAAAACAATTTCATTCATCAAATAATTATTGTTAAAAATGAATAAATTGAATATACATATATATATATATTTTAAAAACTAATAAATAGTATATATTAAATATATAGATACATAAAATTACTAAAATGAAATAATTAAACAAATCAAAATTTAAAATGAGTAAATTAAGAAAAATATTAAACATTTTATTAATTAAATAATTATGGATAAAAATGAATAAATTTAATATACATATATATAGATTATAAATATTAATGAGTAGTATATGTTAAATATAGATATATATAAAATGAATAAATTGTAATAATTAAGCAAACAATTAAAAATGAATAAATTAAAAAATTATATAAAAATTTATTAATGATACAATTATTAATAAAAATGAATAAGTGTAATATATATATATATATATATATATTTATTATAAATAGTAGTAATTAATATATATTCAATAAAAAAATATATATAATGAATAAAATTTTAATTAAAAACATATTAATGTATTATTATGTTTTAATACTATTTGATTGTTCAATTTAACATATATAAAATGTCATGTGTTACATTGATTTCATGTATAAATATATATGTAATGAAAAAATTTGTATATACAAATGCTCAGACAAAAATATTTATGTAATATACAGAAACACATACACCTAATATTTATGTAATTTATTCTAATTTTAGTATAATTTTGAATTTCAATATAACATGATAAATTTAATATATTATGTTTTCAATCAGTCAATGTTTTTATTTTTTTCAATACTAATGTTATGGTATTCATTTCTAATATTTTTTATTTTTTATTTTATTTTTTAATTTGATAATTTTCTATTATTTATTTATATATATTTATTTATAATTTTTTATTGTTTTCAATATGTATTCTTATACTTCAATATATAAACTTATATCCATATTTTTTTAATAGTTTATATTTAATTAATAAAACTTATCCTTTTTTCAACATTTTTTAAGTGTACTCATTCTGAATTATTAAATTTCACCCATTTTTAAATTGAATTTATTTAAGATTATATATCAACTAATAATGTTAAATATATATTTTTAAATAAATATATCTATAAATGCATGTTTACTAAATTTCTAAATTTATATATTTATAATTATTACAAATAAATTATTATTATTTTTAAAATAAGTATATTTATATTTATAAATAAATATTTATATATATTTAAAAAATAATAAACTTATAATAAATAATTATAATTATAAAACCTTTATCATCACTTAAGATTTAGTGATGATAAAAGTAATATTTATCAGCACTTTTTTAGCACTAATAAAGATCAATCTTTATGAGCGCTAAAAAAGCACTGTTAAAAGAAATATTTATCCACAAAAAAACGTTAGCACTAATAAATATCAATTTTATCAGTACACATAAATTTATCAATGATAGAAGGGATATTTATCAGTGGATTTATGAATGTGCTGTTAAGAGTGTCCCTGATCTATTTTAAAGAACCCTAACAACAACTCAATCACTCGTGATTCTGAAGCTTTCACAGAACTCCTCTACTACCATCATGATTCCACTATGTTCCCTAAAATTAATCAAGTCTTGAATCTAATTTCTGTTATTTTATACCTTTCCTCTATCATTTTTTGATGTTCTGGGTTCTGTGTTTTGCGTTTTTGGGCTGTTCTTAACTATAATGAATCCTATATCTCATCTCCTTACTAGTAAAATACAAAAACTAGTTCTATTTCATTATTTACCCTGATATACAATGGTTTCAAAGAAAGAGTAGGATTTTTTCATTGGTATGGTTAGTCAATATATTTTTATGGACATGTATGGATAAAAAAATATTTTTCACCACATGATACTATAAAGGTAACAATTGATTTATAGCATGACCAAATTGTGTTTAGTTCATCATTAAAGAGGGTAACCCATTTCTAAAACATTTTATCTATATCACTTAGCATTGACGCAAGACTTTAGTGATGCGGAAGTTTGTCTGAGGTGATGTACTGACCTGAATTGGGAAATATTTGGGTATAATATATCAAAAATGTTACCAAATTGAATCATAGTGAAACTAGGGATATTGGTATTGATTATATCCAAAAAAGAAAAAATATTCTAGATATAATAAGTATTCCATAAATATGTCCAGATAGCATAATTATGTTGGATACTATATTTACCATATTAATTCTATGTTGTTTTTTGTTAATTTTTTCCTTGAACTATCTTCTCGAGTGTCTTGTGATTTATTTAAGAGTTGATAGGTAGGAATCTGTATGAATGTATAAAATTTCTTGTTCTTATGTGTCTTTGTTTAATTTTTTTCTAGAATCAATTCTAAATTTATATTAATAGAAACATGAATAATAAATAAAAGTGAATTATTATATACTTATTAGTGATGATTAGTTTTATATAACTTATTAATTGATTGAGTTTATTTAGTAACCCCCTTTATTGATACCATTAGTATGTTGTTTCAAACTTATTTTTAAAAGAATTATTATAATATATTTTAAATTATATATAAAGTATTAAAAGACTTGTTAAAAATAAAATTAATGAGATAGAGGGGCTGTACATGAGCCTCAGCCCAGTTTGTGAGGTCTCTCTGAGTGCATCGAAGAGACCCAGGTTCAAAACCAGGTTGAGGCATCATTCTGAGGTACTATAGTTGTACTGTAGCAGGAATTGTAACAGTTAATATAGCAGGTAATGATTGATATTGTTGTATCCAGAACAATTCACCTTGGGCCACTAGTTTGGGCTTGGAGTCCTTAAGGCCTTCGGGCCACCAAGCCCTTCGGGTCAGTAAGGCTTTCAGGCCACCATTAAGGCCTTCGGGACACCTCATGGCCTTTGGGCCACCTCAAGACCTTCGGGCCACCTCAAGGACTTCAGGAAACATCAAGGCCTTCTATCCATATGATCAGTGTAGTTTCCCAAGACAGAATTCACAAAAAAATGAGCATCCCTATAGGAGGATTCAGAATAGGTGCACTCACCAGGGCATAACCAAAGGATTCAGAAGAATGAGAGGATATGGATACGACAGTGGGACCGGCCTATACTTGCACGAGAAGATTATCCATTTGACCATGAAAAGGTGCAGAGATATCATCATGATGTAGATGATAGGGATGGGCAGTGCCTTGTAGTTATAGTCAGGTTGAATTTCTTAAGACTTTTGGGTCATGTAATGCCTCTTAAGCCTATGGGTCTTATAATATCTAAGCCTATGGGCCTTCTAAGGGTTCCCACTCACCCCTTGAAAGGTGGTTATCAAAAAATAATAAAAAATTAAGTTCTTCGAGCCATTCATGGGGTAGGGGAATTAGAGAAAGGGTCGTGGGGTTCACATTTAATATAGATGAGTTTGGGCCTATTTCAGATAGATTATTGTTTTTTAGAAGAGAAAAATTTTGTGAATCTCACCATTAATATAGAATATGTCACCACTATGACCCCTATATCTCCATAAGAATGATCTAATGAAAATACTATGTGTGATAGAACTTATTTTGATCCTCATTTCCTGGAGATAATTGTAGATTTACTTCAAGTAATGTGGAATAATTTTTAATGATGGGAAGAATCTATGGTTGCTCTAAGATTTTATGTTAATATATCATAATAATTAATTTAAGATTTCATTTATTAGATTCCTTTAATTTATAAGAGTAAAAAATTTCTAGATCAATATTAAACATAGGTTGAAAAATTCACCCTTTAAAGGGATGTATGTTAATAGAGGGAACTTATGGTGGATTAAAAAAATATCCAAAATTGGAAAGTGAGGAATCCTTGATTAGAAAGAAGTTATGTAAAATGTTTTTTGGGTGAGATTCATTTATTCAATACCATTAGAGTAGAGGTATTCCAATTACTCTTTAATTGAAGATAAAGTTTTAGTGATTCCATCAATGTTGGTTCCTAGGAATGTTTAACCCTTACTGCCTCTTTGATGTGAAACATTTCAATCGAAGTGGTTAGTTGGGGAACCTCTAATGGTCATTTTCATCCATTACTTCTATGTAGGGTTATTAGATATGACTGGTATATTATTTATATAAGATTAGACTATCGATGATGCTAAATATGGTTATTCTATAGTTATAGATACAATCCTAGTACATTATTCCCTTATTCATGGTCTTAGGATGAATAATATTCCCATTATTTATTTATGATTGTCTTATATTTCATCTAGTATTGGGATTATAACATACACATATTGTTATTAAAATCAATATTCACTATAAGTAAACATATGGAAAAAGAGTAATCAGTGTCAATTTTATACAATAGTGGTTCGTAGAAGTTGGTATATCTTCCTGAATTGTAAGTGAAAGTTTCCTCAAATTTGATAAGTATTGATACAACCATTTAATATGGATGTAATATCTGGTAGATTTCTAAATTGAGATATCATAATGGTTATATATAGTAATTTTAAGTATTTTTATATCATTATTATGCTTTATTTTTATTTTATTTTTCTTACGAGACCACTATGAATTGCATACCCATCCACTGTTGTGAAATAAGCATAAAACACGTAATAGTAATAATCAATATAAATAACGTTTCATAAAAAATACCATGGGTTTCAAAAATATGGTTTTTTTAAATAAGTATTCATTTGGGTATTATTTATATGGAATACAATACACTCCATGCATAAAATTCCACAATTTCATGCATATTGCATGAAAATTTCTACTCTCTTGAATAGAGATATAATACATTAATACTATGACATAAAAAACATTCACTACACTTATTTAATCCATCCTTGTATGCTTTATTTACTTCTATATCTTGATGATGGATTGTAATCCCTATTTTGAACTAGCCTTTCTCCCATCATTTTGGATCCAAAGTTCCTTGATAACATACCTCTTTCATTTATTATACTTATTAATCTCAATTAATTCCACTTCCATGGATTTGAATACTGCATCTCCCAACTCATTATTTAACTATTTCAGCCTTTCATCCTCCTCATTTACTACTTCTTGAGAACATAAAAAATGATATCAAAAAATTAATCAAAACATAATGAATGAATTTATTTGGTTTCGTGATATGAATTTTCTTTTATGACTCACTTGGTTAATTTTTAGAACACTTCATCCACATTATTTTCTTATTATGTTAGAAATAATAATTACAATTTCATTAAAGTTATTTTTTAACCTCAGTGGAAATTTGAGTTTAATCACCCAAATAGTTATTATTGAATTTTGTTCCTTGAGACTCATCCCCCATGTCTTCTATATTTTTTGAACTACTATGAGTAGTAGTCATCAAAAAATGATCACCAGTACACAATATGAGATGAATTTTGGGTAGAGTAGTTCAAGCAACATAGGTGGATGTAACGTCCCATACATTTATTAATGAAAATTCATATTGATATAATTAATTGTCTTATTATGTAAAAGTGTTTTATAAAACATATGTAATTCCTTGGTTTTATGTTTTTGGATTTTTAAAATATCGTTATGAATTTTTATCATTGCTAATATAGTCATTTAATAGTGATCACATTGTTAGTATAAATATAGGGCTTTAACAAATCCAATTTACTCAGAAAAAGGAAGCAATGACCTCATCTAGTATAATTGCTCCATACGAGGCCCATTTTTCAAAGCTTGTAATGGAGGTAGCATCACTAGGATTCGCTCTTGACCAAGCCCAATCCAAGCTTCAACATGTTAATCTTAAATAGATCTTCCTACGAATGAAGTGGAAATTAATAGATATTACCACCTGGGCGATGTTATCCGAGCCACCCCAAGAGTCTGTCACCATCGCACAACTTACCCTTAGGTCTTATAAAAGTGTTATAATGGGTTATGTAACAAGGCCCTAGCGCTATTATTATGTGCATTATTTTTTTTAAATAATATAATTCATTTTATTATTGTTACCATGTAAATGGTTTTTAAAGTATAAATTGTATTTTTAGTTAATATTGAAATTTGATTAAGAAATCTATTTTGATGAATTAATGGATTTTTTAACTAAATAATATTTTAATAAAATATTATTACTAATTTTTTTTATTAAATATAAATTATTATATAATTTTTATGAATACAATTGTAATTTTTATTAACGTTTGAAATCTATTTTTGTCAAAACCCATGAATTTTTTATAAATGTCTGTTTTTATTTTAAAAGTAAAAATTTACATATTTAAAAATTATTTCAATAAAATTAATGTTATTTATGGATTCAGGATGTCGAAATTATCCAATGGTGAATTTTTTATAATCTCTTGAGGCAGTTGAATTTTTGGGAAAAAAATTAAATATCGTTTAAATATATAATGTGTTTTTTGACAGCATAATGACCCAATTGTGATGTAATAAAATACTATTAAAAGTATATTAGGAAAATATATGTTTTAACTTTAAAATAATGTTATTTTATATTTGTGTAAATTATTTTGCAATTCCTTAGTTGACCATCCAAGACTTATAATACATTTTAACATTTTAAAATGACTTCCTTGAGTGTGTGACTCACCTCCACATAATCAAGACTAATTTTTTAATAAGTTAGACCATTGGACTTATAAAATAATGTTTTCCCCTCCACTTTTGTTAAAACCATGGGAAAAAACCATGGTACGGTTTGTGGTTTGGATTAGTTTAATGTATAGTGTCCAAAACCTAAATAATAAATAATTCACTCTCCATTCCTATATAAACCCACTCAATATCTCATTCTTTTTCACTAAAACAATTTTTATCTCGACCAAAAACCTTCCATCCTCTCTATATAATCCCCAAAAGGTTCTCCAGGATCCCAATAAGTCTCTCTCAAGCCTCTCCTAAGCCTTTGGGATCACACATCCAAGTAAGAGATCCTCACTTTCCTTCCTTATTTATGTCCAAGTTTCCTTGTATTGTTATTTCATATTATTTTCAATTAAAAAATTTGGGTTATGATTTTTAACCTCTCATATACTTCCATCCTTATGTTTTAATGATGATAGACCCATTTATCTCTCATAAATGCCTCCCATGCACACCAGTTACCATGCTGAAATTCTATAAGAGATTTCTCTCTCCTCATTTACATTCAAGAAAATATTTTATATTAATCATCTAAATTTCATTACATATATTTGGATATGATGTTACATGTGCCCCTTACTATAAATTTCATGTATAAATTATTAGATTCCCCTTTCTCTCTCATCAACCCATTTTTCGATTTCTATTTGACGTCGTTATGGTGTCGAAGTTACACCAAAATTTCCCCTGCCAAAATCATTGTGTAAGTGAATACCATACACATTTATCTATCAAGGGTATTCAAATATATGCACATGTACTTGTTGATTAAGGACTTAAATTTTTGTGTTCCTCATCTCTTATTCATGGAATAAATTATGATGTTTAATGAATCCAAGTTGTATGATCTATGTGGAACACTTATGCATGAAATGAAATAATTGAGAAGGATGTGCCCTTATAACGCTCCAATGCATTGGGTAAATATTAGTATCATGATACATCAAGTGTAATTAGGGTTTAATCATGCTAATTCAAGTGTAATGAGGGTTTAATCATGCTCTATGTGCAATGAGTCTTGGCCCATGCTAATACCATGTTAAATGTTGTTACCACATTTCCATGTTATGTTAATCATGATATATCATGCCTTTATATTAATGTTTATCTTGTGCTCCATTGATATTACTATTTTGTAAAATGTATTTTATTATTCATGTTATGCCTTTTCTACTCCCTTACTAGGATTTAGATCTCACCCTTTTCTTATGCATGTCCTTATGTTATCCCATGCAATGCTAAGTATGAAGGAATGTTGTGGTCATGTGAAAGAAGTTTTCAAATAAAGATATTGTATGTTATGTTATAATTTGTCATGTAGTGTTCCTAATTTCCCAAGAAACTACACATCTCAGTCATCAGAGTTGTATTAAGTTCATTTTAATGTAATAAATCTTGTTTAAGTGCGTAATAAAGAGTATGGTTGTTATAGTTTGTATCAAAGGATAGATTTAGTTGTTTTTGCTATTAGGATTATAAAACCATAGTGAAATCCTTATGGGTAAGACTAAGTATAATAAAAACATCCCTAAATTTTGGTGAGTATAGAGTAAGTGGTTTATCAATAAAATACATCCCTTTCTGGATACGAATAAGTAGTGGTGGCTCTAGCATAGATGTATCTAGGGGTAAAAACTAAAAACACCTATTTGAGATAGACTCGAATGAGAACTGGTGCACAAAAACGGGCCTTGTTGCACTATTGGTTTGAAACTCCCATGAGATATTCTTTGGTAAATTCATAATCTTAGTATGAACCATTATTAATGGAATAAAAATTCCCTTAGGAATATATGTTGGGAAGTAGACCATGGATAACATAGATTGAAGCATATGAATTAACAATTTATGGAAATAAAAGTAATTTACATGTTATCAATTTTTTTCACTGGATTCCCCTTTCTGTGTTACCCCTAAATTTAATTTTATTCCAGACAATGGCCTATAATAAGAGTACTTGGGTGAACAACCGATGTGATGATCAATGTGATGACTGTTCTAATTGGATTCCCAATCCGATGGGAGAAGGAATTGCAAAATGTTTCTTGATACACTCACAATTAACTCATGTTTTAAATAGAAACATGGGTCAAGAGGAATGTCCACCCCCCCCCAAGAAGGAACAATCCATAATCGAGATATTCAAGAGACAAATGATTCCCACATTTAATGGATCATCTTATCCCTCAATCACCATACAATGTATCAACTCCACTGAGATGATCTTATCCACCCTTCAATGTTCTAAACTAGATAAGGTTCTTATCTCTACTTATCGTATGGTGGGTGAAGCAGATAAATGGTGTAAATTGACCAAAAGTAAGAAGCCCGAGGAAGAGATCAAGGCTTTAGAATGAGAGGATTTTCTGGAAAATGTTTTTCGACAAATATTTTCCTTGAAAACATTTACTTAAGAAGGAAGGGGACTTGATTTCCATCAAGAAAAAAGGAAACAAATATATTAGAGTGTATGGGGAAAACATCACAAGGCTTGCACGATACACCACTGATTTTGTCTTTACCTCCAAATTCATGGTTGACCATTTATTTGGTGGGATAAAACCTATAATACACAATCCCCTATTGATTTGTGCCTTCAATAGCTATGAGAAAATTGTTCGATGTGCCCTCAAAGTCAAAATAGAGATCGAAAAATCTCATGTGTATCATGGGGAAAAGAAGTGGAAAGTGGACTTTAATTTTGGCAGTCTAATGGTTAAATACAATAGTGCTAAAATATTAAATCACCCCACTTTCCAAAGGCGAGGAAAGAAGCACCCCCAAAAATTTCCTAAAGGGGATGAGGAAATGATTTATGTATGGAAGAGAAGAGAGCCTAGCCATTAACCGTCGATAAGAAAAAACCACTACTATAATAGAGGAGAGGAATGCTATGTTCAATCCTCAACGCATTGTTCATTGCTTTAACTATAAATAAACTGGGCACTTTTCAAACCAGTGTCTTAAGCCTAGGGTTTTCATAGGAAACCAACAACTTCCAAGTCCACAAGGGAGAGATTTTTCCATCACTACTTCCAAAGAAAGCCCCAAAAAATGAAGTAGAGATAGGTACTCTAGTTATCAATTCAATGATAGAAAAAAAACTTTTTGATTCTAGTTATTCACATTCTTTTATATCCCAAAGGTTTAGTAGGACAATCCCAACACCACCACAAATCATAGAAGTAGAGATGTTAGTGAGAACATAAAATGGGACAATCATTGCATCCCATGAATATAACTCCTCCTCTTTTACAATTTGTGGATTGAACTTCCCAATGAACCTCATCATACTCCATATGGTGGAATTTTATTCAATTCTTGGCATGTATTTTCTTTCCTTATATAGAGACAATATAAATTGATTTGAGAGTGAAATCAATCTCCATATAGAGAATCGACCCCCGATTCAATACTAGTGCAAGGAGGAGGTTGAATTTTCTTTAGCACCATCATCTCAAGAATGGATATTACTGCCCTATGAGCACATGTATCTTCATCATATACTGGAGTATAAGGAAGCAACAATCCTTAAAGACATGCCTATTTTGAGGGAATTCGCTGAAATATTTCCTAAGGAATTTAATAGTCTTCCTCTTAGAAGATATGTTGAATTCTCAATTGATCATATACCTTGGGCTTTTCAAATATACAAGGCTCTATATAGAATGGACTTTGTAGAGCATGAGGAGCTAATGAAACAACTATAGTAGAATATGGAAAAAGGGTCTATATGCCCAAGTGCTTCACCATGGGGTGAACTAGTCCTATTTGACATGAAGATGGATGGTCCAATGTGCCTTTGCATTTATTTTCATGAGCTCAAAAAAATCACGATAAAGAACAAGTATCCACTGACATGAATTTATGACTTGTTCGATCAGCTATGTGGAGCACAATACTTCACCAAGGTGGATCTGTAGTTGGGATATTACCAACTAAGGTTGAAGAAGGAGGATATCCCCAAGACTGTTTTTTGTATAAGATACAGGCACAATGAATTCATAGTGATGCCTTTTGGACTCACTAATGATCCATCAATATTCATGGAATTGATTAATAGAGTCTTTTGATATTACCTTGACAAATTTGTGGTAGTCCTTATAGATGATATTATAATATACTCCAAAACCAAGGAGGAGCATGAGGAGCATCTAAGAACTGTACTAGAGACCTTGAGAAAGTATAATCTCTAAGAAAAGTACAACAAGTGTGAGTTCTGGTTGAAGGAGGCCTCATTCTTGGGTCATATCATCCCAAGTAATAGGATATATGTTGATCCCTCCAAGACAAATTCAATTGAGAAATGGCCGAGGCCCACAACTATGATGGATATCTATAGCTTCCTTGGGTTAGCTAGATATTATCGCTGATCTATGAGAAACTTATCATGATAGTCAAACCCTTTTACCAAGATAACTCAGAAGGGAGTAAATTTTTCTTGAAGTGATGAATGTGAAGAGAGCTTCAAGGAGTTGAAAAGGAAGCTTATCACTGCACCTGTTCTCACACTACCAACAAGTGGAGAACTTTTTGTGGTATTCAGTGATGCTTCAAAGAAGGACATGGGCTGTGTGTTGAAGCAAAATGTCGAAGTCATTACCTATTCATCAAGTAAATTGAAATCTCATGAATAAAACTATCCAACACATGATATGGAGTTGGCTACAGTAATATTCAAATTAAAAATTTGGAGGCATTACCTCTTTGTGGATAAGTGTAAAATATATATGGATCATAAAAGCATCATGTATATATTCACATAGAAAAAGTTGAACATTAGCCAATAAATATGGTTATATCTGATCATAGACTATGAGTGATCAATCCATTACCACCCATGGAAAGTGAACAAGGTCGGGGATGAGAGGAAATGACCAATCAATTCTATCATTGATGAGAATTGAAAAGGATCCAATCTTCTTAGATTTGATGAAGATAAACATGGGAATTATAAAGAATGGAAAATAATCAATCCTTTCCCAAATTATTACTAAACTATATCTTTTAGAAAGGTTATTGGAAGATCAAAGGGAAGATGTGGGAATTCAAAAGAAAATGGAAACTATTAGAAAAGGGAAATCCACATAGTTCATTGTTAATGAAGAAGG
Source organism: Viscum album (assembly GCA_963277665.1). Taxonomy (NCBI): domain Eukaryota; kingdom Viridiplantae; phylum Streptophyta; class Magnoliopsida; order Santalales; family Viscaceae; genus Viscum; species Viscum album. The sequence goes on along the minus strand of OY728135.1, from coordinate 609,155,983 downwards.
AATTGTGATATTTGGGTCAAGACTATGTGTTCCATCAAATCCAGAGTTAAAGAATAAAATTTTGGATGATGCACATAGTTAAAATTTCTCCATTAACATAAGAAACACAAACATGTATCAAGATCTATGAGACAATTGTTGGTGGGATAACACAAATAAGTAGATTACTGATTATACATCAATGTGCCTAGAATGCTAGAAAGTGAATGCTGAGAGGCAGAAGTCTATGGGGATGATGCAATCATTACCCATACCAACACGAAAATGGGAGAACATCATCATGGACTTTGTCACCATAAATCCAAAGGAATCCAAATCAAATAATTTTATATGGGTTGTTGTGGACCATCTTACAAAGACTGCACAATTCATTACAATTCAAGAGTATTTCTCATTGGATCAACTAGAATGGATATACACCATAAAAGTGGTAAGGCTTCATGGAGTACCAAAATCAATTGCATCCGATTGAGATCCATGATTCACCTCTACATTTTGGAAGAGTCTCCAACATGCTCTGAATACCGAGTTAGACTTCAACATGGCTTATCATCCTCAAACTGATGGAAAATATGAGCAGACAATCCAAACACTTGAGGATGTGTTGATAGAATGCTCAGTAGACTTCAAAGGAGGATGAGATCAACATCTTCCTCTGGTTGAGTTCTCTTATAATAACAGTTTCCACTCAAGCATCCAAATGAATCCTTATGAATCCCTTTATGGGAAGAGGTGTATAACACCATCATGTTGTGATGATGTGTGGAATCCGAAACTGTTAGGTCCAAAAATGGTCGAAGAAATGGTGGAGAAGGTTAAGACCATCCATCAGGACATTAAAGCTGCTCAGAGTTGACAAAAGAGTTATGTTGACAGTAATTGATGAGACCTAGAGTTTGATGTTGGCTACATGGTATTCCTCCACATATCATCTTGGAATATATTTATGAGATTTGGGAAGAAGTGAATGCTTATTCCATGGTACATCAACCCTTTTGATATCCATGATCGCATTGGTGCAGTGGCTTATTGACTATCACTCCCACTAAACCTGTCTCAAGTACATGACGTATTCCATGTATCAAACTTGAAGAAGTATATACCTAAACCATCACGGGTACTCAATCCAGTGGTGTTATTGTTGGATAATGAACTCTCCAATTAAGAGAAGTTGGTGAAGATCATAGATCGTAGTGAAATTTTTCTACGAAATAAGACAACACCCCTCATCAATGTGTTGTGGAGAAACCCAAACATTGAATAGGAAACATGGGAATCAATTGAAGTGATGAAGCAGAGTTACCCTCATTTATTTTAGTGTGGGAAAAAATATTTCGATGGAAAAATTTCTTTATGGGGGAATATTGTGACGACACATACTTTTATTAATGAAAATTTCTCTTGATCTAATTAAATGTCTTATTATGCAAAAAGGTTAGATAAAACATATGAACTTTCTTGGTTTTATGTTTCTGGATTTCTAAAATACCATTAATAATTGTTATCATTGTTAATATTTCCATTGAACAGTGATAACATGATTAGTATAAATCTAGGTCTTTAACAAATCCAATTTAAACAAAGGAAGCTATGGCCTCATCTAGTAGAATTGCATCATACGAAGCCCATTTTTCAGAGCTCGTAAAGGTCATTGCATCACTAGGCTTCGCTATTGACCAAGACCAATCCGAGCTTCAACATGTTAAGATTGAACAGAACCATCTTGGTAGAAATGGATGTTAGTAGAGATTACCACACACGTGATGTTATCTGAGACACCCCAAGAGTCTGTCACCATCACACACCTTACCCTTGGGTCATATACGGGTGTTATAATGGGTTACATAACAAGACACTAGCACTATGATTATTTGTATTATTTTTTTATAATGAATATAAATTCATTTTATTATTGTTACTTTTTAAATGGTTTTTAAAGAACAAATAGTATTTTTAGTTAATATTTAAATTCAATTAAGAAATCTATTTTGTTGATTTAATGGATTTTTGAATAAAATAATATTTTAACAAGATATTATTACTAAATTATTTTTATTAAATATAAATGGTCTTTTTATTATTATGAATATAATTGTAATTTTTATTAAGGTTTGAAAGTTGTTTTGGTCAAAATCCAAGATTTTTTGATAAATGTATGTTTTTATTTTAAAAGTAAAAATTAAAATTTTTAGAAAATTATTTCGATAATATGAATATTTTTTTTTGGAATCAGGATGTCAAAATTATCCAACAGTGATTTTTTCATAATTTTCTGATATAGTCAAATTTTTGGTTAATAATTAAATATCGTTTAAATATATAATGTGTTTTATGACAACCTATTGATCCAATAGTGATGTAATAAACCAAAAGTCAGATCCAAGCACGCTTGGACCGCAAATTTATTAATAAAAAGAAAAGTGAAGAAACAAACAAGGAAAAGAGGGCGAGATTACATGTCAGAATAGTCATAAGCATCACATTCGTACCTGGTCATATCATCTGCATCGGTTGATTCCCATTCTGATTGGGGCTCATATTGTTGGAACAACTTGATATACTTCTTCCTTTGCTCCAATTTCTCTGTAGATAGATTCTCCTTAGCCTTCATGGAGGATGACCTGGTGGTCACCGTCTTCGGAACTGTAGAGTAATCATTCCTTGGTTTCCTTTTAACTGTGGTAGGCAATACAACCTCACCACAAGTTAGCCTTTCCTTACCACTCACAACCACATCCTTGAAAGATGCACACGCACCACTGCCCAAAGCCTGAGTAGGGGTACCTTGCTCCCCTTCATCAGAATCACTCCCCCATTTCTTAGACAATTCAGAAGAATGAAAGAGATTCTGAATTTCCTGATGATAGTCAACACCTTGTTGTGCATCAGCCTGGTCAGAGACATTACCCTGCAAACAGTCAGAGACCACAACCGGAGGGGCAGAGGGGCCACTTTTCTCCGGAGATACATCCACCAACATGCCTTTTCCTTTCATGTCAGACACATGAGAATCAGGTTTCCTAGAAGTCATCACATCTGCAACAGAGGAAGCTGGAACCGTGAGTGCATCACCACCATGAACGGAAGGCTTTGATTTCCTGCGGCAGAGATTTGCTGGATGACCCTTCATTCCACACTCCTCACATGATACATTCTTCCGACATGTCTCCAAGGAGTGTCCAACAGCCATACATTCATTGCAGAAGAGAGGTTTCTTCTCATATTCAACATCAATTTGAATGTTATCAGAAGGAGTAGAAAGAGTCACTGTATCAACTAATGTGGAACTGAGGTCAACCTCCACCAACATCCTGGAAAAATGACCAAACCGGACATCTTCAGTCTCCTTGTCGAGACGAATCGGAGTCCCAATTGCTGTGGTAATGTCATGCAAAATCTTCAGATGCCAAAGGACCCAATTCAGCCCATGCAAGAGAACCCAAACTTGAGAAAAGACATTTCTTGCACGCGAAATGTTAAAATACAAGGACCAATCATGTAAATAAAGCCAACCAGGTTTTAAAAGTAGGGTTCCTATACTCCAAGGACGAAGTTTCAAATCATCCAAAGGGAACAGAAAATGGAAAAAAACCCGACCAAGAGAAACACATTTCCAATTGGAGAACCCCCATAAAATTGAAATTCGGTTACTCAAATCCTGAAGCCTCCATGGTTTTTGGCCTTTAGGTAGAGTAATGCGTGCAATCAAAGAGTGTTTTCCAATTTCCAACCGCTCAGCAAGAGCTACGAGGTCAGCTTCAACATGACCAAAGGCGCCTTTATGGAGGATCCTACCATGACATGAGTCTTTAAACATACCCAGGGAATTAAAACTATTCAACGTCGGCCTTGAATCTAAATTCCTTAAAACATCAGCATAAGAATGAGGGGAATTACCACCCTGTAAAGAAGCTAGCCTATCCGGCTTCCCCTTCAAATCAGGCGCCATCCTCACCTCACCACAGCTTACCTCCACTTCATCCGGAGGCCGGTGAAATTTTTTAGATCTAGTACATAGATCTATATTCGGCTGAGGGAAGATGTGCCGCACATCAGTAGATCTAGAAGGGGTTTCTGTCACTGACCGCATGTGGGAGTCAGCAGCGAACCATGATTCAGGCGCCACATCCGCAGATCTACGGAAGTCTGAGGCAAGCCGAGACGAAACCAAACCGCGGGTCACCAGCACATCCGTCGGGTTGCGAGAACCAGCGAGCTTCCAAGGATAACGAGCAGGTGAAGACACCGACGCAGACCCGCCGGGGAGGAGAATCTTGAAGCCGAGGAAGTGCGGAAGAGCCATGACGAAACCCTAAATTCCATCGCCGCCGCTGGAAGTCGTACGCACAGCCCGCCTCGCTATCTCCATGTTCCCTAATCATAGTGATGTAATAAAATAATATAAAATGGATATTAGGCCAATGGATGTTTTAAATTTTAAATAATGTGATTTTAGATTTGTTTTATTTATTTTAATATTCCTTATTTGAACCTCCAAGACTTATAATTTTTTTTAACATTTTTAAATGATTTCCTTGAGAGAGTGGCTCACCTCCACCTAAAGAAGTCTAATATTTTAATATGTTCGGAAATTGAACTTATAAAATAATTTTATCTAAACCACTTTGGTAAAAACTATGGGAAAAAACCATGGTATGGTTTGTGGTTATTATTAGTTTAATATGTAGTGTCCAAAACCTAAATAATAAAGAATTTCATCTACTTTACTATATAAACCCATTCAATCATCCATTACACTTCACTCAAACCATTTGGAGCTCAAATAACCCATTCCCTCCTCTCTCTATAATCCTTAAAAGGTTCCCCAAGATCCCAATAATCCTCTCTCAAACCTCTCCCAAGCGACTAGGATCACACTTTCATGTAAGGGATTCACGGATTCCTTCATTCCTTGTTTATGTCCGAGTTTCCTTATATTGGCATTCCTTATTATTTTAAATTAAAAATGTCCAGGTATGATTTAGAACCACCCCTATACTTCCATCCCTTTATTTTAATGATGTGATATGCCTTTATCTCTCATTAATTCCTCCCATGCACACCCGTTACCATTCCAAAATTCTATAAGGTATTTCTCTCTCCTCATTTACATTCAATAAATTCTTTTATATTATGCATATAAATTCCATTACATTTGTTGGGATATTATGATCCATTAAACCCTTACATTCAATTACATGTTTAAATGATGAGAGACCCCTTTCCCTCTACCCAAACAATTTTACGGTTTATATTTGACGTCGTTATGCTACCGAAGTTACACCAAAATTTCCCATGCCAAAAATCATCCTGTTAGTGAATACCATACCACTTTCTCTATCAAGGGTATTCACTTTTATGAACATGTACATTCTGATTGAGGACTTACATTTATGTATTAAATATATATTATTTGTGGAATAAATTATGGTTTTTAATGTATCCATGCTGTATGATCTATGCCGCACACTTATGCATGAATGAAATGATTAAGAAGGATGCGCTCAGATAGCACTCCAATGCATTGGGTAAAGATTTGTGTCATGATACATCAATTTAAATGATGGTTTACTCATACTAATTCAAATAAAATGAGTTTTTATTCATTATCTATGTGCAATGAGCCTTGGTTCATGCTAATATCATGCTAAATGTTGTTTCCTCATTTTTATGTTATGATAATCATGTTATATCATTCCTTTATGTTCATGTTTCTTTTATGCTCCATTGATATGACTATTGCCTATCATGTACTATATTCTTTATGTTATTCAATTTTTACTCCCTTACTGGGATTTAGAGATCATCCTTTTCTTATGCATTTCCTCAGGTTATCTCATGCAAAGAAAAGTATGAAAGAATTTTGTGGTCATGTAAAAGAAGTTTTCAAATAAAGATGTTGTGTTTTATGTTCTAAGTTTTTATTTAATGTTAATAACTTCCCAAGACACTAGACCTCTTGATCCTCAGAGTTGTATTTAGTTCAATTTTATGTAATAAATAATGTTTAATTGTGTAATAAAGAGCAGGGTTGTTATTGTGGATGTCCAAAAAGATGGGAGATAAATATCAAACAAAAAATGCAATAATAACTATTTAGGAGGTATGTCATCAATGAACTTTGGAACCAAAGTTATCGGAGGAAGCGTAGTTTGAAATAGCTAGTCTAGTCCATCATCAATAGATGCAATACAATCAACAATCTTAGGAAAAATTAAATAAGGTTAATGAAGGTTAGTTGTACTGTAGTATTGAAGTATTATAACACTATTCAATACAGTGACAAATTTTATGCAAGATTCATTCAATTATGGACTTTTATGCGTAGAGTATATTGTATTGTTGTTATCCATAATAGATTAAATTTTTGACTACTCAGGGAGAAAATGTCTTCTAGACATGATGATTTTACCAATCCCAAGGAATAATGGACTATTGATGATGAAATTGCAGTATTATTAGGGGATGAACATCATATTGATTAAGATAAAACAACAATGCATCATCAAGGTTTAGAATAAAATTATGAAGGCAAGAAGTTAGTATATAAAATTTGAGGTTGGTTGGAATCAACGTGGCTAACCTATTGACCTCAATAAGTCAAAATTAATTAGTTATCTTGGGGTCACAATGAGGATGAATGTGTCGATTGATATTGACTCATGGTGCTGTGTCCAACCTATAATGAAGTAAATCCTTTGTAAATATATAAAAGTAATGTTACAATATAATTTCTCTATTTTACTGAAAAAATATATAATAAAACATTGACTAAATTTTCATTATTCCTTTAGAATTCATTTTTTTAGAATATTTCCATAATAAATTAATCTTAATGGCTGTTGGAAAATCCCATAGAGGCTTCCTACCTATTCTGACGAAGTTACATTTTTGGGATGTTGTGGGTAAAATAAAGCCCCGCCCACCACTTAGTTATGCACATATAATAAAGCCAGAATCATGGATGTATTTCATCAATCGTTGCAATGAGATATCATTTTAGGTGTGTTGAAGTCAATAATATATCATTTGAAATTATTTATTTTATCTAACAAAAATAAAAATTGTTAATTTATGAAACAACAAAAGATTGTTGAAAATAAACAAAATGCATCAAAACCAACATACCCCTATCACAAAGTATGGTGTACGCTTCATTAGAGAAGAATTTGGTATCTATTTTAAATAAATAATAAAAGTTTAATTATGTGATCTGAAATAAAATATATTCTTTTGTTTATATGCATATTGATGAATCAAAATTTTAATCCACTTCCATCCCACATCATGTTCTATGGACGGAGGATCGTGTAAATAAGGAGGGTAAATAATTTGATGAAAAAAATAATTATTGGAAGCATGTGTAAGTATATCCCAATTGTAATTTGTTATGATTTATATCAATATTATATAAAAATATCTATTTATGTTCATATTTTTTATATGTTTTAGACACAATAATTACAATGACCATACTATAAGAAAAGGTACTTTCAGTACCTTTGATGCGGCCTAAAAAATGTCGTCAAGTTATAGGATTAGGTTTTGAAGTCTCTCCTCAAACATATTTTGACAATAAAAAACTACGTGAAGATACATATAATATGATGAGATGATTTAATACACAAATAGACTCACTAAAAGATATTATTTTTTAGTCTATTTTAGTGGACCAATGTATAAGAAAGGATGAAAGTGAATCAGCGGTGGAGAAAAAATATACACATGAACCAAGTTAGCCTACTATATTTGAGGCTAGTCATTCCTCCCAACCACATACCTTACCTGAGGTAATCAATATTTCCATTACTATATCTACTAAATGTGAATCAAATAACGTCTGATAACTTTATATTATAAAAATTCTACAGGATACAACTTTACATGATTTGTATTTATCAACACCCACATACTTCTGTGTTGTGATGTGTAAAGTATATAATATTCTGAGATACTAGATACACAATTAACCCATCCCAAAATATCACATGATAGTGGGGATTTAGGAAGCTTATGAGCTAACTTCTGAGTTTCCTATTGCACATGATGGTCCAAATATTACAATGGTTAAAGATGCTATTGAAGTTTTCATATCATGGCTATCTAATTTTAGAAAGATACCTAAGGTATGTATTTAAAAAAAATCTTATGAAAATCATATAACAGTTGATGAAAAAATTTATGACATGAGGTATGATATTACATATGAATAAAGAAGCGGAGAAATATAAGTTTTAATCGAGAAAATATACTAATTTGATCAAGAAAACAAAATGATTTTCTGAGAGTACCTTCTCCCCGCCAGTTCTAGTGTAACATTTATTATCATTAAATCTTCAGGTAGAGACCAAATTTAAACATAAACCTATATATTATATTGAATATTAAGAATAAATATATGGATTTTCTAGGATAGTTGTAATTTTTCTTGAGAGTCTAATTGAGATTCTCAAGAATGAATGTTTGGGCATCTCAGTTGTGAATACATACATGAGGTACATTTTCATAATACATCTATCCAAATAGTGACCTAATATGTTTATTAACGTTAATAACTATACAAATTTTGTATAAGAATTTATATTACAACTATATAAAGGTAAGATCGTGTGATGAACAATTTGGATTCACTAATTCATGTATCATTTCTATTCCATAACATACATTGGAGAACAATGAAATTGAGAATAAAAAAGATTAGTTTCTCAAATAATTTAATCAAAAATATAAAAAGATAGACTATTTTTATGACAAAAATACAGAGGTAAAACTATAAAATCTTACCTGAAAAAAATATGTTTTTAAATTTTACATCACATAATTGTTTTTTTTAGGGATCACTGGATGCTGATAGCAGTCAATATCGACACCCCAAATATTTATATTATTGATCCAATGCTTGGAAATGCAACCACCTAACCACCCACGATGTGTATTGAGAATATTTAAAACATTATAATAAATATTTTATTGAAAAAATTCAAATTATATGATTATTCTATGATTTAACATGAATTTTTTTATGATAGCGAAGTCTCTTAATATAGGATAGATCATGGAATGAAGTCGATTTCTAAAGGGATAGATCCTGTGAATTACTATAAATGAAGAAAAATTAGGGTATATATATAAATATATAACTATCAAGACATTTCAAAACCATTTACTTATTTTGGTCAATGTTTCTACAGTGTCCAAAATAAGATAATGAAATTAATTTTTGATATTATGATTGAAAATTTATGAGAGAAATCATAAATCGTGAGAATATTAGAATCTACCAATAGGTAATTTTTAGGGTAATTACAATTTCATTAAATATATTTTATAATGATTTTTTTGTAAAAATTTTATCAGTAATATCAGGATTTATGATATCCTAGGTACTCAAAAGAATAAATAAATCTGTTTATAGATTCGTTGGTTGTGTACTTTTTGTTAGAATGTATGCCGACAAAAAATTTAAGTGATTTATTGCTTTTTTTGTGATCTAGTAACAGTTATGACCATCAACAGATATTTGGGGTGTGAAGAATTAGTGTCATAATTCTTATATACTATTTTTTATCTCATTCTCAAAGAGAAGAATAATATAAGAAATCAATTTGTTTTGAAGCACTGACCTACATACAATAATTGTTTTTGGAAATTGTAGATGCGAAGGCAGAGTTGGAGGTGAAGGAAGCGGTAGAGGCAAAGGCATCAGTGGATTTTGAGGTAGAGTCAGAGTTAGAGACTAATATGGAGGAGGAGGCATAGGTGAATATTGAGGTGAAGGAGGATAAGAGGTTATGCCATTAAAATAATAAACCTTTTGGGTAATGTAGTAGAATTTGCGCAATACCATGATTGTGCTTGATAACAAATTTTTAAAAGTGAAAAGACACTTGTAAAATAAGATTAGATCCATTTTCTAAGTGTTTCATAATTCATTTTTGATTAGTATGAATTAGTCTCATGAAAAAATCACACACGATACCACCAATATGGATTAAAGTGCGTGCTTTCATTTTAAAATGAAATTTTTGTAAAAACAATAAGTGGCATACTCAAAACCAAGGAAACACATTCTGATTGTTTTGATACATTAGAGAAAAAACCCATGAGTCATTTGGGATGTGTATGAATCATCCACACCTCAATATGACACATGGTGTGACTGGTATGACTCAAAGTGCCTATTTTTATTCAAAATTGACATTAACTTTAGTAAAAAAAATCTGACAAACTCAAAATTGAGAAAATGAATTCAGATTGTTTTGTTAATTTACGAAAATGATACATATTTCCTTAGTTATGTGTATGAATCTGCCTCACCTCAATCTGATATACAGTGTGACCAATATGGTTTCAAAGTGTCTGTTATTAGTGTAAAATTGACATTTTAATACAAATAAGCACCACTCACCAAAAACTGTGAAAATAAACTTATAATGTCATGATAATTTGTGATTGTTATTCATAATTCATTTTTGGTTATTATGAATCAATATCATGTCAAACCCACACACAATGCCACCTGTATTGCTCAATGTGTGTGTTTTTAGTTAAAAATGAAATTTTAGTACACAAAAAATGTGTCATAGACCAAAATAAGGAAACACAGTATGATTGTTTTGATTCATTAGGAAAAAATCCAAGAGTCATTTAAGAATTTTAGAAATCATTTGAACCTCAATATAATTCATGGTGTGACCAGTATGACTCAAACTGTGTCTTTTTATTCTAAATTAACAATAATTTTAGGGAAAAAACAAGTTAAATACTCAAAATCGAAGAATAACATTAGTATTGTTTTTTTAATTTAGGAAAATGGTCCATATGTCATCTTTGATGTTTAGAAATCATCCTCACCTTATACTGATGCATGGTTTGACCGGTATGGTGTGAAAGTGACTGTTATCAGTTTAAAATTGAAATTTGAATACAAAAAAGCACCATCCATTGAAAAATAAGAAAATACACTCAAATTATCTTGATAATTTAGGAAAATGATTAATAATTCGTTTTTGATGTGTATGAATTAGTCTAATGTGAAACCCACACACGATGACACCAGTATGGCTCAAAGTGTGTGTTTCCTATTTAAAATGGCATTTTAGTAAAAAACACAAGCGACATACACAAAACGGAGGAAACACATTATGATTGTTTTGTTAATTTTATAAAATGATCAATTAGTACTTTTTTATGTGTATCAATAATCCTCACCTCAATCTTATTCACAGTGTGACCGGTATGACTCCAAATGCATCTTTTTTTTTAAATTGACATTATTTTTAGTGATAAAATAACTGACATACTCAAAACCAAGAAAAGATGTTCTCATTATTTTGGTACATTAGAAAAACAATACTTATATTATTTTTTATGTTTAGGAATAATCTGAACCTCAATATGACACACAGTGTGACCGATATGGTGTCAGAGTGTCCATTATCAGTTTAAAATTAAAATTTTAATACATAAAAGAATTAATCATTGTAAAACAAGAAAGCATGCTCAGATTGATGTTATAATTTTGGGACAACATTTCCTAATTAATTTTTTATTTGTATGAAATATTCTCATGTCAAACCAACATAGGATAACACCAGTATGACTCAAAGTGTGTGTTTTCAGCGTAAAATGACATTTTGGTGAAAAACAAAAGTGGCATACTCAAAAATTAGGAAACACATTATGATTGTTTTGATACTTTATGAAAAAAATGCATGAGTCATTTGTCACAAGTATCAATTATTCTCACCAAAATCTGATGCACAGTGTGACCGGTATGACTCTAAGTGCATCTTTTTATTCAAAATTGACATTAATTTTAGTGAAAAAAACAATTGATATACTCAAAACTGAGAAAATGTATTCATATTGTTTTGGTACTTTAAGAAAATGATCCATATGTCATTTGTAACATTTATTAATCAAATACACATCAATCCAATGTATGGTGTGACCGGTATGGTGTCAACGTTTCCGCTATCAACTTAAAATTAAAATTTTAATTCAAAAAAGCATCACTCACTAAAAACTAAGAAAAAAAACTAAGAATGTCTTAATAATTTATGAAAATGATTCATAATTAATTTTTGACATGTTAGAATCATTATCATCTCAAACCCACACACTATTCCACATGTATGGCTCAAACTATAAGTTTGTTGTATAAAATGACAATTTTATTAAAAACAAAACTAGCGTTCTGAAAACTCAGGAAATTAATTTTGATTGATTTGATACTTTAGGAAAAAGATACAACAGTCGTTTGGGATGTGTAGTAATTAGAAGAACCTAAATCTGATGCATGGTGTGACTAGAGTGACTCTAAGTATGTCTTTTTATTCAAAGATGACATTAATTTTAGTGGAAAAAAAACTCACATACTCAAAAGTGAGAAAATGAATTAGGATTCTTTTGGTACTTTATAAAAATGATCCATATGTCCTTTTTTATGAGTAGAAATCAGTTGAACCTCAACCTGATGCGCAATGTGACCTATATGACTCAAAGTTCACATTTTTATTCAAAAAAGACTTTAATTTTAATTAAGAAAACAACTGACATACTTAAAATTGATAAAATGCATTTTGATTATTTTGGTACTTTATAAAAATGACCCATATGTAATTCTTAATGTGTAAGAATCAATCACAACTCAATTAAAATCACGGTGTGACATGTATGACTCCAAGTGAACCTTTTTATTCAAAATTTACATTATTTTATATTAAAAAACAACTAACATAATCTATAAGAGTGGTTTATTTTACTTGTATTTGTGTGAGTAATTTTATTTCATTTAAATTAAATATTTTTATCTTATTTTGATATTTTCTATTACCATTTCTGGTGATGGAGTGTGTTGTAACATTACACTGTACCTATTTGTGGTAATGCAGTGTGTTAAAGTTTCACACTGTAGTTTTTACCTTTACCAGCACTAATAAATTCACTAAAAAAGACATCCTTTATTAGTGCCTGTATTAGTACTGATAAAGTAATCCTTTATTAGTTCCTTTTAAAGTAACGATAAAAGATATCTTTAGAATTTCTTATAAAATCATCGATAAAAGATATATTTTTAGCTCTTTTTAAAGCACCAAAAAATATACCTTTATCGATGTTTTTAAGAGCATTGATAAAGGGGTTCTTTATAAGCGCTTGAAGAATCACTAATAAATCCTACTTTATCATCGCTTTTTAAAGAACCGATATTGGAATCTTTTTCAGTTCTTTCAAAATCACTAATAAAGGGACACTTTATCAATTCTAAATAAAAGAACTGATAAATGGTGTCTTTTATCAGTGATTTTATTTTCACTGATAAATATAACCTTTATCAGCCCTTTTCTTGTGCTTATAAAATTCTTGGACTTTTAACTGCACTGAGGTAGTCAGCACTTTTATAGCATTGATAAAGGTTGATTCTAGAATTGTTAAAGGCGTGTTTTTTAGTAGTGCATGGACGTCTTATTTTTCTATCAATGTATCGATTGGATATTGAAAAATATAAAAACTCCTATAACCCTTTAGCATACTTAGGTGTGTTCCTTGGTAATGTGATCCATATTTTATCCATATATACTACAATGTGCATACACTTTGTTAAAAAATTTAAAAAAAAATTATTACTATGTAGGTTGATAGATAAATGGAAGTAAAAAAACACAACCCAAGAAGTTATAAGAAGATTCATATATGTACTAAAAAGGTAAAATAAAAAAAAGGAAATCAATCATGGATAGTATTATGTAAAATAGAAGCATGTGAAAAACCATACATACTTGCATCAATAATAATCATTCCCTCGTGGGATAACAAGACTTCTTAGGAATAATTATAGTAATACGTGGATCTAGAAGGTCTCACAAATGTATAAAAACACTTTTCATAAGAACCAATATGGATTTTATAAAGAGAATCAGAAGCCAATCTATTTGCACACCCTTTGAAAACTACACATAAAATGTTCTTTGAAAATCATTTATCAAAACACACATTGAAAAATAATTTATAAATCTAACTATTTCCCTAAAATCATTTTTAAAGCAAGAAACCCCACTTTAAAGGAAGTCAACTGGTGTCAAGAACCCATTTTTTAAGAACAAACTATCATGTTTTTCAAATATTTCAAGCCCCCATGAGACTTATGGTCTCGAAAAAATTTTAAAAAATATTAATGGTCAACTAAATTCAATTCTTAAAACATTCATCTAAAACATCCCACACACATTTTAAAGACCAAAATTCCATTGAACACCCCTTTAAAGAGTTAATTACCATTATAAAAGCGACCTGAAATTTTAACAATTACATGGTATGGGAACTAGTTCTATGAAATGTCTTTACACCATTTAGAACTATTTAAATACCAAAATGGGTTAATTTTGCAAAAATAGTCCATAAGAAACCATATTCAAGAGGGCCACATGACTATTTCCACAAGATCTAAGCACGTGACATGTCTTCAACAAGAAAAAAAATCCATCTGTAAATCCTTTATATAATACAAAGGGATTATAAAATTATTCTAAAATAATATTAAGTCCTTTAAAATCATCAATGAAATATAAACCTTTCATTAAAAGGGAATTCAATATAAATTAATTCAACTGTAATTAACCTGGTAATTGAGAAGATAACATTTTTACATTTTTTGGGTGTATATAAAAAACATACCAAATTTTGAATTTAAATTGAAATTTAACTTCCTTGAAGAAATCCTTAGAAACCATTTGACATATGAAAAATAAAATTACATTAAAATTTTTAAAAACAATATTCATAGAAAGTTGGATTTGGATGAGTAAATTTGGACTTTCTATAAATCCTTAAAATCAATTAAAAGGGAATATCTAATTAAATAGATATAGTAAAATAAAATTAAAATCAATTTGACGCATATATAAAATATAATACAACACATAAAATTATATTTTGGAATATAGGTAAATAGATTCATAAAATAGAGGCAATTGAGAGAGATTTCTGTTACCATAAGACCAAGGCTGCTTCAATACACTTGAACCTCTTATATGTTTTCATATTATTTAAAAAAACTAAAATATAAATATTTTATATTTATTTGTATTATTTATAACCATTTTTATAATTAATTATTATATTTTCATTATAATTAGAATACATAATGAAATGATTGTTGAAATAATTCCATGATTTTTCAAAAACAATAATATTGATTATTTTTTTATTGTACATTAGTTATATCATCTACAAAAGGATAAACATAAATAAATACATCTTTATTAAGAATATATACTAAATTGAAAATAAATTATGGTAGTTATTAATAAATAATAATGATCAACCATTTAGGTGGTAAAACATTAAATGAATGGTAGTGTTGAATGAGGAGATATATAAGATATATATACTATTTATTTTTTTAAATTAATTATATAAAGACATGATATCTTTTATATTATGTTCATACAATTATAATTTATATTGGTAAAGATATAGAATATGAATTTAATTAATAATGATAGGAAATTGTGGTAGTTTCTACATCATATACGAAAATAACTCTTAACTGGTAACCTTACTATGTATGGATGTGTTAGGTCCACAAGGCTGAATACCCTGAGAGGGGGGTGAATCAGGTAATGACTTATTTTAAAATTAACACCAGTTCAGATCTTGTTTCGCTAATAAGCAAAACACTCTTCTATCTCTTTCCAATTGCACAATGTAATCAAAAATTAAAGCATGCACAGGACAACGATTTTTACTTGGTTCACCCTCACAGGGCTACGTCCAAGGAGCATACACCAACAAGTTGCCGGTCGTACCAAATTACAATAAACTTCACTAGCTATGGATATAAGGTTTGGGTATATTCACTCTGTCCCAGTCTCACTGCCTTTACAAGATTTAGGGTCAGCTCACTGATTTCTCAAGGGTCACTCCCTATTTCTCACTCTCTGGCTCACTGCCAGTGGATAGGATCACCTTCTTCCTCTTCCTTTGCTCACTGCTCTGGAAAGGATCCACTCACAGTTTATAGACCTGTAGGTCTCTTCATTTTCATGAAGGAATGCATCTTCCTCTGTATGTAGATGCTCTGTTGAAGTACAACTTTCACCCGTAGATGAATATCTCCTTGCACCGAAGGTATCGAGAAAACTTCTATCTTCCATGCAGCCCGAAAATCAATACTGGAAATAATCCTTACTTGGCACGCAATTCAATCTCGGCGTGCAAGTATCGGCGCACAACTAACAACTAGCATGCAAGTCTTCCTCAACTACTTGTGTGACTCAAGCTTCTGCAACTCCAAACCTGCGCGACTCACTTCCTTCCTTGCCTAAACCACCTCAACCATGAAACTAACACTTGGCGCACAACTTCCAATACTGGAACGCAAATACCACTTGTGTGACACACCACCACCTGTGCGACCACCACACCTGCATGACGGGAGCTCTGAATCTTCAAAGTTTTGAACTCCGGTGAAGAATGAGGAGGGGTGGTCCGATATTTATAAGCAATTTGACCACCCTGCGCGACTACGCGCAGGTCTCCCTTCAGCGCACAAGTCTCGACGCGCAGGTCTCTTCTCCTGAAATCCACTTGCGCTACCTAATTCCAAACTTGCATGAACCTCTTTAATTTGAAAAATTTTGATATTCTGATCTTAAAAAACCACAAGCGCGCATGTTCTCAATCTTCCAACTCATCGGCGCACAAGTCTCTTCACGGCGCGCAAGTCATCTATGCGACACCACCAATACTTGTGCGACACTTATCCCTTTTCCATATTTTGATGATCTGGTCATGAAAAACATATGGCGTGCAAGTTTCCAAGCCTTCATGTACATGGCGCGCAAGTACCTTTTCCAAAACCACTTTTCTTCATTTGTCGATTTTTAGGCCCAAAAATTTGGAAAGCACTGGAAAATAGAACCACCTTGTATATGTTATTTTTGTACCACCTCCATATCATCCATTCCTTTGTCGAAGTTCTTGATTCAAACATTGATCGTTGACCACAACTCTTGAACTCGACATTCCATCATGAAATCCTCTTTGTCAACAAACACAATCATCTCAAAAATGTTTCAATGATACCTTGAGGGATTTTTGCCCAACAATATCCCCCTTTGGGTTTGTTGACAACTCTTCCATAAAAAGATACAACATTAATTCATCATCCACAATTCACCTTTTTCGATTCTGATAGTGATCAAGTATTTACTCAACACATACTCTAATCCCACATGAGCAATGCTCGGCATGAGAAACAAGAGTAAATGAAAAGTTCATCAATGAATCACTTCATCTCTGACATCCACTATTGACACCAAACTGATACCAATTTTCACCAAACTGATACAAATTATTGGTAATCTTCTTACCACATTCCAATATCTCTCTTTTTCTTTTTTCACGATCCTCTGCTGTCGTGATATCTATTCATTGATCGATCACTTCCAGCATCGGTAGATTTAATACACTCCCCCTTTCTGTTCACAACTTCAACCCTTGTGTTGTCCAAGCTAAAGCTCTGGCTAAGCACGTTCAACAAGATTCAACTCCCCCTATATGGTTGCTCCACCTGTCAGATTCTCCCCATATCTGTCATGATTTCTCAAATTTCCACACTTTCTCTCCCTAGAACAATCACTATTTTCTCCCCCTTTGTTAACGAACCCAAAGGACACTCCTTTGCAGTCTGTAACTGAGTAGAGAACACATTACCACATTAGGGAAAAACATATCATACCTCGGGGATAGGGGGGATGGGGAATTACACACCCACACTATTTCAAGTGAGGGGAGTCGACTGAACTACTAGAGCCAGTCGATGCCTCTCAAAAGCTTCCTTTGGTATGGCCTTTGTTAGAATGTCTGCAACCTGTAGCTCTGTAGGCACATACTCCAACTTCATGATTCTCTTCTCAACCTTCTCCTTGATAAAATGATACTTTATCTCAATGTTCTTTTCCTGTGAGTGTTGAAAAGGATTTTTGCTGAGATTTATAGCACTTGAGTTATCACACTATATTCTAATCAGAGACTTCACTTCAACTCCCATATCATCAAGTTGCTGCTTCATCCACAATAACTATGTGCATGCTTGAGTGGCCGCAATATACTTAGCTTCTGCAGTGCTCAATGAAATGAAATCTTGCTTCTTGATATGCCAATAAATACACAATCCACTAAGATAGAATGCACCACCTGACGTTGATTTTCTATCATCTGCTGAACCGGCCCAGTCTGCATCAGTATATCACCATAACTCTGTCTGAGATTTGTCAGTATATGTCAAGACGATGTCCACTATGCCCTTGATATACCGAAGTATTCTTTTTTACTACAAGCATGTGGCTTTCCATGGGATCACTCTGATATCTCACTGCTTGGCATGTGGCGAAAATAATGTCAGGCCTTGTTGCGGTCAAGTATAGAGAACTTCCAATAATTTGCCTGTATTCTGTGATATTAACTGCCTTGCCATCTGCATATTTTGATAATTTCATCCAGGTAGCAACCAGAGTCTTTATATCCTTGTAATTATCCATTACAAACCTTCTTAGAACCTTCTTGGCATATTTGGATTGAGAAATGAAAGTGCCATTACTTCCTTGTGTCACCTGTAAACCAAGAAAAATGTTAGCTCTCTAATCATTGAGATTTCAAACTTATTTTTCATGAATTCAGAGTATGCACTGAGCTTCATCTGATCCACCAAATATTATGTCATCAACATAAACCAACACCATCATCCTTTGATTACTGTCGTTGCTGAAATAAAGGTTGTATTCAACTCCCCCAAACTGAAAACCAAGCTTCTTCAAATACTGATCAAGCCTTGAGTACCATGCTCTTGGTGCTTGTTTCGGGCCATACAATGCCTTCTTCAGCCTGTAAACTTTGTTCTCATCCTCATGAATGAGAAAATCATCTGACTGCTCAATGTACACCTCTTCTTCCAGAACCCCATTCAAGAATGCAGATTTAACATCCATCTGGAACACTTTGAACTTTCTTTGCACTGCGATGGCCAAAAACAATCTGATTGTCTCCAGCCCTGCAACTGGTGCAAATGTCTCATATACATCTATTCCCTCTATCTGGGAGTATCCCTTTCACACTAGTCGTGCTTTGTTTCAAATCAAAGTTCCATCTCCATTCATCTTGTTGCGATATACCCATTTAGTCCTGATGACACTCTTGTCTGCTGGCCTCAAAACAATCTCCCACGTCAGGTTCTTCTCGATTTGATCAAGTTCTTCATTCATATCCTGAACCCAGTTTTCATCTTCAGCTACATTGGAAAAACATTTTGGCTCCACCTGAGATAAAAACGATGTTTTCTGTAATGACTTCATTCTTTAAGTCTGAACTGGATTTGTCTGATCACCAATGATAGTCTGCCTATCAATTTCATCTTGACTCTTTGGCTTCCTTGGAGACATAGACTTGACACTTTCTTGTTCATCATCAGTATCTTCTTCTGATTCAGCCTCTGCCACTTCTACTCCCCCTGTGTCACTTACCTCATCATCACATTCATCCAAAAACTGTTCACTAGGTCGTTGATCATTCTGTTCATTTTCGACTATAGTGATATCATTTCTCTCAACAATTTTCCCTAGCCTTTTGGTGAAGCATTTATATGCTTTACTTTTCCTTGAGTAGCCAAGGAATATCTCTTCAACTCCTCATGCCTCATACTTCCAATGATATTCATTGTTGAGAATGAAACACTTACTTCCAAATATTAGAAAGTATTTCAACGTTGGTGTCTTTCCGTACCACAGTTCATACGGAGTCTTCTCTTGCTTCGGACATAACAGAGACCTGTTCGAAACATAGATCGATGTCAAAACTACTTCCTTCCAAAATTTCTATGGTAGGTCTTTATCAATAAGCATCATTCTAGCCATGTTGTTGATGATCCGAGTTCCCCTTTCAACCACTCCATTCTGTTGGGGAGTTCTCACTAATGAAACTTGATGCCTTATTCCGTGTTTCTCGAGATAGTCTTCAACTTGACTGTTTGTGAATTTCGTACCATTATCAGTACAAAACTTCATAATTTTCTTCCCAATAATCCTTTCTGATTCCCTCCTATACTTCTTCATAAAACTGAACACCTCTGTCTTATGGGTAATGACAAATACCCATGTCATTCTGATATAATCATCAATGAAAATAACATAGTACCTTTGCCCATTTTTGGCTCGTGGTGAGATAGGTCCACATACATCAGCATGCACCAATTCAAGCACTCTGGTTGATTTCTGTTCCTTTGGCCTATATGTCTTTCTGATGATCTTCCCTTGTTAAAAAGCATCGCATGTATGAGTACGATCATGTGATAGTTTTGGAAGGTCTCTAGCAGCATCACATTTTACTAGATCTTCCATGGATGGTTGACATAGGTGACCAAGTCGCTTATACCACAACTTTTTTTCTTCCTCTCTAGATAAAAGGCACAAATATTCTTCCCCACTTACAAGGTAAAGATTTCCCTTTGTCCTTTTTCCTTTTTCCTTGTAGAACAACTGCTCCATCTTTTGCTTTCACTACACACATCTTCATGGTAAATCGAATAGAGTGACCAGAGTCACATAATTGACTGAAACTGAGTAAGTTATGACTAAGCCCCTATACTACTAAGACATCAGCACATCTTATTTCTTTTCCCCCAAATTTGGCCTTTCCGGAACCAATAATCTTCAGTCCTTCATCATTCGCAAACTTGACAACTCCTTCTTTTTCATATTTTATGTCTGTAATTAGATCCTTGTTCCCTATCATATGGGATGTGCAACCACTGTCAAGGATCAATATTCCTAAACGATATGAATCTTTAAGGGAAATTTCCACAACTACTTCCTTTTCTTATTTATTCTTCTTGTTCTAAACATTTTCCTTCCCACTCGGCATAGATTGAGACTTCTGTTCTTTCTTAGAGTATGATGGACCAGCTTCATCTTGCAAAGGTGCAAATCTATTCTGCATTTTTAACTCACCTGTGGGTTTATTGATCTGCTGGTTGTGAACATTTTGACTCTGATTTGGCTCTTTTCTCTTTATGGTCGAAGTACAGTACCTAGTCATGTGTCCAAATCCTCCACACCAAAAACAGTGTCCTTCGAAATATGTTCTGGAAAACTATTCTCTATTTTACTTCCACCTCTGTTCTTATTCACTTCTATATATCTTGTATATGGAACACACATACTGTGAATGTCCCATCTTCCCACAACAATAACACCTGATATAGGGTGCATTACTTCGTGTTACTTCAGCACTATGATTTTCCCTTTGGGATCTCTGAATATTCTGATTCTGTTTTGTGCCCAAATCAACATTCAATTTTAGGACAGGTGCTTGTGGTCTGTCATCAACAACCACATATTTTTGTTTCTTATCAATCCCTGAATCAACCTTAGCATTTGAGCTTTCTTGCTGCTTCACTCCTGCTGAACTACGAGCCTCCTCATTCATCTTCTCTGTCTTCTGAATGGCCTGATTTTCTGATATCACATTGGGGGTCAATAGTTTTTCTTTATCCTTCATTTTTCGTTGCAGACTGACCTCTTTTTCTTTATGCTCTTTGATATGTCTGACCTTCTCATTTCCTGTGTTAGTCAAACAGTAAATTTCCTTCTTTTGTCCCTCAATTTTAAGCTTATGCTCAATACTATTTTATGAGCTCTCTGTTGTTGAGGATTTTAGTTTTTCAATTTCTTCTAACAAATCAAACTTTTCTTTATCCTGTTGTTGCATATAGAGTTTGGCATCACAAAACACATTATTGGCTTTCTTTCTTTTGGCTCTCCAAACATTTATCTCCTCAAGAGATGCTTCCAATTCGGCTTCCATATCAACTCTCCCTTCAATTTCTTCTTCTTCTTCTTAAGTGTCAGCTTCTTCCTTTTTATGAGGACTACAAACAATTTCCACCAAGGAATTTACCCCACGATATCTGTAATTTTCTTTCTCATCAACCTCTTCATCCTCAGACTCATCTGAACATTCAAATTCTTTTGAAATAAGATTCTTCTTCTTGAAGAAATTTCTCTTGAATTTTTCTTCCCTTTCACAAATGTTGAAGACGTATTCTTGGGAATTTCGACTTCATCTTCATCATTTTCTTCTTGAAACTTTTTGGGGAATCTTGCAGCAAGATGACCAACTTCTCTACATCTAAAGCAAGCGAGTGGAACTTTCTCTTCGAACATTCCTTTTCCTTTTTTAATATTTGAGGAAAGGAATGAAATAACCTCATCTGTCTCTTCTTCTTCCTGAGAATCTTAAATGGTGAGCTTTTTCATGGACTTAAATGCCATCTCTTTGGATTTTCCCTTTTCCACAACCTCATTGTCATCATTCCTCATCTCATATGCAACCAAGGTACTGTGCAAGTTGTCCAGTGTCAGCTCTTTGGGATCTTTATCTTCTAGAACATAAACTTTTGGATTGAACTGGGGTGGAAGCCTCCTCAATATGCACTTTACGATCTTTATGAATTCAATGAATTCACCAAGACCTCGTATATCTTCCACAATAATATTTACCCTGTCAAAGAGTGCATCAACAGACTCATTCAGGTTCATCTTTATATCTTCATACTTATTCCACAACACTTGCAGCTTTGCCTCTCTGACCTTTGTATCTCCCTCATATATATTCAATAGCTTTTCCCGCTTGGCACGTGATGTGTTGCATGACATCACCTTTATATAGATATGATTGGATAGGGATCCCCCTAAGGCATTAATTGCTTTTGAATCTGCATCCAACTCTTTACATTCAGCTTCTAATAATGAGCCACTATTAATAAAAGTTGTTATGACATGCATTACTACTGTCAATACATCCATTCCCAAAGATTGGAAGTAGCGTTGCATCTGATTCTTCAATAGCTGAAAGTTGTTCCCGTTGATGATCGGAATCCCTTTATGATGGGTGACCTCCATTGAGAGAAGAACTAATATCAACCTTTCCCTCTGATACCAATTGTTTGGTCCACAAGGATGAATACCCTGAGAAGGGGGGTTAATCAGTGTATGAATTATTTTAAAATTAACGCCTGTTCTGATCTTGTTTCACTATTAAGCATAACACTCTTCTCACTCTTTCCTATTGCACAATGTAAATATAAATTGAAGCATGCATAGGACACATCTATTTTTACTTGGTTCACCCTCACTGGGCTACGTCCAAGGAGAATACACCGACAAGATGCCGGTCATACAAAATTCCACTAAACTTCACTAGCTATGGATACAAGGTTCGGGTACAGTCACTCTATCCCAGGATCACTGCCTTTACAAGATTTAGGGTCAGCTCACTGATTTCCCAAAGGTCACTCCCTGTTTCTCTCTCTCTGGCTCACTGTCGGTGGGGAGGATCACCTTCTTCCTCTTCCTTTGCTCACTGCTCTGGAAAGGATCCACTCACAGTTTATAGACCTATAGGTCTCTTCATTTGCATGAAGGAATGAATCTTCCTCTGTATGTAGATGCTCTGTTGAAGTAAAACTTTCACCCGTAGATGAATATCTCTTTGCACCGAAGGTATCAGGAAATCTTCTAGCTTCCATGCAGCCCGAAAATCGCTGCTGGAAAAAAACTTACTTGGCGCACAAGTCAATCTCGGCGCGCAATTATCAGCGCACAACTAACAACTGGCGCACAAGTCTTCCTCACCTACTTGTGTGACTCAATCTTTTTCAACTCCAAACCTGCGCGACTCACTTCCTTCCTCGCCTAAACCACCTCAAGCGCCCAACTAACACTTGGCGCACAACTTCCAATACTGGCGCGCAAGTCCCACTTGCACGACACACCGCCACCTGTGCGACCACCACACATGAACGACGAGATCTCTGAATATTCAAATTGTTGAACTTCAGTGAATATTGAGGAGGGGTGGTCCGGTATTTATATTCAATTTGACCACCCTGCGCGACTGCGCGCAAGTCTCCCTTCAGCACGCAAGTCTCGGCGTGCAAGTCTCTTCTCCTGCAAGTCACTTGCGTGACCTAATTCCAAAATTGCACGAACCTCTTTACATTGAAATATTTTGATCTTCTGATCTTGAAAAACCACAAGCGTGCAAGTTCTCAAGCTTCCAAGGCATCGGCGCGCAAGTCTCTTCACGGAACGCAAGTCATCTGCGCGACACCACCAATACATGCGCGGCACTTATCCCTTTGCCATATTTTGATGATATGATCATGAAAAACATATGGCATGCATGTTTCCAAGCCTTCATGTACACGACGCGCAAGTCCCTTTTCCAAAAACCACTTTTCTTCATTTTTCAATTTTTAGGCCCAAAAATTTGGCAAACACTGGAAAACAACACCACCTTGTATCTGTTCTTTTTGTACCACCTCCAGATCATCCATTACTTTGTCGAAGTTATTAATTCAAACATTTATCGTTGACCACAGCTCTTGAACTCTACATTCCATCATGAAATCCTCTTTATCAACAAACACAATCATCTCAAAAATGCTTCAATGATACCTTGAGGGATTTTTTCCCAATAGGATGGTAACACACCATCCCAGGTGACCCAAATAGTACTCAAGTTGGGATCTTCACAGCACCTCAGATGAAAACCCTGGTATTTTAGAGGTTTCCAACTACCGATGAGGGACTCAAAAAATATTTGAGAAACTATTCAATCAATGTAAGATATAAAGGGACATGAGTGATTATACAAACAATTTGGATCGAACAGTCTACATGGGGGATAAAACTAATATCCGTAGATATAAAATAGTAATATAGGAGATCCCCCATTAGGTCGAATATAAAAATCCAGAACCACATACATGATGATTTAATTATAAATAGTAAAACAATAATAAAAAATAAATATTAACTTCCCAAATGCATAAAAATACCAAGCTTCAAAATAACTAAAATATATTCAGCACATTTGAAAATAATGATATATAATTGCATCTGGTCTAACTCAAAATGTATATTTAATCATTTATCAGCCTCTAATAACCAATTAAACCAAAAAAACATGACATGTTCAATAAAATACATGAACCTATAGTGAAACACAAATATTTCCCTAATACTTTGAGACCTAGGTGATGTATACAAGTAGGAGAATGAAAAATAGAGCCAATAAACATCATACTGAACCTAGAAAACCAAAATCCACACCATTAAGAGTAAGATAAATTCAAAGAGGGGGAAAGGGAAGAAAGGATGAGAAGAAAATAGGAATAAATGAGGTGTTACCATTATTTGAAATCAATGGGAGAAGGTGGAGTCAGGGGAGAAGGGGGAGAAGCAGGGTTGGTGCGGATGGCTCATGGGAGAATGGGACGAAGGTGGCTTAAACTAGGTCTCAATATTAGGGGGATCATGGGGAAACTAGAGAACTGGTGAGGGAATGATAGGGAAAAAATGGCGGATCAGGGGTGACTGCAATGCCGACTCAGGCATGGGCTCGGGGTTCTCAGGGGGCTTAGGGTAAATTGGAGCACCAAAAAGGGCTCTGGGGAATCCAGAGTACTGGCGAGGGGGTAAAATATAGTAGTGGAGAGTGAACAAGAAAGGGTTTGAGGTCGGTGGGTGGGGGTGGATTTTGGGAAAATTGTGGCGCTTAGGGAGAAATGTATTTATTTTTATAAACGAATAACATTTAGTTATATAATTTTTCGAAAAATTTCCATTAAATTCATTAATTTTATTAGTGAAGGTTTAATAAAATGCTGAAAAATAACAGTGCTAAATAATGAATTTAGTGTGTTGTTCAATATATACAAGACAAATTTCTCATACACATGCAATATTTCGTGACTGAAAACCTGTGATTAAAACAAAATGAGCTGAATGGCCCAATAAAAACCCCTAGTAGGTTGTAGACACTTTGATTCATAAAAACCATACAGATTTGGAACAACTTAAAAGTGGAAAGGCACATTTTAATTTTTTTTTAAATTTGGTCATCAGTAGTTGGGTAGGATGCCTATAGAAAATTAGGATGTGCAGAAATATAAGATGAAAGCACAAAATGTTCCTAATGTGGAATAGTAGGCATCATGCATTCAATCTCAGGGATTCATCTTTGATAAGGTAAGATAATCGATGAAAAATAATGACCATATCCCTTGGAAAATGACTGTAAACTGAAGAGAATCTATATTTTAGAACTTTTCTCCCACTTATAATTACTATAATGCAGATTCATCTTCTGCCAATCCCATATCCTTAATGAATCTTATGCCTAACAGGCTTGGACCTTCCAACATCTAACTATCTCTTCATCAACATCTCCCTCATTTCCTCAGCCTGACACAACACTGGGTACACCATATTCAGCTTGTTTAAACTAAGATAACCTTCCATGTAGTAATTCATGGCTTCTTCCTTCTTTCCTTCATCTCCCCCTCTGATCCCCATCACCCTAACTCCCTACTCCCTGATGGAGATCATCCCTACCCCCCCCCCCCCCCCCCCCTAAACCTTGTTTCCCAACCCCATGCTCCCCGATGAGGACCCCCATCTCCTCAACGTTGACACCTAATGGTGGACCCTCATCCCCTTTTACTAGTGAATGTGACCACCAATAGAGGCAGTAGCCGTAACCCCTTATCCCACAACCTCATCCTCCTCCCACCTTTATCTCATCCTAATCCCCCTACACCTATTTTTAGTGATTCAGACCTCGGTCGCCTCATCTCCCCAACGTCCATGTTGTTTTTTTTGTGGTATGATTCCCATTGTAATTTTATAAGGATGTTAATTAAATTATATAAACTTATATGAAATTGAGTGTTGTTTTTTTGGGACTTTTCACTAGGATGTTTTTGGGGTTATATTACATACCTTCCCTCGATAGTTGGTAATAGTATTGGAAAATGGATAAAGCTTAATATTATTTTATGAAATTATTCATTTTTTTAATTTTTTTGAATAATTTGTTATAAATTTTTATAATTAGTTATTAATTTCATGTGTCGTGATACATGTGCCTAGGTTTTTTCAGTGTGTGGTTTATGACTTGAAGATTTTACATTTACACCAAGAGGTTGTCCAATATTTTATTTTTTTCACTTCCTATTTAATAATCATTTAAATTTGTTTAAAATGAATGTTTTTTATTGAGGTCATCATTAAGGTATATTATGGGTTTTATTGGATTGAATCGTGGTTTTAGAGGTTTTGTAGAGGTTTTTTCATTTGAAAAACTAGATCATTTATTCTAGGGTTCTAAGAACACAAGTCACATGTAATTTAGTAGTTATTAGTGGTAGTGATGGGAGAGTTGTTTTGGGTATTCTTCTTACAACATAACATGAGTGGTCAAGTTTATACCCTCTTATGAGTGTTTCCTTATATTGGACCATTTATATTCAATGAAAAACTATAGTGGTTGGGGGTTAATAGACTTATAAAATATTTTGTAAAATTAAAATTACAAGATCTAATGTCATATACAGTTTAAATAAAATGATGATAATAATATAAGAGAAAACAATGTAGAAATAAAATGACAGTGAAAAGGAATATAAAAATAATTAACACACAATTATTATAGTAATTTGATTCAATATGAACTGATTTAAAATCTTTAATCCCTAATACTCCTTTAGAGAATCAATACCCACTAAAGAAGACCATGATTATGAAGGGAGTAACAACCCTTTACAAAAGAGGTTACCTTTTGACAGAAAAAATAATAACAAAAACAATTAGAGAACTTCTTTTTAATATGATTATAAAAAGTTAAAATACATGTTACTTTGACTTAAAAGTATAACCTAATATTATTTTTTGGGAGGGAAATTATATACTAAAAAATTAAGTAAAAATATAGGAATTAAAATAATACAATGATGAATATTAAAAAACTAGATTAAGAATACTGTAATTTCAAAAGTATAGAAAATAAAACAATTCTTCAAAAATAATTACATATTATAGAACAATAATGATAAAAAACACCATTTTTGATCACAGACAAATATAGTTTCAGTATCTTATAGATAATGTAGTCAATATCTCTTATATATTTTCTTTTTATTTCTTCTAGTTATTGTAAATGAATCTCAATAGATAGTCCATGATCTCCCTCCATTATTCATGATGTGGATGTTTCCTAAAACTAATTTTAACTAGAAATAGTAATGAAATATAAATTTATGGAAATATTACCACTCACTTATAATTTTTTAAATGATTTCATAAAGTAAATATAATAAATAAAAACTACTATTAATCATGAGTACAATGCATAATGCTTTCTACAATCTATGTAACTTCAAATTACATGAATGTTTATATATGTGTTACTCTCTTGAAGTTGAGTATTTTTTCTCAAATATAATTTCAAATGTGTTGGAAAACATAATTTCATGAAATGATATGACACATATGGAATCACATGAAGTGGATGTCATAGTGCTAAGTTCTTGTTTTGAGATATAAAAAATCTTGATTCAGATAATTATCAAATAAATATCTATTGATACAATTGTGTTTCTATAATATAAATAAGAAATTTATTATATGAATCAAATAAAAGATAAATATATTTTAATTGAAGAATTATTCTCATGTATTATTATGGAATGGTAACACGACACTCGAGATCATGATCACCTCTCTCCTCGTCTTAGTGAACTTATTCCACAACATCTGACAGTGTTATTGTGAGCGATAAGATTTCTTCATTTATGTTGTTTATGTTTTTTATATTGGATTTAATCATTTTTATGTTGAATTTTTTCTATGTAGAATCAAGACCCTACCATAGTCAATGGAGAATTTTTGTTATGTTTAATTTTCATTTTAATTGTTTGATTAAACATTTATATCTTTACATAGGAATGTATATAGAGAAGAGTGACAATCCAATACCCATGGATAAATGTCTAATTAATTAAATTCAAAACACACCTTGATATGACAAGGGTTTGGAAGAATTTTTAGATTATAAAATTGAAAAATGATCAGTGGATAGTAGAATAAAATGTTTTTGTCCTGATTGTAAATTTAAGCAATGGTAGAATAAAAATAAAGTATATGATAATTTGATATTGAAACACTTTCTTTCGTGATATGTATTTTATATTTTACATGGGAAATAAAATGTTATGGAAAGTCAAAAAATTTAAAATCCTATCATGAAATCAATAATTGACCCACCACAGGATAATTTAGTTGGAAATTTGATAAATGGAACATTTTTATTTTTAGGGTACAATGTGTAATATTTTAATAGATCAACAAAACATTCAGTTTATCCTAAGTAGGTTAACCTTGATCAAAACTCCAGTGACTAAAAAAATAAGTTTTATGAATTAATTAATGATAGAAAATAATAACTAGATGAAGGTTTTCCCATGTCTTCAATGTTTTAATTTTCTACTTAAGTTTTATCATATCAAGTATCTATTTGGGATTACAGACACACAAATGTCTATAATTTTATACTTTCCTCATAATGAATTTTGTGAAGCTAATATCCCTACAACATTTTATGATATGAATAAAATCCTCAAAAACATAGACTAGATTATAAAATGAAGAATACATGCCCTAATGTTTTCATTCATTAATGGGGAGAAGATTATGGTAAGCAATAATTTATAATAAGTCATACAAGAAGAATAAATTAAATGAACAACAATGAGAGTACGAATCAGTGAACCCCTGGAAGAAACAAAAGAAGAAAGATTACCAAAATTATTACATTAATTTACTATGAAAACATGATTTCAAAGATTATTCATGTTATCAAAGACTACATATGTCATGAAGTGTAATGCTTAGGATATTAACAATGATGACTTAATGATACATCCAAAATATTCAACATCATGGGAGGTGTTTGATTCATTATTTCTATATTTTTCTTCAAATATGAGGAATGTTTGTTTGGGAGTGGATTTTGATGGTTTTAACCCATTTGTTACTTTAAGTGTTAATTATAGAATTTAAATAATTATTTTGATCCCCTATAATCTACATCCATGGGTGTGTATAAATAAGATTTCTATCAATATTTTGATGATTAATCATGGTAATAAAATTTCTAGAAATTAAATTGATGTATATATTCAACGTATAATAAAAGAATTGAATGAATTATGGGTTGGCGGAATAGAATCATATTATGTTTAAATGATAAAACTATTAAAAATGCATGCTACATTGAGGTTTAAAATTATTGACATTCCTGGACTAGGAAACTTATCTTTTTGGAACACTTATACTGTTTTGGAATATCCAATATTAAATTTTGATTTTGAACCTCAATGATTACATCATAGTAGAAAATGGTGTTTTATGTGTCATCGTTGATTTATTGTTGCGTCTCTTAAATTCAGGTTTAACAAGACATAATTAAATAGACAGATTGAATTTAGAAATCCATCCAATTTATTATATGGTTTAGAAATTTTGGGACAATTATTGAATTTCACTGTAGAATTGGGAAAATATAATCAGTTTAAAGGTTAGAATAGGGTAAAAAGTATAGTATCTGAAGCAATAGGAACACAATATTGGAAGAAAATTAGTATATTTTTCAAATTCCATTATTTGGAGTTTAATATGACATGTCATAGTATTTTTGATATTCATATAGAGTGGAATTTTTGTTACAATGTAATTTTTATATTGATTAATGAGCATGATAAATCAAAGGATAACCTTAATGCACATAAGTATTTAGAATCAATGAAAATAAATAATTTTTTGTGGGAAGATAATAATGGAATGTTTCTTTCTATTATTTTTACAATGAAAAATCATGAGAATGATGTATACCTTTGAACATTAAAAATTTTAAAAGTTCCAGATGGATATTTAAGGAATATTTCAAGGTGTTTTGACTGATAAAATTGAATGTTATATGGATTGAAAATTCATGACTCTCAAATTCTAATTGAGTAGTTGTTTCCATTGTAATTGTGTAATAAGTTACCAAAAAAAGTAATTGTAGTTATAATTGAGTTGTGTACCTTTTTCAATGTGTTTTGTGGAAAACTCTAAATCCAATTGATCTTGACAAACATCAAGACGGAATTGTTTTGACACTTTTTCATCTAGAGATATGATTTTCCCCTATATTCTTTATAGTAATGAATAATTTCAATAATCATTTAGTTGAAGAAGATAAAATTGGTGGAATAGTGAACTAACAATGGATGTATCGAATTAAGTGGTACATTGATTTTTTTATTTTTATTAGTGATTAAAATTTTATCATATCATTGCATAAATTTTATAATTTTATAAATATTTTTTTCATCATTTACATAGGTCATTTTAATTTATATGTAAGGAATAAATCTCAACCAAAAGGATCTATTTCTAAAGGTTACATAGCTAAAGAGTGCATGAACATCTATTATAGGTATTTGGATGGGATTGAGACTAGATTCAATCATGTTGTATATGTTGATGATTACTCCATTAATTCTTGTTCTGAAAACTAGTCATTAATATTTCCATCTATCGGACGACCAATTGGAATGGGGTCAAATTTTATATTGACAGAATTGAAGGTTCTATAAGAAAATATATATGTTGTACTAAATAGTCTTATTGGATATCCATTTATTGAAGAATTGAGATTTTAAAAAAACACATGACAAAGGGGTTGAGCTCAGAATGAGTTGAAATTCACAAAATCTATTAATAAGTACATTGTTGAATGGTTCACCCATCATGTAAATATATACTCATATTCATATTATTGACGTGTAGTTAATTTATCTATGTTTAAATAAATACCTTTTATATTCTTTTCTAGATAAGGAATCATGAGAATTGAGCTTAAATATCAAATGGTGTAATGTTTTTGGCTTGAGGTCCTCTAAGTCAAGCTAAGAGATTTAATGCCTACATTATTAATGTATTTAGGTTTCATACAATTTATCATGAAGAAGACATGAAAACTCTAAATAGTGGTTTATTTACACTTACATAGGTGGGATACTATGAAAATTTTATTCATATTGTCAAATTAAAATATCATGATCAATTTTTAGTGGTCTTATTCACATCTAAGTGGGTTAACATTGATAGGGGTATATCGATAGATTCATTAAATTATACTTTTGTCAACTTATCTTTCTTAATCCATACCAATGAGTGTGAAAAGAAAGATCCATTTATCTTGGATTGACAAGAGAATATGTTTTATTAAGTTTTTGATAAAATACAATAAAGTTGGAGTGTTGTAGTACACTTAATGAAAATATACTTTTATGATATGGGAAATAAATATCAATTGGTACTTTTTGATAGTTAACCTCATCAACAACAAAACATTGAATAATTTTTCCCTGAAAATATAGAAACAATAAAACATTCAAGAGAGGTTGAAAATGAAGTACTCATTGTAATGGATGTTGATAATAAGGAAGACATTGAATATGGAGATAATTGAATTTATAAATTGGTAATGAATCTGTATTACAATTTCTCATTTATAAGTATCTCATACATATATATATATATTATTATATTTTTTATTTTAAGTTGTTGTAAATATTTGTTACTTCTAAATTTTATTATACATTTAAAATATTATGATCCATTTGAATTAATGGAATCCCAGGAATTTTTTTTTGATCCAAGCCGATCAATATCTAAGATCACACTGCCACTACCATGAACTTTAGTAGATCCAATTGATTTTTTTTATACTAAATACTTCTAGAGATCCATCAGTTTCCCTTAATTTTTTTGGTATGCCACTATCTGATGCACCTCCGATGATGGTGTAACTGGTCACCTATTTATCTAAGGGATATTGGAAATTTACCATTACTGGTATGTATATCATAGTATAGAAAACTATATTATTTATTAATTATTTAATTCATTTTTCAAACATTTAAATATAGAAATATAAGAGATATAAATATGAATATGGTAGATGTTTGAGACTTGAAATACTTCAAGATTATCATTACATTTGATGAGTTGGGGTGCCTACCAATGATGTTGTGGGAATCTATGGAGAGATTCTTGGTCATATTTCTTGTAATATGGTGAGTATTCCAATTAATTATAATGATTGGAGGCATATTTCTAGATCTTGTAAAAATGAAATCATTGATAACCAAGTAAATTTAACATTAATTTAATATTCATTGATAACTAACCTAAAAGACATGAGTAATTTTTTAATTTTTTTACAAAGTGTTATGTATTTTTTCTATAGTTTTTTCCATTTTGATTCCCTTGACTTTATTTAAAACCCTTGGACTATAAAAATTTTGGTCATGAAATAGAGATATTTTAAATTGATATTATGTCATGAATTTAATGAGAAATCTTTGATTTCAGGAAAAATGTATGAGAAAGTTCCTAAAGGTGTTTCTCATGAGTAGTGGAAGATGCTTCAAAATATTAATATAGATTCATATCATGAGTTAATTATATAATTTATAGTATCTTAATAACATAACAACAATAAAATTATAATTTTTATTAATGATACAGTTTTATATAGGAATTATCTAAAAAAATATTTTGAATCGTGAGAGACATGTCATTCCTCATATCATTGGGTCTTATAATTTGTTGATAAAAGAAACAATATTTGTTATATTTTATCCACTATTATTATATTATTTTTTTATAAGTCAATGTGTTTTCTATATTATATATATATTTTTTGTAAAGGCTAATGAATTAGGTCACCCTGTTTGTTGGACAGAGATGTGGCTTAAAGTTCACAGGAAACCCAATGATATTTTTTGAATGAGCCTACCAAATATATTAGAGTATGGAATTTCATTACTATTTAATGATATTTTATTACTATAAAAACATAATAATGGAAAATAAATTAAAAAAAACACGTCTTAAACCCAATTAAATGGGGTTGGCTACATGGATCAAACAGTTCCCATTATCCTTGTTGGCATTGTTTGATCCATCTAGCTGGCCCTATATAATTGGGTTTAAGGTGTATTTATTTTTATAATAAAATTTTCATTATTATGTTTTTATAACATTGAAAAAACATTAAA
Source organism: Viscum album (assembly GCA_963277665.1). Lineage (NCBI taxonomy): Eukaryota > Viridiplantae > Streptophyta > Magnoliopsida > Santalales > Viscaceae > Viscum > Viscum album. Next base: position 609,121,971 of record OY728135.1, on the reverse strand, counting down.
TAATAATGAAAAATTAAGAATAAGATAATATTATCAAGTTCCGATAATTTTAAAAAATAATTGTTAATATTGTTGTATTAACGTGTTAAAAATTAATAAGCCTAAGAAGTGAACCCTTCAAAATAATCATTGGTATTCGAGAATGGTGTAGTTATAGTTTTTTAGGTAAGCAACATCCCGAGAGGGTACGAGAGATGGTTTCTAGACTTACTCCATTAGCTATCTTTGGTTGGACATCATCAACATTTACTATTACACCAAGTGCGAGTTCGATACATTACATTTATTGGGGAAAACAAAGATAAATTATATGGTTGGTAAAAAAGTATAAGAACATAAATCTTATAGTAAAATATAGGATTATTGGTGGTTGACAATGGAAAATGCTTTAGTGTCTGTATTTTAGAGGATGATAGGCATGATCTTCATAGAAATTTCCATCCTTATTGCTCATCCAACTGAGTTAAATTAGAAACTCCATAAAGAATTCACACATAAAATAGTTATGAATAAAACCAAAAAAAACTTTTATATAGAAAACACAATCTTCGATTCTTACTGGCCACATTATGTGTCAGATTGATGTTCGTCAATTCTTATGCATCAAAAAATAATTATGAATCATTTGTCTAAATTTTAATAATAATTTAAGCATGTTTGTGTGGTTTAGGATATGTGATACACATTTTAAAGTAAATTGACACTTATATTAAAAATAGACACTTCGAGTTATACTTCCCACTTCATGTGTCTAATTAACATGTGATTGATTCTTAAGCATCACAAATTAATTATGGATCATTTTCCTAAAATTTTAAAATAATTTTCGCTCATTTTCTATGCTTTCAAATGTGAAAGATATTTTAAACTAAAATAACACTTTTATATTGAAAACTTGCACTTCATGTCATAACGACCACATCATGTGTCAGATTAACATTCTGTCAATTCTTACATGGAAAAATGAATTATAAATCTTTTTCCTAATGTTTTAAAATAATTTGAGCTAGTTTTCTTGGTTTATATATGTGACAAGTGTTTTAAGGTTAAAGAATGAGTGATGGGGTCAAAACTATGAAAATAACGTCAGATGGATGTGAAATAAGAGGGAAATGACCATATATTAATCTTTGAAATGTAGGAACTGAAGATATATCATTCTGAGTTAAATTGTTCATAGAAAGAAAATAAATGAATATCTAGTGTTTTAAAACACATAAACAAGTGTGTAATGGTAAAAACCATAGAAAATGTCCTCATATTAACATGAAATCATGGGGAAAACACCGTTGAATTATTTATGAAATGTATGCATAGAAAACACATCCATATATTGTGAAGTGTGCTTAGAATGACTTAATATTTAGTTTTTAAATATACTAATTTCTTTAAAAATTTGTGTTAGGGGTTCAATGTAATGCCCCAAACTCCAGAATCTCGGAGTCGGTGCATTATTACATTACATTGGAATTATTACAAGGAAGAAAATTCTGAAGGAAAATTAATTTTAGCAGTCTTGGAAATATATATTACAAAATAAATACCCATAATACATAGGGAAAATAAAATAAAACATTCTAAAAAATAAACTGAAATAAGATCTGTAACACCCCAAGCTTCCCTGGTACACTTCTCATTGAATAATTGAGCAGCGTGTGTTGTACGCAACCTCGAGTTCCAAGACACCACAACCAATCAAAGTAGCTGTTATGAATAGTAATACCTACTTTTTGAAATTATATAAATTTTATATTTCAAAATGGACTTGATTTTTTGATTCGGAATATCGAAATTCGCCTATGTTGAAATTTTGGTATTTTTCTGAGAACTTCCAATTTTTGATGAATAGTAAAAAAATACTTAAAAACAACTTTTTTAATTAAAATAATTTATATTGATAAATTATACTATTTAGTGGTTTTATAGTATAATTAGAATATGATTTTACCATTTTATCTAATGATGGTCATTATAATTAATTACCCTTTGAAATTCGACATAAACAATTGTCAATCTTTTGATTGATATTGTTTCTTAAAATCACGCTATTTGTTTTGACTGCAGCAATAAATTATAAAATTAATTAATGAAACCTATATGTTTGGAATTTTTTAAAATAGACATAATTTTTTAATTCAGAATATCAGTTATATCTTAGGGTAAATTTTTGTTACTGTTCTGAAAAACATCAATTTTTGATGAATAGTGAAACCACTAAGTGGTAGTTAAAAAACTGCTTTTTTGTTTAAATGAATCTTTACAGCTTCTATGAATTGAATTTCAAAACTCCGACATAAATGGTTGTCATTATTAAGTAAAATTTGGTTCAATGGGATGAAAATAATTTTGGGTAATAGTAACTTTTGAGTTTTATTAACCGTGATTAGAGGTAATTAGAGTAATTTAAGGTAAAAATAATGTTATAATAATATGAAATTACCTTGAAACAAGTCCTACTCTTATATGATGACTCATGGCCGACCAAGACAATCCATGGGTAAATTTTTGGGGACCCATGGAGCCACATGGGTAAGATAATGACATTAAAAACTTTTATTTAAAGTAAAAAAATAAAAATGTCACAAACATGTATTGTTTTACTAAACCAATTTGTTCAAGGGGTCATACAAGTTATCATTTCATCTATAAATATCCATCGGAAATTTAAAATGATTTCATACATCATGTTAATTTTTTTATAATTTTTAGGCATTAAAGAATTAAATTTATTCAAGGGGTCATACAAGTTATCATTTCATCTATAAATATCCATCGGAAATTTAAAATGATTTCATACATCATGTTAATTTTTTTATAATTTTTAGGCATTAAAGAATTAAATTTATTTATCACACCATGATGATGCAATGATTACCTCATTAATGAACGATTTAAATAAAATGAAACGATAAGGTAAATTATAAGACTTACACATGTCTAAAGACTATTAGATGGGTGGATTTCAAACCCTTATCACTTTATCCTCGAAATATATCATTTCGGGACATTTAAAATCCGAAAATCATTTCATAATAATGTAACATTTCCTGACTTTCCAATAGTGCCCCTCCTCTCCTCTTATAAAAGGCCCCACCTCTACCACCTTACCCACACATCTCAAGCCATTTGACTCAGCCAAACTCTGACCAAATACTCTCTCAACATCCCTTTCTTACTCCTAGAAGCCTCACTTTGGGTATAAGTCTTCCCAAGGGAGCCTTTGGCTCAAATCAAAAAGAGTTACCCGATTTTAAGGTAATGTCTTCTCTTATGTTCTTTTGTTTTATTTTACTTCTCCAACCCATTAAACTCTTTTTATTACTTTATGTTTTAACAAAACCAGTATCATAAATATTCTAGGATGTTTTTATGATAAGGATTTTATTTACACTTACACACACCTTCGTCTAATGGTTTATAAACATACTGTTTCTGTGGGTGGCGAATTACTATCTCACGAAACGATTATTATTCATATATCCTCTTTAAACACTCTTTATTATTTTCCCACAAAACCACTATTAACAGAACATTTATAAAGTCACATAACCACTCTTTTTATGAATTCACTTTATTTTAACATTAGTTATAATGATCTATTCTTATTTTTTTCGTTTTATAATTTCAATTAAGTATTTAATCAATTATTTCATGGATACCATTAAGATATTCCCATGGGTGATGCCTTATGACATGATTACCAAACCCATTTATTTCCATGGGTAACCCTTTTTTTATTTCTTTATGAGGAAAACATATGCATGTATATGTTACTATGGGTGTACCTTGATAGAACTACAATTAATTGGGTAATTTTTTGTATAATTGGATTTTATGTATGTGATTATGGCGTAAACCTAATCTATTATGGGACTCTGTCCACCCTGTGATATCAACATGTCAGTTAGCTATGAATCAAGTTTATATCATTTCATATGTTGTTTCAACATTCTAATATTTCCCTGATCATATTATTCCATGTTCTATATATGAATATATATGTTTATTCTCAGTCCTTGACTTTTATATTATCATGTTATTTCTTCTGACCCATGTTTTTTTTTCATTTCTATGTTTATTTCCCTACTAGGACTTTTAACACACCCCTTTTATCTATGTATTCACAGGTAATTCTATGAAGTTGAAGGATATCAAATGGATTTAGGATCTCATTATGGAGATTAATAAAAGTATTTTTTATTCTAGAATTTGGTTGTCTAATGATATACCTAGTTTTCCAAATACACTAGGATTTTTCTTAATTGGTTTGTATTTAATGGATATTTATGTTAAAATTCATGTAACAATATGTGTAAAAGGATTAGGTCAGTATATTTGGTATCAAAGCACAATCTAATTAGATTTTGGGATTAGGACTAGAAAAACATAGTGAGAAACCTATGAATAAGTCTAAATATAAAAAAAATTAAAATGGATAAACAAGATTGAAACTTAGGGAATCGTATATTAGGATAAAATTTCAATTTATAAGTTATTACTTCCATGTTCATAGTTTTCTTTCAATATTATCATTGTTATGTATTCCATCCCCTAATTTTTATTAGTTAATGGAAATAAATAGGATTACATGTGAAAATAACCAATGTCATAGTTAGTGTAATGTTTTCTCAAATGATATTCCAAACTTTATGGGAACAAGATATCATAACATTATGAAATTACTAGCTCAACTGGATCATGTTATGAATAATAACATGAATCATGTATAAAACCCTACTTCTCTTAATAAAGACCAAGTTTCAATTGAATCAATTATGCTACAAATTCCTGCTACCTTTAGTGGAACTTTTAATTCCCTCATCCCTAAATAATTTATTAACTCCATTGAGAAGATATGCTCTAACCTCCAATGCTTAGATGATTATAAAGTCATATTGGTGGTCTATCATTTTTATGGGTAAGATGACATCATGAACATAAAGTCTAAACAGAAAATATTTTCCATGGAATGGGAAGGATTCAAAAAAATATTTTTCAAAAAATATTTTCCCCATTCTCTCTATTTTAAGATGTATAGGGAGTTCCTTAGACTAATGTAAAAAAAGGAAGATGAGTCAATCTGGGTATATGCACCAAACATTACAATGCTTTCAAAATATGCCTTTAGATTTTTTTTGATCACTAAAATAAAGTTGGATTGATGTATTCTCTATTAAAATCCTTAGTGATTAAATAATTTGAAAGATATAAGGAGATTTTTTATTGTTCCCTTAAGGTTGATATGGATATTGGTTACTCTCAGTGGTATCATGGTCTTTGAGAAAAAAATAGCATTTAATATGAGAGGATCAATCGATAAACCCCATATATGAAAGAAATCCCAACATACCATATGTTAAAATTGTGAGAATAGTCATCCCATGAACTGTCTAAAGGGAACCAGGAGATACTTCAAATGTGGAAAATATGGGCATCCATATAATAATTTTCTAAGGTATATGAAGAAACCCAATATTGAAAAAGAATAAATGAAGGTTAATATCAACACTCATCCAATTTTATGATGTTTTAGCTATAAGTAACACATTTATTATGTGTTCTAATTCCATAAGACAAGGATTTCAAGTGACAATCAATGAAAACAACCTCCAATGCAGCAATGACGGGAATATGATATCAATACTAATGAGGTGGGTCCTGATAATGGTGTGATGACATGTACACTAATTATTTATTAAATAATATTTAATGTACTATTTGATTCTTTTTATATTTATTATTTAATATCTAGAAATTTTAGTATAGGTACTCAAATACCACATAAAAATATAGAGGTTTAATTATCCATAAGAATATAAAATGGATAAATTATTTAATTTAATGTATATATCCCCTCCCCAATAAACGTTTATGGACTAAAACTCCCAAAAAATATTGTCGTATATCCTTTATAGAATTTTGATGCTAAATTGAAAAAGGATACTCTATTTTATATAAATCAAATATTATATATCATAAGAGGGAGATCACTCTTTACATCCTGAGGCATCCTCCAATTTTGTACAAATATAAGGATGATGAATATCATTTTTAATATTCTTATCAATAAGGGATATTATTTTTTATGGGAAAACATATCTAGATCAAATGTTTTAGACAATGGAGTGGATCATGCTTGAAGACATTCCCATTGTGAGGGACTACACTGATGTTTTTCATACATATTTTCTTAGTCTCCCTTCTGTATAAGAGGATGAATTCTCAATTGATCTTATACCTAGATCTCTCCCCATAATAAATAATCCTTATAATATAGCCACTATTTTGTTAAAATAACTAAATAATAAGTTATAAGAGAATCAGAAAAGGGGTTTTATACACCTGAGTGATTCACCATGGGGTGTACCAGTCCTATTTCATAAGAATAAGAATAGATGAATCCTCTTTTACATTGATTATAATAAGATAAAAAAATCATGATAAAGAAAAAATATCCCCTTCCAGTGATATATGACTTGTTTTATCAAATGCATGGCCCCAATTATTTCTCTAAGTTGGCCCTTAGGTTGGGATATCACAAATAAATGGTGTCAAAAGGATGGTATTCCCAATAATTCCTTTCAAATGAGGTATGGACACTATGAGATCCTATTTATTCCATTTGAACTCTCTAATGGTCCATGAATTTTCATGGACTTAATGAATAGAGTCTTTAGAGATTACACTGAAAAAATTGTTGTATTCTTTATAGATGATATTCTGATATACTCCAATAATAAGGAGGATCATGAGGAAAATTTTAATACTGGGATAAATAATTTTCAAAGGGAGAATCTATATGAAAAGAACAATAAATGTGTGGTATAGGTAGAAGAATTATCATTATTGGGGAATTTTATCACTATAAATGGGGATATCTACAGACCCTTATAAGATGAATTCATTTAATAAGTGTCCTAGGCCATCATATTTAACAAAGATCTATAATTTCCTTGGTATATATGGGTACTAATGATGATTTTTGAACTTCTCATAATTTACTAACCCACTATCCATGCTGAATCATAAGTTAGTAAAATTTGAAAGGACTAGTGAATGTGAAGACTGCTTTAAAGAGTTATAAAAGATTGTTATCACTACACTAATACATAAAATACCCACAAGTGGGTATCTCTATATGGTATAAAGTGATGTGTAAAAGAAAAAACTAGTTTAGTACAGATGAAAAATGATAAATTTATATCATGGGCCTCATGGAAGTAGAACTTTCATGAGGTAAACTATTCCACCCATGATCTAGAGTTGGTAGTTGTGATATTTATATTGATAATATAGTGAAATTATATCTACAGGGAGAAGAGTTTGATATATAATGATCATAATATCCTTAAATATATATTAACATAGAAGGATATTAATATGAACTAGTGAATACGGTTAGATTTAATTAAGCATTATAAAATCCTAGTCTACTACCATTCTAGGAAAGTGAATAAAGTGGAAGATACTCAGGTAAAAAAAATATCTTGAGACTTTATCAATGATGATAGTTGAGAATGATCCTATATTTTTAGACTTGTAAAGGATGAACATAAGAATCATAAAGTAAGAAATTCATCTTTCCATTCTTAAATGATTACTCAACCATCCATTTTTGATAAGATAAAGGATAATTAAAGAGATGATGTGGAAATTCAGAAAAAAGTTGAAACTGTAAGAAATGGAAAATCCTTGGAGTTTAAAACTGATGAGGAAGGTTTCATAATATTTGGTTCATGACTATTTGTACTATAAAATCCTGAGATAATGAATTATATTTTGACTGATGAACAAAGATTGACCTTCTTTATCCACCCAAGGAGCACAAAGATGTATCTAGATATTTGAGAGCAATATTGGTGTTCAAATATAAAGAAGGAGATCACAAAATATATAAAAAATTTCTGAGTATGTCAGTATGTAAAGGATAAAATTCATTGGTCTAAGGTTTTGATATAACCATTTCCCATAACCACATGGAAATGAGAAGACATAACCATTGACATTGTCATTGAAATTTTGAAGATATCTAGAGGAAATAATTTTATATAGTTTTCTTGTATCGTATTAAAAATATCAATTGCTTCATTATAATTAAAGAGGGATTATCAATCAATCAACATGCATGTACATACATCAGATAAGTGTTAACACCTCATTGGACACCACAATAAATTGTATTCTATCCAGATCTGAGATTTAACTCCATGTTCTGGAAGAGTCTCCAACATTATCTAAACATTGATATGAACTTTAGTATGGATTATAAGCCACAAACTAATGGCCATTATAAGAAAAATATTTAGAACACTATAATCCATGTTGAGATATTTCTTGATGAACATTAAAATAGTATGGAACTGACATCTTCCTTTGTTTGAGTTCTCTTACAATAATAGTTTCCACTCAAGCATCCAAATGGATCTATATGAAACCTTTTATGGTAATAGATGTAGAAAAACTGAATCTGAGGATAATAATGGTTAATGAAATAATCAAGTACATGATATAGTTGTGAAAGTGGTCTAAAAGGTAAAAACCATTTAGCATAACATCAGGGGAATCAATTTTGAATACCTTGTATATAGTACATATTGTATTCCATGTATCCCTTTTGAGGAAGTAGATACCTGATCCCTTACTTTTACATAATTTAGAGGTGGTATAACTGGAAAATGATATCCCTTATGAGGAGTAGCTGGTGAATATCTTATACTCTAGGGATAAAGTTCTAAGAAACAAAACCACTCACATGGTCAAAGTATTATGGTTGAACCATAATTATAAAGAGGTGACATAGGAACCAAAGAAATCCATAAAGTAGAAGTACCCTCACCTTCTTTCACCTTACTATGTAAAATGGAATTTCAAGGGTGAAATTTCTTAAGGGAGGAAGAATTAATTGACCCAAAATATTATCAATGCAATTTCCCTTCTTATAATTATGTCATATTCTATAAAGAAAATACACCACATGGAGAAACATTTAAAAAATTATTCAAATAAATTAATAATGATGCATTAGTTAGGAACTAAATCAATAATAATTCAAAATATTAAAATAGGATAAAAAATAGAAAATAATATAACTAATATAAGAAAATTTGGATATGATCGATCCACCAGAATGCCACTCACAAACAAAGTTATAGCAATAAAAAAATGTTATAAATATAATATTTATTTTGAATATGAAATTATATATAACCATAATAGAAAATATAAGTGAGTTAATAATGAATAAATTAAGTGGTATTTATGGTAATTATGGAACCTATATTACCATTACAAATATTCCCATTGCAATAGTAATATGGCCATTAGAATAGTAACATGGTCGTTAGAATAGTGACCTGACCATTAGAATAATAATTTGGTCATTAAGAATAGTAATGGGACCGTTAGAATAGTAACCACACCTATGGAAATGTAAAATAATATTTAGGGATCTTATTAAAATTAAAATATTATATATTTATATCATGATATAAATAAATAATTGGTTCAAAAATGATAAATTATGTGTTAGTATTTTTTTAAAGCATAAAGTCTTCAATTTAAATTATAATGTTTTAAAAGAAATTTATTATTATAAAATAGACAGATAAATTAATTTTATATAGTATAATAATGATAATATAATTTAATGACACCATTAGTAATTTTTCAAAGTTCCATAAAATCGATTATAATATTAAAATTGATGTTTTTTTTAATAAATTAAGATTTTATTCAAAAATTAAATTTCTCATATTTAGAAAATTATATTCCTAAAATAGATTCCATTTTTGAAATCTACAGTGGAAAATTGTTAGGGTTGATTTTTATATTTTTTAAAAATAATTGAATTTTTGATGAATAGTTAAATGCATTCATTTATGGTATTTAACATTATAATCCAATACATGATTTTTTTTATCATAAATGATGAAAGAACCCATTAGTTAAAACTACCATTCTCAATTTAGTATATTTAGTAACAATAATCAATACTTTTTATTTTCTTTATCCAAATAAAAAACTAATGAATATAATAATAAAAAAACCCTCTCCTTCCCTTATAAATACCACCCCTCACCACCTTTTATCCTCACACCTTCTATGCCTTAAAGAATACACAATATATTAAAAACCCTATCCTCCCCAATCTTCAATATTTCCAAATATTCTTAGTATCACTAAAAGACTAATCCAAAGTAAATTATGGGGCCCTTCAAAGAGGTGATATTCAAGAAGTAACATTCTCAGACTTCCACTTTTAATTTATTTTTTCATCTACCTTCCCCTCCCCTCCATAATCCAATATAGAATAATAATTGTATTATCATTTATAGAATATAATTTTATATTTATAATGGAATATATCCTATACATCCATTTTCTCATTTCCACTTATTCCAAGAAAAAAAACAAAACCATTGTCCATATTATGTCAGTTAACCACCTTCATGGATAATAAGTTTTCATTTTCCACTAATTCCTTCAGGAAAGATTTAAATTTACTTATATTTTTTAAAATTAACTAACTATGTATATTTTTTTTTATTTCACATTTTGGAAGTAGTATATGTTCATATAATTATATAAAATAAAACTAGTTTTAGATAGTCGGAAAACCTACCAAAATAAACTAAACATTTATCATTAATGTTATATTATTTGAATCATTCACATGTCCTAAAAAATAATATATGGGACCACTTAATATATTGGAAGTTAATTAATTCCATTTAATTTCACTTATGGAGAAGTATTGTCACTTTACAAGAACTTCCTTAATTATACACAAGTGAACTAACCATGAAACCATGAAACAAATGCTCCTAAGACAAAAAAATGATCTTTATAACTCATATAAATGTCAATAAATGAAATTAATAAAATTATAATAAGTAAAATAAATGTGGAAGATGTAATAAATTATTTAATTAAGGAAATTTTTTTTATTGAATATATTAGGTGCAATTTCCGATAATATTCAAACATAGGGTAAGTTATCTTTCTAAACCTCTCTATTTCCGTTGGGGTTATTATTTATTTCTCTCACCAAAATTTCTTAGTATACTATTGTTAATCATTTCTCCTATATTTGGTATATATATTCCAAATATATATATATTAATTGATCTTTCTTTAATAGGTAAATACATATTTTAAAAGGTTCTGTTCCCAACTCCTCTTGATGAGAATACACAATTAAAGGGAACTTCTCTGTTTCTTACCCTTTTTAGGTAGACTACACAAAATCTTTTAATCCTACAATATTTTATAAAATCAGTCATTTTATATTTAAAAAAAAATTAGTTCATTTCATGTTTTTATGTAACTAATTGTGTCTGTATCCTCTTTAAATACTCTTTATTATTTTACCTCAAAACCACTCTTAAGTGGCACATTTATACAGTTACCTAACCGCTCTCTTTATGGAATCACTTTAGTTTCACATTATTTATCTTGATCTAAGAATATTTTTACTTTATGAATGTACAATAATTATTTAAACCATAATTTCTTGGATACCATTATGATACTCCCTTTGGTTATGCCATATGAAATGATTACGAAACCCATTTCATTTCATGGGTAACCCTTATATTTATTCCTTATGTTTGAATTATTTTTTTGGAAAAAATATGAATGTACATGTTATGATGGGTGCACCCAGATAGTGTTCCAATGCATTGGGAAATGTTTTTTCTCAAGATATGTTATTTATGGGATTTAGGAGTAAACCTACTCCATTATGGGACTCTTTCCATGATATGATATCTTCTTGATAGTTATCCTTGACTCATGTTTATGTCATTTCATACATTTAGACCACATTCCTATATTTACATGATCATATGATTCCATGTTCCATATATGTATCCATATGTTTATTCCTAATACATTACTTTTATTTTATCCTATTATTCCCTCTGATTCTTATGTTATGATTTATTTCGATGTTTATTCCCTTTCAGGGATTTTTATCTCACTCCTTTTATATATGTATTCCCCAGGTTATCCTATGAGGTTATATGATCTAAAGGGGAGTTAATAACTCATTGTATACATTAAAAAAATATTTTTTATTCTAGGTTCATGGTATCTAATTGTGTACCTAGTGTTCTAAAGACACATGGATTTTTTATCCTTGGTTTTTATTTAATGTACATTTTTGTTAAAATTTAGGTAACAGTATGTGAAAAAAGATTTGGTTACTATATTTAACCTTCAAATCCCGTATTATAAACAATAACACTAATTTATCATAAATTATGGTACACCATTTCTTGAAATCCATTAATCCTAAAATTTAAATAAACATAAAAAATAATGATTATTTCAAAGTGATTAATAGGTTTAAAAATCATATATAAAAGTTGAGAAACATTTATTTAAATTAATAGAGGCTACCCAAAACCTTTTCATTATAATTTGATTCATATTATCTGTCTTAAATCACTAATCCATTTTCAGAGTGTTAATGGATGATTCAATATCCATGAAAAAATATAAAAGTGTATATAGTCATTGAATAAAAAAAGCATGATTCTTTAATCAATGTACATTTTAACACTACTTTAGGAACTTTAACTTTAGATGTAGTAATTGCATAAGCTTTTAATTTCTCTGTTAGCCTCTTCTACTATATATTCCCTTGATGATTTGGGTATTGGTTTTAATATTTTCCTATATTATTATATTTTAAACAGTAAATTTCATTGATTTTTCTCATTCCATTTTATTAATAATACATATGGACTTCATCTTGATATTTGTTACAAAGTCCCTTTCCTTTTAAGCATTTACTCGGATGTTTCTTTCCATAAATATCACATGTTTTACCCTCGATCATTCCCTTCTTTTCCTTTTCCCTAATTATTTTTTATTATTGCTTAGTTTTCCTTTTCTTCTCTTTTTTTCCATTCAATATATATGACTTGGATAATTATTTTTTTTTTCAAAAGGTTTTTGATTGCATATCTTCATATGATAAAAACGTTTTAGATACTAGTACCCTTCATAGGATCATATTAATTCCATCAAAGAAACAATCAATCTTTCTTTTCAGATTACATATATAGTCTATAGAATTCCTTTATAATATCATAATTTTTCTTCATACTCAAAAAAATTATCTCAATTTATTATTAAATTAATAAATTTCCATTTCATATCAATTGGTTTCTCTTGAGTAAAATCTTTCTCAAAGAATGTCACCTTAATGGTTTTCTATTCCATTCCATATATCTCCAAATCCTCCTTAGTATTCTGAATCAATGACTACCATTGATCTAAATATTCTTATAAAAAATATAATACTATAATAATATTTTATTTTTCATTACATCCCAAATCCATAAATATATCTTCAAAATAATTGATCTATTTTTTAAATTCTAGTGGATTAATAGTTCCATTAAATGATATAGGAATCTTTTGGATATAGTGGTCCAACATTAATAAATGATGCTAATAAAAAATAGGATTCTTTATATGGACATGGCTATTTTTCATAAACTGGGATAGTTCCCCCAATATGTCCATTATATGTTCATCCCAAAAACTCGCTATATTTACATTCTTATAAGGGAAATCCATAAATTGAATAAGGGTGTTGATATGATTTACCATTCTTCCACATGGCTTCATCTATAGATAATGAAGCACACATAATTATCTCCTAACATCATGCATATTGATCCATATCATTAAATCCACAAAATTTAATGATAATTATTAGGTTTTATCTTAATGCTCATTTTTAACACCCCAAACTTCCATGGTACACTTCTCTTTCGATAATTTAATAGCTTGCATTGTACGCAAGTTCGAGATTCTAACACACTGTGACCAATCAAAGTAGACTTTATGAATAGTAATACCAACTTTTTGAAATTATTTAAATTTTATATTTTAGAAGGGACTTCATTTTTTGATTCAGAATATCGAAATTAGCCTATGTTGAATTTTTGGTATTTTTCTGAGAACTTCCAATTTTCAATGAATAGTGAAAAATACATAAAAACAACATTTTTAATCAAAATAATTTACAGTGATAAATTATAATATTTAGTGGTTTTAGAGTATAATTGGGATATAATTTTACCATTTTATCCATAGGAGGACATTAGAATTAATTTCACTTTGAAATTGGACATAAACAATTGTCAATCTTTTGATTGATATTGTTTCTTAAAAACAAGCTATTTGTTTTGACAACGAGAATTAATTATAAAATTAATTAATGAAACTTATATGTTTAGAATTTTATAAAATAGACATCATTTTTGAATTCGGAATATCAATTATAGCTTAGGGTGGATTTTTGGTATTGTTCTGAGAAACCTCAATTTTTGATGAATAGTGAAACCACTAAGTGGTAGTTAAAAACTAATTTTTTGTTTAAATGAAAATTTACCACCTCCGTGATTTGAATTTCAAAAATCCGACATACATCATTATCATTATAAAGTAAAATGTGGTTCAATGGGATTAAAATAATTTTTGGTGAATAGTAACGTTTAAGTTCTATTAATCACGATTAAAGGTAATTAGTGTAATTTAAGGTAAATATAAAGTTATAATAATATGAAATTACCTTTACACTTGTCCTATACTTATTGGATGAGTCATGGCCGACCAAGAAAATACATGGGTCAACTTGGGGACCCCATGAAGCCACTTGGGTAAGAAAATGACATTAATAACTTTTTATTTAATGTAAAAATAAAATTGTCACAAACATGTGTTGTTTTACTAAAACAATTATTACATGGGGTTATATAAGTTAACTTTTTGACTATAAATATTAATTGGAAAGATAAAAATATATTCTAAATCATGGTAATTTGTTTATAATTTTTAGGCATTAAATATATAAATTTATTTATGACACCATGATGATGTAGGGATTACCTCATTAATGAACAATTTATATAAAAAGAAAAGATAAGGTAACATCTAAGACATAAACTTGTCTAAAACCTATTGTATGGGTATACTGCGAACCCTTATCACCTTTACCTCGAAATATATCATTTTGGGACATTTAAAATCCGAAAATAATTTCATAATAAAGTAACATTTCATGACTTTCCAAAAGTGCCCCTCCTCTCCTCTTATAAAAGGCCCCCACCTCTACCACCTTATTCACACCTTCAAAGCCATTTGGTTCAGCCAAAATCTACCCAAATACTCTCTCAACATCCCTCTTTTACTCCTAAAAGCCTTATTTTGTGAATATGTCTTTCCAAGGAAGCCTTTGGCTCAAATCAAAAAGAGTTACCAAATTTTAAGGTAATGTCTTCTCTTATGTTCTTTTGTTTCATTTTGCTTCTCCAACCCCTTAAACTCTTTTTATTCCATTATTTTGTAACAAAACCAGTGTATTAAATATACTAGGATGTTTTTATGAGAAGGGTTTTATTTACACTTAAACACACCTTCGTCTAATGGTTAAAGAACATACTGTTTTTGTGGGTGTCAAATTACTGCCCCACGAAACGATGATTGTTCAATCCTCTTTTAACACCTCTCATGGTGGCCATTAAGATGTCACTATATTTATATATGACATATATCATGTTTATGTTTTCCTTATTCTTATGTATTATTAATTTATGGAATAACTTTATGATTCCCATTATGGGTAAACACGATAATTTCATTTTAGGAAGTGCGGACTACCGCCCCCTCAAAGTGATTTGAATCGTTAATGTCATATGTGGGACGTATAAAGTATGGAGTAAATAATATTAAATATGTTATTATACTGGAATTATAATTTACCTTTATATAATTATTATTTCTTTCCATTAAATACGAAATAGAAATGAAAGTAGTGTTCATGCGTACGTACGGCTTACCGTCTCCATGAACGGTGAATTTCATTTCTTACCTCTAAATGTTATGTAATATTATAAATGCATGCATATACTGGATATATATGATATATATGATATCTAGATCATGAATATAATTACATAGATAATGGATATTTTACAACATGAACAACTTGTAATTACAATAAATTTATTGTTGACTCAAGTACCAAAGATCGACAAAACGACCGTTATTAACTTAAATGACTACATAATGTTAATAACATGGTAATAAGTGATATAAAAGGAATAATGAGGTTCAAAAAGGTCCTTAAGAAAGTATAGATTAACTCTAGTTTATTATTCAGGAGATTAAAGGACGATCGAGTCATGTCGGACACGAGGTAAGGGACATTGTCTCAATCTCCTTTAATTGATGCATATTTTGTTTTATACACAACTTTATTTTATACGGTTTATAAACCACTTTGACTTTTATTTTTATTGAAAAGGAATATTTTTATATGAAGAGTTTTTCTAAATGACAAAAATGAATGTTTTTTTGTCGTACGTATGTGGCAACAACAACTTCTCCGCCATCGTGACCATTATTTGAGTTTTGGATTCCTCTATAAGCCATAACTTTTTTTAAATGAAAAATAAATACCATGTTTTACTTTTATTTTGTTTTGGTATTGAATATATTTTTGATAATTTTTTTATTATATCAATGTTTTTTATAGATATATTGTGATTGAAATGTGGAAATGTTATGTTTCCTTTATGCATGTTTTATGTGATACAATTATGTTATGGTCTTTGATATGTTTAAACCATTTCATATAATGAATGCATTGGACTTGGTATGTGACGGGTGGAGCCCGATATAGCTACTCGATGCATCGGTAGGTCTCATGAGACAAACTAGTGTCTTGGCATGAGGCCTTTAAAAAACCTTATTTTCAGTCTTGGAACGAGGCCTTGGCTACGTGGTTATGATAGTCTGGAATTATGCATTCCATCATTATGAAAGTGGTTATTGATATTGCATGTGATTATTCGACTATTAAAATATCCATGTGAATAAGTAAATGAAATTACTTCATTTTATTTTTTCCATATTATGCTGATGTTCATGTTTAAATGTCTTTTTTTTAGTTATACATTGCCTTAAATGTTTTTGTTTATTTATGAAAGTTTCCACTATATTGTTATCCTTACTGAGAATCTGAGATCACCCCTTTCTATGTTTTATTTTCCCAGGATGTGAAGAAATATTTTATGACTGACCTACAGGGATATTCTGATGGGGATATGAGTGTGGACTATAAAGACTATATTATTGTGATTTTTCACTTTATGATGTAATGTAACATTTATGAATGTATCTAGTGTTTCCAAGGCTACTAAACTAATTGGTCTTTCGAGACTTGATCTTTTGGGATCATGCCAATGTTACGTAATAATGCACCGACTCTGGGTAACTGGGTTCGGTGCGTTACAGTTGATATCAGAGGAAGTTTAGTACTAACCTTGGAAGATAGATTTAGATAAACTCTGATTAGAGCACATAGCCCTAAGATAGACTTTGAGGATTAGTATAGAAGAACTTCCTCGAATTTTGGTATTGTAGAGATTTTGTGAGTTTTCCAAGAAATACATCCCTGTTTCGATACGAACAGGTAGAGGTGGCTCTGGCATAGATGTACCCAGGGATAAAACCCGAAAACACCGCTTTGAGCTAGACTCAAATGGGAACTGGTGCACGACAACAGGCCTTACTGCACTCTTGGTTACGACACTCCCAGGGGATATGCTTAGGATAATTATAATTTTCTTCAAAACCCATTATGAAGGGTTTATGAGTATATAATTCCTCAAAGAAAACATTTCTTTTTATGATTAGGGATTATATCCATAAACTGTTCAATTTATGTTAAGTGTTTTACAGGTATGGAATTAAGTATTTTGATTCATAAATTGATCTAGTTTATGCCATTTTTTAGAAATGGATCCTAGCGGAAGGAATGAAAACTGTATCAATGCATGAACTCCATGTAGGGATTTCCATCCTGCTCAAGATAATCATAATAGATCTGGTGATACAACTGGTCCTGATCAGCTTATCACCATACTGGGACAACTCACTCAGGTTATGAATAATAACCTTACTCGTATAGAGCCCCCTGATCCACAACGTGGAGGTTCAATGTTAGACCGCTTCATGAGGAAACAACCAACAACATTAAATGGGAGTACAAATGCCTTAGTAGCTGAGAAATGGATAAATTCATAAGAGAAAATATTCCTTTCCTTGGGGAGTAGTGAATGGAAAAAGGTTATCATGGCTGTTTACTGCCTCACTGGAGATGCTGATCAATAGTGGTCATTGATTAAAAACACAAAGGAAGATGATGAAGTATCAAATATGGAATAGAGGGAGTTCAAAGAGATTTTCTTAGAATAATTATTTCCTCATGACCATCGAGCAGATATGGAAAGGCTATTTATGAGTCCGAGACAAAAGGAGGATGAGAATGTTGCAAAGTATGAGGCTAACTTTACAAGGTTAGCGAGGAATCCTGCAGATTATTTATGTAACCCAAGAAGTAAGATTGATAGTTTCTTTGATGGGTTAAAACCATTTCTCCATCGAGATTTAGTTTCACAATATTTCTCAACGTATGAAGATATAGTCTCATGTGCTATCAAGACAGAAAAGGAATTCTCTAAATCTTATGACAATAATGTAAATCTAGAGAAGAAGAGAATGGTGAAACACGAGATAGATCAAGGGAAAAAGGGAAAGAAGTATTTTCTATTATGCGATAATTGTAGGAAGAATCACCCTGGTATTTGCCTAAAAGGAATGTGAATTTTTTATAATTGTGGAGAAAAAGGTCACCAGGCTTGTGATTGCAAGGGAAAGAAAAAGGCTGTCAATGTTGAATGCTACAATTGTAGGTAAATGGGGCATTATGAAAATGAATGTCCTATGCATCATAGAAAATTACCTCATAAAAGGCCAAGGGATCAAGGCCAATCTTATTCTGTTACTACAGTTGAAGTGGAATAATCAATGTATTGGTGCTTTTGGACTCAAGGATTATATTCTGGTTATAAGAATAATGTGATATATATAAGGATTGTACTACAGTAATTTTTTCTTTCATTGAGGTTTAAATATGATGAACGTAATGATATTTTTAGTGTGTGACAATAAGAGAAACTTTACTTTGTTTGGGGAATCTGATGTTACAATTGATTTTGGAATTTAGAGTCATTTTAGAGAAAGTCTGGATAGAGGTATTTTGGATAACAATAAAGGTTGGAATATATTAAGTTGAACTTTGGATAATATTATTTAATTTTAAAACATTTCTGATGATTATTTTTGGAATATTATAATACTATAGTTTTAGGAAAAGGACAACCTACAGGTCGGGGGATAATCCGTCATGTCGGACAAAGATGCAGGAATTGAACCCATAGCCATAGTGTGGCAGGCCTTTATTACCAACCACTAGCCTACAGGAAGTCTCTGGTTATTAAAAAATAGTTTTCCTAATCTAAATGGTATGTTTTAATATTTGGAACCTGGGACGATTAGGATAAATATAATATTTTTGAGTTCTATTATCTTTTTGAGTGAAAGATGAGTTTGGGGTAGAAATTAGTTGAAGTTTCAAACTCTACTTGTCAAGTATATATATATATATATACCTCACTCTTATTCTATGAATAAATTAATTCTTTAACTTCAGTGAAGGGATATTAAATAAAAAATGTGTTATCCTAATACCATATGTTTGGTTGAACTGATGATATTTTCATCATAGATTGAAGGCTTTGAGGCCCTCAATTTTACACATGTTTGTGATTGATGTCCTCAATAAATCCCTACAAATATTTACTTTTTCCTCCAATTATATGTCTCTAATTTCCACCAATGTTCTCTTAATCATGATCATAATTTTTTGGTGACTTTTTCATTTCCCTTTCCCTCTTATTAAGGCTAAATTTTATTAACCTTATTTCTGATATGGGTTTTCTAGAAAGGTATTATCTATTTTCAACCTTTTATTTTTTAATAACATTTTCAAATTTTGAGGACACAATTTATTGAAGGAGGGTAAAATTTAAAACCCCAAGCTTCCCTGGTACATTTCCGTTTGAATAATAGAGTAGCGTGTGTTATACGTAACCTCGAGTTCTAACACACTGTGACCAATCAAAGTAGCCATTATGAATAGTAATAACCACCTTTTGAAATTATATAAATTTTATATTTCAAAATGGACATCATTTTTTGATTCGGAATATGGAAATTAGCCTATGTTGAAATTTTGGTATTTTTCTGAGAACATCCAATTTTTGATGAATAGTAAAAAAATACTTAAAAACAACTTTTTTAATCAAAATGATTTATAGTGATAAATTATACTATTTAGTGGTTTTAAATTATAATTAGAATATAATTTTACCATTTTATCAAATGGCGGTCATTAGAATTAATTTCACTTTGAAATTGGACATAAACAATTGTCAATCTTTTGATTGATATTGTTTCTTAAAAACACACTATTTGTTTTGACAGTGGAAATAAATTATAAAATTAATTAATAAAACCTATATGTTTGTAATTTTTTAAAATAATCATCATTTTTGAATTTGGAATATCAATTATAGCTTTGGGTGAATTTTTGGTATTGTTCTGAAAAACATCAATTTTTGATGAATAGTGAAACCACTAAGCGGTAGTCAAAAAAACTAATTTTTTTTAAATGAAACTTTACTGCTTCTATGAATTGAATTTAAAAAATATGACATAAATGGTTTTCATTATTAATTAAAATTTGGTTCAATGGGATGAAAATAATTTTTGGTGAATAGTAACTTTTGAGTTTTATTAACCGCGATTAGATGTAATTAGAGTAATTTAAGGTAAAAATAATGTTATAATAATATGAAATTACCTTGAAACATGTCCTACCCTTATTTGATGACTCAAGGCCGACCAAGAAAATCCATGGGTCGATTTTTGGGACCCCATGGATCCACTTGGGTAAGATAATGACATTAATACCTTTTATTTAATGTAAACAAAAAAAATGTCACAAACATGTATTGTTTTACTAAAACAATTTTTACAAGGGGTTATACAAGTTATATTTTTGACTATAAATATCCATTAGAAATATAAAAATATTTTATACATCATGGTAATTTTTGTATAATTTTTATGCATTAAATAAATAAATTTATTTATCACACCATGATGATGCAGTGATTACCTCATTAATGAACGATTTAAATAAAATGAAAATATATGGTAAAATATAAGACTTACACCTGTTTAAAGACTATTGGATGAGTGTATGTAGAACCCTTATAACTTTATCCTAGAAATATTTTATTTTGGGACATTTAAAATCCAAAAATCATTTCATAATAATGTAACATTTCATGACATTCCAAGAGTGCCCCTCCTCTCCTCTTATAAAAGGACCCCACCTCTACCACCTTACTCACACCTCTCAAGCCATTTCTCTCAGCCAAAATCAGACCAAATACTCTCTCAACATCCCTCTCTTACTCCTAGAAGCCTCACTTTTTGCATAAGTCTTATCAAGGAAGCCATTGGCTCAAATCAAAAAGAGTTACCTGGTTTTAAGGTAATGTCTTCTCTTATGTTCTTTTGTTTTATTTTGATTTCCAACCCCTTAAACACTTTTTATTACTTTCTTTTGTAAAAAAACTGATTAGACACTAAATTAGGCTAATATTAATTGTTAATATACATAATATTCATGTTATTTATTATTCATAAACATCATTTTAGTGCATTTTACACATTGAACATCATTTTACATTATGATTGTAATACCTTCTTAAAATGTACTATTATGTGGTACATTTTTGAACATCATTTGAAGTACCCAATGATTCATCTAATTTTAAGGAATATAATTATAAATATATTAATTTGATATTCTTTTGAACTGGATATTCACTTCAATATGAACATTTTTCATTAAAGGATCAATGAAGATTCATAAAGGATGATGGAGATATTTGGCAATGAAAGGAAGCAATTCTGGAGAAGGCAGATTGGACACCAGCCCACTAATAAGAATGTGGGGCCCAAAATAAAAGCCCAATGATTTCCAAATTTCATGGGATTCTATAATAAATGTATAGGAACAAATCACACTTCAGGATCCAATTCTAATTCGACCTCCATGGTGTCCATTCAGGCAGCCCAAGTTAGAGATAAAATTCTGGGCCAGATTCTGCGGCCCAGAAAAACATCCCACTAATATGCTCATATCTAGAAATCCACAACTCTAAATGGGACCACATTTTACAGAAGGTTAGAATACAGATTTATCTCGATTTCTTTCTCTATGGACCACTCTGATTTGGCCATATAGAAGGTCTTCCAAGCGCGTCTGTTCGGTGAAGGAAAGATGGATGCCACCTCTGGTCAAGGGTGGAAAAATCAACTCACCCTTACAACCACCTATGGCCTACCAAAATTAATTGAGGAGACTTGGACTCTTGGAGGCTCGACCCAAGGGCTCAAAAATTCCTATTTTAGGCAATGGTGTTGCAGGATTTATGAATCTTGGGTGCTTTGTTCAATTGTAATGTTATGCTACAATTTTGTTGTCTCAAATTTGTCTTTCACATGTAAGTTGTTCAATTCACTTTAGTTTCTTAATAAAAGTTCTTCTTATACTATTATTCTATTTATATTCATATCACTTTGATACCGTGGATCAAGGTGTGAATTTATTCACACCAAACCTTGTGAAATTATTCACACAACAGTGGAGTGATCATTTTATTTTTGTTGTTTTCTTTACTTCTCAATTTCCTCCCTCATGAGTCTACTTTCCGCTTCCATTGAATCCATGGGATCAATGGAGGTATAACCCACTTATGGGTTGATACAAGGGAGTATCAAGGGGCTGGATTGGATGTTATTTATCACCCCATTAATTTATAATCATTTCTTTAATTGAGATTTTTATTAGATGATTTTTAAACTCCATCATCCTTGTTGAATTTAAGGCCGCACTATTAAAGTGCTAATACAAAAATTTACCTTGAAGTGCTCAAACATCAATCCTTCAAGTGTATAGTTGATTAGTATTAAAGGTTGTAGTCATTAAACCAGTAAGTGATGATGTTGTTTTATCTCCTTAAATGAACCCATCTCAAATATAAGAAATTGAAATCATTGATAAGTAAATACGTCCAATCCACCCCGAGCAATAACCTAGGATCAACTCATTATTTTAAATTTAATTCACTTAAACCTCTTAGATTTCCTTTAAAACCATCTAAAATCAACCCATGTTGGCCACTTCATAGCCAAAAATAGTCCATAGAATGTATGTGTCTATAGGTTACTTCTTAGGTCTCTGGGGATTCAACAACCCAAGCTAAACTACATGGACCGTCCTACCTTCTTCTATTTGGTATATTTGAGTGAGAATGAAATTTTGGTTCCATTTCTGGGGACCCAAGTAAGTCATATAAACACCCATTCTATTATCCCCCATTTATTCTTTTCTCATCCAAATTCTCTTATCTTGTCACTTTCTCGTTTTTTTTTTCTTTTGGTGCATGTCCGCATACACCCGCGATCAATCAAACCGTCTAGTTAGGGTGGATAGTCCTGGGGTTGGGGAGTAAAGTACACCAAGGGAACTCATTCCATTATATCCTAATCTTACTAATACTCTAGAGTATAAAATTGAGCCCATTTCAAAGTATGGTCTTCAAAGAAACCAACTCATAAACCTGGGTGGAAGCCAAAATGGAAACCAAAATGAGGCAACCCCAAACTTGGGGAATGCGGTCGATCAAACCATGAATGACTACCTCACACCATCTTGGACCAATTTCCCCTCATGTATTAGACACAACTCCCTAGGGGATTCCAACTACATCTTTAAACCCCATATCCTAAACCATCTTCCCACATTCCATGGAATGGAGTCCAAGATGCCTTAACTTCACATTAAGGAGTTCAATGACATTGTAGAAACCATGTGTCCTCCACATCAACTAGAATCAGATAATATGAGGCTATTTCCATTTTCTTTAAAGGATCAAGCTAAAAATTTGTTAAACAATTTGAGACCATCATCCATCAACTCTTGGTACCAACTACAAAGAGAATTCTACAAAAAAATACTTTCCCCACCATAAAATAATTGCACTTAAAAAGAGTATCCAAAACTTTTTTGAAGAAGAGGGAGAGTCATTCTATGAAACATGGGAGAGGTTCAAAGACACTCTAAACATCGTTCCACACCATGGTTTTTCTATTCCTGTACAAGTGATAATTTTCTATAAAGGGTTGGGTCCGGGGAACAAACAGTTCATTGATATGATGTGTAATGGAACCTTTAAAAACATAGCCCCAAATGATGCTTACGAGTATCTAGAAAGCATTTCTGAACAAAACCAAACATGGGGAACATCACCTTATTCTGAAAAGCCACAAAGAACTACTAGAATTCATACACTTAGAGAAGAGGAAAGCCTTAGGGCTAAACTCGCAGCATTCTCTAGGAAGGTTGAAGAGATAGACCTTAGGAAAGTCCATGAAATCCAAACTGTTGACCCTGTTTGCACAATTTGTGACAAACATGACCATAAGACAGAAAAATGTCCAATCATTCCATCCATCAAGGATGTTCTTTTAGAGGGACCCCCAGCAGAAGTAAATTCCTTGAACTTTAAAAATCCTCAATACCAAAACAACTTCAACTCAAGGTATAATGACTACCCAGTCTTCCGCTGGAAAGATAACCAACAACTTAGCCAACTACAGGAACAAAATCCTTACCCCCATCAGAACTACCAAACTCATAACCAGTTCCAAACCCAACCAATCCAATACCAACAACCATCAGTCCATTTTCAACAAACCATCCCACCTCCAAAATATTTCCCTAGGATAAACCAGTCTTCTCAAGAACCAACCCAAACTGTTCCAGAAAGCCTACTAGAACAACTGTGCAAACAAATGGAGAGGATGAACTCAGAAGTCTGTTCCCAAAAACAAGAACTTCAAACCATCAAAACTGGAAAGGCACCCATGCCTACTCAGGCGGTTCCATCCTCAACCTCAAGGGGAGAGTCAAGTTGTACTCAAACAACTCATGAACAACACAAGGCTGTGACTGTTTTAAGAAGTGGGAGATCAATTGAGAAACCTGAACAACTAATTCAGAACCCACCTGAAGATTCAAACTTGGATGAAAATTCAAATGAACCACAAGATCAAACTAAAAAAGCTGATAACAATGTTAAAGAAAAAACTCTTAAACAAACAACCCCACAACCTGCACCATTTCCTCAACACATGAGGCTGAAACCCAAGCCTGAACTGAGTGAAACATTGAGGGAAATCTTCTAACAATTCAAGTTGAACATTCCCCTTCTTGATTCCATCCAAAACATGCCTGCCTACTCAATTTACCTTAAGGGATTGTGCACTTTAAAAAAAATTCACATAAAAACCAAGTCCTTTTGGCCGCTAATGTGAGTACCACCATTCAAGGGACCATTCCCCCTAAGTTGAAAGACCCGGGTTTCCCTTACATAAATGTTGAACTAGGAGAGATAAAAGTTGTCAAGGCCTTATGTGACATAGGTGCTAGTTTCAATCTCATCCCATATGTTGTGTACTTCCAGTTAGGCCTAGAAGATCTCTAACCCACATCTTTCACACTTCAGATTGCTGATCGTAGCATTAGGGTTCCAAAGGGGATTTGAAGGACGTTGTGGTAAAGGTTGAAAACTTCATCTACCCTGCTGATTTCATTGTCCTTGACAACCATCAAAACATAGGAAATAAGGAACAAACCCCAATCATCCTTGGTCGTCCTTTCCTTGCAACAATCAACTCTGTTATCCGAGTTCAAAATGGTAACATGACCATCACCTTTGGGAACATGAGTCTAGACATGAACATCTATAATGAAAGCTCACAAATAGGGGATGACGAGGACATTCATGAAGTAAAAATGATAGGAAGCATTGATAATGAATCCATGTAACATCAAGGAATATTTGATGAATGTTTAAGTCAGGATGAGATTGATTTCCTTTGTTCATATGAAGGAATTTTATCTCCTTGGCTCGAATCATTTTTAAATTGCTCTTATGATGAAGTCTTAGGTCCAATAATAAGCGAAACCTTTCAAGAAACCACTTTCATGGAGACCACTCCAAATTCCTTCCCTAAATTTGATCAAGCCAATCTAGTAGCTGAAACTTCTACATGTGGGGAATCAATCCTATCTGAAACTCTAAAAAAAATTAAATTGATCCAATGTCCCAATATTCTATTGAAATTCCGAACGAACCTGATCTTGTATTGAAGGAACTTCTCGCTACACTCAAGTATGCATTCCTAGGGGACAATCAAACACATCCTATTGTCATTTCTTCTTCTCTTGAATCCAATCATGAAAGGATGCTTATAGATGTCCTTAGGAAGCATAAGAAAGCCATTGGTTGGACCCTTTCTGATATTCTTGGAATTATCCCACTTATCGAGACTCATAGGATTGTTCTGGAATCTGATTCAAAGCCATGTTGTCAAACTCAACAATGACTCAATCCTAATCTCATGGAGGTAGTAAGGAAAGAACTTCTGAAATTGTTAAAAGTTGGTATCATATATCCCATAGCTGAGAGTGAATGGGTGAGCCCAATCCAAGTGGTTCCAAAAAAGGCTGGAATCACAGTGATAACCAATGAGGATGGAGATATTCTTCCAACAAGGGTGAGTAGAGGATGGAGGGTCTGCATTGACTATAGGAAGTTAAACTCATTCACCAAGAAGGACCATTTCCCCTTACCATTCATTGACCAAGTCCTTGAGAGAGTGGCAGGTCATGCGTTCTAATGTTTCTTAGATGGGTACTGAGGGTATAATGAAATTTAGGTCTCCCTATAGGATCAAGGGAAGACTACATTCACATGTCCATTCGGAACCTTTGCTTTCTAATGCATGCCCTTCGTGTTATGCAATGCCCCCGGAACCTTCCGGCGGTGCATGATGGGAATCTTCTCATACATAGTAGGGGATTTTCTAGAGGTCTTCATGGATGACTTCTCTGTGTTTGGGGATACATTTGAGGGATGTATGAGGAATTTAGAGAGAGTCTTCTCAAGATGTGAAGAAAAGAATATAGTCCTAAAATGGGAAAAATGTCATTTCATGGTTAAAGAGGGACTAGTTCTAGGACATCTGGTCTTAGGTAGGGGGATTGAAGTTGATAAAGCCATGGTTGACATTATTTGTCACCTTCAATCACCCAAAACTATCAAGGATGTGAGGTCTTTCTTAGGACATGCTGGTTTCTATAGAAGATTCATCAAGGAATTTAGTTCAATATCCCATCCCCTTTGTGCTCTCCTAGTAAAGGATGCTCCATTTGTTTGGACATTAAGTTGTGAGGGTCCATTCTCAACCCTCAAATCCTCTTTCACATCTCCTCCCATTATGAAATCTCCAAATTAGAACCTTATTTTTGAACTTATGTGTGATTCCAGTGACATTGCTGTTGGAGTTGTGTTAGGAAAACGCTGTGATAAAACTCCTTATGTCATTGCTTATGCAAGAAAATCCTTAAATGATGCCCAAATAAACTACACCAATACTGAAAAGGAGTAACTTGCTATTGTGTCTTTTTAGAGAAGTTTAGGTCCTACCTCTTAGGACCCCCCATCACTGTGTTCACTGACCATTCTTCACTAAAATACCTCTTCAAAAAACAAGATGCTAAGGCTAGACTGATTAGGTGGATCCTTCTTTTACAAGAATTTGACCTCACAATCAAGCATAAAAAGGGCGGTGAAAATGTTTAGCTGATCACCTCTCTATGATGGAATTAAAAGACAACTCAAATCACCTTTTTGTGTCTGATTCATTTCCTGATGAACACCTATACTCTATGAGTGACTGCCCTTGGTATGCTGACATAGCCAATTTCTTAGTTACAGGAGTCATTCCAAAATTCTTAGGGACTCAAGCTCAAAGGAAATTCCTTTCTGATGTTAGACACTATGTGATTGATGATCCATACCTCTATAAGTTCTGCCCTGGCCAAGACATTAGGAGGTGTGTTCCAGAATCTGAACAAGATTCCATCCTTAAATTTTGTCATAGTGAGGCATGTAGAGGTCACTTTTCCTCTAATAAAACATCAGATAAGATTCTTCAATGTGGTCTCTTCTGGCCCACCCACTCAAGGGAATCCTATACATTTTTTCAAAGCTGTCCTAGGTGTCAACAAGTGGGGTCCATCACAAAAAGGAATCAAATGCCACTCACTCCCATCTTAGTGGTTGAAATATTTGACTGTTGGGGAATTGATTTCATGGGTCCCTTCCCAAACTCTAAGGGATATCTTTACATTCTCTTAGCTATCGATTATGTCTCTAAATGGGTTGAGGACATTCCTACAAAATCCAATGATCATCAAACTGTGATTAGATTTCTCAAGGAAAATATCTTCCCTAGATTTGTAATTCCTAGGTCTATCATTAGCGATCATGGAAATCATTTTTGCAATCTTCCATTCTCATCACTCGGGAAAAAATATTGAATTTCTCACAAAGTGTCCACTGCTTACCACCCACAGACCAATGGTCAAGATGAGTTAGCCAATTGTGAAATCAAACAAATTATTGAGAAAACTGTCAATCCTTCAAGGAATGATTGGTCTGAGAAACTCTTGGATTCTCTTTGGGAATATCGTACAACATTCAAAACCATCCTAGGAATGTCACCATATAGGTTGGTTTATGGAAAAGCATGCCATTTACCTGTTGAAATTGATCATAAGGCCTTTTGGTCAATTAAGAAAATGGATTATGACCTCTCATTGGCTGGAACAAAATGGAAATTGGATCTCAATTAACTGGAGGAATTAAGGATGGAGGCTTATGAAAATTCAAGGATCAATAAAGCTAGAGTTCAAGCCTACCAATCTAGGAATATCAAGGTCAATCATTTTGAACTGGGAAAACTTGTGCTCTTGTATAGTTCAAAAATTCCTTTACACCCAGGAGAGTTAAGGTCTAGATGGTCAGGAACTTTCATAGTGCATCATGTGTACCCCCATGGGGCAGTAGAGATTCAGGATCCCACAAGTGGTTACATTTTCAAGTTCAATGGTCAAAGTTTAAAACCATTCATTGAATCATTCAATAAACAGTAAATAGAGGTTGAGTTAACTTAGCCATCCAATGAACCAGGAAAAAATTGATAGATTTAGGGTCCATGTCAGGCTAACGACGTTAAAAAAAGCACTGCATGGGAGGCAACCCATGGTTTTCAAGTTTCCTATCATTTTCTTGTTTTAATAAAATTTATATTCTAAATAGGATTAATTAATCATTTTTATATTTAAAAAAATACTATTGACCTGTTCTTCTGTTATGAGTTTGGATGGGTATGAAAGGGGAGCACCGTATTCATCCATGTCACGCGGTGTGATCCCTAAGTAATACCTTACCCAAAAAATTAAAAGAAGACAATGTATCATTAGTTTGATTTAAAAAACCAAGAAAAACATGAAAAACCAAAAAAATGATGATACTTGGAATTAAATTAGTTGTTGTGTTGTTTTGTTTGTCTGGTTTGTTCTTCTTTTGGTTCAGGTACTATTTTGGGTGATACATGTTCAATCAAGGAGGTGCCTACATCCCCCAAGAGATCAAAGGAATAATTTGGAGCAGCAAGAACTTCAACTTCAACCACTATGTGATTTAATTCCATGATCCTCAGTTTCAATTTCCTTTTTGAACTTCCATTATCTGCCTCTACTCTTTCTAAATTTTCATTTCTTCAAACATTGGGGATAGTGTTGTTTTCACATGGGGGGGATATAAAATAAAAAAAATGCTTTTGTGTCAAAAAAACTGAATTATTTGAAAACAATGTGTAAATGGAAGGAAAAATTCCTTTAACTTTGAACATGGTAATACACATTGCACAATTTGAAACTGAATACCAAATAATTTAGCATACCTTGATTTTGATTTTAATCCTTTTATAATTTCATGAGCATAGATTTTGGAAAGTGTGGTTGTCCAATGTGATATTTCATCATTTATATTTTCATCCAAATAAAAAAAATCGCAATGCACGTCCTTATAATAGTGGGGTATTAGTTTAAGTTCATGGGGTCCCATAAATAAATAGCATAGGTTTGGTGATCATTTTAGTTTAATATGAGTATTCAAAAAAAATTATTAAAAAAATTGCGCGTAGAGCAATGAAATGACCTAATGCGTGGCTTTCGGAACTTGGGGATCGTGACACCATAGTTATCTGGTCTAGAGTTAGTAATTTTATCTCTATTTTTGGTAATTTGAATTTTTTTTTTGACTGAGTTAACTAGAGATGATGCCCGAGTATGTGTGCTTCACTTGGTTACCTAAGGTCTTTGAGCCAGGGAGTCATCGGTAAAGTCTCGCTATAGGGGTTGACTCTTTTGAGTGCAACTTCAATTACATGGAAAAATTGCAAAACAAAAAAAATCAAAAAAAACAAACAAAAAAATACAATAAAAAAATAAATACTCATTTTAATATTGAAATTAGATTTCACCTAGTGCTTCCATCATTCCCCCCTTGAATAAAAATGAACCCCCATGTCTATTGTGATGCACAACACATCCATATACTTAATTGATATTGGATGAAATCTGAAAATGAATTTAAACAAAGGAATGGGCTTGGGATTGAGATATGTTTATTAAACTATCTTGTATTAAAATATTTTGATGGGTTTCATGATTTTTTGGTATAAGGGTTTCTGGTGATAATTGTGTATTAAAATGTTTTTGGAAAAGGGAATTCAAATTTCATATTGTTGAGATATATTTTGCTCGGGACTAGAAAAACTCAAGTTGGGGGGTGTGATTAGCCACTAAATGAGGCTAATATTCATTGTTAATATACATAATATTCATGTTATTTATTATTTATAAACACCATTTTAGTGCATTTTACACTTTGAACATCATTTCACATTATGATTGTTATACCTTCTTAAAATGCACTATTATGTGGTACATTTTTTAACATCATTTGAAGTACCCAATGATTCATTTAATTTTAAGGAATATAATTATAAATATTTTAATTTTATATTCTTTTTAACTGGATATTCACTTCAATATGAACATTTTTCATTAAAGTATCAATGAAGATTCATAAAGGATGATGGAGATATTTGGCAATGAAAGTAAGTAATTCTGGAGAAGGTAGATTGGACACCATCCCACTAATGAGAATGTGGGGCCCAACATAAAATCCCAATGAATCCCAAATTTCGTCCGATTCTATAAGACTTGTATAGGAACAAATCACTCTTCAAGATCCAATGTTAATTCTTCCTCCAAGGTGTCCATTTAGGCGGCACAATTTAGAGATAAAATTCTGGGCCAGATTCTGCGGCTCAGAAAAACATTCCACTAATATGATCAGATCTCGAAATCCACAACTCCAAATGGGCCCCAATTTTATAGACAGTTGGAAGACATCGGTATCTCCATTGTATTCTTCTATGTCCCACTCTTATTTGGTCATCTAGGAGGTCTTCCAAGTGCTTCTGTTCTGTGAAGGAAAGATGGCTGCCACCTCAGGTCAAGGGTGGAAAAATCAACTCTCCCTTACTTTCCACCAACCTATGGCCTACCACAATTAATTGAGGAGACTTGGATTATTGGAGGATAGACCCAAGGGCTCAAAAATGACTATTTAAGGTAGTTGTGTTGTGGGATTTAGGAATCTTGGGTGCTTTGTTCAATTGTAATGTTATGCTGCAATTTTGTTGTCTCAAATTTGTCTTTCACATGTAAGTTGTTCAATTCACTTTAGGTTCTTAATAAAAGTTCTTATTATACTCTTATTATGTTGTTATTAATATCACTTTGATACCTTTGGATCAAGGTGTGAATTTATTCACACCAAAACTTGTGAAATTATTCACACAATGGTGGAGTGATCATTTTATTTTTGTTATTTTCTTTACTTCTCCATTTCCTCCCTCACGAGTGTACTTTCCACTTCCATTGAAACCATGAGATCAATGGAGGGCTAACCCACATATGGGTTGATCCAGGGGATTATAAAGGGGATTTATTGGATGTTATTTATTACCCTATTAATGTGTAATCATTTCTTTAATTGAGATTTTTATTTGATGATTTTTAAACTTCATCATCCTTGTTGAATTTAAGGCCACACACTTCAAGTGCTAATATGAACCTTTACCTTTAAGTGCTCAAACATTGATCCTTAAAGTGTATAGGTGATTAGTATTAAAGGGTGTAGGAATTAAACTAGTAAGTGATGATGTTGTTTTATCTCCTTAAATGAACCCATCTCAAATATAAATAATTGAAATCATTGAAAAGGAAATACTTCCAATCCACCCCGAGAAATAACCTAGGATAAACTCATTATTTTAAATTTAATTCACTTAAGTCTCATAGATTTCCTTTAAACCCATCTAAGATCAACCCAAGTTGGCCACTTTATATCCAAAAACAGTCCATAGAATGTACATGTCTATAGTTTACTTCTTAGGTCTCTGAGGATTCGACAACCCAAGCTAAACTACAAAGACCATCCTACCTTCTTCTCTTGGGTAAATTTGAGCGATAATCAAACAAAAGTATCTTAAATATTCTAGGATTTTTTTATGAGAAGGATTTTATTTACAGATACTCACACCTTTTTCTAATGGTTAATGAACATACTTTTTCTCTAGGTGGCGAATTACTGCATCACGAAACGATGATTGTTCAATCTTCTTTTAACACCTCTCGTGGTGGACATTATGATGAAAATATTTTTATATATGATATATATTGTGTTTATTTATTCATTATGCTTATGTATTTTTCATTCATGGAATACCATTATGACTTCCATTATGGGTAAACGTGATAATTTCATTTTAGGAAGTGCGGACTACCGCCCCCCTCGAAGTGATTTGAATTGTTAATGACATATGGGGGACGTATAAAGGATGGAGTTAATGATATTTTTATATGATATTATACTGGAATTATAATATACCTTTGTATCATAATTATTTCATTCCATTTAATACAAAATAGAAATGAAAGTAGCGTTCATGCGTACGTACGACTTACCGTCTCCATGAATGGTGCATTTCATTTCTTACCTCTAAATGTTATGTAATATTATAAATTCATGTATCTACTAGATATATATGATATATATGATATCTACATCATGAATATGATTCTGGAGATAATGTATATTTTACCACATGAGCAACTTGTAATTATAAGAAGTTTATTGTTGGCTAAAGTACCAAAGATCGATAAAATGACCGTTATTAACTTAAATAATTACATAATGTTAATAATATGGTAATAAGTGATATAAAAGGAATAATGAACATGAAAAAGGTTCTTAAGAAAGTATAAATTAACTATAGTTTATTATTCAAGATATTAAAGAAAGATCGAGTCAAGTCGGACATGAGGTATGGGACTTCGTCTCAATCTCATTTCATTGAGGCATATTTTATTTTATATACAACATTATTTTATGCGGTGTATAAAACCATTTGAATTTTAATTTTATTCAAAAAGAAAATTTTTATTTGAAGTGTTTTTACTAAACTATAAAAGGAATTTTTTTTCTTATGTACGCGGTGAAAACAACTTCTTCGCGGCCGTGACCATTATTTGAGTTTAGGCTTCCTCTACAAGCCATAAATTTTTTAAAATGAAAAATAAATACCATGTTTTAATTTTATTTTATTTTGGTATTGAAAATGGTTTTATTATATTAATGTGTTGTATTGATATCTTGTGATTGAAATGTGGAAATGTTATGTTACCTTTATGCATGTTTTATATGATACGATTATGTTATGGTTTATGATATGTTTAAACCTTTTCATATAAGGAATGCATTGGACTTAGTATGTGATGGGTGGAGCCCACTATAGCTCCTCGATGCATCGGTAGGTCTCATGAGACAAACTAGTGTCTTGGCACGAGGCCTTGACAAAACCTTATTTGTAGTCTTAGCACGAGGCCTTGGCTACGTGGTTATGATATTATAGCATTATGCATTCCATCATTATGAAAGTGGATATTGATATTGCATGTGATTATTCGACTAGAAGAATATCCATGTGAGTAAGTAAATGGTATTACTTCATTTTATTTTTTCCAGATTATGTTGATGTCCAAGTTTAAAAGGATTTTTTTAGTTATACATTGCATTAAATGCTTCTGTTTATTTATGAAAGTTTCCACTATATTGTTATCCTTACTGAGCATCTTAGATCACCCCTTTTTATGTTTTATTTTCCCAGGATGTGAAGAAATATTTTATGACTGACCTGTAGGGAAAGTCTGAAGGGGATATGAGTGTGGACTATACAGACTATGTTATTGCTATTTTTCACTTTATGATTTAATGTAACATTTAAGAATATATCTAGTGTTTTCAAGGCTAATAAACTAATAAGTCTTTCAAGACATGATCTTTTGTGATCATGGTAATGTTACGTAATAATGAAACGACTCTGGGTAACTAGGTTCAGGGCGTTACAAAATACATCCTTGAAAGCTTATTCAAAGTTCTCTTTTTCATAACCTAGGGAAAGAAACATAGTAAGGGTGAGCTCAAAATATTAGAAAGAATATTTATAATAGTTGAAATAATGATTCAATCTATATAGAAAGTTAAATAACTTAGCACAAATTCCATGAAAATAATTAAGTAAGTCATAAATAATGTGGTAAGTATGAAACTGAAACACATGCCATAAATCAATAAACTCAGAATGAACTACGACCATTCATATGTCGACAAAAAATATTGTAGATAAACAATAACTGATACTAGATGATGGAAATTTATTTCTTATCATATGTCATGTCTTAGGCTTATGAAAACCTATTACCATTAAGACCTTTCACAAGATAGTTTAAAATACGTATAGAAACCCATTTAATTTGGCCAACTTATTTGTATCGTAAGTATATATTGATGCATTGAGGATCTATATAATGTTTTGGATCTACCCATAATTGAAATTCCAAATCATTCCTCATAATTAATAATACCAATAACAAATCCACCTTATCAAATAACATTATTGAATGTGAAATACATATTTAACAATAATTCTCTAATTTATCAAATAATTGTCAAAGTAACCACCATATGAAAAATGAAAAATGGTTTAAGAAATAATAATATAAATTTTATAAGGATATATATATTAAATTAAATTTACAATTAAAATAATTACAGTAAAGTTATTTCTTATAGGGAAGTTAATAATCACAAAAGGAAGTGAGTTAATGTACATTTGAGGAGAATAATCCTTAGACATTCCAAAATGTACCATATTACTTTGAAACATTTAAATCATAATCACCAGAATGATATGAAATTAAATAAATATTTTAATATCATGAAAATATGAGGATTAATTATATAATATATCAAAGTTATTAGTAGGTATGACACACAAAATAAGTAATTAGTGAATATGACATTAATCTCAAAAATTTAAAAAGTGAGATGAAAAACCCTTACCATAACCTTACTCATATTTTGAGGTATTTAACCTACTTTATAGTGGTTTAGAATATGTTAATAAATAATACCAAAAACCAAAATCATGTTTATAATATTATATATATACTTTTTATAATATTCTATTACCTGTTTGTCAACAATGATTCATTATTTAAACTATTTCTGGTGTTAATTGCCTTGTTTTCCCAAGTATGTTTTGACTTGTTATTTGTTGTTATTATTACATATATCATGGTTTCATACTATCCAGAATTTAAAACATGAATAAATTATCTTATATATTAAGTACATAGGTATTTTAAATATCCCATAATATTTGGATATTAGAAATGAAGTGTACCGTTCAAGGAGATGGTAGGTTGTATGTATGCATGAATACTAATTTCATTTCATTACTGAATTAAAATAATGAAAAATAAATTATACATAAACATATTATAAGTATAGTATCGTATATATGTTATATATATGTTACTTATAATTATCAACACAATATTTTATATGTTCCATGTATGGCATGAAGGAATCATATCCCTTTGAGGGGGTGGTAGTCCACACTTCCTCAAATGAAATTATCGTATTTACAAAACATGGATAACATGAAGGTATTTCATAAATTAAAATTAACAAAGGATAAGACATTATTAATAACATGAATATCATATACAAATATATTTTCCATAATAAAAGACACCATGATGGGAGGTAAAGTAAAATTAAACAATCATTGTTATGTGAGGTGGTAACTCTCCATACATAGAAACACTATGGTCGTTACCAATTAGATTGAGTTGAGTGTATGTGTAGGTAGAAAAATTATCATAAAATGATACTAGTATATTTAGGATACTGGTTTCTTAATTTAATACTAGAATAATAAGAGTTTAGGGAGTGGAGAAATGTAAATGAAATTAGAAAGCACGAGAGAAGGCGTTACCTCTTAATCAGGTAACCTCTTTTGGATTGTACGAAAAGAATCCTTGAATTTATTTAATTCCATGTTTAGGATTATAGTTCTAGGGGAGGTATATTGGGAGACTATTTTTATAGATATTGGATGATCCAATGTGTCTTGAGATGTGTGAGGATGGGGTAGAGTGCTTGGCTTCTTATAGTGGAGGGGGAGTGACCCTTTTGTAAATACCAAAATGCATTCATTATTGGGGGGGGGGGTCAATCATAACTAAAGTGACTCCAAAATAGAATCATAATGTATTAAAGGATAATAATTTTCGGTAAAAACCGCATACACACAAAAATATGCGCATTTAAATAATTTGGATTGTTAACTTCTAGATTCCCCAATTTTATCATTTATGTTTTTATTAAAGAATATAGTTTTCTAATCTAATTAATTTAAAAATTAAGACTAAATTAATGTTATATTTATTTTAAAATATAATTCCAATGAATTATTAATATTTTAAAGAATTTATAAAATTAAAATAAAATTTAGTTTGTAAATTAATTTTAAAACAAGCGCATGTGACGCACTAAAAGGCTGCTTGAACCCAAACTGTGTTAACAATATATTCACATAATATGGGTCAATATGTTAATTATAAAAGATTAATTATTATATTAATAGACCATATTTAATATATATTAACTATTAAAAGTCACTTCACAGAATATATGATTTTTATTAATTTGAAATCATTTAATAAGATTCATTTATATTAAAATAACAATAATGTTAATTTTGACATTATTTATTTCATGTTAATTTTAAAATATCAATGTTATATTGGAATTAAAATATATTTGTTTCAAATGTGTGTAACATGATATATTAATATACAAAAATAAATAATGAAAATATGTATATCAATTATGTTCACTTTTAATATTTAGAGTGTCATTTAATTTAGTTAATTATTAACTAAGTAATCACTATATTGATGTTTCATAAGCATTTAATTACATAACCATATCTAAAAATTATGGATAATTTATTATGATAAATATAACCCATATATTTTTTAAAAGGATATATATAACCTAAAATATTATTTTTTTGTACATATATAAAAGTTTAATAAATGTTAAAAGTAAGGAAAGTTCCGTTTTTTCCTTTTTATTACTTACCCATTTATATAGGGAACTTCCATTTAATAATTTCCCAATAACCATTTTATTTCAAACTATTTGGAGATATGGTCATATATTTTTAAACCAATGGATTTTGGAAAAATTTAAAAGTATTTTTGGTCCTTAATATTAAGGTTTAGTCCCTTATTATGCTTAATCATACCTTAGTCACCATAATTAATTTCAATCACATTCACTAATCATTTTGGTCAAAAAATTAATTTGATCATTTTAGAAAAAAATATCATACTTATTATATCTGTGTATATCATTTTTTCAAAATTAAAATCATATAATTACAAAAATTATGATTAATGCTAATCCCGCAGACGGGGTGAAAAACCCTGTTTTATAGTAAACAAACATTCAAAAGTTTGTCATGTTTTTATATTCAAATTGAAATTAAAATTTATTCTAATGATATTAATTGTATAATTATATGAATAATTGATCTAATGTGACTCTAAAACAAATCAAAAATATAATTTATCATTAATAATTATTTAAATGAAAATGTGGTTTTAACCCAATTGTAGTAATTTTCACTATTCAACAAAAAAAGGAAGTTTTTGGGAAAAATCCCAAAACATCACACTAAAATAATTTCAACATTTTGAATTTTAAAAAGTTATATGTTTTTAAAAATAAAATTCATAATATTTTAAAATTTTATTTTCAAAATAGGTTCTCTATTAAAAGGAGGTAAAACTCTGTCTTGCGTGTAACGCAAGATAATTCAGTGGAATATGTAGAGCATGTTTAACATTATATATAAATAATTACAACAATATAGTTATATTTATTTGAAATGGAAAATATTTTAATATCTTGGTGTGCCACATTCTCCACACCATAATTAAACTGTGTCCTCAAAATTTATACTTGACCTCGGTAATCTAGGGATTGAATTTTTTTTTGAAAGACCCACATTAAAAGAAGGGTGAATATCCTATTTTATTAATTAGAGAGAAATGAAATTACAAAGGTCACATTTCTAGCATACCTAGTAGGATAACATAGGTAGAAAATAGAAACATGGACACATAAGAGAAATCTAACCATTACGTTCTGCTGGAGAGTGCTATAGAACATGTTCAGATTAAAGTTGTTAACAACAAAACCATAAACCATAGGCGGGAATAAAGGTCATTGATATCATACAAGTTTTTGATAATATGACAAAACTTTTGTTTCAAAACCATTTTTTCTATAGTTAAGGGATTATTTCACTGTATAAGAATATAAGTAAATATATGTTCATATAAAAACAATATTTTCCCTTTATTATGCCTCAAACTATTTATAATTCATATATTAGGACATGATATAACATATAGTGAAGTAATACATTAGAATCTAAAATGTCATCACATGATAATATTAACCCATTTTATTAGTGGTTAAATTTTCCAATATGTTATGATCCAATCACTTCTGAATGAAAGTAACTTAACTATCAAAGTGAACTTATCATTAGCCTGTAATCAACATGGAGAAGCTTTTAATTTTCACATTCCAAAAATGTGAATAACTTCATCATGTATCCTTTTAAAATATTCTAATAACACAATTTACCATGAAACCTTATTGTAAACATACGTTCTTCCTTATTCCTAAAGTATGAAACATGTTATTGGATATAATTCTTAAATCCAAAAGTGTTTTAAACTCCATCAATGATATCATAGACCACTTATCCACAAGTCATTAATCAGTTCCAAGGAAGTTTGAACTCATATAATAAGTCATTTCTTCATCATTATATTAAAATCATGAATATATGAAGAGTTTTATTTTCCCTAATCATATGTTTTATGAAAATCTTAACTTTCTACTGGATCACTTTCTTTGGTATCATTCATCATAAGATCTCATATCCTTAACAAAAAAGTATTCCAATAAAGTACTCGTATATTCCATAATTGTTATAACCAGAACATTGCTAATAAAATATTCAAATTTGATAATTATTGAACAATCATATTAATCATTCCTCTTCATCTGTGGTAGTTTCATATCTTCATCACTATCCAAAAGCATCATCTGGGGTATATTTATTTGAATCTTGGGATATTGATCTACACAGTGTCTCATCTACTTTTAGTGCAAGCATTGAAAGTTGGAAACCTTTTTCTTACCCTTTAAATCAAAAACATGACATCATTTTTCTCCACACTTATAAAAAACTCCAATACCCTACAAACATTTACCAGGGTGATTCTTTCCGTAGTTATCAAATGTTGGAAAATCCATTTTTCCCTTCTTCACTTTATTTATCTCTTTCTCTATCATCCTCTTCTCCCTATTAAATCCATCATACTCAAGGATTTATTTTCTTATCTTGTTAACATATGATATTATTTCATAATATAATGAGATTACATGGGTTTCTATTTTCCATAGAAATTTTGGCTTAAGACCATAAAAGATATGATCCTTCTCACTCTTTGTGTCACATGCATTGGTGTAGTTCTCATTTATTCTACTAGGTGACATTTATAAAAATGTCTATATACTTGATTAGATCACAAAATTATGAACTCTCTATAACTCTAAACATGGTATATCACATAACATAAAATTTTTCATCATAAATCCCAGAACAATAAACTTTGGCTACTTTTGGATAATCATTTCTTCTAATCCCTTAATAAAGGTAGGTAAATAAAATGTGAATTATCTTATACATAACCACTAGGAGTGTAAAAGTGCACAGTAAGGATAATTTTCAGGTACTAGGTTACCACGAGTCAAGCCCAGAACACCTTATCGGAGTGGTAAATCCTAG
This sequence comes from Viscum album, assembly GCA_963277665.1. Classification (NCBI taxonomy): domain Eukaryota; kingdom Viridiplantae; phylum Streptophyta; class Magnoliopsida; order Santalales; family Viscaceae; genus Viscum; species Viscum album. The sequence continues at coordinate 609,081,633 of OY728135.1, read as the reverse complement.
GTACATCATTTCTATAAGCACGTCCACTTGTAGTATCCAGATAGGGATGTATTTCTTTGAATACCCAAAAATTATATAATTTACCAAAATTATATGATGTTATTATAAAATTATCATCAATGTATATCTAGTTTAGTTCTCATTAATATATGTTTTAAAAATCTAGTTTCCATGGTTGATTCTAAACATTTTTTGATACCATCTTTAGTGCCCCGACCCCAAAAGCCTGAAGCCAATGCATTATTACATTACATTGGAATTATTAGTAGGAATAAAATCCTAAATAATAATTCAGTTTATGAATATTATAAATCTAGATTAAAGACGAATTACCCATAATACATTGGGAAAATAGAATAAAAAAAAGCTACACAATAAACTGAAATAAAACTCATCCTTGAAATCTTATTCAAAGTTCTCTTCTTCATAGCTTGGGGTAAGATACATAATAAGGGTGAGTTCAAATGATTAGAAATAGTAATTACAATGGATGCAATAATGAATAAATATATATGGAAAATTAAATAACTATTCACACTTTCTATAAAAATAACTAGATAAGACATAAATAATGTGGCAAGTAAAAAACTAAAACACATGCCATAAATCAATAAACTACGAATGAACTATGCCCATAGATATGTTTATGAAAATTATAATGGATAAACAATAACTAATAATATAGTAGGGGAATTTCTTTTTTATCATACAACATGTCTTAGGAACATGAAAACCAATTACTGTCAAGACATTTCACAAGACGGTTTAAAACACTGATAGAAACCCGTTTAATTTGGCCAAATTATTTGTCTCATGAGACCTTGTCAATGCATTCAGGAGCTATATAAATTTTAGGCTCCACCATTCATTTCTAGATGAAATAATTTCTCATAATTAATAATCACATTAACTAATACGCCTTATCAAATAACTGTATTGAATGTGAAATAAAGGTTTAACAATAATTCCCCAATTAATCAAATAATTGTTTAAGTGACCACCGTATGAAGAATAGAACACGGTTTAGCCAATAATAATATCAATTTTATGAGTATATTGATATTAATTTTATAGTCCAATTAAAATTATTACAATTAATTCATTTCCTCAAGAGATGTTAATAATCACAAAAAGAAGTGATATTAAGAACATTTGAGCAGAAGAATCTTTAAACATTCCAAGGTGTCCCATACCAATTTCAAACATTTAAATAGTAATAACTAGAATGGTAAAAAATTAAATGAATTTTATAATATCATTAGAATAACAGGATTAATGATATAATATATTAAAATAGGAAGTTGGTATGGTGCACAAAATAATTAAGTAGAGAATATGACATTAATCTCACAGATTTAAAAAGTTAGATGAAAATCCATTACCTTAACCTTCCTCTTTTTGTGTGGTACTTAACCTCAAAAATAGTGGTTTATAATATGTTAATAACTAATACCAGAACCATAATATTGTTTATAATACCATATATTAACTTCTTACGATATTTTATTACCCGTTTGTCAACAAATATTCAATATTTTGACTATTTCAGGTATTAATTGCCTAGTTTCCTCAAGTACGTTTTGACTTGTTATTTTTTTTCTTATTAATTATATTATGGTTTGATAATATATAAATTTAAACCATTAATAAAATATTTAATATATTTAATACATAGGTATTTATAATATCCCCTAATATTTGGAGATTAGAAATGAAGTCCACCATTAAAGGAGACGAAAGGTCGTATGTACGCATGAACGCTACTTTAATTTCATTATTGTATTAAAAGAATGAAAATTTAATGATACACATATATATATATATATATAATTATAGTATAATATCTATGTTATATATATGTTAAATATTTTTATCAACACCATCATTTATATGTTTCATGTATAGAATGAACGAATCATATCTCTTTGAGGGCGCGATAATCCACACTTACTGAAATGAAATTATCATATTTAAAAAACTTGGATATCATGAAGGTATATTCAAAATAAAAATTAAATAATAATAACACATTATAATTAAAATATATATGATATATAAATATAGTTCCATCATGATTTCCACCATGAGAGGCGGTAAAGGAAAATTGAACAATCATCATTTCATGAGGTAGTAATTCACCGTACATAGAAACAGTATGTTAGTTACCCATTAGATGGATGTGTCTATAAGTGTAGGTAAAAAAATACCATTAAAACATCCTAGTACATTTATTATACTATTTTTTATGTATATAATAATAAGAGTATAGGGATTGGAGAAATGGAAATGAAATTAGAAAGCATGAGAGAAGGTGTTACCTCTTAATGGGCTAACCTATTTTTGTTTGTACCAAAAGCATCCTTGAATTGATTTTTTCGCAAGGGGGGATTATAGTTATATGGTATGGATATTGGGATACTATTCTTAAAGATATTGGATGATCCAATTTGGCTTGAGTTGTGTGAATAAGGGGTAGAGTGCTTGCCTTTTTATAGTGGAGGGGGAGTGGCTCTTTTTTAAATCCCAAAAGGTATTCACTATTGGGGGTAAATATAACCTAAAGTGCCTCAAAAATGGAAAAATAATAGATTAAATGAGAATAATGGTCTATAAAAACTTCAAAAACACAAAAATATGTGCATTTAAATAATTTGGATCCTTAACTTCTAAGATTCCCCAATTTTATCATTTTGGTTTTCATTAAAGCATCTAGTTTTCAAATATAATTATGTTAACCATTAATAATAAATTAAAGTGAGCATTGTTAGAAAATATAAATCCACTTAATTATTTAAATAATATCTAATTTATAAAATTAAAATCCCTTTTTTTTGTAAATTAATTTTAAGACAAGCGCATGTGACGTGCTATAACGCTGCTTGAACCCAGACCGTGTTAGCAACATATTTAAATAATATGGGTCAATATGATAATTATAAAAGATTAATTATTCCATTAATAGACTATATTTATTATATATTATCTCTTGAATTTATCTTGGAAGAAAATAGGATTTTTATTCATTTTAAATAATTTTATAAGATTCATTTATATTAAAATAACAATAATGTCAATTTTGACATTATTTATTTAATGATAATTTTAAAATATCAATATTATAATGGAATTAAAATATATTGGTTATAAATGTTTGTAAAATGATATATTAATATAAAAAACTTAAAAAATACAATAATTAAATCAATTAACTTCACTTTTAAAATTTATAGTATCATTTATTTTAGTTAATTATTAATTAAATAATCACTATATTGACATTTATTAAGATATTATCTACCTGAACCATCTATAAAAATTGTTGATAATTTATTACTATAAATATAACTAATATATATTTATAAATTATATATATAACCTAAAATATAATTTTTTAACATATATTAAGGATTTATAAATGTTTAAAGTAAGAAAAGTTCCCTTTCTTTATCTTTTTCCTTACCCTTTTATATAGAGAGCTTCAATTTAATAATATCCCAATAACCCATGTATTTCAAAACAATTGGGGGAATTGTCAATGTTTTTTCAACCAATGGATTTTTTAAAAATGTACAAGTCATTTTGGGTTTTAATATCAAAGTTTAGTCCCTCATTAAGCTTAAGCATACCTGAATCACTATAATTAATTTTAGTCACATTTACTAATCATTTTGGTCAAAAAAATTAAGTTGGTATTATGAGACAAAAAATATCAAACTAATTACATACATTTATGTTGTATTTTTATAATTCAAATAACATAAGTGATAAAATTAAGATTAAAACTAATCATATAGATGACGCGAAATAATGGGTTTTTAATGTAGAAAAACATTCGAATGTTTGTTAAGTTTGTATATTCAATTTGAAAGTAAAACTGATTTTAATGATATTAATTTTATAAATAGAATTATAAATGATCTAATTTGACTCTAAAATAAATCTGAAATATAATTTATCATTAATAATTATGCAAACGAAAATTTTGTTTTTAACTAAATTATAGTAATTTCCACTATTCATAAAAAAATGATGTTTCTCAGAAAAATCCCAAAAATTCACCATAGGATAATTTCAACATTATGAATTCAAAAATGATGTTATTTTTAAATAAAATTCATAATAGTGTCAAAATTTAGTTTTAAATTGGGTTCTCCCTTAAAAGGTGGTAAAACTCAATCTCGTGTGTAACACAAGGTAATTTAGTGTCATATGTAGCATAAGTTTAACAATGTGTATAAATAATTTCAATAAAAAATATATTTATTCTAAAATTAAAATATTTTAATGTTTTGGGGATCCAAAGTCAAAAATATTAAAAATACAATGGAAGGATTTGAAATCAGTGAAAAATGAATATAGACTGATTTTTGAAATCTTAGAACTAATGACATATAATTATAAGTTACGGTTTTCCTGGCATGCACGTAAACACATTTTCAATGTTTGTAATCACAAAAATGTGTAAGAAATGTTAAAAAACGAAGAATATGACCTCATATTGATGTTAATGCATGGTAAAACCATAGTTTAATTATTTTTTATGTATACACATAGACAAAACATCCATACGACATGCATTGTGCTCTGAATCACTCAATTAGAAATTTTAAATATACCAAATTCTTAAAAAACATGTTTAAGGGGTTCAAAACAATGAAAACTAAATAATATGAATTTAAAACCATTTGAAAATGGTCGTAGATTTATTTTTGAAATTTAAGAACCAACACCACATCATAACACTTTACTATTTTCCTAAGATTCCCCTAAACACATTTTATGTTCATTAAAACACAAAGAATTTTGGGTAATGGTCAAAACCATAGAGAAATATCTCAGTTTGAGGTGAAATCAGAGGATAACCGCCATTTAATTTTTTTTTTGTATTTTTTCACATTGAAAAAATATATATCTGATGTGTGTTGTTCACTGAATGACTCAATAAGCAGTTTTTAAAGATACAAAAGTCTCTAAAAACTTGCGTCGGGGGGTAAAAAATATGAAAAGGATGTCATAGAGATATAAAATCTTAGTAAAATTACTATAGATTGATTTATGAAATATAAGTACCAAGTACACATCATTTTAAGTTATGATATTCATAAGAAGCATGTAAACTTGTTTCTCGTGTTTTAAAACACTAAAATGTGTGTTTAAAGGTCAAACCCATTGGAAATGGTCTTATGTTTATGTGAAATAATTTTAAAACCTTCGATGAATTATTTTTGGTGTATATTCGTAGATAAAACATCTATCCAACATGTGATTTTCTATTAATGACTCAATAAGAAATTATTACTGATACTAAAGTCTTTAAAAGTGTGTGTCAAGGGGTCAAAACTACAAAAATGACATCAGATGGATGTGAAATCAGAGGAAAATGACTATGGATTTGTTTATTAAATGAAGGTACTGATAACACATCATTATAAGATATGATTTTCCCCATATTCTCAAAAATATATTTTAAATTATTTGAAACACTAAACATGCATGTAATAGTAAAAACATAGAAAACAATAGTATATTGACTTTAAATCATGGGAAAATCACCATTGAGTTATTTTTTATATATATTCATAGAAAACACATACATATGATGCACAATGTTCTCCAAATTAATCAATAAAGATTTTTTTAAGATATACAAGTCTTTTAAAACAATTTTTAAGGAGCCAAAAATTATGAAAAGGACATCATATAGTTGTGAAATAATAGGAAAATGACCATAGATTAATTTTTAAAACGTACGAACCATCGACATGTCATTCAGAGTAATGGTTTTTTTTGGGATGCCAGTAAACACGTTTTCAGTGTTCTAAAACCCTTAAATGTTCAAGTACAAGTCAAAATCATATAAAATGACTTCAGATTGATGTGAAATCATGGGATTACCACCATTGAGTTATTTTTTATGTGTAAACATAGATAAGATTTCCATATGATGTGCGATGTTCTCTAAATGAAACAATAAGTAGTTTTTAAAGATACCAAAGTCTTTAAAAAGTGCGGCATGGGTCAAAACAATGAAAATGACATCATATTTCTATGAAATCATAGGAAAAGGCCATAGATTTATTTTTTAAATATAGTAACTGATGAAAAATACTTTTGAGTTACTATTTTCTTAGGTTTCTAGTATATGTGTTTTATGTGTTTTGAAACACTAAAATGTTTATGTGATAGTCAAAGGCAAACGAACAACCTAAAATTAAAGTGAAATCATGGGAAATCCACTATTCAATTAATTTTGAAATATAATAATTGATCCCCTATAAAAGTATTAATTATTTTTATAATATAAATTTTAAGCACACTACCTGTTGATTTAGAAATCGATTAGATGATTACATACTTATCAATTTTTAGATAGAAGGGTTGAAACATATCTTAAATATGGATGTTTATGTTTTCAATTTTTTGTATGATATATTATTCTTTTATGTTAAAATATATTTTATTTTATTAACAAAATAACAAATGTTATGTGTAACTTTCTGAATATATCTTGTTTATATTCTCTTTAACATTTCATTTCTTAAATATTTTGGTTTTATTATACGTGAAATATTCTTATAGTAGGTAGGATCATGATCCCTAAAATTATTCATAAGGTAGTCATGAGGTTTCTTAGTTTCTATGGCGTGTCTAATTGTTATCAATGATTATACAGTAATTATGATTTATTATGTTCGATTCTAATTTTTATCCTCTTTTTTGTTGCATTTGATGACATGATGTGGTCAATTCTAGTTGAATAAATGATATGTAAGTGGATAGATGAAGTGGATGTTTTGATATGAAAATATATTGTCCATTATTTTTTGGGGGTGGTGGACATATTTTATATGTATATATTGGTGACTAAGGTTACCAGTTGACTGAGGTTGTGAATTGACTGAGGTTATAGTGATTGAGGTTGTATATATATGATTGTGGATGTATAATGGTGTATGTTTGATGATTTTATTGTGCATTAATTATTTATTTTATTTTATGTCATTGAAAGGTGTTATCGTGGGCACTCCCAAATGATGTGTGGTTTTTTGGGTACTTAGGAGCAATAGAGTGTGGCTAACCCAGGTCGTCTCTCAAAGAGGACGTAATTAAAACAACTTATTTTATGTATTATGAAAATAAAAATAAATTAAATACAAAAAATTTAAAATAAGTGTGGGGTTTTTTATGTTTATAAAAGAAGAATAAAAATTATTATTGAATAAGATTGTAATTTATTTTTGAAATGTTATTGAGAAAACAAAACAAGAAGATGTTATTTATAAAATATTTCCGAAGGTTTAATTTATCTAACTCTGCCTCATCACTTAATTATCACTCATTATCATTAAAATTAAAATCCACTTAATTATTATCCCCTTATTTTTTAACCCTCATACCCTACAATAATTAAATTAACCACCAAGATGAAATTTATTTAACCCTAAGCTAGCTTTAGAAAATCCAACCGTAGCACCATGATTTGATTGTTGTTATAAGGATAGATTATGGTAAGTGGTAAATTAGGGGACACATCCATTCTGTAAATGAGAAAGAATTTATTTTGGGGATTTTTTTTATCTTTTCAAATTTATCACATTTTTTTTGTTTTATCAATTGATAACATGCTCCTACAATTCACACATTACATGACCTCGCGTGTTTGTGTGTTAATTTTTTAATTGGTTTATTAGTTTCTTTTAAATTAAAAAATCTATCCATAGATCATATTAAGTGAATTAAATGAGGTCATTCATTTAAAATAAATAAATTAAGAAGGTAAGAGGTTAAATTATTACTAAATAACCTACCCTTCCATGGGTGGTGTAGTCATCATATAAACTTTTTTGCATTCACAAAGGATTAGAAATGATATAACCTAATAATTTTTATACTCTTGAGTTCCAGAAAAAATAAGTAAACGAAAAAAGAATAAAATTTAATAAAACATATTAAATGGAAGAGAAACTAAGAAGTTTATTTTGAAAATACAAACATTACAACATGATTAAGAATAAAAAATAAGACTTCGATGAAGGGATCCTTTCATCAAGATATTTCCTTCTTAAAATTCATAGATAAATATAGTTAGAAAAATATCCTGATTTAAATTGCATCCAATCGAATTGATAAGATACATATTTATAGAGTGGAGGGTAGGCTAGGGTTATAAGAGGATTCAAGTGTGAATGGGGAAATTCATCCAAATATTTTAATCCAAGTTGATCGGCCTTTTTGACCTCAAAAACACATGAACTCGTTTTCCTTAAATAAAGATAATTTTTGATAAATTGGTTCTTCTTTATTTTGTTAAAATTTGGGCCTAATACAAGAAAGGATAAAGATGTTATGGCCCAAATACTGAAGTGGTGTCCAATCCGGAGGGTCCAATCCATCTATGAAATTATATCCCATTTACCCCAATCAAATGTGAGATATAGATCTAAAATAATGTATAAAATTTTTATACCATTAAGTGAGGAACACTGTTACAAAATTTTAAGTTAAATAATTCTATGAAAAATATTTATTGTCAAAATACTATAGTCCACTCTAAAGGGTCAAAACTAGAATTTTCATCAAATTTGAAAATGAATGATTGAATCCTAAATATTCCATAAATGAACATACTTAACACAATTTTAGAAAATTATTTCATTTATTATCAATAAAACATTCAATAAATATGTGTTTTATCAACTCCCCCATACTTACAATTTTTCACTCGTGGGAAAAAACTTGTATCATGTAATCTAGAAAATTGATGACAAGATTTTCATAATTATATTTCCCAGTCCACATTGGTAATATAGGAAAATTAAGAATCTCATAAAGAGTAAATCTCAATAAATTTGGAATTCACTATCTCATAAATTTTATCTAATCCAAATCCAGTTAATTTTATTGTCTTATAAATTATATCAAAACCATTGATGTGAAATCATTGGATGATTTTATTTGAATTATTTTTTCTATCTATGTTTAAGTAAAACATCAATTGGATGTGCAGTGTTCATGGATGGAGAAAATAATAAGTTTTTAAAGTTTTAAATATGTTTAAAAACATGCTTAAAGGGGTAAAAATCAAGAAAAAAACCATTAATTATTGTAAAATTAAACAAAAACAATGATATAATGATTTTTAAAATGTTGAAATCGGAAGAACATCAATCCGAGGTGTCCTTTTCTCAGGATGACTAAAAATGAAATTTTAGTGTTTTAAAATACTAAAACATGTGTCTAATGGTAAAAACCCATAGAAAAGGAAATATTAATGATGTTAAATAATATTATGACCATATTTTTACTATTATTTATGTGTGTGAGAAAACTTCACATTAATTCATTATACAGAGTGCCTAGAACGTCCGAATAAGTGATTTTTAATGGTTTGATGACCTTAAAAAACATGGGTTTGAGGCTTAAATCCAAAAAATTACCTCTTATTATTGTTACATCATATAAAAACAACCAAACAATGATTTTTGAAATTTCAAAACTAATCGAATTTAATTCCAAGGTGTTATTTTCCCAAGAAGACTGAAAACACACTTTTCATGTTTAAAAACACAAAACCATGCATGTAACAATACAAATAATCGAAAATGACCTTATAATGTCTTTAAATCATATAAATACAATATTTTTATTATTTATGACATGTATTAGTGTATGGAACATCATATTAACATGTGGTGTGTGTGGACAGACCGAATAAACAATTGTTAAGTGTATGATGGCCTTTAAAAACTCGCATCTGTTGGTCAAAACAAATAAAATAACCTCTAATTACTTTAGAATCACATGATAATATCTTCAGAGTTAGTTTTGAAAATTTTGAATAGAAAAAACAATAATATGAGGCGTTGTTTTCTCGATATAACCGAAAATTAAATTTTGTTGTTTTAAAACACAAAAATATATGTGTAAAAATAAAAACCATAAAAAATAACCTAAAAGTGACATGAAATCAAACTAATATTGTTCTTGTATTATTTTTGATGTGTATGAGTAGATGAAACGTCAATCCAATATGTGGTGTGCCCAAAATTGTTTAATAAATAGTATTTAAATGTTTCATGACCTTTAAAAATGCATCTTAGGGGGTCAAAACCAAGAATATTTGATAGTCATGGGATTATACAGAAACAACCTCGAGTGATTTTTGAAATGTTTGAATTAATGAAAAATCAATTAGAGTTTTCATTTGATTGAGATGACTAGAAACTCACTTTTAGTGTTTCAAAACACTAAAACAAGCGTGTAACAGTAAAAACCATATCAAATGACCATTTAATGATTTTAAATCATATAAAAACATCATTGAATTATTTTTTATGTGTAGGAGTGGACGAAAAATCAGTTGGACATGCAGTTTTCTCGAACAGATTGAATAAGCTGTTTTAAATTAAAAATTGTTTTGAAAATAGTGATAAATTGAAAATCAAATGTCTTTTAATTGTTTAGGGTACTATTTTTTAATTAAAATATTCTTCTAGATATCAATTATTATATTATTTATGATTTTTTAGATATTACACTAGATTTAATTTTTAATCTATATGATTTTCAATTATATATGATGATGAGTTCAGTGTGTAGAAAATTATTAGATGATTTTACCTATTATCTTGTGAAATTATATATTTTGTAAAAATTTATTTAATATTTGAATCACAGTTTCTTTTTTTTAAATTCTTATTTAATTTTTTAAAATAAAATATCTATAGATAATGCAAAAATGTGGTCGCTAAAGGTGTTGTCTGTGTGTCCTATAACGGCCAATATTTAGTGTCCCCTACTATATATAGGATGATATTCAGCACTGATATTTATTAATGCTAAAAAACATATAAAGGGATGATTTAATCAGTTCTAGAATAAAAAGTTATGATAAAAGGGAACCCTTTTTAGTGCTTTTGTTAGCGATAATAAAGGAACCACTTTTTTAGTGTTTTTCTTAGTGCTGGTAAAATCTCCACATTTAACAGTGTGAAATAATGTTGATAAAGGGAACAATGAATATTTTAATATATATATATATAAATATCACTATATTTCTAAATAAGAAATATTTTAAAATAATTTTATATATCTTCATATAATATATAAATATGATTTATATAACTTTTACTAAAAAATTATTATCAATCTTATTTTAAAAATTATAGAAATATATAATATCGAAATTATATTATTCAATAAAAATGTTCAATAATATATATATATATACATTAATTACAAGATGTTTATATAATTAATATAGAAATGATATATTATTTAAATAATTATATTCATATATAAGTGAATATATTTATTTAAATTTGTTATTCATATTTAAATTTATATATTTACATTCATATTAAATAATTTAAAATATATGTACATGTATTTATATGTAAATGTATGCATATATATTTATGTGGATGTATGTGTATGTATGTAAGTGTATGTGTATGTGTATGTATGTGTACTTGTATGTGTTTGCATATGAGTATGTGTATGTATATGTGTATGTGTTTTAATGATTATGTAGTATGTGTATTTATGTGCATGAATTTGAATGTAATTCTATGTATGTCTATGTATATTCATAGCCATGTGTAAGTTTATGTGTTTGTGTTTTTCTATGTGTTAGTGTATATGTGTATGTGTATGTGTATGTGAATGTGTATGTGTATGTGTATGTGTATGTGTGTGTGTGTGTGTGTGCGTGTGTGTGTGTGTACATGTATGTATATGTTTATGTATGTGTGTATATGCATGTGTATGCGCAATTTTATGTGTATGTGTATGTATGTTTATGTAGTATGTGCATGCATGCATATGTATGTGTATGTATGTGCATGCACGTATATGTAATTTTATGTATGTGTACCTGAAGACATACTTGTATGTGTGTTTGTGTGTGTGTATTTGTTTGTGCGTTTCTCTGTGTGTGTAGGTGTATGTATTTTTATATGTGTGTCTATGTGTATGTTTGTGGGTACGTGTATGTTTGTTTATTGATTTAATATTATTTATTCATTTTTAATATTTCTCTATTTTTAGTATTTAATGTAATCTATTTATTTATAATATTTATTTATTTTTAATATATATTCATTAATATTTTTGCAATATATTCAATTTTGGTTCTTATTTATTCATATTTAAATATTTGTACATTTAAATAAATATTCCTATTTTAATTATTATAAAAAATTCTAAAGGTTAATAGTAAATTATATTTTTTATACACAATCCATGCAATGCATACATTAATAATTTTCAATAATATTATCTATTTATTCATTCATATTTATTCAATTTTATGTGTTTTCAATTCAGGTAATTAATGTTAGGAATTCAATTTTTTTTTAATTTTTTTTAATTTATTTAATTTTATTTAATCATTTTTAATGTTATATCATTTCATATTATTTTATTTTTATTTTTTATATTTAATAAATTTTTTTATTTTTTGAATTTATCAATGTTAACAAAATTAAACATATTTATTTACCAAGTTTTTAAATTTTCAATAATTTTGTAAATGTGAACCAGTGATGGTTAGTTATTACATTACAAAAATTCGCAGCATCTTAATGGGAAAGGGGTCAGAGTTGAATCCCATTTCATAGAACATTCCCCCAAATAGTATTTGGTTGCGTGCTTCTATCCCGCACACACAGAGAGCGAGTGGGATTCTGACACCACTTGCGGGGTAATGGTGGTTCATGGTGGGGACGGTCGTCGATGTGTGAAATGTGGTTGGACAACCTACGATGATGTATGCATAGTGGGAACTGGGAAAGATTGGAAGTAGAAAGATTTTCTATTGTGAGTTTGTGGTGGGTGCATCAGTGATGCCAGGACACCGTTGGGATGAGCTCTGGTGATGAAAGGACCATATGCGTTGGGAAAAGGCTTGGTGGATGATCGATCATCTGTAAGGGAAACTCCAGATGAACGTCGATGTTGTTAGGCATTGGTGGAAGAATGTGTGTGAATGGAATTGATGCACGGATGGATTTGTCCACTGGTAGGCTAGTCTGGACGCAGGTAGGTCAAGCTTTGGGTGTTCAGAATAAGTTTCTCTAAGGCACCTGCTTTTGGGCCTGTGAGACATGTAATGGGTTTCATGTACATAGTATGAAAAAAGATGTTTTCTCTTGGTTTAATAACAGACTTCAACCCCAAATCTGTATATATAAATATATACGATAATTTATATGATTAATATTTATCCATTTTTATTTATTATGTTTTAATATTTTTAATACGGTTGAAATTTATATAATTGGTTTCTATATATTCATTTTAATATTAATATTTCTGTATTGTCAATATAAATCATTTATAATAATTTTATCATTTACATAATTAATATTATCTATTTAATCATTTTTATTCATTTTTATGTGTATGAAATTCATGTAATTAATGTTACCAATTGAATTTTTAAAATATTTTTGTAATTTATTCAATTTTATTTCTTCATTTTTAATATTATTTTATTTAATTTCGTTTATTCATTTTTAAAATTTATTAATTTTTTATATTTTTGGAATTTATTTATCTGTTAATAGTACTTTATACACAATTATTTACTAATTTTTAATGTTTTCATTATGTTTTTATTTATATGATCAATATTTATTCAATTTTATTTATTATGTTGTAATATTTTTAAAATGTTTGAAGTTTGTTTAATTAATTTATTTAATAGCATTTTTTATATTATTTTTCATATTTTTACGTGTTTAAAATTCATTTAAATAGCATGATAAATTCATTTTTTTAAATAGTTTTGTTACCTATTAATTTTTTTATTCATTTTTAATATTCTTACATTTAATATTATTTATTCACTTTTCAAATTTATTATTTTTTATATTTTTTGGATTTTAATCATATTCTAATATTTATTTATTTATATTAATTAACAATGTTTTAATATTTTCAATATGTTTTTGATTTATTTGAATATTATTTATAACTTTTTGTTTATTAAGTTTTAACATTTTTAATATATATGATATTTGTACAATTAGTTCATTTAAATGCATTTTTAATATTTTTTTAATTTAAATAATTCATGGTTTTCATTATTAATAATTTTGTTTTTCATATAATTTATATAATTTATTTATTCATTTTATTCATTTTTACGTGTTTTCAATTTATGTATTTAATGTTACAAATTCACTTTTTTTTAATATTTTTGTAATTTATAAAAAAATATTTATACATTTGTAATAATCATTCATTCAATATTTTTTTTAAATTTATTACTTTTTAATATTTTCATAATTCATTCTTTTTTAATACTTATTTGTACATATTTATTTATTATGTTTTAATATTTTCAATACGTTTGTATTTTATATAAATAATTCATTTAAATGCGGTTTTTGATGTTTTTTGTAATTTTAATTTGTTAGCATATTTCATTTTTAGTAATTTTATTATTAATATATTTAATATTTGTTATTTATTCATTTTAATTCTTTTTTTGAATTTTTGTGAGTCCTAGTTTAAGCATTGAAATAAGTTTATTTTTTCAGCGCTACAACATAAGCAGTGACAAATATGATTTTTAACACTTTTTACTGTAGATATATATTATAATTTATCATTGCTAAGAAAGCGCCAACAAAAGTAAATTTTCTCAGTGCTTATGTTTTGAGAACTAATAATAAAAACTTTTACCTGCTCTTTTTAGTAAGTGATGATAAAGCCCTTCACCCTCATTATAAAAGAACTATATCATTGCATCTTCCTCGCATCACACTCTGTATATCATGGAATCGGGGTTCTACTACAGCTGGAGTCTATCATTTTTCCCAAATCAATCCTAAAAACCCATGGTAAGATATTCCGAACTTGTTTTTAAGGAATCCCAGTTGATCTTTCATCCTAAGGACAAGCCCAATAGAGAATATTATCTGTGTGTTGCGGGCAATGGGGTGCCTCATACCATTTATGTGCAAACTGTGTGGGTAGGTTCCATATTAGAAATCATGTTTTTGCTGGGGAACATTAGATTATTATACAGGATCCTTCTCCAGTTGGAAACTGATATAGGATCAGAACAATACTATAGACTATGGGGGTTATTAAATTTAAAATTCTAGATAAATAAAATTTTAAAGCTTCCTAATCGTCTTTTAACAACCAGAGAATTTTAATATGCTATATTTTATGAATTTAAATATGTAATAACCGTAATCAATGTGATTACTTTGTTTCAAACACTGCAGAAACATTTTGAAAAAATAGTAATTTGTTTTGATATATGTTTTGATAGTGAAATATTATTATATATAACCTAATACTTATCTAGTTTTATAAATAAATAGCGTTCTTGTGAACATTGATAGTTCCAGGTAGTGAATTATCTCCCTTGATGGATCCATTTAAAAAACAATGATTTTTGATATGTGACTTTGGAACAAAAAAATAAGTGTTGTAATACATTAAATTCATATAATTCTTGGTTTTTATATTTTATAACAACTGGTTGACATGATGACAATTTATATCAAATATTATGATTATATATGTTTATATATAAAGATTAGCCTTCAAGTTTCTAAGATCACAATTATGGGGTATTTATTTATTTTATTAAATATGAGTATTTTTTAATCAAATAGGATGGTTATGAAGGGAAAATGGATGGATGTCAATCCTATGACAAAAGAGTATGAGGATTGGATAAAAGTGATTATCAAGTTTGCAAAACATCATGCATATGACCCTTCTCAAATCCTTTTTCTTTAAATTGTTTTTATTCAAGACTAATTAGATCAGAATAGTTGTAAGAACACTTGATCTGTCATAGAATAGATCAAAGTAATAAATGTTGGACAAAACAGGAGGAAAATATGAATGTAGCTAATGACTAGGATATCACTGCATTTTATAGATAATTTCATATGATTAAAAGTGTGAATAATGATGAATATCATATTAAGGATATTATTACAAGTTTAAATCATGATGAAGATCATATTGATGAAATGAAATTGACTTTTGAAGATGAAATTTTTGGTTGTTTAAGATTTTTTTCAAATATTAAAGAGTTGTGTAAATGTTCCATTGTATTTGGGTTATACTAAATATACATCATTGTTGGCCATAAATAATCTATATAATTTAAAATATGGTAATGGATGGATTTACACCAGCTTTATTGAACTACTTTCTCTCATGATTGATATTCTACTTGAAGATAATGAGCTTCCATGTAGAATATTTAATTCTAAAATAATGCTGCATTGAACATGTATGATCTATTAAAGAATACATGCATATCCAAAAGATTGTATACTATTTCACATAGACCATAAGTCACTTAAAAAATTCCCAATGTGTGGTGTGTCTAGATATAAAAAATTTGAATCAAGTCCTTTAATTTTTTTAGTAATTTACAATAATTCCATGGTTTAGGTACCTATATGGTAGTGAAGAAATTTTAAGGCAATTTACATGGAATAAAAATACAGGAAATCAAAATGGGTAACTTCATCACTCAATAGACTCCCTTTAGTGGAAAAAAATTGATCACGAGTATCTTGAATTTTAAAAAGGGGTGAGAAATTTTTGTCTTGCACTATCTATATATGGTGTTAATCCTTTTGGTTTCCAAAGAAACAATCTTATCACATGGATGGTTTTTTTGTTAAATTATAACTTTATACTATGATTTTTCATGATGTGAAAATACATTATGTTGTCTCAATTTATATCATGACCAAAATAATCAAGCAAAAATATTGATATTTATTTATATACCATAATTGAAGATCTAAAATTAATGTGAGATTCACATGATAAATCACATGATGATTATAGAAATGAAGATTTCACATTTTGATGCATGTTATATGGAATAATAAATGAACTTCATATTTATGGAATTTTTTTGGTATATATAATTAATGGAACACAAGGGTGTACCATTTGTGAATATAGCACACACTCAATTAGTTTGAAATATTCATTGAAGACTATGTTTCAAAAACATCATAGATTTCTACCCTGATGAAATAAATAATGATCATGGAAAACATCATTTTATGGGAATTAAGAATAGGTCACAACACCATATCTACTAAAATATGATCTACTATTTTACAAAGTAAAGTACATGACCACCAATTTTGGTAAAAATTCTTCAAAAAACCATACAAAAACTGGTTAAAAAAAAGAGATCATTTTTTTATTTGAATTATCATACTAAAATTGATTGTACATTATACATTTCCTAAATTTCATTCATGTGGAAAAAAATATGTGCCATTTCGGTTTCCACGTTACTAAATGCACCTAAAAAATAATGGATGACATTAAGGCTATGTTGGACATGATTGAAAGGGGGATATAGGAAGATTTGGTGTAAGTGAAGGGTGAAAGAGGGAATTTTCTTCCTAAAATTTCTTACACAATTTAGAGGAATGGGACATATCAATATTTATACTTTCTAAATAATGTAATGGTTCTACAGGTAAAATCCTCAAATATCAAGAATATAATGTAAATGAATGATTTAAAGTTTAATGGACTGAAATCAGATTACTATAATATTTTTATGCAAGATCTAAATCATGTATCTTTACATTTTATTTTTCCTAAGACATTACCTCATACATTAACCATGTTTTTTCCTTTTTCAAAGATATATTTAGTAAAGTTATAAACCTCATGAAATTTCCAACTATGGAAAAGGAAATTTCTATAAAATTGAGTGAATTGGGAATGTTTTTTCCTCTATCATTCTTTGATATGATGGTTTAATTGATGTTTCACTTTGGTAGATAGATCTAACTATGTTGTACTATATATTATAGAGGGATATACCCCATTTAATGGTATATGAAGAGTTTGATTGGGTATGTCAAAAATCAAAGTCATCTATAAGGTTTTATTACGGAGTGATATATTTTTTAGGAAGCCATAGAATTATATACCAACTACTTGTCTGATGAGGAAAGTATTGATCTACCAAAATCCTATTACACTAAGTAAATTATGGGTGAATGAATTTCTAGAATAGATTTTTACAAAATTATTGTTGAAAATTGATATTCGGCTCACCTTTACATTTTACATAACAATTTATAGGTTTCACCATATATTGAAACCCACAATGTAATTATTAGAGATTTAAATACTCATTGAATGAAATATTGATATCAAACAAACATAATTGATAGTTTATAGGATGGTTTGAAGACCATATTTTAATGGAGTCAACAGAAAAATCAAAATTCAATTTCAGAAACAAATTTATGGCTAGCAATAAGATTAAGTTTCCATGTATTATCTTATAATGGTAATGTAATTAATGGTTATATGTTTTATATAATGGAACATGGTGAATAAGTACCATAAAAATAGTGGAGTTACACTTTTGGATAAAGTGATTCATGTATATGGTATCAAGGAAAAAAGATCCAATTTATGAAAATATTTCATGTATTGGAATTATTGAAAAAATATGGGTGTTTGATTATAAAACATTCCAAGATCCAATTTTTAAATTCAAGTGGGTTTATAAGAGCAGGGCAACTAAAATTAATGAATTAGGATTCATAAAATTGGATTTTAGTAAGGAAGGGTGTAGGGAAGAACCATTTATTATATAATCCTAAGAAGTTTAAGTATTTTATATCCTAGATCTCATAAATAGAAAGTAGTCAATTATTTTTCTATTGACCATAACCCCTGAAGCTTCAGATGTCAATTCAATTGAGTACAAACCTTTAATTAGGATCTAGAAATCATTTCACAGTGTTCATAATGTTGATGGGGTCTTGTATTTCATTTGATACCACAATGAGGGGATTTTTATACTCAATAAAGGAGTCAAATACATTTATCCATTAAAAAATGTGAGATTAAATTTATCAGGTTATACATTTTTTTTAATTTTCATTACGTCACCTCAAATTATTATCTATTCACTAGTAAATTTATTTAATCCAAATTAAATTTTTTACCATGCCTAGAGATAATGGATTCTATACATGTTGGTTATCCTAATACTAAGTAAAAAAAGTTTCTCAACACGTTAATGCTCTCAATACAGAGGAACAAAAAGTTTCCCCATAGGTCGATGCTACCAATGCTAAGAAAAAATATATTAATGATTTTATTCTAAGTAAATGGTAGAATGTGATAAACCTATTTCCAAAAAAAAACATAAGTTTTGTAGCATGATATTGTTAAAAAAATTTAAGGTGATAATCATTGGCAACAGATTTAAGGTTCGATAGAATGAACATGGATATCCATTTCACCACAACAAATCAATTTTCATTAGTTAAATTGGTGTAAACACTCATGTTAACATGATTATTTATGTAGATACATAGCATAATGTTGTGCCCACAGTTAAGGAAGTATTTTTGGAAGAGATTATGGTAACATTATGGTATACTTTCTTTATTTACCTAAAAAATAAAATAATAAAACCTTGATTTACTCTTCATTATCCCTTATAGAGTACATTTATAATAGATGATTACCGAATCAAATTTGAATTGATGGTTCTTGGGAATGTTTATAGAGGATTTCAGATAATTATTATGACGCTTCATCTTAAGGATAGTAAAGGGAAAGTAAGCCTACACCCAATAAATATGTACTCACAGATGAAAAACCAATAAATGTGGAATGAGTTTATTGGTAATTGGGGGGATTCATATTTTCTGGTATATTTATTTTTTGTAAAAAATTACTCAAAAATACTTGTATTAATCACTTTGATTATGAATTGTTATTTTTTGTAACAACAACTGATCGCTAAAAATAATCAACGTTCATAAAAACCAATATACCCCTACCATAATTCAAGGGTGTGGTACACTTCATGCGAATAAAAAATGGTATGTATTTTAAATCTATAGAAATACTTTAAATGGCAAGAAATAAAAACAAAATTATGTTCCTTTATTAATATGTAGATTTTTGAATAAAAATAAAAATCGACTTTCCTCAAACATCATGTTCTATGGAACGGGGCTCATGATAATAAAATGGTATACTAATAGATTAAAATAATCAAAATGTATGAGAATGATGTCTAAGTATGACATAATTAAAATTTATTATAATTCGAATAAATATTGCATAAAAATGATAACTAGTTTTCTAATATTTTTTATCATATTTAGATATAAGAATCATTATCAGTTTTAATTTCATAATGAATAATTTCAATGGCCTTGAATTGATAATAATAGTATCACCATGTCAGAGGTGAGGGTTTTCGAGTGTCTCCCTGAACATATTTTGAGAAAATAAATTCATATATTGATAAAGAAAATAAAATGGATGAGATAAATATATGAATAACTTCTCTAAAAGAAAAGATTAAATGGAATTTTGAGTTTTTATAGAATTTTATGGGAATAAATTAAATATAAGAAATATATAATGAACCAACCAGGGCTTCCACCAAAACGGTGCCCAAACTAGCCCATCACATACATGAGGAGCATCCCCCCCCTCGGGAAGAAGATGTGTGTCATGGGTATCAAACATAACCATTGAGGATGGATTATTCCTCAAGAATCCAAACATAAATATCCCAACATGGAATAATGATCAAGATGAAAATATTAAATCCAACAAAAATACTTACACCAAATAAGAATTCAATAAAGAGTTTACAAAAATACAATGTATGATAAGGTAAAAGAAATCAAAAGACAAAATAGGCTAAAAAGAACTCCAGAAGACTGGTTCCATGAAACTGAATGTCCGATCACCATTTATATGGGACCCACAAGTCACCACCACAATAACATCAACCAACATCTTCTAGATTATGTCAACAATAAATCAAAACCCAAATCCAAACCTTAAGGATAATTCAAAAAAAATGAAAAATACATGCCCACCAACATGATTATGTAAGCTGTGGGCTGAAGCTAGTAGGACACCACCATGATTCTATTTCATTCCTTTCATAAAATAAAACTAAACTAATTGATTCAAAATAATGTAAACAAATAGGTTTACTTTCATTTTTATATGATATAAGAATAAACAAAACATGGAACATGAACTTTCCAAGCACAACTTTTATATAACATTATTTGAAAAATGTTTTACTAAAATCATTCCCAATTTCATGTTATATCCATTTCTCATCAAAAGACCGCACTTTTTAAGATAAACCAACACATGGTTATAAAAAATTTGAAAAGTATAAAAATTAAGAATGTAACCTGAAAATGGTTTCCCTTTTTCCATAAAAGTCTTTTAAAACCCCAACTCAAAGGTAATCATGTAATCAAGGGAATATATAAAGAAAAATCAACCATAATGGTCACAAATAATGTCAATAGAAGGAAAAAAGAAAATTATTCAGTATCAAGAATGTATCAGAAGAAGATCAACACATAAAGAGAGTTTATCTAAACCATAAACAACACAAATTCCAATATATAACAAGAATAAATAACATATGATTCATAGAATGAGGCAGCACCATAGGGACTAGCATGAAAGCAGATGACATGTATAGGTGGACCTACTATCAATAAGTTAACTATCACACATACATCAACTGAATCACTCTAAAAAGTCTCCTCAGTGATGATCCCACTAGCTAGGTGTTACATAAAACTAGGGGGAGTAGACATTTCTAAATTTCAATTAGCTGAATGATGTCCCCATAATTTAAACATACTAGAATTGGTATCCTCAAGTAATAATAAAGGTGGTGGGCCATGAACAAAATATTTCAACACATGAAAATAACTAAACCCTGTGGTCTAACACCTCAATCACATCCTTACCACCTCACATAATACCCTTATAAAGATTTATATTCCATAATCACAACATTAATCACTTCAAAAACCATCCATCACATTTATTAACACAACATAATAAACCGGATCAAGGGGATAAATAAGAGACCAATAAATATCATATCACAAGGTTCTAACAGAGACTTTAGTTATCATATATATCATATACATTTTGAAATAACTTTTTCAATATAATTTGGAATACAAACACAATTACAAATCAAATCATGATCATCAGAAATTTCATTTAACAACAAAATTCAAACATCATTTCAATTTATTAAAAAACACCACCCTTTAAAACTTTGTAACCCTATGAAATAAAGGGGAAAACTAAATTTTAAAACTAAATTTGGATTAAAACACAATTAAATAGTTATTTTATTATATAAAACCATCCGTAGAATTTTATCTAACATGAATAATTCATAAAACAACAATTTCTATCAAATCACTATTTCATCACAAAATTCTCACCATTTTTTCAAATGAAATCCATGGTAATTTGTGAAAAAACATTTGTAAATAAAAAATTGGAAACAAAGATAATAATTTTCAAGGTTTTAAATGAATTTAAAAAACCGATAACTCATATAAATATTAAATAAATGGGAATAAAATGGAAACACCAACCTCAAGTGGTGGAATCTTGTCACCTTTGATGAAATCCCCAGAAGAGGAGCTTATAATATGAATAACAACCATTACAAACCAAAATACCCAATTCCAAACAACCATAACTAATAAAACCATCCAAACATTTCTACTATGTTTAGAGGAGTTGGAGAAAAAGAGAGAATCCCAGAGAAAATGAGAAGATGAGATCATACCTTTCAACATGGACAAAGAACCATTCTAAATCCACTTAGAGAATCTTAAATAAAGAGTGATAACCCATTTGAAGAAATTTGGGTTGTCATTTCTAGAAAATGGAGGATGTGGGTAGAATCCTTAACTAAAAAGGAGGTGAAATGAAAAGAAATACCCCAAACTAGGAAGGGTACATGATTGTATCAAACGGTTTACCAATCCATGTATATATCATGCATTGAAAATTTCCCCAAACACCCAGGTGGCCTCAAAGTTGTCTCACATGGTTTTACATAACTATGTTTATACCATGAACTCCCCTATATCTCCCACTTGAAGGACTACATGGTTTATATTTTTTATTTCAAAACATGCTTCTTATCCATGTACCCTTGGAAAATCCTCCAAATCTCCAAAAATTTAACCGGGAACACCCTGATCAAAAAGGGGAAAACCACCACAAGATCACTATAAATAAATTGACACCTTTATGTTTCAAAAAATATCCACCATACCACATTATACCCCCATAAGTTTCTCAAAAACTCAAGGAAACCATGAATTCCAAGAATACCTCTCTTCTAAATAATACATGGACACCAACCAAGTTCCCCAAACCTCAAACAAATACCAGGAGACACAAAAAATCATACATAGGTCAACCACCACCAAATGATTTAGAACTCACAAAAATTACACACACTATATGTAATAGGAAGAAAACTCACAATTGAACAAGAGTGAATATATAATGGGATAATATGATGGGATAAACACCCAATAATCTTATTTGAAATCATGAATATCAGGATTTTTACCAATTATTATAAGAGCCTCCCAAAATCCAAACTAGATCATAGTAAAAAAACATAAAAACATCGTATGAAACATCCAAGTTCAATAAATCTAAATGAAAACACCACCCAACCTAAGGTATACTAAATGATCACTTCACTAAAATAGTAAAAACACTCAGAGTCCTAGCATAGGTCTCCCCACAATTTAGAATTTCTCTACATCAATGAAACACTAACTAAGAGAACCTAAAAGGAAATATTTTCACCAAAGAGACATGGTTCCACTAACCATGACAACCCGCTCAAGACACTATAAAAGTAAAAATCATGCAAAAAAATACAAAGGTTATTAGACTTGATCACCAGGGAAAAGGAACTCCAATAAATGAGAGATGAACCCCAATTTTCATAGGAGTCAAAAAGAAATGGCATGATTATAAACAAAGGTTATGAGACTAGAGTTAGGGTAACTCTGGGATAAACTCATGAAACACCCACTCATAGATATCATAAATAAAATCATGACCTGATAGCTCTCACAAGTAATAAAAAACCAAAATCTATTCCCAATTAACATATCATAATCCCAATGCCTTCGCATGTAATTCATCAAAAAACCCACAAAACATGGTCCACACCATTCATAAAAGAAAACTAGCACCAAAATAATTGAGGTGTGAATATATCAACGTATATTAAGGGTAAAAAGACCATTCATCTATTATACATTAAGGAATTTGATTCACAAAAGACATGGGACACACCCTTAACCAAAACATAAATTACAAAGTAGGATGCTCCCAAAATAATGCCCAGCTTCCAACTCTCAAATGGAAGCAATAACCTAGAACACTACTAGATTCAAGATGAGTTTGAGACTTATTTTTTCAATGATATAATGTCTCAAAAAACATACTAATGTGACCAAGATAGAAACACATATTTTAGGTCTTCATAGTTGATGGTAAAGAATATCAAATGTTCCTATACATACCACATTGGAAACACACAACTAGATTTTTCTTGATTGAAATAGGAATGGTAGGTCGAGAAGATAGATTCCCATCACCATAAATTTCTAAATTTCCCTCATCATTTTCTATATTATCTTTACTATATCCCATAACCATTATCCTGAATAAGATTTTAGAAATAATGAAGGCCTTGTAAGACACTTACATAAATGTAGTTTGGACACACTGAAGCACTGATAAACATAGTTCAATATAAAGGACCCTAGAAAAGAACCATGCATTATTTGAATCATTGGTTTCAAACTCTAAGGAGAATGGAACCAAGAGTGTGATGTTCAATAAAGTATTCCATTAATTTCTCACCCTGGAGAATACTAAAAAACTTCATTTCATTCTTGACTTTAACCAATTTAGTATAAAACCACTAAATAAAGGTAGCCTTGAAATATTCCCAAGAGAGAGGCTCGAATAGCTTGGCATGAGCATCAATCTTCTACCAATCCAAATCTAAGCCTTCATAAAAATGAATGGTACACCTCACCCTGGAGTTTTTAGGATTTCATATCATGTTTAAAATCTCTTCAACCATGGATAACCACTCAATAAACTCATAGGAACACCAATCAGAAAAAAAAGAATAGAGGGTATTGTTTTAAATAATATCATGCATGATCCAATAGTTGAGAAGAATATGGAACTATCACTGTCTCATGATTCTATGAAAAGTTATAGATTAGAAGGATAAATCTTAGCACGCTAGGACAACTACCTGAGACATTTCAGTTTTGAAATTCTGGGGGGAATAATTATATTATATCAAAAAGAAAATCTCTCAATAAAACCACTTTCAACAAAAATAGGATAAATACAAATAATAAAATTCAAAATAATTAAAAAAAATAAAAGATAATTTCACATAAGGGAACCAAATCTCAAAGAAACCAAATCGGGGTTACAAACCACCTTTCAAATTTTCACCCAAAATATTTGTAAAAATTTCACACTACACACCCAATGAATTTTGAAAATAAAAAGGCTTAAAAAATAACTTTGTTTTTATCAAATCAAATTTAAAATGGTTCAAATATTTTCATCATAAAACCTCAACTCATCCAAAAAATTTCATGAATTCCTTCACCTAGAAACTTGTGATGTTATTTCTTTAAAAACCACACTACCAGTAAAAAGTTTCTAGAGTGAAAAAAATTTACCCAAGAAACATGGTAAATGGAGACATGGATTTTAAAATAATTCCAACTATTAAATCATAAAACATTATATTTATGAGACATTAAAGAGGCCCAAAACATCATGTAAATATTCAAAAATAAGCCCCATCTTACATAAGATGGGTCTAAACTAACAAGGGGGGATTCCATACCTTTAAAATTTCACATATTTTGGATATGCTATTTTCATACCCTAAACTAACCATGAGTGTTCTATTGGATGTTTATCAAGAATGGACCACACGACCTATTAATGGTTTAAAAGACCATCCGCCTTAATCATGAATCCCATAAAACCCTTCCAATTTCACTTCAAAATGAGGAATTTCTGAAGATATCTCCCAAAATCTCCCTATAACTCAGAGTAATAGCACATCACAGAAAAATATATCAATAAAAAAAACAATAACTTCTGAAATTGAAATAATACAACCAAACACAACTGGAACTTTGTGATATGACAAAAGGAATAGTGGGATAGTAACATCCTTGAATCTAACACTTAAGTCATAACGATCATATCTCCTTTCTACCACTGACACCCAAATGACAATAAGGTAAATATCGAAAAAAATCGCATCTTAAGAATCGTAGATTTTTTTATAAAATTTTGTAACTAACCAACCTGAGCCCCCATATGAACCGACACCCGAATTATCCCACCACATACCTAAAGATCATCCTCAATCCCCCTAGGATGATGACTAAGTTTAAGGGTATATAACATAACCATAGGGTATGGTTTCACTCTCAAAAATCGAAACATAACCATCCAAACATGGCCTGAAGATAATGAGTAGAATAAAAAATCCAAAAAAAATGATAATAATTAATAATTAAATTCATAATCTACAAAACTATTATGGAAACTAATAGAAAAGAAATCAAAAGATGAAAGAGAGTAAAACAAAACTCATACCACCTACTTACAAGAAACCAAAGGTCCAAACACTATCTCCACATGACTCATAATCCACTAGCACAATCCCATCAACCATCCACTTCATGAGGAAGACACACTAGATCAAATCATAAATCCAAACCCTAAGGATCCTACAAAAGACATAAATATTAAATACCCAACAATTTGAGTATGTAGGGTGGGACAAAAATTCAATAGGATTGCACTATGAGTACGTTTAATTACTTTCACAACACAAAACAAAACTAGTATTTTGAAAATAATGTAGACATATAGGTTTTCAATTCATTTTTACAAGATATAATAATAATAAAAACATGGAAGATTCACATTCCCAATAATTTTTTCTATAAAACATTCAATGAAAAGGTTTTTCTAAAAGTAATTATAATTTTATGTGCTAGTTATTTCTTCTTAAAACATCACACTTTTTAAGATAAACCCACTTATGGTTTTAAAACATTTCTAAAGCATGAAAAATATGAATTACACTTGAAAACCATTTCCCATTCTTTATATAAAAATATTTTACACTCCCAGTTCAAAGGTTAGCATGGAAATAAGGGAATATATAAAGGTAACTCAACCATAAAATTTCAAAAATGATTTCAATAAATGGATGGATCCAAACTAGTCAAAATTAAGACTAAATAAAATAAAGATGACAAATCAAGAGAGTAAATCAAAGATATAAGCAAAAAACATTCTGATATATAACTGAATGGCATAGTATATGATACATAGAATGAGGGATCACCACAGGGACTAATAAGACAATATATGACATCTTTAGGTGGAAAAACTATTGATAGGTTAACGATCACACATATGTCAACCAAATCACTCTAACCAATCTCCCGAGTGAAAATGTCAAAAGCCATATGCCACATACAACTAGGGGGACTGTCTAGTTCTAAATATCAACTATGCTAACCACATATTGATACTTCCCACTTAGTATCCAGGGAATCTTTATAGAACAATAAAGGATATGGTACATGAATAATAAATTTCATCAATTAATAGTAAAAAAACCCCAAAGGAAAACACCATAATAACATACTTCCCACCTCACAAACTATGCATATAAATATATCTAATCCAAAAGAACAATAGGAATCAATTTTCAATGTATCTATCACATGGATTTACACAAAATAATCAACAAACAAAAGGGGATAAACAAGGAAACAATCAATATTATATCAAAAGGTGCCAACAAGTCCTACAATTACAACATACAATATACAACATACCCATTTTTAATTTACCTTTTAAAAACAATTTGGATTCCAAACCTAGTTCAAAATTAAATCATGATCAAGAAAAGTCTCATTCAATAGCTCAAGTGAAACTTCATTTCACATTATAAAACAACACCACCCTTTAAAACAAAGAAACCCTCTAAACATGAATGTAAACCAACATTCAAACCCCTATTTGTCTTAAACCCCACTGATGTTCTCATAGAAAACCATCCTTGTAATTTTATTAAACATGAATAAATCATAAAACACCCATTCAGTCAAAGAAATATTTAAGAACAAAATACCCATAATTTTTACAAATGGAAACAATGGTAAGTTATGGAAAAAAATTCCTACAAAAAATCAAGATAAACTAAACTATAATTATCTAGTTAGAAAATTAATTTTGAAAACCAAACACTAATGGAACACTTAAAAAATGTAATTAAATTGAAACACCTACCTCATGTGGTGGAACCTTGTTACCTTAGATGAAATCAACTGGAAAGGAACTTTTAATATGGATAAAATACATTAAAAGGAAAACCCCAAATACCTAACAACCCTAACAAATAAAATAATACATATGTGTTCACTAGGGTTATAGGAGTTGGATAAAAAATATAAACCAAGAGAAAGGGGAGAGTAGTTCAAAGCTCTTAATCTGAATGAAGAACCACTCCAAATCAACATAAAGAATCTTGAAGAAGGAAGTATAACCCATTAGAAGTGATTTAGTTGAACTATTATAATGTGGAAGGATTGGGTTAGATGCCTCAATAAAAAATGAGTGGAAGTAATAAAAATATAGCAAATTGGGCACACAACATTGTTGTCTCACATGGTTTTCCAAACCATGTGCATACTATGTGTCTCCCACTAACTAAAACCCTCGAGTGGTCACAATGTTGTCACACATAGTTTTCAATAAAAAATTTCAGGTCATGTTCTACCTTATTACCACCTCTTCAAGGGCCACATGGTATCAAATTCATAGCTTCCAAAATATTCTCCTTAACCATGAACCCCTGTAAAACCCACAAAATACCCCAAAATTCAATCAAGATCACCCCAAGACCAATGGTGAAACCTACCACAGTATCACTACCAATAAAGTCACACCATAGGGTGTCACAAAAAACATAATAACAAACACTACATGAATATCCCAACCCCATGCTTTGAGGTGACCTATTCCACTCAATGTCTTGTCTTACCAAAGGTAATTAGTTTTGTCATAAATATTTCTAAGAAATGTGAATAAGGTATACACTGATATGTTTCCTATACTAATATTCTACAGGGTGAAATGAACTATGATTTAGAGTATCATCACCCCACTCTATCACCTTGCTATTATGGGTACAATGTATAATATCCAAGGAGATATTCTAAAAAAAAATCCAAAAGGCCATGTGAGAGTGGCAATTCAAGTAGCTCAAATGTTGAGTGTTGAACTACCCATTCCACATGATTATGTATAATTTCACATGGTAAAACTTGTTATTATAACATTCATATCATGGAAATTTTATCATTTAAAAATACCTATTGTCAAGAACGTATACCTTTACTATATATGTTTTATGAACAAACTTTAATAGTTAATGAAAAAGGAATAAACCAAGTAATTTTATTACATATAAGGAAAAGAAGGATAAAAAAATTTCCAATCAAAATAATATAAAGGGTAAAAAAAATATTGAAAAGTACCTTCATAATATATCTTTAACCACCAGTTTACATTGCGCATGTACTAATATTACAAGTTCATAAAAATACATTATTCAGTGATGTTAATATGACCATCATTTATTTTTATGAAAAAAATGTATAGATAGGACATTATAGACTTTATTAGTCTTTAGAATGTAGATTAAATCATAAATCATTGATGTCTTGGAGTATCAGTTATAAATGCATACATGAGGTTTGTTTTGATAATTTTTTTATCTAATAGTTGTTCAACTATGTTATTTATAGTAAAATAATATTCATATTTTTTTAGGTGTATATATCAGTACTATTTCAACGAAAACCCCTATGAACATAAATTTAGACTCATTAGACCTCACATCACTTCTACAAAAAATTATCATTGGATGATGAGGAATATTTTTAATGAGTGGAATAAACTATATGTAATGTTTGAAAAAAAACATTCATATGAAAATCACTTCTTAGTACCCATGATTTAGGGGCAATACTCTACAATTAAATATTATAAAATATATTATTATTCAATTAATTACTGATTTATTTTTGTCTTTTAGGGATTATTAGTTACACATTGAAAAGAATTTGGATACTAAAAGGATTTATTTTAGATTAAAGGCATCAATACCCAAAAAATTGACCACACGTGATGATGTTTATCAATTTTTAATACACTATATGAAATATTTTTTAAATAGAATTAAATCTATAAATTTTATAATAGGTTTTACTGAAAAAAAATTATTATAGGATTGGGTTTTAAAATCATAAAAATCAGTGCATGAGTACAGTTCATGAACACAATATTCCTATCTAGTTATAGAAGGGATAATTTTTAGGGTATATATAATAAGATTTCACTATAGAAGAATATATAAAAAAATTACATAATTTTATCTATGTTTCTATGGTATCTGAAAAAAATTATTGGAAAAGTGTTGTGGTTATGAGTTTTGAAAATTTATGAAATATATCATATTAAATCAGTAAACTAGTATTCATGAAGTGGTATTTTTGATGATTATTATAATTTTATTTAAAATATTTATGAATATTTTTTTATTTATAGTTTTCTAGTGCTAATAGGATGTCAATACTCCACTTATTTAAAATAGTATATATAATTGTATAAAAATGAATGGGAATAATACATGGTTTTAGAATGCATGTAGGCATCGTGAAGAGGCGACATCCTAATAATTATTTAGTTATTTTTATCATGATTTGATCTTTATTTTTTAGGAAAAATATTTATAAATTTTAACAAATACCTATTTTTTGAATTTTTATAGAGATCATGAACAAAATACTTCATTTATAATTTTTTTTCCTTATACCATTTTGTTTTATAATAAGATAAAAAATGATCAAAAAAACAATTCTTGAAAAAGTATTCAATAAAGATGATGTACTTTGGTACAATTTGTTCTCTACATAGTGGCAATTTTTTATTTTTTCTATTTATGTTCAGTAGTGTGTGTTTTCAGTTTGAAATCATCTCAAAGTTCATGTTTTCATTTTAAATTTAAATTTTATTTAAGAGTCTGTATCACTCAATAAAATCAAATACACCACACATATATTATCTTGTTAATTTAGAAAAACAACCAATAAATTATATTTGATGTATAGGAATCATCCACACATCAATTGAACTCATGGTGTGGCTGGTATGACTCAAACTGCATGTTTTTTAATTCGAATTTTAGTTCAAAACATGCATCACATAATTAAAACCAAAAAAATGTGATTGTATTTATTAAAAATTAAGTAAAATGATCAATAAATATTTTTTATGTCTAATAATCAACAACACATCAATATTACACATGATGCGGCTAGTATGACTCAATTTGTGTGTTTTTATTTAAAACTGACATTTTTATTCAAAAGAAACATGAAATACTCAAAACTAAGAAAACAGATTAATATTTTCTTAATACTTTATTAAAATTGTCCATAAGTCATCTGTGACATGTTGGAATCAACTGCATGTTAATCCGACACATTGTGTGACCAGAATGACAGAGAGTACATGTTTTTAGTTTAAAATGACAGTTTAGTAAAAAAATGCATCACTCAATAAAAAACAAGGAAACACACATATATTGATTTGATACTTTCTTAAAATGTTTAATGTCATTTATTATGTGGTTAAATCAATTGATCATCAATTTAAAAAAGGGTACAATTGGTATGACTCAATGTCTGTGTTTTTAGTTTAGAAATGAAATTTTAATTAAATTCAAGTGTCACTCACTGGAAACCAAGATAAAACACTTGGATTATATTCATACTATTATAAAATGATCCATCAATCATTTGTGACATTTATTAATTAGCCACATGTTAATCTGACACACTATGTGACCAGTATAACTCAAATTGCATGATTGTAGTTTAAAAATGACATTTTAGTTAAAAATGTGATTCACTCATTGAAAATTGAACAAACATGATTCAATTTCTTGATACTATTATAAAAAGATATATAATTCATTTGGGATGTGTAAAAATTTGATGCACATCGATATGATACATGATGTGACCGGTATGACTCAAAGTGCATGTTTTTAGTATAAAAAAGAAATTTGAGTTAAAATAACATGTCACTCGCTAAAATATGAGAAAACACACTATTATTTTCTTGAAAATTTATTAAAAATATCTATAAGTAATTTCAGATTCATAAGAATAAATTTTATGTTAATCCTCCACACAGAATGGCCAGAATGACTTAACGTTCATATTTTTAGTTTAAATTGAAATTTTAGTTCCAAACACACATCATATACTCAAAATCAAAAAAAATGTGCTCTTATTGTCTCATATTTCGGAAAATGATTATATGTTATTTTTTATGTATAGTAATCAACCACACATCAATCTGAAATATGATGTTGTCGGTATAATCCAAAGTGTGTGTTTTTATTTAAAATTATCATTTTAGTTCAAAAGATGTAGGACATACTAAAAACTAATAAATAACATTTATATTATCCAGATACTTTATGAAAATTAATCATAAATCATTTATTTCAAATAATAATAAATCTCACCTTAATCTAATACACGGTGTGATCGGTATGACCTAAAATGTGTGTTTTAGGTCTAAAAAATGAAATTTTAGTTAAAAAAATGTGTCACTCCCGGAAAACCAATAAAACACAATCATATGGTTTTGATACAATAGGAAAACTATTCACAAGTCATTTTTACATATATAAATTAACCACATATTAATCTGATACACAATGAGCCCGATATGACTAAAAGTACATATTTTCAGTTTAAAATGTCATATTAATTAGGAACATGTGTCAATCAGTAAAAACCAAAAAAACCGAGTCATATTGTATTTATACTTCTTTAAAATGGTCTATATGTAATTTTTGACATGTATTAATCATCCACATGTCAATCAGACACACGGTATGACAGGTATGACTCAATGAGCATGTTTTCCATTTAAAAATGGAATTTTAGTTAAAATAATGTGTCACTCACTAAAAATTGAGAAAATAAAATTGGAATGTATTTATAAATTAGGAAAATTCTCCATGAGTTATTTTTGATGTATACGAATCAATCACACATCAATCAAACACACAGTGTGGCTAGTATGGCTCAACGTGCATGATTTTATTTAAAATTGACATTTTTAGTTCAAAACACATGTCACATACTCAAAACAGGGAAAATTATATAAAATTGTATTAATACTTTAGGGAAATATTTCATAATTTATTATTTATGTTTAGTAATAAACCACACATCAATCTGACACATGTTGTGACCGGTATATCTCAAAGTGTGTGTTTTTATTTAAAATTGACATTTTTGTTCAAAAGGTACACGACATACTCAAAATCAAGAAAAAAATTCATATAGTTCTGAAACATTAGGAAAAGGATCCAAAATAAATTTTTGATGATTATAAATAAATGAATCCTCTATCTAATACATTGTTTGACCAGTATGACTCAAAATGTATGTTTTCTGTTTTAAAATGACATTTTAGGTAAAAACATGTTTTAGTCACTAAAAACTGATAAAATTAACACTCAATGTATTGATACTTTAGTAAAATGATATATATATAATTTTTATATTTAGTAATTATTCACATATAAATCTAACACGTGGTGTTATTAGTATGACTCAAAGTGCATGTTTTTAGTTTAAAAATGACAATTTATTTAAAATAGTTTGTCACTCAATAAAAACATTGTAAACAAACTCATATTTTCTTGATATTTTAGTATAATAATAAATAAATCATTTTGATATATAGGAATCAACTTCACATTAATTCTACATGATATATGAACGATATGTATCAATGTGATTTTTTTATTTAAAATTGACATTTTAGTTCAAAACATACATCAAATAATGAAAACCCATTAAAATGATCTCGAATTGTCTTGATACATTAGGAAAATGATCCAAAAATCATTTATGATGTGTAAGAATCAACCACCACTTCATCTGACACCTTATGATCCCAATATGACTTAAAGTGAATGTTTTTAGTTTAAAAGGGACATTTTATTAATGCATTGTATCATATTTGTATTTAATTTATTTCTTATAGTATTACTAACATATTTTTTTTATACATGTACACATTTTCTCTAAATATATTCTGGTTTGTTTGATAACAGGTAGGGTGATCAGACTCTTTTTAGGGGGGTTTGAGGTCCAAAGACAACAAAACATCACTTTTTTTTATTTTTTGATATTTGTGATAAATTTTAGGCACCAATGAAATTGTATAAACCAATGCATAAAATTTTTGTAATATAGTATTTATTTATTTTCTTTTTGATGTAAATTTAACTGAAATTAATCATTTTATTTCCATCCATAGTGTGCTATAATTTGGGTAGGACACTATTGCAACATGACTTTTATTAGTGCTAGGAATAGCATAGATGGAAGGTCACATTATTAGTGCTAAAAACACACTAATAAAGTGATCCCTTTATCCAATATTCAAAAAGTTCTAATAAGGGGAATAATTTATAAGTGATAATAAAAAACCCCTATATTGTTTCTTTTTTCTTAGTAATAAAAGATGTCATATTTTAATGGTGTTTATAACATTGTTGTTAATTTAGCACTGATCAAGGATATTTCTTGCATTGTTAATGCTCATATATGCACTAATGGACCCCTCAAGGTATCCTATAGAAAATTCCAAATTGAAGTTACTTTAGGAAACAATGATGGGTAAAAATGACCATCATTTGGATATTTTTGGGTGGCCACTAGATGTATTTACCAACTCCTTTTTCTGGTTTCTAATATCCTTTTATATAGTTGTGTTATTTTTCTGTTATTTTACATCCAATATTAATAATGAATTTTTATTATTTTCACATTGTTTATTCAATAAAAAACATGAAAAACCTTCTAATTTCAGTCTGTTGGGGATATTTATATATTAGTTTATAATTAACCATTGTTAAATATACTGTTTGATTCTTGTTATACAAAACCAATGTGAAAAGGTTATTTATTGCGTTTCTTACAGCATCTCTAAAACACGTACATTAAAATACGATTTTTCACTAGAGAAATATACTATATATATTAATATTAATATATTTATATATTAAAATATTATTATTTATTATATATATTTTTTATGATGGTCACATTTTTTCTGTGTAAAAAAGAAGAGCTTTAACACTCATAAAGGGAACACCTTTAACAATTTTCTTCTTTCAATTTGCGAATAATAATGAATATAGAACTTGGGGTGATAGATGAGTGGTTAAAACACCTCATAATCATGCAAGAAACATGAGATAAAATCCCAATAGAGGTGTATTTCAGAGTAACTATAGAAATATTGTAGTAGTATTGTATCAGTATAACTGTTCATCTAATTAGGGCCTTCAAACCACTAGTTTGGGACTATGGGTCATAGTGCCTTTGAGCCATGATGAATTTAAGGTAGACCACGCATGATTAGGTTTAAAAAGAGAAATAAAATAATGTAGTATCCACAAAAATAGATCTAACTAGATTGTGAATAATGGGAGGGTATGACAATCATCATCGGTACTAGCATCGTGAAACTCTGCATGCTAGACAATCAACCATGTGAGGTGGGAAGATATGTGCCATAAATGAATCATATGTTGGGGATGTTCAGTTCCAATGTAGCCAGTTATTTAGGTATTTTGGACATTTATTGGGGATTGTGCCATTGGGATTATGGGTCATGTAAGGGTTCTATCTCAACCCAGTTAAAAATGGGGATTATGAAAAATAAATATCAATATAAGGCCTTCGATAAATTTTGACTGGACAAAATTAAAATGGATATGTATTATGTGTTAAAAAATGTAATTTTGGAATTTTTTAATATATGCATTTTTATATTGGTGGGGTTTCATGATATACTTGTTTATACCATTTAGATTCAGAATATGAAAATGAAATTTCTTGTGAGTTTTGGTTTTATATATTATCCAGGTTTCTTGTGTCCAAAATAGTCATGTTTGAAAACCATAAAGTCATGATTCATTAAAAACTTCAGTATATAAAGGATAAATTTCTCAGAAACATCCAACACTTCATTAATAAAAACATATGACTAATAAATCATGAGGTAAATGTACCCTTAAAAAACATTGATAGTTTGTAAAAACATTGATTCACAAAAACCCTACAGAGTTGGATCAACATAAAAGTTTGTAGAAAGACTTTAAAAACCCTAAAAAACATTTAATCACTAGTGCAGAAAACGTTTTTTATGTCGGTTATTTTTAATTTTTTACGTCAGTTTCTAGCCGACGTTAATACGTGCGACGTTATAAATAAGGTTTTTGACGTCGGTTATTTAAAAACCGACGTCAAAAACATAAAATCGTGATGTTTATCACGTTAGTTAGGGCCTGGAGAATGGTTTATCACGTCGGTTATTTTAGAACCGACGTGATAAAGGGCCTTGAGAATGGTTTATCACGTCGGTTATCGAAAAACCGACGTGATAAACGTCCTGGACAATGGTTTATCACGTCCGTTCTTAAACAACCAACGTGATAAACAGGGGGTGAGGGGGTTTATCACGTCCGTTCTATAAGAACCGACGTGATAAACCGGGTTGAGCGTGGTTTATCACGTCGGTTCATATAAAACCGACGTGAAAAACCGGGGGAGGGGGTTTTATCACGTCGGTTATTGTATAACCGTCGTGATAAACCGGTGGGCGGGGGTTTATCACGTCGGTTAGTCAATAACCGACGTGATAAACCATTGTCCAGGCCGTTTAGCACGTCGGTTATTCAATAACTGACGTGCTAAAAAATTCTTGAGGCCCTTTATCACGTCGGTTATTAAATAACCGACATGATAAACCATTCTCCAGGCCTTTTATCACGTCGGTTATCAAATAACCGACGTGATAAACCATTTTCCAGGCCTTTTATCACGTCGGTTATTAAATAACCGACGTGATAAACTATTTTCCAGGAATTTTATCACGTCGGTTATTAAATAACCGACGTGATAAACCCAATTTTTTTTTAAACAGAATGCAGTGATCTTCTCTCCACCAGAATCAACCAGAAAATAAATCAAGAAATCATACCACAAAAACAGAAGTACATCAAAATTAAGCATGTAAATAGATAACATATAAAACTTACCCACTAGACAGCATCCACCCCCATTTATACCCCATGGACAGCCCTCTCCCACCCCATTGGAGCCCTCACCCTCATGTATACCCCCTGGACAGCCCTCCCCCACCCCATTGGAGCTCCCACCCTCATGTATACCCCTTGGACAACCCTCCCCCACCCCATTGGAGCCCCCACCACACTCCTGGACTGCCCCCCGACCCCCGGACACCCCCAAACACACCTCAACAACCCCCCACCCGCCTGAACATCACCTCCTCACCCCCTCACCCCACTTGACAGCCCCCACCACACCCCTGGACAACCCCCCCCCCCCCCCCACCCCTGGACAGCACTCCCACACCCCTGTACTGGCTTCCCACACCCCTGGACATCCCTTCCACCCCCCAAGACTGTCCCCCCACCCCACCGGACAGCCCTCCTAGACCGCTGGACACCCCCAACCCCACTGAACACACCCCCACACCCTGGGAACCCCTCCCCCACAGACCCAAATCCATACCAGAAGAACCATCAAAAGTAGACCAAAACAAGAAGTAGAGAAAAATTAAACATTCACTTATATAACATTCAAAACTTACACTATCAACTTCAAAAAAAACTAAATCAAACCTAAACAACTACCAAATAGAAAATTAAAACGACAATATTCAAAATTACATTTTACATTACAAACAACTAAAATTCAATCAAACCTGTAAAATAATTTGACCACTCTACTTGTACGTTTTTGATGTCTTCAGCAGTATAGGGTTGAGGGTCATCAAAAAGCTACAAATGAAAAAGATGATAGTTAACGTGTATAATGAATAAATCAAATTTAAATATGATGGAAAAGTTTAAGAGGAAATCGTACCAGGTCAAAATTCACAACTGTCCCAGTTGTTATTATTTCATACATAAATCTTAACATATAATATCCGCATTCGATGAGGCCTTTTTGTTCATGACAATTCTGTTTTGAATGAGTGTAAATTCAATATATTATTTTTATGTAATAAATCAAAAAGTACAAATTACAAATGGAAATTTACCTTCGCCTTTACATATTTGATCTTTGCATTTCTTTTCTTTGTGTTTTTTCGAAAGTAGACCCATGCACTGTTAGAAAATAATACGAATGGGGTAAATTTAAAATTCATTATAATATATAAAACTATTGAGAAATTGAAACTTACTTTTCCAATATATTCTTAAAACTTGCCCGCACATCACCATGAACAGAGCATATCCAATAAAGATCTTTCTCCCTTGGGAAAAAAATCCCTAACATCCAATGATTACTGATAAAAGGAAATTTAATGTTAGTGGTTTTTTATGTTAAAAGATAATTAACTCTTTGAGAGAAATGTGTTTCATACCTCTCACAAAAAGGCATCATCCAACATTGTTGGATTATATTCTTTTCAAATCTTTCAGAAATATAAACCATTCTTTGTTCCTCAGTCAATGCACATGCTTCAGGGGAAATCAATTGCGGGTCCATGAATCCATATACTTCTGTCAGTTCATTCCTCTCACAAATTTTATAAAGATACCTAATATAAAACATATATAAGTATACATTTTTAATAAATATAACGCAGGGAAAAGGTGTTAAGACTTACATGGAAAAAATTTGCACCACGTTGATGCCCAACTTATCTCCAGTAACAAGCTCCATGATATCAGATTTTGTAATCCCCACACTTATTTCACGTCCACAAACATGAGATTCCATTGGAAACTCATAAAAACCCAACAACAAATGTGAATATCTTGACAATCTGTCAAGACCACTGGAATCTGTATCTGATGTCATAGCATGTTGTCTTTGTTGTTGTCTATACAGTATTTCTTTACCTTTGAAGTATTCCTGTGAAAAAAAATTGGGAATTATAGTAGTTTTCAAATGATAAAACAACTTTAATAAAAAAATAAAATAAAAGATATAACATTCATACCTCTATGGTAATGAGTCTAAGAAGTCTGGATGTCCAAACTAAAAAATGGCCGATACTCTGTCCAACTGTCGCCACCTCATCTGTAGGTATTGGTACCCTAGCTGATCTATCTATAATATCCTGTACAGTGACCCTCTGATTCTCTACCTCTAATTGTTGATGATGAATTGTATCTCCTATACAATATACCAACCCGTATGCTACTATATGATGTTGAGAATCATCAACATACAACTCGCAATATGTAGGAAGCTGCAGCGGAGGCGTAGGATAAAAAATGGGGTCCGTAGGCTGAGGTGGGGGAGTGGGAGCTACTGGCGGAGGTGGAGGATAAATAATCGGGTCTGCAGGGGGAGGTGGAGGAGTGGCAGCTGCAGTCTGAAATTGTCTTTGCATTTCTGCAACCATAGACTGCACCAAATATCTAATCTTGTCTTCCATCGTCGCATTAATATTTTGGACTTCAGCCTCCAAGGATTCTATTTTTTTTATAAACCCCCTCAATGTTAGAAGTTGAAGAACGTGGAAACACTTTTCTTACCGATACACCTGTCGGATATCCTCTTACACGACCAGGATGTTCGGGCCTTCCCAATGCTGCAAATAAAATATCTTCCCTCCCAGTAGCTATAAATGTCCCCTCTGAACTCTGCTCCTCAAGAGAGTCATGTATTAATTAATTGAACATTTTTGTGATGATTGAAACTTATATGAAGAAAAAATTTAACTTAAATAAATTAAATAGATATCTTACAATCCTCTCAGCTACGATTCTCGATTCTTCCGAAAGATATTGCCCTTTTTCCATTCCGAGCTCTCTTCCATTTTTCATGTCTAGATGGAGGGGATGGAGGGGCCACCTCTCCAGAGCTTGAAGACTCAGCTCTTAGTTGTTGAAATTTTTCCGCTATCATTTTTTCTTCCAATAATGTATACCCTCCCCGAGATAAACTATGAGGGTATACATTTTTAGATTGGATCTCCTGATGAGATTTCCTTGTTTTCTGTAATTTAAGAATAATAAATCATTAACAAAACATTAATAAAATCATTTATATAAGAATGTTTATAAAATTTTACATTGCCCTTACCAGAAATGACTCTTTTTTTCTACTTTCAAAAAACTGTCTCCATGTGTCTTCATCTATAAAAGGATATATACGACATGGATTTTCATGACTCCTATGACGATAAATGAAATCAGATGAGAGGGTTGATTTGAAATCCATCCATCTCCTGGAATCCAACGATAATCATTTCTTCCTAACTCCTCCGGTGTCAGGAATATCAAATGTCATCTGATAAAGAAGAGGTTAAACATATTATATATACTAGAAACATTAAAAGAATGGTCAAACAATGACAAAAGATCTTACCAAAATCGTCTCCCACAACTGAGAGATAATCGCTTTATCCAAACCTCTCCAATCATCATACAGAATTCTTACTTTGGTCTTAGCCTAAGTTGCAAAAAAACTCTTAAAATCTTTGGCATTCGGACCTCTAGGAATATCATCATCATCAAACTCAACTACTATCCTCTGATCCTGCGTACGGGCAAGTGATAATTTTGGTAAATGTGTGCAACCACATTTACCAACCTTTGAACTCTTTCTCGTAATAGGAGCATGTGAATGTTCATCCCTAGAGGTATGACCAGCAATATGCTCCTCTCCAGAATCATGTGGTTGATCATCTGAATGATCTGTCATTATCCTTCAAATCAAAAAAACAAACGTCAGTTCACAAATATAAAAAATCAAATATTTTAATACTACTGTAATCAGAAAATAGAACAGTGTACTAGGTTACATAATAGTAAACATTGGTAATATGGTAAGCATGTTAAACAATGGTAAATATGGCAAAGATGGTCAAGATGGTCAAGATGGTAAAAAATGGAAAAAATGGTAAACCTGGTAAACATTGTAAACATGGTAAAGTAATTGTCAGTGAACAAATATAAAAATTCAAATATTTTAATACTACTGTAATCAGAAAATAGAAAAGTGTACTAAGTTACATAATAGTAAACATTGGTAATATGGTAAGCATGTTAAACAATGGTAAAGATGGCAAAGATGGTCAAGATGGTCAAGATGGTAAAAATGGTAAAAATGGTAAACCTGGTAAACATTGTAAACATGGTAAAGTAATTGTCAGTGAACAAAAATAAGCATTTTAAAATTCATGTAATGGTTATAAACATGATCAAGTAAACTAAACAAACTTAAAACAAACAAAAACATATACTTATTTTATTTTAAAACATGTTTTAATAAATAAAAAACTTACAATATCTAACATTTATGGAAAAAATAAATGTAAACAAGAAATAAACATATGTTACCTGTAATTTTAGGAATGTACAGATGGATTGTTTTCCCAAATTCCTTCATCGTGATCGTTCCTTATGGCACAAACTATGTCTTCAACATGATCGTCATTATGTTCTGTTAATATTTCCATTGAAGTAGGGATCTCACATAAATCATCATATTCATCAATTTCATCCTCACCAACATATTGTTTTTTCCCTTGTAAAACAACAGCCCACTGCATAT
Source organism: Viscum album (assembly GCA_963277665.1). Classification (NCBI taxonomy): domain Eukaryota; kingdom Viridiplantae; phylum Streptophyta; class Magnoliopsida; order Santalales; family Viscaceae; genus Viscum; species Viscum album. Next base: position 609,039,964 of record OY728135.1, on the reverse strand, counting down.
CTGATTGATCTACTACATAAAAAATTTGTTTTGCATGTGTTGCCATTATAAAAGAATCAGTTGTGTCTTCCAATCTATTCAGATTAACAAGTGTCATTCCAAATTCATCGTGTCTGACACTGTTGTTACCGTTAAACCATTTACAGTTAAAAACGGGAACTTTAATTTTAAAGTAATCAACCTCCCATATGTCTTCAATCACTCCATAATATCCATTTGTTGCAGAAATTGGGTTTTTTTCCTTAGCACTCGAAAAATGAATTTCTTCTGCAAACACCAATACACCACTATTCTGAACTGCACTTCTGTTGTCCTGAGCTTTTGTATGAAATGTATAACCATTAATGTCATAACCAGACCGTGTTATCACATTTAAACATGGACCACCCACTATCCATTTTAATGTCTCGGATACATCTGATCTACCAAGCAAAGTCTTTTTAATCCATGACAAAAAAGTTTTGTTGTGCTCATTCAAAATCCAAATTTCTTTCTTCTTTGGATGACATTGTTTCAAATCATTAATACGCAATGTGATATATGGTTGAGCATCAGCTATGTTATTCAAGATGTATGATTCTAACTTCTTCATCTGTTCAGCTGACAGTGATTTGACTTTCAAGCCGCGAAACCCCTTTCCCTCATTATTAACTCGTTCATGGTGAGATGGAGGCAAACCTATGTGTTGCGCCGCAGCCAAGTTACTCGTACAAAACTCTGCTACCTCCTCAGAAATATACTTTTCAATAATGGAGGCTTCAGGTCGATATAGATTTTTAACATACCCCTTTAATATTTTCATATACCTTTCAAAAGGATACATCCAACGAAGATATACAGGTCCACAAATCTTTATTTCTCGAACAAGATGAATCATTAAATGCACCATTATATCAAAAAAAGTTGGAGTAAAATACATTTCCAATTGACAAAGTATAAAAATTGCATCCTTTTCCAAAATGTTCAAAGCATTCACATCAATCTCGTTGTTACAAATTGAATTGAAAAAATAACACAACTTCATTATAGTCTTTCTGACACGAATGGGCAATATTCCACGCAATGCAACTGGTAGAATTTGTTGCATCATGACGTGACAATCATGTGATTTAATACCTATCAACTTCAAGTCCTTCAATGAGACAAACTTTTTTACATTAGAAGAATAACCTTGAGGCACTTTGGTATCATGAAGAAATTGACAGAAGCTAATTTTCTCCCTCTTCGATAATGTATGACAAGTCGGGGGAAGAAATGTTCATCTTCCTTTAGGAGTGGGAGCTAACTCTAAACGTATTCCCATTGATAGTAAGTCTAATCTTGCATTCAACCCATCTTTAGTCTTTACTTTAATATCTAACAATGTTCCAATCAAAGAATCACAGATATTCTTCTCCACGTGCATGACATCAATATTATGTTTAACTTCATGATACCTCCAATATGGTAGCTCAAAAAAATTGACCTTTTCTTCCAAATATGTCTATCATTACCAGATTTATGTGTCTTTCCCAATGTCACGTCAAGGTTTTTCACCCTCTCAAAATAAAGATCATGGGATAAAGGTTTTGGAGCAGTATCAAATTCTTGTGAGCCATTAAATGCCTTTTTTAGTCTTCTATAAGGGTGTTTCATAGGCAAAAACTTTCGATGACCCATGTACACTATTTTCCTCCCATGATGCAATTGACAATAGGACGTCTGTTGTTCGCAAATTGGACATGCTTTATGCCCTTTAACACTGTATCCAGAAAAATTTCCATACGATGGGAAGTCATTTATAGTGAACAGAAGCACTGCATGCAGTTGAAAATATTCCATTTTATAAGAATCATACACCCTAATACCATCAGCCCATAACAGTTTCAAATCATCAATCAACAGTGACAAGTAAACATCAATATCATTACCGGGTTGCTTTGGACCAGAGATCATTTTACTCAACATGACATATTTGCGCTTCATACAAACTTCAGGAGAGAGGTTGTAAATTACCAATAAAATAGGCCATGAACTATGTGTGCTACTGAGTGTTCGGTATGGATTCATTCCATCTGTGCACAACCCTAGTCTGAGATTTCTTATTTCATTTCCAAATATAGAATACTGCGCATCAATTTTCTTCCATTGTGGACAATCAGCTGGATGACGTATTTTTCCATCACATACCCGCTCTTCAGCATGCCATCTTAACCTTTTTGCGTCATGTGAATTAGCAAATAAACGTTTGAAACGATTAATTATAAGAAGATACCAAAATACCTTTGAAGGGAGCTTTGTAATCTCTACATCACCATGTGATTTTTCTTTCACCTTATACCATGATGTCCCACATTTTGGACACTCTGACAGAAATTCATATTCCTTCCTATATATAATGCAGTCATTCGGACAGGCATGTATTTTCTTGTATCCCAATCCCATCGGGCATAATATTTTCTTGGCTTTGTAATGTGAATCTGGAAGATCGTTATCTTTTGGAAGAATGTCTTTCATCAATTGTATCAGCTCTGTAAAACTTCTATCATTCCATCCATGCTTCGCCTTCAGGTTAATCAATCTTAACACCGCCGACAGAACCGTAAAATCTATACAACCAGGATATAATGGTTTTTCAGCATCACCATATAGACGTGCAACTATCGGTTCTATCTCAATTTGTTCTGCTACAATATCGCGAATCATTTCTTCAATTCCATCGGAGTTACCATCTTGCGAATCATCGTCATCAGTGAAATTCCGTCCAGTTTCACCATGCCAAATCCAAGGGTTGTAACTTGGATTAAAACCATGACATATCAGATGATCTTTTATCTCTCTACTTTTCAACTTCTTCATATTCAAACATTTCAGGCATGGACAGAAAAAAATGTCACTACTTGGAACATTTCGTTTTGCAAATTCCAAAAAGGAATCAACACCTTCCTCAAATTCATTGCTTATTCGATGTTCCGTAATCCAACTTCGACTCATTATTACCTATAACAAATATCAACAAAAAATATATATTTTTAAGATAAGACAAAACATGTTTATATGAAAAAAATCATAATTTGAATGTAAAACAATTTAAAATATAAAACAAATCTATAGGTATTTAAAAAAATATGCTTGAATATTATTTTTAAAACAAAATATAGTTAGATGTAAAAGTTTTAAATTTCATTGAATCAAAGAAAACCATGACGCCTAATGATTCTCCAAATAAAATATACATCAATAAAACATAAACAAAATGATTTTATCTGGAATAATTGAATATGATCAGATGATACACATTTATAATAATCTCATGACAATATACTAATAAACATGTTAAAATATAGGAATACCTAATGGAGCATATAAAATGTGTTATTCATGCCTGTTGTTCAATCATTATGATCTAAAGTACTCAACACTTTCAAGCGCCAAAATCTTGAAAGTAGTAGTAGTTTTCATAAGTACCCAACACCAAATAGCTATACATCGTAAGTGTCATGTTAAAAATATGAATATAGACCATTTGTTTTATGTTTAATAATATTTTCATATTACCTGATCATTCTGATTATATATTAGAATTACTATATCCTTTTGATCCGATATATAATCTAAGGACATTAATATTTCTTTAGAAAATGTAATGTTAATATCATGGTAATGTAAAAAAAAGTATATGTCGAACTATATATATGTAATACCAATAAAAAAATACATATGTGTTTGGCCTGGGTTTCACACATAAAACAACTCATCTCACATATTAAATTTTTGAATCATCCTACATAATACTTATTTTTATAACTTAGGGAATTAAAATAATAAAAGTTTTGATTTATGATACTCATTATGGGTAAACATGATATATATAAATATAATATCTAATCTCATAAAAAGATATCCATGGGGGTATAAGAGAATACACAAAGCACATGATCAAAAAGATAAGTGAAACAATTCTATATAATCATAGATCATAAAACCTGAGTCCAAGTATAACAATTTTAGCATAACATAAGACATGATTTATATGATAGTGGGACCATGATTTAAAAAACCTTATTCACAAGATCACAACATTGGTATGTGGAATAACATAAGAGTGTGGCACAAACATAATCATATAAGTCATAACATATGTCAAGGGAAAACATAGTTTCATTCACCTCATATTGGGATATGTTAATCACCTTTCCTATAATTTATTATAATATTTCTTACGAGACACATCACATAACACATTGGACATGGTATAACCATCTGTATCCCATATTGATCTATGATATATAATGCATTGTCGAATGCATTAGAAGGATATTATGGACCCAAATGTCACATAATGACTAACCATATATATGGGTGAATCGTGATCATCAAATCATTTATAAGACTTTCGTAGATCAATTAACTAACAAAAATGAAATGGGGGTCATAATTGTTTTTACAAAACATTATAATTATTAATACATAAAAAAAATTTGGATGGTAAGATAAGATAATATACCTAATTCAATCTATTTATCGTTAAATTATTTCTACCTAGATAGAAAAGACCTTTATAAAAAACATAATTTAACCTGAGAATGAAAAGAAAGTACCCTTTAACTTTTTTATAATGAAAAATCTGAAATGGATGATAATAATATTTAGGTATTATAATTTTTTTATGAATTATTAATAATAAAAGAAATCACCTCACTTGGTTTTGTTGAAAATCGGGCATACCATCGTATTCAAGAAATCGGATACACTTTGCATGAAAAGGTCCATCATTTTTAGGAGATGACTGAAAGAAGAAATGTATTATCAGACTCACCATGAGTCCAGAATGAAATATTTTATTGTAATAGGTATGAATTGATATTTTTATGAATGCAGATGAAAACAGATGATGGATTTCTGATCTAGGAGTTCTAAAAATCATAATTTTTTGAAACAATATTATGATGTAAGAATGTTGAATGAAATATTAAGGATAGGTATTACCGATTGTACCTGGTCCAATTTCATTCATGAAAATCATTTTCTGGACAATCATAATGAAAATATGATTTTAAGAAAATAAGTACTACCAATCTTCATCCAGAAAGACACATTCCAGCTAAGTAGGAAATAATAATGTTGCTGGAAGAATGGAACGTTACAGTACCACCCATTATTTTTCAGATTTTGTTGAAGCTAATCCTCAATGTGTTAATAACCATTTGCGAGTTGAATGTTGCGAGTTGAATGAACATAATAACCATTTTCAATAACAAAAAATTCCACGAGATTCAAAAATGAACGAAAAGCACATCAAGAATCGAAACAAAAACGAACGAAATAAATTCGTGGAAGGCTTACTTGAATGTCGCGAGTTGAGATGATAGATCCGAGAGGAGTGAAGAAGATAAACAATGAAGCCAAAATGATTTTAATGCAGGCGATCGACGAGCCGATTAGTGTTTACCGCGCGAGAGAGAGATGAGTCGGCCACTGTCAATCGAAAAATCGTAAATGACAGAACATGGGCTTTAATTTTTTTAAATGCTTTATAACATAGGTTATTATATAACCGACATTATAAACTATTTTTTAGCTTTTTTACATCGGTTATCTTAAAACCGACGTAAAAAAGCTCCCGCACTTTTGTTTTTTACGTCAGTTATTTTATAACCGACGTAAAAACGCGTAGATATCGGGTTTTTTTACGTCGGTTATTTGGAAACTGATGTAAAAACCCCCCCGGGGCTTCGGTTTTTTACGTCGGTTATAAGATAACCGACGTAAAAAAACCCGATATCTACGCATTTTTTACGTCGATTATTTGGTAACCGATGTAAAAAACCTCTCGCGCATTGGGTTTTTACGTCCGTTATAAGATAACCGACGTAAAAACCCAACAGGCGCGATTTGTAACGTCGGTTATATATAACCGACGTAAAAAATGGTGACGTAAAACACGATTTCTGCACTAGTGAATGTTGGACATCAACATTTGGGTAGGATTCATATAGAAAATTAGAATACATCGAAAGAAAATATAGATGTTCAAAATGATCCTAAAGTGGTATTGTAGGGATCTTTCATTTTAACCCAGGGATTCAGCTTTGACAAGGTTGGATAATGGGTAAAAAATAATGATCATTTCCCTAATGGGATCATCTGAAGAGAAGCTCTATTTTATATCCTTCATTTATCTTTTAATTTCTATAATGTATCTTGAGATTATCCCAATATAATTACCTCCATGATACTTAGGCCTAATGGCCTTGGCCCTTCCAACATCCGACTAGCTCTTCCTCAACATCTCCCTCATGGTCTCAACCTGATATAGCACTCTGTATGCCTACCTGATCTTGTTGAAACTGAGATAATATCCCATGTGGAAAGTTAGGGATTTTTCCTTTCTCCCTTGGTTCTTGGACACCACCTCCTTCACCACCTCAAAGAAAAGGTCACAGAACCATCTAATAGGTAATTGTTCCCTGATATGGGACACATACACTAGGGTGCATTCCTGGGCTATGTTTTATGACTCTAACCTGACCTCATTGTACTTAAATATGCACTGGAACATAGGGTCAATGGATATTTCCTCTTTGGTCAGCTCAAATGTGATGTCAGAAACTATATGGTGGTGTCTGACAACACTCTTGGGGGGCTTCCCTGGATAGGATTTGTTGGTCAGCCTGGCCTTAGATCTGATGATTAATTCTCCATGGGGAGGCATGTTGATCTTTCATTGGGATTGAGGATGATAGGGTGTGGATTTATTTGATGATATGACTATTTATACTAGTTTCTGTTTGGTTTGTACATTTTTTGGTGAGTATAGATGTTCTCGTGAAGGGTTGGTTCACTTTCTATGATTAACTTCATTTTCCAAATCATAAAAAGCTATGGAAATATGTCCTGAAATGGCTGCAAACCCATTCGATTAAATCAAGGAGATGTATTCAAAGGTCCCCTCCCCAAGAATTTTTCACATCAAGAAGAAATTATCCATAGAAGAGATTCCCACTGGTAAACCACTTACTACCACAAAACCATGCCCTTCCCTGGCTAGCCCACATAATTTCAGATGAAGGAGAAAGGTGTGGGAGATGGATCCTGCCCACACACTATTCACAAGAAGCAGTATCATATCCACTCTAGGGAGGGAGGAAAGGATCAAAAAGGAACTGTACGTATAGAATGGAAGCCCATATTTTAGTACTGATTGGGTATTATGGTTGTAAAGGTTCTCACATTTATTGGGTAAAAAGAAACAAAAATTATAAAGAAATCAAATTTTATGGTAATAATAATTAATATATAATGTTAATGTTGAGTGATCATACTGATTATAATATTTCATGTTATAATATAAAATCATTAGAATATGGATTTTTATTATAATTATACATTATAATTGGGGGTAAAAGTACAAATAAAACACACACACTCCCACTACCTCTAAAAGACATCCCTCCCAAGGGCTAACCTGTATCCATTAACTTGAGGTACTCGGAGACCCATAATCCCAACCCATCTACCCCGAAAGTCCCTCCATACCCACTTTTACCATACCACAAAGTGTCTCACTACAGTTTTCGACCACAATAGTTGCTATAGTTTTCATCTACAGTAATGATATAGTTCCCCCACTGTATTCAGAGCTACATTGCAACTGCTATAGTATGCCACTGTAGTTCCCAAATACAGTGCCTACATGACATGAGAAATCCACCATAGATTCTCATGCCCGAGTCTCTCTAATGTGGAGGTTGAAGTTAAGTTGTACATAGGAGAAAAACAGTCCAAAAATAACATGAAATATTATAATAAAAACATTAAATATTTTGTTATTATAAATAATATATGTAATATTATTATAACATGTAATATTATAATTATTATTAAATAGAAATACAAAAAATCATGTTGTAGTGATGATTATTTTGTGAACTAGCATAATTTTAAACAGCTGCCTAATAATATGGTAGCGGTTACCAAAAAAATGTGTATTGCATGATCACCAGTCATTTAGTGGCATTTTATTTAATTTTGGGCTAGTTTTGGTATGTGTGGTTTATTGAGAATTTAGTAGTGTCTTTTTTAAAATTACCTGAAAAAAAAGATTAAATGAAACTAACCAATGAAAAATATATTAGCGGCCATTATGTCTAGTATAAATTAATATTAACCACCACAAAACATAATTTTAATTAATCTACTTAGAAACAGTTACTGAAAACTGCCACAGAATATTAGAATGAGTTTTTTTGTAAAATATTTAATAAAAAACTATAAATATAAATAAGCTAACATGCAATAATATAAAACATAAATATTTGGTAAACCCATCATACATACATAATAAATCTATAGTCATATATAAAAACATACAAAGTCATCATAACCTTATTCAACCAATACGTCAATCAACCTATACATCATTCAACCCATATCTCAATCAACAATATATGCTTATAATATATCTCCAACAACAACCCATGCCAAATATATGTCCAGGACACGACCTCCATTGCATCTGTCTGCTTCCACATCATATCATCAACTATAACCGACCACACCATCTCATCAACTATATAAAAAATAAAAAAAATAGATATTACAACTAAATATAATAAATTAGAATTAATGTAGAATAATTAATAAAATATTTACATACCATGGAAACTAAGAATCATCATGACTACCTTATGAAGAGTTTTGTTGATCACAATGTCCAACCTTTGGCATACTATCAGTATCATTCCCCTATAATGAAAACCAAAACATTTATGAAAAGAAATGCGAAAAGGTGAAGACACAGAATATATTTAGAATGTTGCAAATAAAATTTGTTATTTTATTAATCATACAGAATACATTTTAACATAAAATAAAAAATATATCATGAAAAAAAAATTTAAAACATAAACTTTCCTATTTAATATAGGACTCAACACTTGAAACTGAAATCAATTAATTATATATTCTAATTAATTTTTTAATCAATGTACGATGTACTTGAAATTATCTTAATAATGTTTTAATGACATTGATATCAAAACATATCTGATATTTTAATAACAACAAAATCATCTTTTTCTCATCATTCCACATCAATATGAGGTCATTTCCTATGGTTTTGACATATCCATGATCGTTTTAGTTTTTAGAACACTAAAATTAGGTTTACGACTATATGGGGAAAACCCTAACTTAGAATGACACACTGTTGAATCTACACTTCACAATTCAATATACGATCATTTTCTATTGATTTTAGGGAAATACGACATTATTTTTCATGTTTTTACCCAAAGAAACATATTTTTAAAGGCATTTATACATTTAATAAGTGTTTAAATATTAATTTCGACCACATCGCACATCAGATTGACCTGTTTTCTACATAAACCCATCAAAAATAACTCAATAGTGGTTTTCCCATGACCCCAAATCCATATGAGGTCTTTCCCTATGGTTTAACCATTTCATACAAGGTTTAGTGTTTTAAAACACTAATAAACATGTTTACAGTCATATCAGACAAACTTTAACTCAGAATGAAATGTCATTGGTTCTTAAAATTCCAAAGTCACTGTATGGTCGTTTCTCTATGATTTCAAGACAATTTGACACCATTTTCCTAGTTTTGACCACCCGACACAAGTTTTTAATGGATTTTATACCTTTAAGAAGTGATTATCAAGTCATTTTGACCACAACAAAAGCCGGATTGACGTGTTTTCTATGAGTACATGTCAAAAATAACACAACAGTGGTTTTCCCATGATTTCACATTAATCTGATTTTTTTTCTATGTTTTTAACCGATCCAAAAAATAGTTTAGTATTTTAAAACATTAAAAACATGTTTACAACCATAACAGATAAGCCGTAACTTGAGATGACATTTTGTTAGTTCCTAGATTTAAAAATTCAATACAAAGTCATTTTTCTTTCATTTCATTGCAATTTGACATCATTTTCCGAGATTTGACCCCCCCCCCAAAACATGTTTTTAAATGTTTTGGTTAAATTTAAGAAGTTTTTACATGGTCATTCAATCGACACCACATGTCATATTGATGTGTTATCTATGTGTAAACATAAAAAATAACTCAATGGTGGTTGAAACATGATTCACATCAATACAATGTCATTTTCTGTGGTTTTGACTATTCCTCAAATGTGTTAGTGTTTTAAAACACTAAAATTGCAATTACGGACATCCTGGGTAAACCGTAACATAGAATGAAATTCCCTTAGTCCCTACATTTAAAATTTAAACCTACAATTTTTTTACTCTTATTTTAGGGTAGTATGATGTCTATTTCTAGGTTTTGACCCCTCAACACATTTTTCTAAAGGCTCTTGTACCATTAAGATGGGGTTACCGAGTCATTTTGACCACACTGCGTATCGTCTTGATGTGTTGTCTTTGTGTACTCATAAAAAATAATTAAATGGTGTTTTTATAATGATTACATATGAATATGAGGTAATTTTCTACAATTTTGACCATTCTACTCACATTTTAGTGTTTTAAAACTCTAAAAACACACTTACTACTATCCTGAGAAAATCATAACTCTGAATTAAATTATTTTGATTCGTAAATTTCAAAATTAAATCTACAGTCATTACCCTATGATTTCATGGATATTTATAATCATTTTTCTAGTGTTGAGCCCGCTGACACATGTTTTTAAGTGCTTTAATACCTTTAAATTTTTTTTTACTGAGTCATTCCAACCACACCACACATCGGATTGACATGTTGTCTATGTGTATATGCCAAATATTTCTCATTTGTGGTTTTCCCAAGATTTAAAATCAATTTGAGGTTGTTTTCTTTGTTTTTGACCATTCAATGAATGTTTTAGTGTTTTATGACACAAAAACATGTTTACAACCATCTCAGGAATACGGTAACTCATAATGACTTTCCATCAATTCCTAGATCTCCAAATTCAATCTATGGTCGTTTTCCTCTAGTTTTAGGGAAATATGACATCATATTTCTAGTTTTCACCCCCAACACATGTTTTTAAACACTTTGGTACCCTTTAAAAAGTGTTTACTTAGTCTTTCCAGCCACATTGCACGTCAGATTGACATTTCATCTATGAATATAAATAAAACATATCTCAACGGTTGTTTTCTCAATATTCCACATCAATATAAAGCCATTTTATGTTTTTGACCATTCCACACATGTTTTACTATTTTTCAATACTAAAAAAATTTTACAACCATTCTAGAAAATCATACCTCAAAATGATGTTCTTTGGGATCCTACATTTCAAAATTCAATCTATGGTCATTTTACTCTGATTTCAGGGTAATATGATGTACTTTTATTGCTTTTTAACCCATAACACATGTTTTAAGGGCTTTTGTACATTTAAGAAGTGTTTAATGAGTCATTCTAACCACACTACATGTCATATTGACATGTTGTCTATGCATACATATTAAAAATAAACCATTAATCTTTTTACAATGATTTCGCATCAATATGAGGACATTAAAAAAGGTTTTTACATTTCCACACACATTTTGCTTTCTTAAAACACTAAAAATTCATTTACAACCATATCAGGAAAATATTAACTCATAATTACGTGACTCGAGTTCTTACATTTAAAAATTTAATCAATGGTCTTTTTCTTATGAATTAAGGGAAATATGACATTGTTTTCTTGGTTTTGACCAGTAAAGACCCAGAAATTTAAAGGAAATTTTTTTTCTTAATTTTTCTTTGGGACTTTACGAGTACGCAGTTTCTGAGAGCGCCTGATTTCGAGGCCCGGTGTGCCTGGAATAATTTTCCAAAGTTTAGCTCGGGTACGTTCAGTGAACGAACGAGTGGGTTTTTCTAACTTTTGAACTGGTGCTCGGAATCAAATTTCGAGGGCACCGATGGAATCAAAGCACCAGTAATTGCTTAGAAACACCTTTTCAGGAGTTGTGTTTGCTTTGGTGTGGTTTTTTAAAATTTTTGGGTTAAGTAAAGAATTAAAATAAAAAATGGTGTGACCAGTTTTTATTTTTATTAAAGTAGTTTAACATAAGCTAAGTGGGTAGAGTGGGACCCACAGTATCCTACCCCACATGGTAGGATATTTGTGAGGTGGGGCCAACACGAGCCCCACCTTTTCGACTCCCTCAAAACCCCCTCCTTTAATTTAGTGACGCACCCGCACCCCCTTTTTAATTATAAGTCAACTCATGTGCTTAATTAAATATTAAACGCCTCTATTAATTAGGCGGTTTAAGCATTGAAATTAATTTAATTAAATTGTTGATTCGTTTTTTAATTTCAAAATCATTGGAATGTGTAATAAAATAAGACAACTCTTATTTTTTATTGCGGGGTTAGCTTGTTGTGAGAGGTTTGGGGGAAGAAACTTTGAGTCGTGAGGTTCTTCGTTCTTCGTCGAAGAACGCGAAGAACGCACCACTGCCGACGAAGAACGCCGACCTCCGATGACGGATGACCATGAGAGACGTCCTCCTCATAGATCGACGATCAGACACTCACCCTTTCGTTCCTGCTTCCAGCGTCAAAGGAAGGGATACACCTTTCCTCCTCGGATGAACTCCGTCAAGTGTGCAGAACCTTCTTCCACGATGATCTTTTCTACGACGTCCCTTTCCACAACAGACCTCATTCGAGGATTACGCTCGAGGTAGGGGTCTGGTTTTATTCGTGAATATTTTACTTGTGTTCTTCATTAAATATTCGGGCCGCCTGTTATCAATTTAACGGGAGGAGGTCAGACCGCCCGAACACAGCCGATCCTCCTCCCCCTTTGTTGTGTTTTCGTTGCGGCTCGAACAAAGGCGGTACGGTGCAACGACACCGCTTGGAAACAAGAAGGAATGCGATGAGGGAGCGCGGCGCCATCGCGTCGTGCTGTTTAGGCCGAACCAAACTGCAGCCGGAGTCGGGGCTGTAGAGGTGAATCGAAGACTCCGCAGTGGTTTTTTTGATGTGCGGATCGACATGCAATGATAAAGCGGGTCGCAAATGAGATTTTCACCCTTCGCAGTAACCCGCGGGTCCCGGGAGGACCTTAGGTGAAGACGGTCGGCCAAACGGATCATCGGAGGGCGTTCAGTGGTCCGCAGAAGATCTCACCGGCGTTCCACGCCGGCAGGGCGGTCGGCGGCGCCGGGCGGCCACAGCCGGCCGCCAGGAGGCGGCGGCGCCCGGCGCGCCGCCGAGGAGGGCCGCCGCGGCTGAAGCCGCGACGGCAGACGGCTGGTCCCTCGGCCGTGCGGGACCAAGGGAGACGTGGCGATCCACTGCGCCGCTAGCAGGGAGTGGCCCCAACGCGGGGGCCGCGACTTCTTCACGTGGGGTAACCGCACCCCATGTCCGCTCATCCGGACAGCCGAGCGGCCACGCGGCCGCCCCAGCACGGCAGGCTAACCGGCCGTGCCCTAAAGGGCCAGACACGAACTTGGTTTGGGTCAGCCTGTTCTGGCCGACCTAGGGGGTCTCGGGCCGGGTCGGACTGGGCCCGAACCCCCCTATATCAGACAGTTTCGTTCAAACGCCTATATCTTGGGATACGGACCTCCGATCGACGCACCGTCAGTTGTGTATCGATCCTTGGATTGAGACGGTCGTTTCTGAATATCATACTTAATGTTTAGAAGAAATTTGGGTTCGGCTGGGTTGGTTCGTACACGAAACCAACCGGGGCCTCAGAGCGGAAACACTTATAACTTGAGCTCCGGACGTCCGATTGATGTGTCATCGACTTTGTTGGATTCCTCTTAGTGAGACAGAACTTTTGGAATACATTGCCTGAGTTTTGGATGCAGTTGGATAGTGGTCGGGGTGGATTGTACCTGAAATCCAACTGGGCCCCTGGAACGAAAAAGCTGATAACTTTCAGACCGGACGTCCGTTTGACGAACCGTCAGCCGCGTTGGTGATCACGTTGAGAAACGGTGCCTATGAGCATAACCTATGAGAGTTTGGGGTACAGCCGAGATACGGTCGGGTTGGTTCGCACACGAAACCAACCGGGCCCCTCAGACGAAAAGGCTAGTAACTCACAGACTGGGTGTCCGACTGACGCATTATCTGTTGCGTTGAGACCCCTATGACGATGCTGATCTTTGAGATACGTCTTCGTGGGATGTTGTGATACTTGGAGTATCGACCAGTAGCTCATTGGAGCGGACCCTCCCATTGACGAGCTAGCAGATTGCAGAGACCTAGTAGCTGGTTGAGACTTGACGACTGCTGATCTATCGTCTCAGTGTGTTTGGGATAGCCCAGTAAGGAGCGCTTGGTTGTAGTAGTAGACCCACGGCAGAGGAGCGCTTGGTTGTATCGGAAGACCCGCGGTACTCAACAGAAGGAGTACCATTGGAGGCTATGAGGTGGATCACTTGGTTGTAGCAGCAGACCTACGGCGGAGGAGCGCTTGGTTGTAGCAGCAGACCCGCGGTACTCAACAGAAGGAGTACCACTGGAGGCTATGAGGGGGAGCGATTGGTTGTAGCGGAAGACCCACGGTGGAGGAGCGCTTGGTTGTAGCGGCAGACCCACGGTACTCAACAGAAAGAGTACCTCTAGATCTTATGAGGGGGAGCGCTTGGTTGTAGCGGTAGACCCATGGTGGGAAGCGCTTGGTTGTAGCAGCAGGCCCACAGTACTCGACAGGTGGAGTACTACAGCAGTCCAAGGTTAGTGGGGCGCGCTTCGTTGTAGCGGCAGGCCCACTGTACTCGACAGAGGAGGATTTCTCCAGCATCCATGGTTTCGACTTCATGATTAAATCCTAGTATGATCTGATTTCATAATCTTGTGTTTCCTCATGACTGAGATGGGTTACTTGATAACTTGGTTATATGTATGGTCATATACCTAAGTAGTGGTTATCTTTTGAGGTCTTCATTATGGTTATATTTGTTGGATTTATTGAGATGTTGAGGGTCTCAGGGTCCTTACTAAGTATCGTTATACTCACCCCTACACGAGCTTTGCCCGCACCTCGTTGTGTTGGTTGCAGACGACGGGCAGCGCAGACAGAGGCCGAGTGTTCGAGGACTGGATGGTACCCGGAGGTAGACCTCACGAAGAGACAGTATCCGGTGGTGGACTTAACAATGAGGCGACACTCGGAGGAGGTTGACGGGCGAGAGCGTTGTGGAGGCTATCTGTACCTACCCTTCAGGTAGGATCCATGGTGGACGATCCAAGAGATGCGCTATCTGTACCTACCCTTCAGGTAGGATCCTTGGTAGACGATCCAGGAGATGCTTGTCACCTTCCGGATGTTTTGTCTTTTTCCTTGTACTTTATAGTTGGGCTTGTATTTCTGGCCCCTTTACTTTCAATACAGTTTGTTTTAGTTTTACTTAGTGTTTTACTTCCACTTGTACTCTATTGTGTTTTGTTTACTTTTATAAAGGAAATTCCTTCCCAGTTATCAGGATTTACGCCTTTGGTGCTAGTCTCCAGCCCCTGGCCTATGGAAGGCGGGCTTGGGGGTAGTCACAGCACGGGCCCCGAAGACAGGTCATGACAAATTGGTATCAGAAGGGTTCGGTTCTACCGTAGGACTCAGGGATATGATATTTCTTTTATGTGAAGAAATAGTGTTAAGGGTATTGAGTGTGGTTATCA
Source organism: Viscum album (assembly GCA_963277665.1). NCBI lineage: Eukaryota > Viridiplantae > Streptophyta > Magnoliopsida > Santalales > Viscaceae > Viscum > Viscum album. The sequence continues at coordinate 609,024,352 of OY728135.1, read as the reverse complement.
GTCCAGGGAGTCCAGTGTTGGTGCGGTGACCGAAGTATCTGTACACCAGGACCCTGACTTCTAATTTCCGACTCAATACACAAAAACATTGATTGCATGTGTGTCTTAAAAGTTTTCTTCGTGATTACTTATGTCAGCTCACCAGGTATATTGTTTAACCGTGGTGCACCTGTTTCTTTTCAGGATGGCCCCACGACAGCAGCCATCTATGGTTCCGAGCGTTGTGACGGACGACAGCCCACCGAGCGACGAGGCCTCGATACATGGCCCTTTGACAGCAGAGGCACCGGCGATACCTCTACCCGCTGAGCCACCGATGCTACCGTCCCCATCCGCTGACGGTGCACGTCACCTTAGTGCACTGCACAAGTTTCAGCATCAGCGACCGCCTAGGTTCCGCGGAAAGACGGACCCTCAGGCAGCCAAGGATTGGATGGAGGTAGTTGTATGAGTTTTCTGTTTGGTAGGGACACCAGCTGACCTTATGGTGGTCCTTGCGGTGAGCCTCCTATATGCGGAAGCAGGCAGATGGTGGAGCTTGATGCTTCAGGTTCACGACGAGGCATCTCTCCTTTGGACGGACTTTGAGAGCCTTTTCCACTCAGAGTTCGTCCCAGCCACCCTCTGTGCGGTGCGCATCTAGAAGCTACTACAGCTGCAACAGGGCAGCATGACAGTAGCCCAGTACGCGGTGAGGATTAATGATCTCTCACACTATTCCACGGACATGGTATGAGACCCATTCTTCAGGGGTCGAACCTTAGAGCAGGGGCTCAGGCGAGAGATCAGAGCTTCAGTTGTTTCTCACAGCATTCCGACACAGACAGGGGTGTGGGAGTGAGCCCTCTTAGTGGAGAGTTTCCTTGCTGAGCAGTCTCCAGTAGGATGACCCACCACTAGCCGGCATGCGGCAGATTCTTCTGCAGCGGGAATTAGACAGATGACACAGAGGTCCAAGAGGACTAGACCTACAGGTGGTCGACCACATGACACAGGATCATTTGTGCGAGGCACTCAGGGTGGACAACGACTTACCATGAGCGGACAGTGTTACTAATGCGGAGAGGTTGGTAACATTTCTCGTGACTGTCCGACCCGCCATACAGATTACCAGCAAATGAACGAAGGACCTCCCAGGCAGAGGTGGAGGTTTGATCAAGGCGGGCCGCATGGAGCACAAGACCATGGTAGGGGAGATGGCCGTGCAGCTGGAGGTGGACGACACTTCGAAGTGTTTCCACCACCACCACTAGGAGGTCCACCCTGACCGCAGGGAACTGGTGGACATGGGAGAGCTCAGCTTCAGGCAGCTGAGGCCTAGGATCATGGAGCTCCAGAAGCATATGGACAAGAGCGATACTAGGTCCATACCTGGAGACTTTTGTTCAAGTTTCTTCTAACTTTGTTGATGTTTGTTTGTAGATGCATTGTGTCTTTGTACTTTGAGCTGCAGTAATAAAAGACACCTTTATTGTGGCGTTTACCTTTTTTTCCTCTCATTTTGTTGTTACTAAGAGGTTTCGGTTTATAAACCGTTGACTTGACCCTCACTTTGAGATACCTACTGGAGGAGACTCAGTGACCACACACTGATGCCGACAATGTGACTCAACCCTTGGAGGCGAGAGTAACGGTTGGATCTCTTGGTAGTAGTGTCGAGGCCTTACAACGTCATCCTTGGTATGGTTTAGTATCATCCATGTCGGGATTGACTGTATTAGGCGAAGAACGTGGTTCATCCAGGGGATGAGACCGGATTTCTCTTATCGGAAAAGAAGAAATCTCAGCAGCTCTTCTAGGACCAGAAAGGTCCAAGTCATCTATGAGCGGATGAGGACATCTCAGAGAGGGAAAAATTCTTGTGTTGATAGGAGGCGGAGACCACTAGAGTTTGAGGATGGCGACCACCTTTCCCTACAGGTATCACCTCGACATGAGTTACGGAGATGTGGCCGAGGAGACAAGTTATCTCTGAGGTTCAACGGACCTTTCTAGGTCCTCATAATGGTAGGCGAGGTGGTTTACCTCTTGACCCACCCACCTCAGTTGCACCAAGTGCATGATGACTTCCATATATCTCAACTGAGAAGATACGAGCTGGACCCTTCACATTTCATCGACCATGAGGAGCTGGACTTGGGTGATGGGGTGACCCTCACAGAGGTTCCAATGGGGATCGAGGAATGACAGGATCGGATCCTACGAGGATGATCGATTCCCCGGGTGCGCTTTCACTGGCAGTACAGGAACCTCCAGGTGAGCACATGGGAGCGGAAGGCTCAGTTGTGTGCTCAGTACCTCTTTTGTATCCCTAGTTTGTGTTAAGGCTTTACGGGGACATAAAGCCCTGAGGTGGGAGTAATGTAAAGACCCGAAAATTTCAAGAATTTTTTTTCCTTAATTTTTCTTTGGGACTTTACATGTACGCAGTTTCTGACGGCGCCTGATTCTGAGGCCCGGTGTGCCCGGAATAATTTTCCGAAATTTAGCTCGGGTACGTTCAGTGAACGAACGAGCGGGTTTTTATAACTTTTAAACTGGTGCTTTGAATCGAATTCTGAGGGCACCGATGGAATCACAGCACCGGTAATTTCTTAGAAACACCTTTTCTGGATTTGTGTTTGATCAGGTGTGGATTTTTTAAATTTTTGGGTTAATTAAATGATTAAAATAAAAAATGGTGAGACGAGTTTTTTTTCTTAAAGTTGTTTAACCCAATCTAAGTGGTTAGAGTGGCACCCAAAGTATCCTACCCCACTAGGTAGGATATTTGGGAGGTGGGGAACACACGAGCCCCACCTTTTTAACTCCCTCAAAACCCCCTCCTTTAATTTAGTAACGCACCCACACCCCCTTTTTAATTATAAGTCAACTCATGCGTTTAATTAAATATTAAACGCCTCTATTAATTGTGATGTTTAAGCGTTTCAATTAATTCAATTAAATTGTTGATTCATTTTTGAATTTAAAAAGCTTTAGTATGTGTAATAAAATAAGACAACTCTTATTTTTTATTGGGGGGTTATCTTGTTGTGAGAGGTTTGGGGGAAGAAACTTTGAGTCTTGAGGTTCTTCATTTTCATTGAAGAACGCGAAGAACGCACCGTCGCCGATGAAGAACTCCGACCTATGACGACGGGCGGTGGTGAGAGATGCCTTCCTCGGAGATCGACGATCTGAAACTCACCCTTTCATTCCTCCTTCCCATGTCAAAGTAAGGGAGACACCTTTCCTCCTCGGATGAACTTCGTCAAGTGTGCAGAACCTTCTTCCGTGACGATCTTTTCTGCGATGTCCCTTTCCGCAACAGACCCCGTTTGACGATTGTGCTCGAGGTAGGGGTTTGGTTTTATTCATGAATATTTTACTTGCATTATTCTTTAAATATTCGGGCCACCTGTTATCAATTTAACGGGAGGAGGTCGGACCGCCCGAACACGGCCGATCCTCCTCCCCCTTTGTTGTGTGATCGTTGCGGCTCGAACAAAGGCGGCGCGGTGCAACGACAACACACGGAAACAATAAGGAATGAGACGAAGGAGCGCGATGCCATCGTGCCGCGCCGTTGAGGCTGAACCAAACCGTGGCCGGAGTCGGGGCTGCAGAGGCGAATCGAAGACTCCGCAGTTGTTGTTTTTTTTTTGACGTGCGGATCGACGGGCGATGATGAAGTGGGTCGCAAAGGCAATTTTGGACCCTTCGCAGTATCCTGCGGGTCCCGGGAGGGCCTTAGGCGAATACGATAGGCCAAAAGGACCACCGAAGAGCATCCGGTGGTCTGCGGAAGATCTCGCCAGCGTGCCACGCAGGCCGGCCCCGGCCGGCCGCCAGGAGGCGGCGGCGCTCGGCGCGCCGCCAAGGAGGGCCGCCCCGGCTGAAGCCGCGACGGCATGCAGCTGGTCCTGCGGCAGTGCAGGACTAAGGGAGATGTGGTGATCCGCCACGTCACTGGCAGGGAGCGGCCCCCACACGGGGGCCGCGACTTCTTCACGGGGGGTAACTGTACCCCCCTGTCTGCTCAGCCGGACAGCCGAGCGGCCACGCGGCCGCGCTGGCACCGGCTGGGATGCGCCCACTAGGCCGGGCCGTGCCCTTTTGTGCCGGACCTGAACCCGGTTTGGGTCGACCCGGTTCGGTCCGACCCAGGGGGTCTCGGGCCGGGTCGGACCGGGCACGAACCCCCCTATTTCGGACAGTTTCGTTCAAACGCCTATATCTTGGGATACAGACCTCTGATCGATGCACCGTTAGTTGTGTAGCGATCCTTGGATCAAGACGGTAGTTTCGTTATATCACACTCAAGGTTTCGAAGAACTTTGGGTTCGGCCGGGTTGGTTCGTTCACGAAACCAACCGGGCCCTCAGAGCGAAAACGATTATAACTTGAGTTCCAGACGTCTGATTGATGTGTTGTCGACTTTGTTGGATTCCTCTTAGTGAGACGGAACTTTTGGCATACGTCGACTGAGTTTTGAATGTAGTTTTATAGTGTCCGGTTGGATTGTACCTGAAATCCAACCGGGCCCCTGGATCGGAAAAGCTGATAACTTTCATACCGGACATCTGTTTGACGAACCGTCAGTGGCGTTGGTGATCACATTGATAAATGGTACCTATGAGAATACCCTATGAGAGTTCGAGGTTCAGCCGAGATATGGCCGGGTTGGTTCGCACACGAAACCAACCGGGCCCCTATGACAAAAAGGCTAGTAACTCACAGACCGAGCGTCCGACTGACGCGCCGTCTGTTGCGTTGAGACCCCTATGACGAGGCGGATCATTGAGATACTTCTTCATGGTACTTTGTGATACTTGGAGTATCGACCAGTAGCTCATGGAGCGGACCCTCCCAGTGACGATCTAGCAGATTGCAGAGACCTAGTAGCTGGATGAGACTTAACGACTGCTGATCTATCGTCTCGGTGTGTTTCGGATAGCCCAGTAGGGAGAGATTGGTTGTAGAAGCTGACCCACGGTGGAGGAGCTCTTGGTTGTAGCGGCAGACCCGCGGTACTTAACAGAAGGAGTTCCACTGGAGGCTATGAGGGGGAGCACTTGGTTGTAGCAGTAGACCCAAGGTGGAGGAGCGCTTGGTTGTAGCGGCAGACCCGCGGTACTCAACAGAAGGAGTACCACTGGAGGATATGAGGGGGAGCGCTTGGTTTTAGCGGTAGCCCCACGACGGAGGAGCGCTTGGTTGTAGTGGAAGACCTGCGGTACTCAACAGAAGGAGTACCTCTGGAGATTATGAGGGGGGCGCTTGGTTGTAGCGGCATACCCATGGTGGGAAGCGCTTGGTTGTAGCAACAGACCCGCAATACTCGACAGGTGGAGTACTACAGCAGTCCAAGGTTAGTGGGGCGCTCTTGGTTGTAGCGGTAGGCCCACTTTACTCGACAGAGGAGGAGTTCTCCAGCATCCTTGGTTTCGTCTTCATGATTAAATCCTGGTTTTAGATGATTTCATAATCTTATGTTTCCTCAGGATTGAAATGGGTTACTTGATAACTTGGGTATATGTATGGGAATATACCTAAGTAGAGGTTATCTATTGAGGAATTCATTGTGGTTATATTAGATGGATTTATTGATACCTTGAGGGTCTCGGGGTCCCTACTGAGTATCGTTATACTCAGCCATGCACGGGCTATGCCCGCACCTCGTTGTGTTTGTTGCAGACGACGGGCAGCGCAGACAGAGGTCGAGTGTTCGAGGACTGGACGGTACCTAGAGGTGGACCTCACGATGAGACAGTATCCGGTGGTGGACTTCACGACGAGGTGACACTCAAAGGAGGTTGACAGATGAGAGCGTTGTGGAAGATATCTATACCTACCCTTCAGGTGGGATCCGTGGTGGACGATCTAGGAGGTGCGCTATCTGTACATACCCTTTAGGTAGGATCCTTGGTGGACGATCTAGGAGCTGCTTGTCACCTTCTGGTTGTTTTGTCTTTTTTCCTTGTACTTTACAGTTGGGCTTGTATTTCTGGCCCCTTTACTTTCAGTACAGTTTGTTTTGGTTTTAAATAGTGTTTTACTTCCACTTGTACTCTGTGGTGTTTTGTTTACTTTAATAAAGGCAATGCCTTCCAAATTATCGGGATTTACACCTTTGGTGCTAGTCGCTAGCCCCTGGCCTATGGAAGGCGGGCTTGGGGTAGTCACGGCACAGGCCCTGAGGACGGGTCATGACATGACCCCCCCTGACACATGTTTTTAACGATTTTGTACCTTTAAAAAGTGTTTATCATGTCAAAACCAAACAAAAAAGCTCGAATTATTTTCAGACTAATATCCAATGATCTATAATTCATTTTTATGTAAAATAATCAAACACACATTAATCCGGAAAAATATATGGTCGGTATGATTCAAAATGCATGTTTTCTATATAAAAGTTTCATTTTAGTTTTATTTATGTAAGTTGTATGTGTTCTTTTCAAAAGTATTAATGATATTTGGAATATAAAACTTAACTCGGTAGGATGGTCTATAAGGAAAAAAATTTCCTCTAGGGTCATGCTAGTTATCCACTGAAATATAGAAACTAAATAATTTTCCAATTCCGATCACCATTGATCCTGTGTTTTCCTATAAGATTCTAATTCTTTCACTTTTTCTTTCAATCTTACAATTTCTATTTTTGATTCCCAATCAATTACACTACTCAATCCCCCACTAGGTGTAGTTGTAATGAATGATAATTCCCTACCAAGGAAAAATGATGCAGTAGGCCTAGATCCCAACCCCCATACATTTCCAGGATGCTTCATCCCTAAAATGATTGCAACTACATCTTTTTGGGGAAACGATGATGATTTTGATGGTTTTTTATCCCAAACTTCTTGAATTTTAACATGTCAATACAAACATATTAAAAATTATTTTTAAAATATTTGAACTTCACAATAATATATAATTAATAAAAATTTATTACTATTTATTGTTATTTTATTTCTATAAAAACACAATAATGAAAAATACATTATAAGAAAACAATGCATAAAACCAATTAATTAGGTTCAGTTATATTTATCAAATGACACAAAATTGGAACCATTTGATCCATGTAGCCATCCCCATTTAATTGGGTTTAAGGATTTTTATTTGTTATAATACATTTTTCATTATTATATTTTTAAATTAATGTAATAACATGAAATGGTAGTAAAAATTACTAACTCCAATATCTTTGGTAGGGCCATTTCTAAAACTCCAATGTGGTTTCCTATGCACTTTAGACAACATTTCTATTCATCCAATAGAGTTCCCTAATTCATTTTCCTTTATAAAAAATTATGAACATTTTAGAAAAAACCTTGACTTATAATAAAATTATTTAAATAATAATGAATAAAATAAAAACCAAAATTGTTCATTTTTTCAAAAAACTATGTGTCCTAGGGACGTGAAGAAATAATTTCTTTTCACAATTCATATTATTCTTCTAGATAATTCCTATAAAATGTAAATATTAATAAAAATAATAATTTAATTTAGTTTATGATATAAAGAGACTATAAAATATGAAATTACCTCATGAGATACATCTTTTTTAATATTGAAAATGATCTTATAGTGTCCATATAAAATTCCTTCAGTCACTTTTTCATACATCTATCATGATCTCAGAGATGTGTCATTAAACTAATGTTGTAATATCCATATAAAATCTCTCTATTTCTTGCCGAAAAGTTTCAAAGTCTATAAGTGTGAAACAGTGTCAAGGACATAGAAATGAAAAACATCTACAAATAAAAAACATAACACTTTATAAGTATATTAAACAATTTTACTCAAGTATTTTAAATTAGTTATCAAGGAATATTAATTTAATATTACATTTACTTGAGTATGAAATACCTAATTTTTACAAGCTATAGGAATATGGCTCTAATATTTATAATTAATGGGAAAGTCCACTGTCTCACAAGAATGATTCCCAATAATCTTCCCTTTGATTCCACTAGTGTCACTAGTAGGAAACCTAAAATCATCAAATAAAATGAGAATATTGAATTCCTTTAAGTACCATACTTCTGATGTGTTCATATTTGTGTCCCATTTATGGTTTTCTTTATCTTTTTGAAAAATTATTTTAAAAGTTAAAAAAACATATAGTTTCTTTGAACAATGACACACATACCAGTGACAATAACACTCCAATATACCCTAGATGGAGGGGTGACCAACCTCTCCATCATCGTTGTTGAATCTAGTGGTGGGATAATAATGAAATAAATGTAATTTTATGGTTTGATATTACTCATGGGTACCAAGAAATCACTCAGATCCATAGAAGCAGATGGTAATGGGGGCGTGCTCTGAGATACTGATCTGCTAGGTTCTTGATTTTTTTTCTTGGAATTCATGAAATTCAAATTGTTTAGGTATATTAAATGTATAAAAAAATGAAAAATTTATTTTTTTAGAAAAAATGAAAATAAAAATAAGAACAATGAATATATGTATAAAACACTTATCAATGAGAATTTTTAATATATTTCAATTAAAAATTTATAAATTCAATTATCATTATTTTTATCCACCTCTATAGTGTTGTGTCATCCATTTTCACCCACTCTTGAAAGTCCTGATGTTTTGATATTTTTAGGAAATATTTTTTCAATGTTTTGTGGTTTATGTTGTTCTCTATCAAAAAGTACCAATTTATCTTCATCACACATATAATATAATTCTCTCTTCTTTAAGTGTAAAAAAACACCCCAACATTCATGTATTTCAAAATACACATAATAAACCATCCTTTCTTGTGAATCCAAGATAAATGGATCATAATCTGCATACTCACCGGTATGGATCAAGTGATAGAAATTGACATAAGTAAAATGAAATGAATATTTCTTTATACCCCTATAAATGTGAACCCACTTTCATTTGATTAAATATTTGAAAACTAATCATGATACTTTAATTAAATTATATCATTCATTGTTCCATAGTATCCCAACTCTAAAACTATAAATAAGCCACTATTATTAGTTTTGGATTCTTATTCATGATAAATTTTATGAAACCTGAAGCCACCAATATTGTAGTCATTGAATGTCTTATCCTACCATAGAGGACCTTGAGAAAAAAACAACATATCATTTTTTATTTCATCTTGATTGTCAACATTTATTATCTATAAATATATATATAAAGTTTTAATTTTATTGTAGAAAAGGTAAATATCAATAATATAAATATGAGTATATACTTACACGATGGGAAAACCATTCGATAGTCTCCTTATTAGTAGATTTTGTTAATTCCATCTCATTTCGAGCTGGACCCCTTAGTATCCTCTTTCTTTTAAATCAGTAATCTTCTAAAATCAATATACAATAATACTATTGAGTATAACATATCTATGTGCTCATAGAAACTCCATTTCAGTCAATGTAAAATTTTACCCCTTTCCAATTGGTCATCCAATAGTTGGAAATACTGATGATTGGTTTTCAAAATAAGAATTAGTTGACATGTCTTCAACATGTCTAGCATGATTGAATTTAGTCTCAATACCATCCAAATACCTATAATAGATCATCAAGAACACTTTATCTATGATAAATTCAGTAATAGACCCTTATGGTTGATCTTTATTCCTAACACATGATTTCAAATAACCTATGTACCTAATGAAAAAAATAAGATAAATATTTAAAACATTTACTTAATGATAAGATGAAATCAAATTCACCAATGAAAATAATAATAATATAAACTTACTTTTAATTTGGATACATACATCAATAGTGTTCCATTCCACCATGTTTAGCTTCTTCAACCAAATGAACAGTAAAATGAATCATGACTATGAAGAATGAAGGGGGAATAACAACACCAAATAATAAAGTGTCAAAACAATTATTTCTTGAAGTGTATAAAAATATTGAAGATTTATAATTTTTCCCCAAAGATATTTGAAAAAGGTACAAAACATAACTTGAATCACAGTTAATTTGTTAGATAACGTATTATGAAAATCCAATGACAACAATTTTTCTATCAGAATATGTATGAAATTAAATTTCAATCCATATAACATTTGATGGTTTAAGTCAACGCAAATTTATATGATACTTGAATATAAATTTGGTACTTTTACATTCTTTAACATTTGAAGGAATACACCTTTATCAAAAAATTTCATTGTTAAAATAGCCCAAGGATACTTTTAATTCTCATTATCCCACAAGCCTTGCTTTATATTCATTGAATCCAAATCCTTTTGAGCATTAAGGTAATCCATTGATTTTCCCAACTCATTAAGCAATGTAAAAATTAAATTATCACAAACATTATTCTCAATCTAAATTACATCAAGATTATGACCTATCAAATTAAACTCTCATTAAGTATGTTTTAGAAACATGCACATTTCTGCCATTTTTGTGTTCTAACTTATTTGGATATTGTACCTTGTACACTTTTCCACCTTCTATTTAATGATTAAATTTTCCAAATTCTTTAGTGACATTCATTAATTTTCCAAATATTTATAATCTAGATAAAAAATTCAATGGATTTCTCAATTCAATATCTTTATTGAATCATGTATTTTTAAACCTAAATTTATGATAAGCATCAAGAAATCAATAATGAAACATAAAACACCATTTTATAATATGAGGTAATAACTGAGGTTCAAAATTAAATTTATTAATTGGACAAGCCAAACTAGTATGAGGGTTCTAACTAGATAAATTTACAACTATACCAAAGTCACTTATTTTCCTCATTAAATTAGCATGGATTTTAAATTATTGTTTTATTTAATCATCATATGTTTCCATGACATCATCCCATAATTCTCTCAATTATTTGATTATAGGTTGAAGGTATACATCAATGACATTTCCATGCATTTGATTTCTAGGAATAATCATCTAAATATTGAAAGAAGTATTCTTAAAACACATCCATATAGGTAGATTATAGGGGATAAAAATGACTTTCTAGATGATATAATTAGTACTCAAAGTACCAAAAGGGTAAAACCAACAGAAGCCAATCCCAAATTCCCATTACTAGGATTTAAATAAAAATTTAGATATAGTGAAAGAAAATCTTTGATGATGTTGAATATTTTGGATGTCTCAACAATCCATACTTATTATCCTTAGCATGCCACTTCATATCGCATGCAATCTTAGATGATAGTAATAATCTTTACAAGAGGGATTTCAAAGGAAAGTAACACAATATCTTTGTAGGAGCTTTCTTCTTCCATTTTTACATGGGGTTGCATTGATTTATATTTTCATTGTTGTTCATTGTATTCCATCTGCTTGTATGAAATATTATTCATTCTTATTTATCATACTTTTATCACTAGTAAAACATGAAATCACTAGGGTATGTATGTATCTTCGTGTAATCAAGTCCATGGTTGTTGATGACTTTCTTCATATCATAAAATTATGTAGGGGTCTTAGCATTAATAAATGCATTGTGAAGAAACTCCAAAATCATCAGCATTTATTTTTCATAAATTTCACAGAGACACTTTATATGGTACAGATTAAGTAGAAAAGAAAACATTGAATTCTTTGCAAACCTTTCATACTTTTCTTGTTGTCCATCATCAACTAATTCATTAAACACATTTTTTTGGTCACTAATGTTATGAGTGATATTAACATGATCAGGACCAACTAATGTTTCCACTAATCAATTAAAATATTTTACATTTTATTCTTCAAAACCAAATTTATCATTTAACAAATTTCAAACTGAATTATCCTCTTTTGGATGACTTTGTATATATTGGACAATATTGCTGTTATTTTTACTTACTATAACTTTCGATTCACCATGAAAAATGTATCATACATAGCATAAAACTTATTCAACATTAAATTCTCATATAAATATTTTATATTCAACCATCACATGAAATCAGGGCACAAACATTTTATTCTATTTTCCATTGATTGATTTTAAAATTCATAATCTTAAAATTAATCCAAGACCTTGGAATAACGATGTGTGTTTCGAGTTAAATTAATCCAAATTCTATCATAAGGTATTAGATTGTATTCTCCCTATAAATTATGATATAATGATATGAATGTTTAATCAAATAGGTTCAATAAAATTAAACATCACCCAACATCATCATTTTCAAAGGTAGGATCTTGATTCCACATAGCACATATTCAACATCAAAATGATTTAATCAAACATTAAAAGTATAAAAAAAAATTACATAGAAAATTATTTAATTTAATTAAAATTCTTATAAAAAATCAATCAATCATGCATTCAATGATATAGGGGGACACATTCACTATAAAAATAGGAAGATAAGCCTTTGTGGGCCGTTGTTGGGGAGAAGGGGGAGTCGGGGTCACAATGATAACCAAAAGGGGGGATGGGGTCATAAAGGTCACAGAAAGGGGGGATTGGGGTCACAGCAATAGTTCGAAGGGGGTAGGGGTAATGACAATTGCTGACAGCAAGGTCAGGGTCACAATAGTATATGATAGGAAGATTCACTATCATGATGGTCACTAACATGGCAGGTTAGGATCACACTGGTCACCGTAAATGGGTTTGGGGTCACGATAGTATTCGGTAGGGGTTTTGGGTGACTGTAGTCACTGATAGGGAAATTGGGATTAGGGGAGTCATCAATAGGGGTTGGGGTCATAGAGGTCCCCGAGGGGAGCGAGAGGTGTGTATGTGGGGGGTGGGGGGTCAGAGGTCACCACTGAGAGGAGTGAGAGGTGTGGGTTAGTGTCGAGGGTCGTTTAAGAGGGGAGCGATAGGTGGGGGTCACCGTTAAGGGGATCTCGAGGTGTGGGGTCAGGGTTAGGGGTCACTGTTAAGGGGAGAGTGAGGTGAGGGGTCACTGCTGAGGGGATAGTGAGGAGGGGTTCAGGGTCATGGGTCACCACCGATGATAGGAGTGGGTGGAAGAGGGGCCTCCACCATGGAGGGGTGATTGAGGTTGTAGGGGGCGGTTAGGGTCAAGGGTTGTAGAGGGGAGGGGGTGATTGTGAAAATGAGGATGAATTTAGAATTTTTTTAAAATATATTGAGGTAGTTTAAATAAAATCCCCACTAATTGTTAATGTAAAAAAATATAGAAGTTGTTTTATAAAAACACTTCTATATTATACTTTTTTTATATGATTTATTTCATGGTGGTTATTATAAAAACCAATAATATACTTCCACTAAGTACTATTTTTTTTAGTGTAGCAATATTATAATTGTTAATAATAAGTTTTGGTGTAATTATAACTTACATTATTAAAAAATTATTTAGTAGTTTAAAATTGGATGCATTATTAAGAAAAATATAAGGACTACTTTATATTTAATGATAAAAGCATTGAAATTTTTAAATAATTAAAAATCACTACCTCGAACAGAAAATCTCTTCATAAACACAGTAACTACCCATAAACATAATAACTACCCACTAACACAGTTACTAGACATGAAAATATCAAATAACTAATTCCTAAAAAAAAGATTTTTACTATTATAGACATTTTTAAATCCTAAAATAGTTTTCTAAAACTCCCCCTTTATTTAAGAGTTGAAAACAACAAGCCTTTATCTTAAAGATTTAAAATTTAATATTGGTAATGGTGTGGTAAAAATGTTTGAAACATGATCTTTTATTTTTCAATAAAAAACGATCACACCTATTTTTTTTTAAATCCACTTAAGAATAATAATTTTATGTTAAAATGTTTAGTTTTTCCATGAGACATAGTATTATGAGAGTTTTAAATAGAAACTTTATTGTCTAAAAGAATCTATGCGCTTTCCTTTTTCATGATATCCAGATCAACATAAATGTTTCTTAGCTAAAAAGCATGATTGAAAACCGTTTTTTTAGAAATAAACTATTTTTTATAGTGGATTTTTGTATATTTCTTTCTTCTTATATCTCTATAATAAAACACTAGATCTAAGAGTCATATAATAGCACTATGTTCTCATAATATAATCAAAAGAACCTTACCTATTGTTATCATAAAAATAGACCATATTTAACTCATTTCTCCTTCTAAGATTAATACAAAAATAACATTTTAACTTTAAATATTGAATCAATATTTTTGAATCCTTATGATTTAAGTGACTTACATAGTGCATAAATCAAGAAAAAATTCTTACAATATTCAAAATATTAGGCCTTACTGCTGTGAGATACATCAGAAAACCAATCAGACTCTGGAAATATCTTTCATCAACATTTCCAACACCATATTCTTTAGAAAAAACTATCTTTTTTTATTAATTGGAGTTCATGTTTCATTGAATTACTCTGTCTGATATTTCATCAAAATTTATTTTGTATACTTATTCTAACAAAAGGAAACCCACCCTATTCTTGCTTTATTTCCATGCCAAGAAAGTAAGACATGAAATTGAGATCTGTCATTTCAAACACATTAATTATTTATTATTCAATATTTTTAATATGATATTAATTGTTCACTATAACAAATAGATCATCAACATAGAATGAAACCATTTTAATTATAGAACCACTATTCTTAATATACATGATTTTTTTATTAAATTTTCACAAATATGTTGGTCAGAAAATATTAATCAATTATACTATACCAAGCTCTTGGAATTTTTTTTTCCATAAACAGATTTAATTAGAATATAAAATTCACCACCTTTACCGTCCATAAAAAATCATTCAGGATACTTGACATATAATTTCTTCTTATATACACCTTTTTTAAAAGTCAATTTGACATCCAAATGAAAAAATATCCATCCCTGTTGTGAACCTATTGGATATAGTAAACCTATTGTCTGTAGTCTTGAAACAGGAGAAAAGTGTTAGATTAATAAACACCAATGATTTGGGTATACCCTTTAACAATAGTCTTCGATTTGTGCTAATTGATCAACCCATAAACATTAAGCTTCATTATAAACACCCATTTTACACCCATAAATTTTTTTCCATGAGGTCTATCTATAATTATCCAAATATTACTATTCTTTATCATTGAAAGATACCCAATTACAAAAATGGTATTAGCGGTAGTTCTAATAACCACTGTTAAAAGAATTTTATTAAATATAATTTATAATATAATAGTTGTTTAATATAACTTCTTCAATACCTTTTTTTTAATTTATAATAATTTTTTTTTCAACCACCACTAAATATTTTTTAAAAAAATATAATTAAACACCCTCCCACCCACCCAATCCCATTACCCCATGACCCCTGACCCCCTCCTCCCTAATGATGATATCTATCCCTCACCTCTAATCCCCATGAACTTAACCCCTTGCTCCTCAATGAAGATCTTCCCCCACCCCCTCTAATCCCCATATCCCGAAAACCTTCGGATCCCTGATGAAGACCACCCATCCCTCTAATCACCATGAACCCAATACCCCTAATCCTCGAAGATGACCCCACAATGACCCACTGCTCCTCATCGGTGGCCCCTCTTCCCCTTTTCTCAGTGACTATACACCCCGATGGTGTAAAAAGACCTAATCGCCTTTACCCAAAACTTCATTCTCCTCCAACCTATATCTCAAATAGATTCCCCCTACTATTATCCATTAGAAAGTCATACGTCTATAACCCTGTCTCCCTAGTCTTTAGGTTTTTACATTGAATATATGATTCCTATTGGATTTGTCTATGGTTTTTAATTAAATTATATAACAGTCTATGTAATTTAGTGTTGTTTTTTTGGAACTTTTACTCAGATGATATTGGGGTTATGATACATATCTTCCACCGATAGTTGGTCCTAGTTTTTGTGTTTGTATTCACATAAATGTTTTTAGGAGATTATTCCTATTTTTTTATTTTTTAATAATTATTTATACATTTTTATATGTTAATGAGGTTTGTAGGATTTTGTTCTAGCAGTCTGGCGATTTTCCCCTGCGATGACCTTGTTGTGATTTAAAGTTTCCACATTCCCATATCTATACCACATTTCTGGGGATTTGAACTAATTTTTGGAGGAATTCCATCTTCGACGTCTCAATCACAGGTCACTTTGGGAGTAAGTAATGAAGAAACCATGTCGGATGGGGTCAATACGCATCGAGTTGGGACTCCATCAAAGATCATCTCACGTCCTTTAAGATTTATGTCTTAGATGTGTCTAACATAGAAGTGGCTTTAAAGAACAAGGATGAAGGTAAGTCTTCCAACCTAAATCAAAGACTATTATCTTCTATCCATAGTGATGATACATGTTGGTTTTTTAGAAAGGGAATACAACTTGAGTGTGTCATGACCTGCCTTCACCGAGATGAGGGAGGGGATAGAAATTTTCCAGACCCTTCCTTCCTCATGTTTAAGGAGAGATAATTACCCCCATGTATCCCATCTTCAATAGGCCCTTGAGTGGAGACTAGCACCAAGGGTATATAATAACATGTAACATGGAAGACATTACACTTTTTATTTAGTAGGATCAGGAGATACGATGGTATAAACCCAAAAACTACAGAACTGAACGAAAAAGTAAAGCGAAAACCTATTCTCATATACTTGTTCAAAGATAAAACCATAAAAGTACAAGAAAAACTCCAAAAGGAAAGTACCAAAATTATGAAAATAGCAACGAGAACTGTCCCGATGTCTAAGCTAGTACGGTCCCGCATGACCCCCAAATTTCTCCTAGAAACCTGAAAGCAATTTTATATAAATATGGTGAGCATAAAAGTATACTCAGTATGGAAAAACAAAAGCACTCGTGCATAAGTGGGGAGTCAATCTAATGCCCTGTGTGAAAATAGAGATAACCAAAACACCTATCAAGGAAAACTATCCACCCAGCCTCACTATAGCACACTCCCCAAATAATGCAAGTTAGGTAATGAAATAGTAATAGAACATCAACATTTCGGTACACCTCATCGCTTTCCCACTGGTTATTTAAGACATACTATGCATCCAGCCTCCCCCGCCATTCTTACCACAGTCCCACTTCTATCCCCTGCACGCACACACCTGGGATACCACAACCACACATCCCGCCAACGAACACCTAGGATACAACAACCACACATAACCACTCCCACAGAAACCTGGGCCAGAACAACTACCACCATTCCTAAAGACACCTGGTCCAAAACAAAAACTACCACACCCGAAGACACCTATGCCTCATCCCGAAGACACTAGGGAAACAACCATCCTGCACACACCTGGGAAAACCACCACAAATACCCGGCCAAAATAATCTTGTAATATAATGGTCCTCAGGCCATCACATCTTTCCCAAAGATTCTTGTGCTACTCGAGAAATGGAGTAAAAAAGGATCTAATAACTAACAACTTATATGAGTGTTGGGAAAAGCACCCTCCCCCATGAAATGGGGGTGTTCGGCCTGAAGTTCTCAACTTGGGTGGGGAATGAATAATAAAAATAAGAAATTAATTATACATATTGGTAAACAATCACTCATCCCAACCTAGGGGTTCCAAACTAGACCATACACAAACACCCTCATTAATATTCATTCATAAGAAGCATCACAACCACAACCATGTCACAACTCATTCCCAGAAAATAATTCCCCATTGATCCCATTATTGTTTTTATTTTCAAGTGATTCCATTTAAAATAATTCTTTACTACTGGGAAACTAACAGGCACAACCACAAGCCAAGGAAGAGAAAATAGTCATGCAGTAATTTAAACTTTCACACCCATTTCTCTTATAAAGTCAAGACAACAAAAAGGATTCATGAGATCCCTCGAACTAATGGAACCAACCCAAGACCTATCATACGACCCCACATGGCCTTAGGTCTATAACCAACTACTCAACAATAAGGTATCCCATCCCCATCCTCGTATCCCCACATGAAATCACGAAGATCCACCACACATATCACTATAACAGAGCAAGGGTGTTTTTTTCAAGATTTAACCACACCATTCATTAACTTCCTTATTTCTGTTTGGTTATTCAGGGTGATCAAATAAGGATTATTTTCTATTGGGAATCCATTAAATTAACTGAGTTTATGTGATTAACCATTTCTATGTTACATCCATTCAATCATAAGATTGACCAGAAAATAGCGGATCATTAGTGCAAAAGGAAGGTCCACCCACGACCATGATTTTCAGTGGACAAAAGCCCATAAAATTTATATAATAACAACAACGTATAAATAAACAAAATCATCATTCACACCCCTTCATTCATTAAAGTATCATTTATTATCTTTTTTAAGTTTGGTTTCATCAACATCCTAAGGGAACATCATCATACACACCCGGCATGATGAACAGTAAATAGAGATGGTAGAATAATCCCTAACTGGATGATCAATGATCAAAGTTTTTCTCCTCACGCTAAAAATTAGGGATGCATTACTTGTAGGGGTGGAACTCTGGGGACTCTAATAATGTGTAGTAAAGGCTCTAGCACATGTGCACCACTATCCTCATGAAGGGGGACTCCAAACGCACCAATGAAAAGAAATGGAGACCAGCCAAGAAGAATAAGAAGGAATCATGTGAGATAAAATGTGAGAACCAGGAGATACGGTATATGAAATCTTAAACGTCATTAATGTCGGATCGTGGTTTAACCACACGGTTGTATGGTTACATATGATGTAATAAATTTTTATTTAATAATTCTCATTGGAGAGGTGTCCATAACACATGTGAGTTAATGGCTTCCATTAAACAGAGGAAAATGCTTAACAGGGGAAGAACTGGAAAGAAAGGGAAAAGGGTGTGACACTATGGAAAAAGCCACACATTTTTGTAAATAAAGGGTCGAAAGACTCTTACGGGATTTTAGATATCAATTGTGGACTTCTAATGTCTTTGAAAAGGGTATTAAAATAGTTTTACATGAAAAGATACATTGCAGGAGCATAACTGGAAAAATAAACAAAGGGTGGGACACCATTCAGTGAGACACCATAAGCGGTGCCACACTAATGGTGCCACCATCACGATGCCACCATAAAAGTACCACCAGTTCGGTGGAACACTGTTACTGGTGCCACCGTTTTGGTGTGTGACCAAGACCAGTTCCACCGTTACGGTGCCACCGTTTCGGTGGAACCGTTTGATGGAAACGAGTTTTTGGCAAACTCCTTACCAAGTCATTGTCTGGAATATTAAATTAGATACCTCTCAAGCTATTCTCGCCCTCAAGAATCAAAACTAAACCCAAATAAAAGAGAGGGGTTAGAACAACCACCTCGAAAGATACCTCTCAAGAGTGAAACTACTCGATATCTAGGAACAACTCTCCCTCAAATAACCGCAAAAACATGTAAAGGTCACACCGTCTAGTCATATGGATTAGGGAGTCCCTTCCCCCATGTCAATATACTTTATGATGTCAATGGCACTGACATTCCCACACGGGTTTAATCACATCCACTTTAAGGTTTCTTGATTAGGGATTAGGTCCTCCCCTTTCTACAGTCAGAACTCCTCACACACATTCAATGAAAAAGGAAAAAAACACATTTCATAGTTAACAAGGTTAACCACTACATCACAAACAAGTATGAAACAAAACAGAAAAAAACTCAATATGGATCTGGGTACTGGGCGCGCATCTGTGCCTCCCATTCCCAGGTACTCTCCTCGAGGTCACCATACCTCTATAACACAAGAACCAAGGGAATGGTTCATACATGAAGCACCTTCTCATCATGATCCTCAACCACCACTGGTTTCTCTATCAACGTCGCATCAACCTTGATATCCAGCTTCCCCCAATTGAGGATGTGCAAATCATCATGTAGATACTGAGAGAGCTGAGACACATGGAAGTTGTTGTGCACCCTCAGTAGCGATGGTGGAAGTGCCAGCTCATAAGCTACTTCACCAACCTGCAGCAACACCTCGAAGGGTCCAACAAACCAGGGAGAAAGCTTACTTCCCCTACCAAACCTATATTGTCCATGCTGAGGGGAGACCTTTGAGAACATGTGGTCCCCGACCTCGAACTCCAATGGTCTCCTCCTATAATTGAAAAAAGATTTCTTTTGGTCCTGAGCTACTTTCATCCTCTTCCGTATAAGCTGAACCTTCTCCATTGTGCTCTTCACTACCTCATAGCCAAGAACACCTTCTTCCACAACCTCTGTCCAGCACACCAGTGAGCGATACGACCTCCCATACAAAGAATCGAACAGATCCATGCCAATGGTAGAGTGATAGATATTGGTGTAGGAAAAATCTACCAGAGGCAAGTGTCATACCCATGATCCCCCAAAGTCCAAAACACATTCCCCCAATGTATACTCCAATGTCTGGATGTTGCGCTCTGTATTCCCATCCGTATGAGGGTGGAAAGCAGTGTTGAGGCATAGATGGGTGCCAAAAGCTTGTTGCAATCCTCTCCAGACCCATGAGAGTAACTGGGTGTCCCAATCTAAGACTATAGACCTCAGAACTCCATGAAATCTCACCACATATTCAATGTATCTCTGCGTTAAGGCACCCACCGCACTCGATTCCTTAATCGCCAGGAAGTGAAATGATTTTGTTAGCTAGTCTACCACTACCCAGATAGCATCACAGCCTCCTTGATCCTTAGGTAGTATTGTGATTAAATCCATTGATATGTCATCCCACGTCCACTTGGTGACTTCTAAAGGCTGCAAAAAACCTTCTGGGATGCAGTGTCCAGCCTTCACCTACTGGAACACTAGGTACCTTGCCACAAACTCCACCACAACCCGTTTCACCCCGGGACACCAAAACTATTCTCTCGGGCATTAGTATATCTTGGAAACTTCTGGGTGTACCTCTACGAGTGATTTATGGAACTCATGGAGAACACCCTTGTGCATCATCTTAGAGATAAACAACTTCACTCAAAAAAGCATCTGATTCTAACCATCATTCGACCACCCTTCTAGAGCATTGTTATGGTTAACCCAATTGTGCATCACTTCACTCTCTAAGTATCTCCACTAAGTCTCTTACACCTAATAAAACAGAGAGGACATAACTATTATCTAAAATAGACAACCTATACTACCATACACCCTTGCATCTAGGTGTAAGGTCTCCAACTACTCCATTGCCTTCCAATAATCCACAAATTCCTGATCAACTTCCCTTTGTGACTTCCTGCTCAAGGAATTAGCCCCAATATCCCCTTACCATCAGTGTAAGATATATTGAAGTTATAGTCCTAAATAAAGTACACCCAAATTCATTTCCTCAAGTTCAGGTCCCACTGGTTAAAGATATGCCTCAAACTCTGGTGATCAGTGAAGACTACAATGTGCTCCCCGGTGAGGTAATGCCGCAAAAAACATCAACATGAACACTACTGATGCAAGATCTAGGTCATGGGTGGCATAGCTACACTCATGAGAATGTATAATCATAGACCCATAAATGATCACTCCCTACTTCTGCATCAGCACACACCCCAGCACAAGTCTAGAAGAATCACAAAACACCTCAAAAAACACCCATTCCTCTGGAAACCTGAGCATTGGAGCACTAAACAACCTTTCCTTTAGATAGCTGAAATCTATCCGACACTACTCAATCCACATGAAGGCCTGGTCCTTTCTTGTCAAAGCAGCTAAAAGAGAAAAACTCAACGGAAGTCAGGTAAAAACCTCCCATAATAACCTGCTAGACCTAAGAAACTACGAACCTCCACCACGTTTATGGGTGCTGCCCAAGAAACAATCGCTTCAACCTTTGAAGGATCAACTAATATTCTCTTCTTGGACACTAGATGTCCAAGGAAGTTCACCTATCATATCCAGAACTTTCACTTTGACAACTTCTCAAAGAGATGGTGCTGCTGGAGGACCTCTAAAACCATCCTCAAATGCTTGGTGTGATCCTCCTCTAATCTCGAGTAGATTGAGATGTCATCAATAAACATGACAATGAACCCATCCAGATATTCCCAGAAGACAGATTTCATGATCCCCATGAACATGAATGGTGAGTTCATGACACTGAACGACATGGCCACAAACTCAATGTGCCCATATATTCACCTGAAAGAAGTCTTAGAGATGTCACCCTCCTTCACCCTCAACTAGTGATATCCTGACCACAGGTTGATCTTGGAGAACCATCCTTCCCCCATAAACTAATCAAAAAGGTTTTTTATCCTTGGGAGGGGGTAACAGTTCTTGATCGTTACCTGATTCATTCTTTGATAGTCTATGTACAACCTGATACCATCATCCGTCTTCTTTGTGAACAAGACTGAACCACCCCATAGTGACACGCTTGGTCGAACAAATCCCTTTTTCATCATTTCATCAATATGAATCTGTAACTCCCACAACTATGAAGGAACCATATGAGAGGGTTCCATCAAAACTAGACGGGCACCAAGTCGTATTTCTATCCCTAACTCAACATCACATCAAGGGGTAGAGTCACCACCTATTCAGGGAATACATCCATGAAGTCACTAATGATCCCTGAGACTTCCATAATATTTGTATCCGCGGATCCCACTGATAGCTCAACTAATAAGGAAAGGAGGGGATTTACTCATCAGTTTCCCTCCTGACATCCCCTCTTGTCAACAAAACATAAACGTTGGTCATCCATATCTGAAAACATTATCCTTCTTTGGAAGCAGTCGATATCGACACATGTAGAGAACATCCATTCGATGCCTAGAATTCCATCATATGGATACATCTGCTACAAAAGAAGGTCCCCATTGGACTGATATGGTCCCAAACATCAGTCTACATATCTGGAAAACATGAGACAAGATGGTCTGACCTCAAACTAGTGTACTCAAAACTAGGGTAACAGAAAGTATCTCTTTGTCTAGACCTAATACATTAGCTAGAATGGATGAAAAAAGGAGTTAAATGCTCTTGAATCAAACAAGACACAAGAAATTGTACTAAAGAAGTCAATCATACCTCGAAGTACCTTTGGGCCTACTAGAACTTATGCCTATGTGGCGTGTAACTACCCACACCCAGATCCTCTACCCCTCGGCTGTTGGATGCCACCCCGACCATGTCCTGGTCAAGGTCCTTGAGGATAACCCTGGGGTCGGCCTCCTCCTACATCTTCTACTCTCGGAAGAGTGGGAGCTCGTTGTCCCTACAACTTCTGCTGAAAGGGACAGGCTGGAAACTGCTACTACTAAGGTGGGTGATGAACCTTCTGAACCCCACTGTACTACACTAAATCTAGGCACTGATTTCGAAGGATCCCATGGCTTCCATATATAAAGAAGCTCGATCTTGGGCCCAGAAGGGAAGTGCGAAGAACGATAGATCGAAACTAAAACAACTGGGGCCTTCTCCACAGTAGTCGAAACCTAGAACGCCCTGATGTTGGAGGTCTGGTATTGAAGGCCTTCCCCTTTGATGAGCCCAACTAGCTCCCCTCTCGTGGCACACCTCCCAATGTTTGCATCCTCTCCACCACTTCAACCTTCTTTTGGAACAACAGGTACATCGGTGGGGTGAAGGGAGTAATAACTTATTGAAGAGAAGTTTAGAGTGCCTCCTCCAAACGTCTCACTCGAGACTCCTCATCTGAAAAAAGGTCCGGAGAAAAATAAAGGAGATCAATGTACATGATCCCCAACTCCCTCACTAACATGATCCCATCATGAAGGGAGAGTACCTCCTGCCTCTTTTCCACCTTCATCATGGAAGAGGGGAATTCCACCCGGAATTCCCTCTCGAAGTTATTCCATGGAACTTCATCCTCCCTATTCTCCCCATGATAGATAGTCCACCACTGATGCACCTCTCCCAGCATCTGTCATACAACAAGACGGACCCAATACTCCATCAGATCCCGGATCATGCTGAAAGATATCACCCACTCCTTGAGCCCGCTCTATGTCTACTTGTCTGAGATGCTTCACTCGTACTTCCCAACGGTCTATCACTAAAAGGCACAAAGTGTCTTCTTCCACTATTCATCCTTCTCCACTCGATTATCCCTATGGTGATCAAAAAAATCATCTTCCTGGGACTTGATCACCCGCACTACCCGTGGTCTTTTTCTGGGTGCCATAGCTACAAGGTAATCATGGAATGCCTAAGCCCGAGTAGTGTCGAAGAATGCTTTTGAAGTTTTCTTAGTATTTTTATTTATTTAAATCCCAGAACACCCAGAACATTCAAGAACACAAGTCATTATGATGTATGTACCTATCCTAGGGTCCTTACCCTATATTCAGTGTAGCCTCACCTGGTCGTTCGGTAGGTCCAAAGTCTTTACATCGGATAACGGGGGCCCCTTAAATCTAGTGTCCGAGCTGGTCTTCGTTGACCTATTTCATAGACCAAGATTTTCTAATAATATTTCCCTACCATCCCATGAAATCCTTACTATGTATAACTCCAAACTCCATCCTATCTCTCAACCAACCTCACCTTTGGGACCATTCTATCACAGACCTTCTTCACCGAGATAAGGCAAGGGATAGGAATTTTCCAGACCCTCCCTTCCTCAAATTGAAGAAGAGATAATGACCCCCGAGTCCCAACTTCAATAGGCCCCAGAGTGGCGACTCGCAACAAGGGTACAGAATCCCACGTAACATGGAAAGAATTACCCTTTTTATTTAGTAGGATTAGGAGATACGATAGTAAAAACCCAACAACATAAAAAATGAAGGTAGAAGTAAAGACAAAACCCATTCCCATATGCCAGTTCAAAGATAAACCCATACAAGTACACAAAGAACTCCAAAGGGAAAGTTCCAAAAGAAAGAAAATAGCAATGAAAACTATCCCGATTACCATGATAGTATGGTCCCAAATGATCCCTAAAGTCCTCCTGGAAACCTGATATTAGTTTTATATATGTAGGTTGAGAATATAGGTATACTCAGTAAGGAAAACCAAAAGCCCTCGTGCACAAGTGGTGAGACAATCTAATTCCCCATTTGAAAATAGAGATAACCAAAACAACTAGCAAGGAATACTATTCACCCAGCCTCACCAAGGCACACTACCCAAATAATGCAAGTTAGGTAAAGTTATAGTCATAGAACATCAACATTTGGGTACCATGAACTGCTTTCCCACTGGTTATTTAGGACCTCCAACACATCAAACCTCCCCTGCAATTCTCACTACAGTCCCACTACCATCCCCCGCCTTCACACACCTGAGATACCAAAACCACAAATCCTATTTTCAAAAACCTAAGCCACAATAACCACATGTAACCACGCCCACAGACACCTGGTCCATAACAACTACCACCATGCCCAAAGACACCTGGTCCAAAACAACTACTTACATGCCTGACGACACCTAGGCCTCATCCCAAAGACACTTCACAAACAACCTTCCCGCACACACCTCTGAAAACTACCACAACTACCTGGCCTAAAGAATTTTGGTCTATAATGGACCTCAGACCATTACAACCTTCCCTAAGAGTCTTGGTCTACTCAGGAAAGGCATTAGAAAAAGAGCTAGTAACAAGCCACTCATAGGAGTGGTGGGAAAAAAACCCTCCCCCATGAAATGGGGGTGTTCAAAACAAATTGCTCAACTATGGTAGGGCATGAATAAGAAGCATATAAACTAAATTATACATATAGGTAAACAAGAACTCATCCCAACCTAGGGGTTCCAAAACCAGCCCATACACAAACACCCTCATTACTATTCATTCATAAGAAGAACAACAACCACAACCATGTCATAAATCATTACCAGAAAACAAATCCCCATTAAACCAATTCTAGTTTTCATATTCAAGTGATTACATTTAAAATAATTCTCCACTACAAGGAAACTAATAGGCATATCCACAATCCAAGAAAGGGAAAACAACCAAGCAATAATTTAAGCATTCACAACAGGTTCTCTTATATAGTCACAACAACAAAAGGGATCTGTGAGATCCCTCGAATTACTGGAACCAAACCAAGATCCATAATATGGCCCCATATGTACTTAGGTCTACAACCAACAACTCTAAAATAGGGTATCCCATCCCCATCCACGTATCCCCATACAAAATCAAGCAGAGCCATCACCCATATCACCAGAACATAGCAAATATGTTTTTTCTCACATGTAACCACACCATTAATTAAGTTCCTTCATTCCATTTGGTTATTTAGGTTGACCAGACAAGGATTATTATCCATTGGGCATCCCTTTAATCAGTCGAGTTTATGTGATTAACCATTTTCTATGTTAAATCCATTCAATCATAGGATTAAACATAAAATAGAGGTTCAATTGTGTAGAAGGAAGGAACACCAATGAACACAATGTTAAGTGGAAAAATCACATACAATTAATAATATAAAAACAAATTATAACACAACAACAAAACCATCATTCCCACCCCTTCATTCTTTAAAATTTCATTTATTATCATTTTTAAGATTTGTTTCATCTACATCCTAAGGGAACATCATCTTACCCACCCCACATGATGCACATTAAAGAGATATTGGGGATGAATCCCTACCTGTATAATCAATGATCTAAGCTTTTCTCCTCACACCAAGAACTAGGGATGCACGACTTGTAGGGGAGGAACTCCAGGGACTCCAAGAATGAGAAGTAAAGGCTCTAGCATAGGTACACCACTATCCATGTTAAGGGGGACTCAAAATTCACCAAGGAAAGAAAAAGATATCAGCCAAGAAGAAGAAGAAGGAATCTCATGCTATAAAAGGTGAGATCATGGAGTTACAGCATATGAAATCTTGAATAAATTTAAAGGTGGATCATGGAAACATGTGGTTGGAAGGTTATACACGATGGAATTATTTTTTATTTAAAAATTATTATTTAAGTGGTGTATATTAGGTCTATGAGTTAATGTTTTCCTTTAAATAGAGGAAAACACGTAACACGGGCGGAACTAAAAAATATATGAAAAGGGTGTGACACCGAGGAAAAAGCCACAAGTTTTGGTAATTCAAGGGTCACTCGAATCATAGGGGATTTTTTATATGATTTATTGGATTTAAATGGCTTTGAAAATGGTTTTAAAACACTTTTATATCAAAATATATGTTGCAGGAGAGTAACTAGAAAAATAAACAAAGGGCAGGCCACCGTTTGGTGAGACACCGTAAGTGGCGCTATCCTCACGGTTCCACCATCATGGTGCCACCGTAACAGTGCCATAGTTCTAGTGTGTGACCATGACTGGTGCCATTGTTACAATGTCGCCCTGACTGGTTCCACCATTTCTATGGAACTGTTTGATGGTACCAAATTTTTGGAAAACTCCTTAGTGAGTCATTTCACGGGTCATTACATTGTGATTGTGGGGAAATATTAAATCTTAGGGGGGTTGGAGATGTGTCCAAATTCCATTTTGGATGAGTGGTTATTGATAAGGATCAAAAACTATGAAGATAGAATAATTTTTAGGAAGATTATCATCAATCTGGCGTTTCTGAAACTGGAAATGTAATCTAATAGGGCAGAGATTTTTTTCACTTATTTTTTCCAAAATCTGGCCTAACGATGAGGTCATGGACATTTGGATTGTTATTCTTTAAGCCTTGTTCTCTCTGTATCTAGTAATATAGTCTATGCTTCAATCCATTCATGTTTACGAACACTTTTTTTCATGATTGGGTCAATGTTTCTAGATTAAATTGGATCATTTAGCATCTAAAGATCATGTTTGACATGTCCTCAGCCATTAGGCTTCCAATTAATATGTATAAGTGGACTAAGTAGTCTAGATTTTGTTTCTTTTATAAAATTATCATTGAAGTTGACTTAAAATCAACCATTACATAGAAGGTGGTTTTTATCTATACAATATGATGATTTGAACATTTATGTTGAATATGAGAATCTTCCTTATTTTTTGTGATGCTTGAAAGGTTAATGGTAATGATAGGAATACCAATAGAAAATCAATTTTTTCAACGTATTCTGAATTAGAGACATGATTATTCTATTCCTATATTAGGAATGAAGAGTCAAGGGAATGCTATTGATATTTTAGGCCCTAGTAGTTAAAAAATGGATGATCTTTCTCAAGCCTACGATACTGCAATGAGGGATGAGATGGTATCTTGAATGAAATCTGTTTTGATTCCTAATCCTTGTTCCCATCAAGGGAATTCTAATCCTTTAGAGCACTATTATTTTTCTAGAAATAATGATGTTATTAAAGTGAAATATAATACTTCAAAGTGCAGATTTAAGGATGTTGACATTGTGCAGGTTAATAAACGATATTTAGGTCCTAGTGAGGAAAATGATAGTTTCATCCAAGGAACCCTATTCTCGAAGAAGGGTCCTAAAAATAATGGATTTTTAAAAGGCCTTTTGGTGCACCATTCTCAGGGATTCTTGTCTAGACACATGAATGATTTGGGTATGTCCATGTTAATAGTTTTTTCCCCCAAAAGAGAAGATAGACTTCCTCAACATTGGACAAACAATATGAAATCCTATTATTATTGTCACTCCTTGGTTTCAGATTTTATTTTTTATTTCAGTGAAGTTGTTTATTTTAGGGAAGGTCAAAAGGTTCTCTACAATTTGGTAATCCTATGGAATAGATATTAGGGAACTTTTCTTTCACAGGATAGTTATTTCAAAGAAATTGAGGCTCAAAAAAGGTTGATTTCCATCAGCAAATCTGAAACATCTTCATCCCATAAAGAATCTATTATAAATTGGTAAATGTATCTAATGACAAATTGAATGGAATTAATACTCTCAATTCATTGAGCAGTAGGGAAATTATTCATTTAAGGAAGCTATCTTATATGAAAAAAAGGTGGTTGATAGTGAGGGGTTCAATCCTTTTCCTTAAATCATCAGGCCACAAAAGTACTATTCCAATCTTCTAAGGATTGTATCTACCAGATATTCTTTTAATTTTTCAAAAAATTCCAATGTAGAGATCCTTCAGATCTTCAATCAAGGTAATACTTAGTATTAGTGAGAAACTACAAATGATTATGATTAAAAACATGACACGTCATATTATGGTCTCTAACTATATTTTCTAGATGAGGGAAAGTCCCTTTGTTTAAGCCTATTTGTTTCCATTTTCACTTTTTATTTCATTTTGAACAAATGGTTAGAAACCTTTTATTTTGACTGGACTTGTTTAGTATAATTTTTTATAATTAATTTTTTATTTTATGTGGCATGATATAGGTGCCCAGGGTGTTTTTAGTGTGTGGTGTCAGACTGGAATATTTTATATTTTTATCAAGGGTAGGAAAATATTTTATTTTTTACACTACCCCAATTTATAATCATTTTATATATTTTTAACAAATAATTTTCCCATTTAAATCCACAATAAGTGAAATTGTGGGTTAGATTGGGGAGAATAGTGGTTTTATATGTTTTTTAGATGGGTTTTCATCCAAAAAAACCTGATCATTTATCCTATGGTTTAATAACACTAGACCAATGTAATTTATTAGTTCTTAGTGGTAGTGAAGGGATATGTTTTTTTGAGTATTATTCTTACACTAGAGGTCGGAGAGGGGGTTTAATAGACTTGTAATTTTTTCAAAAAAATTAAAATTATTAGAGTCAACATCATATATATTTTAAATACAATAATAATAATAATTTATAAGAACACAATATGTCAATAAAAAGATAGTGAAAAAGAAAATAAAAACAATGAACATGAAATTTTTATTGTACTTTGATTCAATATGAACCTATTTGAACTCTTTAATCCCATATACGCCTTCATATAATAAATACCCACTGAAGAATAATGTGATTATTAAGGGAGTAACAACCCTTTACAAAATAAACATCATTTATATGGACAAAATAATAACAAAAAAAATTATAAACCAAAATTTTTAAATGTGTATCAAACCTTAAAATATACATTCCTTTGAAGTAAAGGTATAACAGTACTCAAATATTATTTTTTGGGAAAAATTATAATCCATTAATTTTAAGTAAACGTATATAAATTAAAATAATAAAATGATGAATATAAAAAAATATAAATAAGAGAAATGGACAACACAATCACCTCTTAAAAAAGAATATCTTATTGAAGAAAAATAATGATAAACATAGATACACCCGATGTGATTTCATATGAATATAGTTTTAGTATCTTACTGATGAAGTAGTGAATATATCTCATATATATTATATTTATCCCTTATGATATTTTTAAATGAAACTCCATTATCCAATCTATGATGTCTCTTTATTATTCATTATGTGAATGTTTCCTGAAACTCATTTTAAGAAAAAAAGTTAATAAAATAGGAACTTGTAGAAATATTACCTCTCCTTACTATTATTTTTAAAATGATATCATGAAATTGATATAATAAAAAACAAATACATTTAATCATGGGTAAAATTCATAATGCTTAAAACAAGCTACGTAGTATTAGATTACATGAATCTTTCTGTATGTTATACTCTATACAAGTTGAGTACTATTTTTAAAATCGATTCTGAAAATGTTGTAAAACCATAATAACATGAAATGCTATGACATGTATGGAAATAAATGAACCAAATATCACTGTTCCAAATTCTTATTTGGAGATACAAAAATTATTAATTTGTATAATTATCAAAGTAATATCTTTCTATAATGAAAATCATATTCATGCAATATAAAATAAATATTAACAATATGAAAAGTAGAAATGTTAGATATAATTTAATTGAATAATTACTTTCATGTATTATTGTTGACTGATAACAGTATGATCGAAATAAAAGTCACATATTTCCTAAACATAGTTAAATTATTCCATGACATCTGAAATTGTTATTGTAAATAGTAATATTTTTTCATTTATGTGTTTTAATTTTTTCATGTTGGATTGAATCATTATTATGTTTTATTTTTGTTATGTTCAATAAATACCCTATCATGCTCAATGATGAATTTGGGTGATTTTTAATTTTGGTTTTACTTGTTTTACTAAACATTTATATCTTTATATATGAATTTATTGGTAGAAGAGTGACAATACAATATATATGGATAAGATTTGGATTAATTTACCTCAAAACACATCTTGGTATCATAGTTTTTCAAATAATTTTGAGATTATGAAAATCGAAACCAATCAGTGGATGGTAGAATAAAATGTCCATGTCCTGATTGTAAATTCATGTGACGGTAGAATAGAAATGAAGTATATGAGCATTTGATATTGAAACAGTTTCCTACTCTATATTTATGTTGGATTTTCAATCAAGAATTTAATGTTATGGAATGTAAAAAAACAATGAACATTATTTCAATGAAACATAGAGGGACTTACTAGAGCATAATTCAGTTAAAATTTTAATAAATTATGCATTTGGATTTAAAATATGCAATGTAAAATATTTTAATAGATCTACAGAACCATTATTTGATCCCAAGAAGGTTAGTCTTTTTTAGAATTTTCGTAACCAAAAAACGAGTTTTATAAATTAGTTGAAGATGAATAACAAGAACACTATGAAGGGTGTTCAATGTATTCAATGTTTTCTTTTATACTTACGTTGTACCATATCAAGTGTCGCTATGAAATTACTAACAAAAAAACTTCCATGATTTTAGAGTTTCTTCATATTGGATTTAGTGAATCTAATATCTCAACATCCTTCAATGAGATGAATAAAATCACCAAACAATATACTTGATTATACAAAGAAACATTAATTTCCTAGTTATTTCATGCTTTATTGGGGAGAATAGTCTGATAAAGAAGAATATATAAGATTTTAGACAAGAATATGGAATTCAATTAACAACATTGAGAGTAAAATTAAATTAAACCCTAGGAAGAAATATGTGAAGAAAACTCATGAAATAGTATTGCATTACATTTCTTAGAAATGAAGATTGGAAATATTTTTCATGTAATCTAAGACTGCATACAACATGAAGTGGAATGCTCAAGATAGTAACAATTTTGGTTTGATGAAACATAAAAAATATTTAACATCATTGAATATTTTTTATTCATTTTATCCACAAATTTTATTTAGATCCTACGAATACATGTTTTGGATGGGATTCTAATAGTTTTATCCATTTCGGTATGTTAAGTAATAATTATTGAATTTTTCCAGTTGTTTTGATCCACTATAAACTACCTATATCGATGTGTATGAAGAAGTCTTCTTTAATTATTTTGATGAATATTCCTAGAAAGAAAATTCCTAAAATGAAATGGATGTATACCTTCAACCTATAATTAAACAATAGTTATAATTATGGGATGATTCCATAGAAACTTATGAGGATTCAATGAGAAAACTATTCAAAATGTGTGATGCTTTAATTTGGACAATTAGTGATCTTCATGGACTAGGAAACTAATCTTGATGGAATAATCAGACCGGTTTGGATTGTCCAGTTTGAAATTTTTGTTTTGAATATCAATGATTATATCATTGTAGAAAATGGTGTTTCATGTTTCATTGTCGATTTCTTGATGGTTCTCATAAATTTAGTTTTAACAAGACATAATTAAATGAAGATATTGAATTGATCAAGCCATTGAAGTTATTATCTGGTAATGAAATCTTGGGAAAATTATTAAATGTCACTATAAAATTTGGAAAAATCAATCAATTTAATGAATGTGGGAAAGGGGTACACGGTACAGTATCTGAAGAATAAAGAATACATAAGTGGAAGAAAATGAGTATATTTTTCAAACTCTTTTATTTAGAGTTTAATTTTATACATCATAGTATTGACATAATGCATATTGAGAAGAAAATATGTGACAATTTAATTTTTACATTGCTAAATGAGAAGGGTAAATTGAAGGATATCCTTAATGCATATAAGGATTTGTAATCAGTGAATATAAACCATGGATTGTGGGAAAATGAAAATTTCATGTATTATTTGGCAATTTTTACAATAAAAAATCATGAGAAAGAGAAATTATTTCGAACTTAAAAGAATTTAAAAGAGATATATGGATATTCAAGTAATATTTCAAGGTCCCTTGACTTAAAATATTGAAATTTAAATAGATATAAAATTCATGAATTGCATATTTGGGGGGTAGGCTTCATTCTTGTATAAGCAGAGAACATGCAGGCTTCTGACAGCATAGGCTGGGTGATGTCCATTCGAGAGGGGTATGGCCATCAATGGGTGAAACATGGATGGATGACCTATAGAGAGGTGAACATGGTGGGTATTAGGGAAGACAGGTAGTAAACCAATTGTTGGAATTAGGGTTTTTAGGGGGTGTAACAGTGATGCTAGGAATGGTTGGGGCAAACTCTAGTGATGAAAGGGCAGCAAGTTGTGGGAAAAGGTTAGGTGGTAGATCGACCATTAGTAGGGGAAATTATAGCAACCGTGATATTTATTAATCATTAATACTAGATTTATTTCATGATATTACACTTAATATAACCCAAATTATTGAAAAGATTAGTGTCCTTGGGAATTAGGTACATTACATAATAACATACAACATTAAATACACTGTCTTTATTGAGAACCTCCTGAACATGTTCATAATATTCCTTCCTATATAAAATTTCATGGGATATATTATGGAAAAAGATAAGAATGGGATGAGATACAATGCACATTAAGGGAAAAAAATGGAATAACATGAAGTGGATAATATAATTTAAACAATTAACTTATAAATTAGGTATAAAAAGAGTAATTATTAAAAACATGAACAAAGAGACATGATATAGCATGAAAATCCTAACATGGGAAATGTAGCAACAACAAAAAACATTGCATCATAAACATATTACAATGCTAAACCCTCTAATTTATCATGGTAGATAAATTCCCATAAACTAATTAAGTTCACTCCCTATGCCAACATGATATATCATGATATAAAACATTAC
Source organism: Viscum album (assembly GCA_963277665.1). Lineage (NCBI taxonomy): Eukaryota > Viridiplantae > Streptophyta > Magnoliopsida > Santalales > Viscaceae > Viscum > Viscum album. The sequence goes on along the minus strand of OY728135.1, from coordinate 608,990,562 downwards.
CTAATGCATTGGAGTGCTATCTAGGTGCACCCAACGTATTCATTTCATACTGATGCTTAAGTGTGCCACATAGATTATAAAAATGGATTCATTCATCATCATAATTTATTCCACGATCATTGATTGTGAAATAAACATATGTAAGTCCCCAATAAAAAAGTATATGTGCATAAATATGAATACCGTTAATAGGAAATAAGTATGGTATTTACTACACAATTGATTTGGCATGGAAAATTGTAGTGACATTTTGACCGCATAACGACATCACATAAAAAATAATAAAATAGGTTGATGAGAGAGAAAGGGGTATTTCATCATTTATACATGAAATTGAAACATATAAGAACATGTTAAGATATGTACCAACATGATTATTTTGAAATAGAAGGTATAAAATATTGAATAAACATTAATAAAAAAGATAAAGGAAATAAATCTTACAAAATTTTGTCATGGTAACAGGTGTACATAAGGGTTCAGAGGGGGGAAAATGATTTTGAAAGTGGATTTATTTATTTATAAATAAAATGGGTAGTAAGGTGATTTGTAATAACATATACCAATATATTAAAATTTAAATTAAATGACATAGCATAAAAGGAGTGATTGATAAAAGAGTATAGTGGAGGATCCATTAATCGAGTGTGTGAATCCAAAGGATTGGGGGGGGGTTCTTGAGATCTTGAGGGAAACTTAGGTGGACTCTAGGGAGTGGAGGACAAACTTTTTTCATGATCCAAGGAGTTTATGTGAATATAAAAGGTATTTTGGGTGGTTTTATATAGTTAAAGAGAGATATTTCTTTATTATTTAGGTTTTGGACTATACAGAATAAAATATATAAAAACACAAACCATACCATGGTTTTTGCCCATGGTTTCTTCCAAATTTAAGATATTTTTATTATTTTTATAAGACAAAGGTCTGAAAATATTAAAATAATTCCCTTGATTATGTGGAGGTGATTCACACTCTTAAAGAAATGATATTAAAACCTCAAAATATATTATAGATTTTGGAGGATTCATCATGGCTTTACAAAATAAATCAATGAAACATAAAATCAAATTATTTTGAAGTGAAAAATTTTATTTGGTCTTGTATCACATTTATTTTAAATATTACATCACTTTTTTTTGGTAATTATGATTTCATAAAATAGAAAGTATATTTATAGAGTATTTAATTTTTAACTAAAAATATGACAAAATTGGAAAATTATGAATAATTCAACATTGAAATATTTCGACATTATGACTCCCAAAATAATATTAATTCTATATAAATAATCTTATAAATATTTTAATTTTAACATTTTAAATAAAATCAACATTTGTTAAGAAAAGATGTTTTTTTGACAATTATAGTTTTCTAACAAAAATAAAAATTAAATTTGATTATGTGATCATTTATATTGAATAAAAATTATTCAATAATAAAATTTTATTAAAATATTATTTATTTTAAAATCCATTAATTTCATAAATTCAGTAATTTAATTTGAATATTAATCAAAAATACAATTTGTGCTTTATTTTGTCAAAATACAAATCATGTACAAAGTAACAATAATACGGTGAAAATATATTCATTATTATATAATAAATAGTATACATATTTGTATTTATAGGATATTGATACATATTATTTTAATACACTAGTATGCACCCTAAGTGTAATGTGCACGATGGTAGAACTTTCATGGGGTGGTTCAAAAAGCATGGTTCAAGATGTGGTCTTGATGATATTGAACTTATACCATAAATGGTTTCACTCGTGATTATGTTGTTAGATTTCAACAAGGGATTGGTCAAGGAAAAATCCCAGAGATTCTATCTCCTTTGAAATCTTTGATGAATGGGATTTATAGGGTATGATCTTACTAGTTAAGGCCATCACATCCTTTTTATGTGTCAATTGTATTTTTAAAACCCTATATTTATACTGACCATGTGATCACTGTTCAACAAATATATTATCAATGATAAATATACTTAATTTTATTTTAAATAAAATTTGATATAATTAAATAAAATAAGAGCACATTTTTTCTATATCCTTAATTACTTAATAAAAAATTTAATTAAATTAAAAGCCTAATTGTATTTATAATATTTCGTGTAATTGAAATCATCCCCCTTAAGAAATTTATCCCTCAAAATTTTCTTTTTTCATTTTAAAATAGATGAGGGTAACTCAATTTCATAACCTCATTTGGTTCTCATGTTGCTTCTTCAAACTTTTGGTTTCTCCACAACACTTTGACAAGCTGCATTGTCTTATTTTGAAGAACTTTTTCTCTATGATCTAAGATATGCATTGGATTCTCCTCATATGAATGATCATTCTCTTACTGTATGACCTTAGGATTGAGTACATGTGAGGGATATGGTTTTTACTTTCTCAGGAGGGATAAATATAATACATCATGTACTTGAGATATGTTTGATGGGAGTTCTAGACAATAGGCCACCACTTCAATGTGATCTAGGATCTAAAAAGGGTCGATGTATCTTGGACTATGATTTCCCTTATTCCAAAATAACATCACTTTATTCCATCAAGATATGTGGAGGAACACTAGATCTCTAACATCAAACTATAGGTCTCATTATTGTTTGTCAGCATAGCTATTTTTTCATCTCTGGGAAGCCTTGATATTCAGCGAAATGGTCTTAATATTTTACACCATTTCCTAGACAATTTCAGAACCTAGAAGTTTGTGTTCCCCAACTTCATCCTAACATGTAGTTGTTCTACACCTTCTCCCATAAAGAGATTCATAGGGAGTCATTTGGATGCTTGAGTGAATATTTTTTTGTAAGATAACTTCACTAGGAAAGATGTTGGTCCCATCTTCCATTGAAGTCAGTTGAGAATTCTCTCAACATGTCCTCAAGTGTTTGGATATCCTGTTCAAATTATCCATCGATTTGAGGGTGATAATCCATATTGAAGTTTGGCATAGTGTTTATAGCATGTTGGAGAATTTTCCAAAACATATAGGAGAATCTTGGATCTAGATAAAAAATAATTGATATTGGTACTCCATATAGACTCACTAATTCTCAAAAGTATATCAATGCAATTTGATCCAGTGATAAATCCTCTAAAATCACAATGGAGTGTGTAGTCTTTATAAGATGATCCACTACAACCCAGGTAGTATTGTTTCCTTTGGATTTCTTTGTATGTACTGGGACAAAGTCCATGGGGATGTTTTCCCATTTCCATGTTGGTATGGGTAATGTTTTCATCAACCCTTTAGACATCTACCTTTCATATTCACTTGAGGGAATACCATGCACTTTTATGTATATTCATCGATTTTCATATTCATTTTGTCCCACCAATAGTGCTCTCAGATATCATGATACATCATTTTTCTTCCTGGGTGAATGGAGAAAGTCGAACTATTTGCATCATCTAATAGTTCCTTCTTTAACTCATGATTTTATAGAACACATAGTCTTGATCCAAATCTCATAATTCATTCTTAAATAAAATTTAATCTTGAATATTTCCTTTTTGTATTGTTTCCACATTCTTTTGAATTCCCACGTCATATTTTTTAGCATCCTTTAACCATTCAAGAAGAGATACTTGAGAAATAATTATTGAAAGTATTGCTAATGTTAATTCATTTATAATTCACATGTCCATCCTCTTCAATTATAAGAATATTGGATCCATCTCAATTCTCATTAATAATAAAATTTCTGGATCCTTTCTACTTATATAATCCACTAAATTATTCATTTTACCAAGATGGTATTGAATTGAGAAGTCATAATCCTTGATCTCCTCTAACTATCTTCATTGGAACATATTCAAATTATTATTTTTAAATATATATTTGATACTTTTGTGATCTTTATAAATTTAATACTTCTACCTAAAGTGATAATGCCACCAAATTTTCAAATAGAAGATCACTGTAGCTAACATTTTATCATGTGTTGGATTGTTCTATTTGTGAACTTTAAACTGCCTTGAGGCATAAGCTATAAATTTTACATTTTTCATCAACACACAACCCAATCCCGTCTTTAAAGCATTCCTAAATATTATAAGTTCTCCACTTGTAGGTAGTGTGAGAACACATGTAGTGATAAGATTCATTTTATTCTAATTGAATCTTTATCTCCATTCATTATTCCAAACATACTTAACTCCCTTCTGAGTTATCTTGGTAAGAGGGTTTGAAAATTGTGAGAAATTTCTAAAAAATTAAAGATAATATCTAGTTAACCCAAGGAAACTATGGATATCTATCAACAATGTTGGCCTCAGTGATCCATTAATTAATTTTTTCATTAAAGGATCCACATATAGCCCATTTCTTGTGATGATATTCTTAAAGAAAGACAATTCCTTCAACCAGAACTCTCACTTGTTGTACTTTTCAAAAATCATCCACCTTTGCAAGGTCTTTAGGATAATGCTTAGATTTTAATCATGCTCCTCCTTGGTTTTGGATTGGATTGGAATATTATAAATAAATACTACCCCAAATTTTTTGGGGTAACTTATAATGACTCTATTTATAAAGTACGTGAATATTTATGGAGAATTAGTGGGTTTAATGGTATTACTATGAACTCATAGTGACCATAACTTGTACGAAAATAAGTCTTAGGGATAACTTCCTTCTCCACCCAAACATTAAAATATCCCAACTATAGATCCACTATTGGGATGTATTGTGATACAAATAGCTGATCAAAAAATTCATAAATCTGTTGAAAATGATACTTGTTATTTATCATGATCTTGTTGGGCTCACAATAATCAATATAATGGATCATTTATGCATACTTCTTGAAAAAGACAATCAGTGCACCCCATAGTTATGTACTTGTGTGTATAAACCCTTTATACAGATTCTCCTTTTGTTAATTATTTAGCTCCTCAAGTTCCACAAATAACATCCTATAGAGAGTCTTGGATATTGGAAATGGAAAAGTTATAAGATCTATTGAAAATTTATCCTCTTGAGGATGAAGACTAAGAAATTTCCTAGGAAATGAATCAACATATCCCCTCACAATAGGCATGTCTTCAACAATGATCCATTGCTTATACTCAGTCATTTGAGAAAGTTATTCTTGATCATAGGGAAATAATATCCATGCTTGAGATAAAGGTGCTAAAGAAGATTCATTCTCCTACTTTAACTTGTATAGAATCAGGTGTTGATTCTCCATATAGAGAGTGATTTCCTTCTTATGGAAATTTATGTTGACTTTATATAGGGAAATCCAATACATGCCTTCAATTGCATCAAATTCCACCAACTTTAGTTTGAGAAGGTCCAATGGGATGTTTAGATCACATATTTTAATAGGTGAGGAGTCATATACTTAGGATGAAATAATTTCCCCGTTATATATTCTCACTGATAAATCTACGTCTAAGATTTTGGTGGTGTTTGAATATTTATACAAAAATTTAATGATATGGAGGAATGCAAAGAACTAGAATCAGAAACTACATTCATTATTCATGAATGAATACCTAGCGTATATATCACCATTTCATTATTGGGATCCACCATAGTGGTTGTGATGGAAAAAATCTCACCCTCGCTTCCTTGGAGGTTGTTGGATGTCTCCAAAAATCCTTTTCTTATGGAATTAATTTTCAAAGTTCCATGGTTCCTTATAGTTGAATAAATGAACAATTCATTAAGGGTTCATTGGAGAATTTATTTCCACTGCCACATTATTAGATTTATCATTTCAAAAAATTCTATCTACATGTCCTTGCTTCCCACAGAAAAAAAAATTATTCATTTTCTTTAGGAAATTTTCACAGTTCTTCCTACTACACCTTTGACAAGTAGGATGTTGGAATTTCTTGGCACCATTAGATTTACCCACCAGACCACCAGAATTATTATCCAATTTATACTTCTTATCCCTATGATACTGTTGAGTTTTTCAAATCTCCATCTTGACTTTTATGGAACATCATACAATTTCCTCATAGTTATAAAATTCAAGGATCCCCAAGGCTTTTTGTACACTTGGTTTTATCCCACCAAAGAAGTGTTCAACCTTGTATTTGGGGGTAACAACAAAAATGGAGGCATATCATGCACATATAATGACGTTTTCCTTATAATCCATAATATATTCATCATATTTTTTCTTGAGTACAAGGAAATATCTGTCCATTTTAAGATGAAGAGTTCAAGGAAAGTATTTAACAAAAAATATTTTTTGGAATCATTTCACTCCATTTCATTGATCTATTCTTCAAGCTTTGTATTCTTAATAAATGTACACCATTGATCAAATTATCCCTTCATATGATTAATATCCAAAATAACCTTATCTTGTTTGGAACATTGAAGGGTGTATAAGATCTTCTCAATGGATTTGATCCATCTTTTCAATGATTAAGGGATTATACGATCCATTGAAAGTATGAGGCCTTTATCGCAAGAAGAGATCGATTGTAGCTTGTTCTCTCTTTGGGGGGTTTGTATGATCCTCCTAATATAGGTTTCTATTCATAACATAATTCAGTTGAGAGTGTATCGTTATGATGTTCATGATTCCTTGTCCCATTGGTTTTGGCATCTTTTTGGGGGAAGTCATCACATTGCATGTCACTTTGATTATTTACTCTATTCTTTCTATTTCTAGAAATTATCTAGAATTAAAGGAAAACAAAATGTGAGTTTTTTTGAAGTATTAAACTCATAAATGGGAATCCAATTAAATTAAAGGGATAACTTATAAATTACATTTATTTCCTTAACTTATGAATTTATATGCTTCAATCTATGTTATCAATGATCTATTTCCTAAAAAGTATTCTTATGGAAATTTTTTCATTCTATTAATAAGGGTTCATAATGATCTTATGAATTTACCAAAGCATATACCATATGAATTTCGAACCAGGTGTGTATTATGGATCATTTTCATGTATTATGTTACACTAAGTTAGGCCCAGAACACTTTATCGAAGTTGATACACCTAGGTACATATTTTCCAGAACCACACACACTTGTAGTATCCAAATGGGGATGTGTTTTCTTGATAAACCACTTACTCTATACTCACCAAAATCTTGGGATGTTTCCTTATAATTAGTCTTATGCCTAAGTATTTTCTCTAGATTTTTCTAATCTTAATCCCAAAAATATCATAACTTTTTCTCTAATACCAACTATAATAACCCCAATAGTTATTTTGCATTAATACATGATCTATTTAATAAGATTACAATTAATACAACCCAAATGATTGATAAGTATAGTGTATTTGGGAATTAGGTACATCATATAACAACTTAAAACAAAAAATACAACATCTTTATTGAAAACCTCTATAACATGTTCATAACATTATTTCATACTTAAAATTTCATGGGATAACCTAGGGACAAACATATGAAAGGGTTGATATATAAAGGCCAGTAAGGGAATATAAATGGAATAAAATCAAGAGGATAATACATGTTAAATAGTAGGTATATCAATGAGGTATAAAAAGTGTAGGAATCAAAAACATGAAAAAAGAGACATGATATAGCATGATAATCATAACATATGAAATGTAGAAACAACTTAAGACACTGCATTATAAACATAGGACAAGGATAAACCTACCCAAAAAACATAGTGGACAAAGTCCCATAAATGAATCAGGTTCACTCCATATCCCAACATGATGTATCATGATACTAAACATTACCCAATTCATTATAGTGTTATCAGGCAAAGTCAATCATATTCATTTCATACTTATGCTTAAGTGTGTCACATAGATCATACAACATGGATTCATTCATCATCATAATTTATTCCATGATAAAGGAGTTTGTAATAAAAATATTTAAGACCTTAATTAAAAATTATATGTGCATATATTTGAAAACACTTGATAAAAAATGGGTATGGTATTCACGACACAATTGTTTCGGCATGGAAAAGTGTGGTGACATATCGGCAGCATAACAACGTCACATAAAAATTCATAAAACGGGTTGATGATAGAGAAAGGGGTCTCTCATCATTTAGAAAACAAATTTAATGTAATAGGTACATGTAAATACATGTATGAACATGATTAATTTGAAATATAAAGCATACAATATTGAAGAAACATTAATAAATAAGAGAAATTAAAGAACGTGTAAAAAATTTCAACACATTAATAGGTGTACATAAGGGTTAAAAGGGGGGTAATGAGAGTGAAATGGGAAATAATAACTTATACATAAAATGGATAGTAAGGGGATATGGGAGAAAATATCCCAACATATGAAAATTGAAATTAAAAGACATGACATAAAAGGAGTGCTTGATAAAAGATGAGAGTGGAGGATCCCTTACTCATGTGTGTGACTCCAATGGATTGTGAGGCTTCTTGAGAGCTTGGGTAAACCTTTGGAGGACTATAAGGAGTGAAGACAAGAGTTTGGTAACAATGTATGAATTTTTATTGAAGACAAATGGGAGTCTAGGTGGGTTTATATAGGAAAAGAGAGGGATTTATTTATTATTTTGGTTTTGGAGTCTACATATTAAAATATCCAAAACCATAAATCATACCACGGTTTCTACATAATGGGATTGGTTTTTTTATTTTATAAGTAAAAGTTCTGAACTTATTAAAATAATTCACTTACTATGTGGAGACGAGTCTGATCGCGTTGTCGAGCACGCCAAAATAGTTTTTTAATCTTGACTAGAATTTCTGCAGTATACCAGCAACCCTAGGTCGTCTCTCGAAGGAGCCTTAGAACATTAATTTAAAAATAGGATTTTTATTATGGAAGTATAAGGTGAATGTGGTTTTGTAAAACTTTGGGGTTTGATGATTAAAGATGAAAATAGAAAATGAAAGCGATAAAACAGTGTAGAGATTAACAGAATTAATTAAGCGTGATCAACCCGGGGTACTCTCATGATGTTTATCCTTCATCGCTTCATGATATAGGGTTATGATCTTTTAATACCCGGTTTTTAACACCTATAACCAGAATTTTACTAATTTTATACAGGGATACCTCCTAGGGTTCAGTCGAAAACACACAATGATTCACCGGACACCGCCGATGATTGGGTGAATTGTGTTTGACTTCATAACCAAAACTCACCAAGGAAACACATGAAAAACTCAATTCTATATCCATGTTTGTAAGTTATTTCATTGTGATACCATGAAATAAATTTACATGGCCATGATAGTGCTTGTGTGAGTTCAATTGAGTAATAAAAACCACACAAACACCGCAATTGAAAGGGGGAAATGAATGTGTTGAACGGTGTGTGAAACATCACATGAATTGGTACACCCAAACATGATCATATGAGTTGAGAATTAAATACCAGTACATAAATCATTAAAATAATGATAGAGGATGATGAAAAACAACACAAAAACATGGAATTCAAAATATCATTCAAATATTACAAACATGAAGCTTGGGATTTACATCACGTTCCTCCCTGAGTGATCACAAGGGGTTTAAAAACCCATGGGAGAGGAAGAAGAGAAAGATGTTGGGGTAGAACATCCCATAGCCTCTAGAACTACTTTGGATGTTGATAAGACTCCAAGGGGACTCCAAAATGTCATCACCTTTCCTCTTGGACGAACTTCCAATTTGGGTTCCCAATGTGTCTTTTTATAGGCAAAATGAGAAGTGGTATTGGGCACCCAGATTTTGTTAAACCACTTGGAGAAAGGTTTTAGGATCATATACAGTCTAATATCACTTTTAAAAAAGCAGTAAAGTTTTATCCCCACGTCTTAGCTATCACCATCAAATGTTTGGCACATTTGGACAAATAAAGCTCGAGATATTGATAAAATACAGAACGCCACTTTTTACTTTGTGCATATTCGGTAGCTCAGACAGATCAGTTCGGATGGGCCTCGTAGAAGCTGAATCAGGATTAGTTTCCTTGATATTAAATTCTGGATCGGCCCACCAAATATCAGCCCATTTGGATTCACGGATTTCGCGTACTATTTAAAACAGTGGACATATGTCCATGGATCAATGCAATTTTGGCCCATTTTTCTTCCACTTCATCAAGGGCCCTCCAAATCATCTCCACCTACATTGAAATAATAAAAACAAGAAACTTTTCCCATTATAATATTTTTTAACATTAATTGATTGATACAAACATAAGGTTCAATTTATTATTATATTTGGAATATTCATTACAAAACTATATTAAAACAGCGGTGTAAGGGTGGAATAAAACAGTGAATCCTGGTACGATCACACACCCACACCTAAGCATTTTCACTCCTGGGAAAAGTCTTATATCCAAATAAAATGATGCATATATATATATATATATTTCCAACATCATGAAGATTTATCATTTGAGGACATTTTAATTCACATAAGTAATGTGATCAATGCACGAACCGCACCAAGGAGTTCTTCCCAGTGAAAATGGAAAAAGATGTCTCATAAATCATATCACAATAAAATTCAAAGAGATTTTTGACACCAACATGATAAAGGAATTCAAAATTCAACCATTACACTAAATCTCCATGTTTGTTTGTGAAAACCAGTCCATGTTATTCTTTCCACTTTCTATCAAATAAATATAGGTTATTTTAACATTATTCAGCTTTAAATGATTTTTCACTGAACCTGTCCTACATCCTTTGCAATAATATTTCAAGACCCACTCACTTAAGAATTCCGAGAATTCAAACCATAATCTCCCAACATAGATATCCCCATATTTTGTACATTTCATCACTCCCCTCATTTATTTATTTTTTTAGAAGTTCAATTGGAAAAAATCTCACACTCATCTCTCAACCATTGTTTGATCTCATCAGGATAGTAATTGAAATAGTTATAACAAGATAAAATGTTGAGGAAGTGTGGTTTTTGACCTTCCCAAGACACAACCATTTTTTTGAGGGTGTAGAACAGTTCGACATTAGGTACACACACATAGGTCAATCTGGTACAGCAATGAAATAGATCAGATAAGGAACGAACGCATGGAAATATCATTTAAAGATGAAAAATATTAACCCAACATATATTTACCATATATTAAGTAAGAAATAATCACACTTTGTGGTTTGGTGCAAATATTTTTGAAGATATTAGTGACACATTTTTCTCAAAAATTACTCACACAAGGGGCATCAATCATCTCAATGTTTTTACATAGATACGACAATTTATATTATTGAAAGAAAACTAATTCACTAAAAAAAGCACTCCTTGATGTTAAATTCATATAAATATTCTTTTTTTCCTTCGTTATAGAATTTTTACCTTCCCCCCTTTATGGTCACCAAACCATCGAACTTCGAAATTTTTGATGGGGAAAATGAAAATCCTATAAAGAAGGCTAAAAAGAGAAGAAATGAGAAAATGATGAAAATTCCTAACAACCATAGGAATGTATCCACCCCCACACCTAGAATGTGCAGTTTCCTCACTGAAATAATTGAGAATGTGGGAAGTAAGGATAAAAACTGGTGTGTTTTATTGGTATCATGCATTGAGAAGCTGGATTTACTCAACCAGATTCTTTAGAAAATCCTCATAGATGTGTTTAAGTCACTGGAAATTAACGGTAAGACTTTGTCCACTCTGTCCATGCAAAACCTGTATTGCACCAAAAGGGTAAACATTAGTAACTGTATAAGGATAGAGCCATCGAGAACGAAGCTTACCTTGGTGGACTTAAGCCTGTAATTATACATGAAGACCTTCTCACCAATATAGAACTTCCTCTGGTGAACCATTCTATCATGAATAGACTTTGTCTTCTCTTAATATATCTGGGAGTTTTCATATGCATCACGTCGAATTTCTTCCAACTCTTGATTCTGCAACTTTTATTGCCCACCTGCATATGAAAGGTTCATATTAAATTGTTTAACATCCCAATATGCAAGGTGTTCTACCTCCACTGGGAGGTGACAAGCCTTTCCAAACACAATTCTTTATGGTGACATTCCGATTGGGATTTTAAAAGCAGTACGGTACGCCCAAAGTGAATCATCAAAGCGCAAACTCCAATCATTCCTATTGGGTTGTACCGTTTCTCCAAGATTCTCTTAACTTACTGATTTGAAATTTCTGCTTGTCCATTAGTTTGGGGATGATATGTAGTGGAGACTTCATGAACAACCCCATACTTACGAAGCATGTTTTTCATGTTACGATTGAAAAAATGTGAACCCTGATCACTAATGATAAATCTTTGTAAACCAAACCTACTGAAAATCTGGGACCTCACAAAATCAACAACAACTGGAGAGTCATCAGTCCTAGTATCCTTTGCTTCCACCCATTTAGAAACACAGTCAATAACTATTAAGATGTACAGAAATCCAAATTAATTTGGAAAAGGCCCCATGAAGTCAATGCCCCATGCATCGAAGATTTCACAGAATAACATGGGTTGTTGGGGTATTTCATTCCTCTTGGAGATATTCCCTGTGAATTGACATCGAGTACATGATTTACAAAACCTCTGGGAATCTCTATAAAATGTTGGTCAATATAATCCTGAGTCAAGGACCTTTTGAGTAGTACGGTGAGAGCCAAAGTGGCCCCCACAAGCCAATGTGTGGCAGAAGCTCAAAACTAAGCTGAACTAACGGTTAGGGACACACCTACTAACAACCTAGTCACTACAGAACCTCCACAAATATGGGTCATCCCAAATGTACCATTGAGAATCATTTTTATGTCTATGGGATTGTGATGTTCTAAAATCAGTGGGGACCCTAGATGTTGCTCGAAAATTCACAATGTCTGCATACCAGGGGGTAAGGTCCACAACATCACAATGGTTCTCATGAGGGAATAATTCTACAATGGGTAGGGGTGAGTCAACAAGATGGTCTAATGGTGGGGAAATCCTACTAATGTGGTCAGCTACCACATTCTCCACTCATATCTTATCTCTAATCTCAAGGTCAAACACATAGAGGAGGAGCATCCACCGAATGAGGCGGGGCTTGGCTTCGGGTTTTTTTTAGGAAACAAAGGGCAACATGATCAGATAAGACGATGATTTTTGACCTGAGAAGATATGAATGGAATTTTTCCAAGAAAACACAATAGAAATAATTTCTTTTTCAGTGGTTGTGTAGTTTACCTGGGTAGGGTCAAGGGTACATGAGGCGTACACAATGACATGAGGGGACTTCTCAACCCTTTGTGATAAAACTGCCCCAACTGCAAAGTTAGAGGCATCACACATAAGTTCGAAGTGGAGATCCCACCTAGGTGGTTGGATGATGGGTGGTGATGCGAGACTCTTTTTTAGTGAATTTAAAGTATCCTCGCAATTTTTATCAAAAACAAATTCAAAATAATTTTTTAATAACCGAGATAAGGTAACTGCGATCTTACTAAAGTCTTTAATGAATCGGTGGTAAAAACTATCAAAACCCAAGAATGACTGCACCTAACACACACATTTTGGATATGTAAGGGATAAAATTAATTCAATTTTAGATTTAACAACTGGAATTACCTTATTTGGAATGATATTCCCAAGAACTATCCCCCGCTCAACCATGAAATGACATTTTTCATAATTTAAAACAAGATATTTTTCAATGCAGCGACCGAGGACATAACCTAGGTGTTCAAAACAATCATCAAAAGAAGATCCATATACCGTGAAATCATCCATAAATACTTCCATACAACTCTCAAGGTACTCATAAAAAAATACTCAACATACATCTCTGAAAAGTACCAGGAGCATTAAATAGACCGAATGGCATCCTTATGTATGCAAACGTACCAAATGGACCGATAAATGTTTTCTTTTCTTGATCCTTAGGGGCTATATGGATTTGGAAATAACCCGAATAGCCATAAAGGAAACAATAATAGGACTTAGTATCCAATCATTCTATCATTTGGAAATGAAAGGTAATGGAAAGTGGTCCTTCCGCATGGCTTGATTTAGTCGATGGTAGTCAATACAGACTCGCCAACAGTTTTGGACACGTGTTGGAACCAATTCATTCCTTTCATTTGACACAACTGTTATTCCTATTTTTTAGGCACAATTTCCACTCGGCTAACCCATTTACTATCAGATATATGATAAATGATCCCTACAGCAAGTAATTTACTGACTTCTAATTTTACCTCCTCAAGGAGAGTGGGATTCAACCGGCGTTGAGATTTTCTTATGGGTTTATCCTCATCATACAAAATTATACGGTGCATATAAATAGATGGGCTAATCCTGGGAATATCAACCAATGTCCATACTATTGCCTTTTAATAATCTCTCAAAAGTTTGATTTGTTTCGATTACTGTTGTGGAGAGAGGTTATTGGAAATAATGACGGACAATTACTCAATACCCTCAAGATAAACATATTTTAAATTAGAAGGATATTGTTTAAGTTCCATAACTGGTGGTTTTTGGATTGAGGGAGGGGAGTTAGAGGGAGTTAGGTCCATGAAACTATCTATCTACTCATGTTTATTCTCAAAGGCAATCGAATCTATTGAAATGGGATTTGTAGAATCATCAGTAGTCATGGGTACCTCAGAATAAACACACTCATCAATTAAAGCACAAAATTTACTTTTTTCTAAACCCACACAACATTCAAAAGAAGATCCAAAACTCAAATCATCCATGGGTGAATAAGAGTAAAATAAATTAGAGGATGGGTTGAAGATAGAATTTTGTGTGTGTTTGTCGTTAGAGAGAACTTCCATCGAATAGATAGGAAAAGTGGAGTTCTCTTCAACGGGGTGTTTCATAGCCTCTAGGATGTTAAAACATACCTTTTCTCAACCAAAATCCATAGACAACGTACCATTGTGAACAATGATGATCATATTTTCTATTTTGAGGAATGGCCTCCCAAGTATGAGAGGGGAATGTCCTTGGATTCGGGTATCTTCCATCTCAAAAATGTAAAATTCTTCAGGGAAGAAGAGATTCTTCACTCTGACAAGGACATCCTCAATCACTCCTTTTGGATGCATTGTACTCCAGTTGGAATGTTGCACGACACTGCCTGTTGGTTGATGCTCTCAAACCTGTAGAGAATTATACACTGAGTGAGGCATTAAATTAATGGAAGAACCTAAATATAGCATAGCAACAGAAAATAAGGTCTCCCCTCTGGTACACGGTATTGTGAATGTTCCAAGATCCTTGCATTTGGTTGGCATTGCTGGTTGAATCACAGCCGAGACATTACACCCCAAATTGACTCTCTCATTCCCCTTTAGGATTCGTTGATGGGTGCAATGCTCTTTAATAAATTTGGCATAACAGGGAATTTTCTTGACAGCATCCAAAAATAGAATATTAACTTGAATTTTTTTTAAAAGTATCCATTATTTCATTGTTAATATCATTATCAAATTGTTTCTTAGAATTAGGGAGTCTTTGAGGGAAAGGAAGAGGAATTGATTTTTCATTTGAATCGCCAACAATTATTTGATTGCCCTTTTTATTTTGTTTTTCATTACATGAAATTTTTCAAGGTTGGGAAAGAGTGTTTTCAAGAGGGGGACATACCTATTTCATAGAATTGGTAGAAGGATAATATTCTTTACCACAACGAAGTTTAATTGCAGATACATTACCTTTTTCCTTCAGATTGGCAATTGGTTAGGATGGTAGTTGTCTAGACCCTTGCATCTTAAGCTCACTTATGGTGTTCGCCAATTGTCCCACTTGAGTTCGTAGGTCTTGAATTGCCGATTGTGTGGTCTGTTGGAACTGAAGGTTATGGGTTGCCATTTTCTTCACCATATCCTCGAGGCTTGGTTCTGATTTGGGAAGAGGAGGACTGTTTTGAGATGTTGAATGATAAAAAGTTTTCATACCTTAGCCTTGTTGATACCAGTTCTTCTTAGGGTATCTTGAGTTTCCTCCTTGTCGGTATTGTGGTTGTGCTTGCCACCCGGGGTTTTTATTTGGACTGAATGGTTTTTTCTTGAATGGTGGTGCTTGTTGGAATGGACACCTAGGGAACATTGCCGCACCAGACTTAGATGAATCTTGAATTTGTGGGAACTGGTCAGAAAAATGAGTGTTATCAGAAAAATACTACAATGTAATGGAATAGAAGTAGAGTGTGAGTTACCTTGTGCATGAGATAATATCCTTATAATTCTATGCATCTCATCGAGTTTAGTATCTACCTTTTATTCTAGGGATGAATGAATCACCTCATGAACACCTCGGGTTGGTGCAATAGCTCGTGTACCAAATATTTGTGAATTTTGAGCCATGTTGGCTATTAAGTCACTAGCGGAATAAGGAGTTTTGTCAACTAGGGAACCACCAGCTACAACATCAATCATTCCACGATCCATGGGGATAAGTCCCTCATAGATGTATTGGATTAATTTTTGTTCACTAATCTGGTGGTGAGGGCAGCTTGAGAAATTTTTTTTGAATCTCTACTAGTATTCATGAAGGGTCTCTCCTTGTGATTGCCAAATTCCATAGATTTATTTCCTAATTGATTTCGTTCTAGAGGCAGGCAAGAACATAACAAAAAAGAGTCTTTTAAGGTCATTCCATCCCCCAATTGTTGTAGGTAAATAGTATAGTCAATCATTGGCTACAACATTTTGGGATAAAGGGGAGGCCCTAAACTTAATTAAGTCCTCAGACACATTTTGGGGTTTCATGGTGGAGCACACTATGTAAAATTCTTTAAGATGTTTATGAGGGTCCTCACTGGGAAGACCATGGAATTTATGAAGGAGTTGGATTTGTCCTGATCATAGCTCAAAATTGGCCACTTCCTCCGGATATTGGATGTACGTAGGTTGGTACTCCACATCAGGGGTGGTCAGTTCTTTTAAAGTTTGGTAATTTGCAGCCATGTTTTCATTGGTTTGATTGGGTTTAATTTTGGGTTGATTTAGGACCACTTGAGGTTCCAACAGGGGTTCCTCAATGTTACTTGATTGACCTTCTCTATATTCCTTTATTTTAGTGTGAAGTGACTTTTCAATTTCAGTGTCAAATTCAAGTTCTGTTTCTTTACCAGATCGGGTAATGCAAATAAGAAGTGAAGTTTGTTTTTTTGAATATGGATAAAATCTCTTAAGAATGGTGAATAGAGAATATAATGTTATAATACAGAATTATATAGAGGGATAAGGAGAAGAAGAGAGAGATAGAGAGAGTGAGAGAGAACACACCAAAAACAGCCAAAAATAAAGACAAACCCCAAAACAAAAAAAATCAAATGGGGGTGGGGTATTTAAAGGAGTACTAATTAAGAAGTAAAATAAATAAATAAAAATAAATATAGAAATTTTTTATCTTGGATCCCCGGAAATGACGCCGAAATTTGATCGCGTTGTCGAGCGTGTCAAATTAGTTGTTTAATTTTGACTAGAATATCTACAGTATAGTAGCAACCCTAGGTCGTCTCTCAACGGAGCCTTAGATCATTAATTTAAAAAGAGGATTTTGATTGTGGAATTGTAAGGTGAATGTGGTTTTTTAAAACATGGGGGTTTCATGATTAATGATGAAAATATAAAATGAAAGCGATAAAGCAATGTAGTGATTAACAGAATTTATTAAGCGTGATCAACCCAGGGTACTCTCATGATGTTTATCCTTCATCGCTTCTTGATATAGGGTTATGATCTTTTAATAACTTGTTTGTAACACCTATAAGAAAAATGTTACTGAGTTTATACTTGTATACTTCCTAGGCTTCAGTCGAAAACACACAATGATTCACCGGACACCGCCGATGATTGGGTGAATTGTGTTTGATTTCATAACTGAAACTCGCCAAGGAAACACATGAAAAACTCAATGTGATGTCTAAGTTTGTAGGTTATTTATTTTTTATACCATGAAATAAGTGAACATGTCCTTGATAGTGCTTGTGTGAGTTCAATTGACCAATAAAAACCACATAAACACCACAATTGGAAGGGGGAAAAGAAAGTGGTGAACGGTGTGTGAAACATCACAAGAATGGGTACCCCCAAACATGATCATATGAGTTGAGCATGACATACCAGTAAATAACTCAATAAAATAAGAATAGTGGATGATGAAAAACAACACAAAAACCTTTAATTCAAAAGATCAATCAATAATTACAAACATGAAACTTGGAATTTACATCACGTTCCTCCCTGAGTGATCACAATGGGTTTAGAAACCCATGGGAGAGGAAGAAGAGAAAGATGTTGGGGTAGAACTTCTAATAGCCTCTAGAACTACAAGGTATGTTGATAAGTATCCTTGGGGACTCCAAAATGGCAGCACCTTTCTTCTTGGCTGAACTTCCAATTGGGGGGCCCAATGTGTCTTTTTATAGCCAAAATGATAAGTGGTTTTGGGCACCCATATTTTGTTAAACCACATAGAGAATGGTTTTTGACTCCTAGATAGTCGAATATCCCTTTTGACAAAACTGTAAAGTTTTTTCCCCACGTCTTATCTATCAACAACGGATGTTTGGCACCATTTGGACAAATAAAGATCGAGATATTAATAAAATACCAAACACCACTATTGACATTGTGCATATTCGGTGGCTTGGACAGATCAATTCATATGTTCCACATAGAAGGCTAATCAAGATTGGGTTCTTTGATATGAAATGTATAATATTAATTTTTGGATCGGTCCAAAAAATAACAGCCCATTTGGATGCACGGATTTCGCGTACTATTCAAAACAGTGGACAAATGTCTGTGGATCCATGCAATTTTGGCCCATTTTTCTTCCACTTCCTCAAGGGCCCTCCAAATCATCTCCTCCTACATTGAAATAATAAAAACAAGTAACATTTCCCATTCTAATATTTATTAACATTAATTAATTGGTTCAAACATAAATTGAAATTTATTATTATATTTGGAATATTCATTACAAAACCTGAATAAAAGAGTGGTGTAAGGGTGAAAAAAACAGTGAATCATGGTACGATCAAAGTCACACTCTTAAATAAATTATTTTAAAAGATTAAAATATATTATATGTTTTGGAGGATTCATAATGGCTTTAAAAAAATAAATAAAATAAACTTAAAAAACATTATTTTAAAGTTAAAATATTGATTTGGTCATGGATCCCATTTATAGTAATTATTACATCACTTTTGGTTCATTATGATGTCATAAAATAGAAAGTATATTTATAAAGTATTTAATTTGTATCTGAAAATTTGACAATCTTGGAAAATTATAAAAAATAAACCATTGAATAATTTTTATATTCTAATTTAAAAAATAATTTTTATTTTATATGAATAATTTTATAAATATTTTAATACTAACTTTTAAAATAAAATTGACATTCATTAAGAAATGATGATTGTTTTGAAAATAATAGTTTACCAACATATAAAAAATACATTTTATTATATGATCATTTATATTTGATAGATAATATTTAATAAAAATATTGTATTAAAATATTATTTATTTAAAAAATCCATTAATTTCATTTATTCATTAATTGAATTTGAATATTAACCAAGACTACAATTTGTGCTTTATTGTATCAAAATAAAAATCATTTACAAAGTATCAATAATATATTGAAAATATATTCATTATCCAATAAAAAATAAGGTACATATTACTATTTATAGGATCTTTATATGTATCCATTTAATATGAAATCATACTCCCTAAGATTAAGTTGTTCTATGGTGGGACTTTTATGAGGAAGTTTGGCGAACATGGTTTAGTCCATGATCTCGATGAGCTTGAACTTATCCAATAAACGGTTTCACTCTTGCTTAAGTTATTGGATCTAAGATAAGTATTGGTCAAGGTAAAATAATAGAGATGTTATCTCCCTTGGAAGCTACGATAAATGGGCTTCATAGGGTACAATCCTACTAGTTGGGGCCATGACTTCCTTTGTTGGTGTTAATTGGATTTTTAAAACCTTATATTTATACTAACAATGTTATCACTATTCAATTTCTATATTATCAACAGTGAATATAATTAATAGTATTTGAAAACAAATTGAAAAAAAATAACTTCATGTTTTTTCATTAACCATATTACTTAATAATAAATTTAATTAAATCTAAAGGGAAATTTTATTTATAATAGTTAGAGTCATTACAACAATGTCAAATGAACATTGGTGTTATGGATAGATGTTGGAAGAACATGTAAGGATGGACCAGATGTATGGATGGACTGGGCCACTAGTAGGCTAAGATGGACATAGACAGGTCATGTTTTGGGCCTTTGGGAAAGGTTTCTCTGACGCACCCGCCTCTGGGCCTATGGTCCATGTAATGGGTTTACTCTACACACTAAGAAAAAAGAGGTATTTTATTGGTTTAATAAAAGGATTCTTCCCCAACCATATATATATTTATATATAATTTTAATTTATATGATTAATTTTTTTCATTTTTAATTATTAGGTTTTAATGGTTTTATTATGTTTGAGATTTATATATTTCATTCCTATAAATTCACTTTAATATTAATATTTTTTCACAGTCAATATAACTCATTTTTATTAATTTTATTATTTATATAACTAATATTATCAATTTATTCGTTTTTATTCATTTTTATGTGTTTGTAATTCTTTTAATTAATGTTATTAATTCATGTTTTTAAATGTATTATTTAATTTACTCAATTTAATTTATTTATTTTTAATATTATTTCAATTACTATTATTTATTCATTTTTAATATTTAATAATATTTAATATTTTTTGAATTTATTCATTTTTAATATTTATTTATACATAATTATTTTCAAATTATTAATATGTTTGTACTTTTTTTTAATGCGTGTGATTAATATTTATTCAATTTTATTTATTATGTTGTAATATCTTTAAATTTTTTGAAATATATATAATTAATTTATATAAAGTCACTTCTTTTAGTATTTTCTTCATTTTTCTATGTGTTTACAATTAATGTAATTAATATTAAAAATTCATTTTTTAAATAGTTTTGTTACTTAAAAGATTTTATTTATCCATTTCTAATATTATTTCACTACATATTATTTATTATCTTTTAATATTTATTATTTTTTATAATTTCTTATTTTAATAATTTTATAATATTTATTTATGCATATTTATTTACTAAGTTTTAATATTCTCAATATGTTTTAATTTATCTTAATAATATTTACTCATTTAGGTTTATTAATTTTTATCATTTTTAATATGTTTTAAATTTGTATAATTAATTTATTTAAATGCATTTTTTCATAATTTTTTAATTAAAATAGTTAATATTCATCATTTTTAATAATATTTTATATAAATAAGATTTTTTATTTAACCTTTTTATTCATTTTCTATATGTTTTCATGTTATTTAATTAATGTTATGATTTCACTTTTATTATATTTTTATAATTTATTCAAATTTATTTATTCATTTTTAATATTCATTCATTTAATATTAATTATTAATTATTAATTATTTTTAATTTTTAATATTTTTCAAATTCATTTGTTTTTAAATAAATATATATATATATATATATTTACTTATTAAGATTTAATATTTTAATTAAGTTTGTAATTTATATAATTAATTCATTTAAATAAAATTTTTAATATTATAGTACTTTTAATAGTTAGTATATATCATTTTTAAAAATTTTATTATTTACAAAATTAATATTATTTTTCTCTGAATTTTTTTTCAATTTTTACATTTTTTCAGTGATAGTTTAAGTAGTGATAAAAGTGTATTTTATCAGCGCTAAAATATAAGCACTACAAAATGATACTTTTGTCCAATATTTTTATCACTAATAAATGTTATGATTTATCTTTACTATGAAACCACTAGAATAAGTAGTATTTATCAATACATAAATTTTTAGTGCTAATAAAAAACAATTTTATCATCACTTTTCATTATGCACTGATAAAACCCTTCACCCTTTTTATAAAAGAAGAGTATCAACATGTCTTCCTTACACCACACTCAATATCACATGGAACATGGGTTCTGCTACAACCGAAGTAAATCATTTTGGAAAAAGAAAACTTCAAAACCAAAGGTATGATATTCCAAACTTATTTTTAAGGAATCCCACTTCATCTTTCTCCCTAAAGATGAGCCCAATAGGGAGCTTATAGTTAATGGGTCATGGTAAATGGGGTTCTTCAAAACATGTATGTGCAATCAGTTGGGGTGGATGACATATTAGCAGTCATGGTTTAACAGGTGCCCTTTATATTATTATACTAGACCATTCTATAGTTTAAAACCTTTATAAGATCAGTCTAACACAATAGAACATGGGGTGATTAAATTTAAAATGATGGATTATTAGAATTTGAATGTTTCCTAATCTTATTTTAGCAACCAATGAATTCAAATATGTTATCTTTGAAAAATTTACGAATGTAGTAACCATAATCAATGTGGTTACATTGTTTCAAACACTTCATAAACTTTATGAAAAATAAGTAAGTTTTGTTGATATTTTTTTGATAGTGAAATATTATTATATATACCCTAATACTTATAAAATTGTATAAATCTATAGGGTTCTTGTGAACATTAGTAGAGATAGGGAGTGAATTATTTCTCTTAACAAATTCATTTAAAAATCATTGATTTATGAAATGTGTTTCCTTTAAATAATGAAATAAGTGTTGTAATACCTTAAATTCAAAAAATTCTTGTTTTTTATATGTATTATTATTTTTGATGCAATAAATATTTATATCAAATATAAAGACTGTGTGTGTATATAAAGAACAAAAATTTAGGATTTTATGATCATTCTTTCTATGTATTTGTAATTTTTTAAAATATTAATATTACTAAATCAAATAGGATGGTTATGAATCAAAAATCATTGATGGAATTAAAGGCTAGACCATTGGTTCAAAACCATTGGTACCGGCTGGAGAACAATTGGTATTGCCTATAACAATGGTTCTCCAACCAATAGGTTATAGTGTTGTTGGGAAAGGCCTATACAAATTGTTCGTAGTGAAATGTAGGTATAGGGTGATCCAAATTTCATTTTAACCAAGGGTTCATAGTGAACAGTTGGTTTAAGGCTACAACAATGGTTATAAAACCATTGGTATAGACCCCCCCCCCCCCTCCATTCCCAAGCCAATAGTCTCCCCATCCACCCCAATAGAGCCTACAATGAAAAATAAAGAAAATCCTTAACAAATATTACCTCTAAACAATAAAAACAGAACCTTTAATATAACCAACATTGCATCCTTGAAGAACTACAAACCAATACACAATGAAGGATAACATAGGAAATAAATTGATGATTTTCACCAATGATAACAAACATACAAAACATCACATATATTCAATCATAAAACAATCATGAGCCATCAAATGTTGTAAATTTTAGTAAAAATTTTAAAGGGTCAATTTGTCCCTCATCACCATCAATATCACCACCATCATCCCCAACCACATCCTCACCCTTAGCCTCATCCTCATCCTCAGTGTCATCCTCACCCTCTTCCTCATCATCATCCATACCCTCTTCCTCTCCATCATCCTTTCCATCACCATCGCCAAGAACACCATCGTCCCAAAAAACACAAGGAATACTACTTGATTCACTATATAGTGTATTAATCTTCTACATATATGCATCACAGGCCGTGACAAACTCTAGTAGATGTTACGAACCTAAAAATTCCATCAATTTCATCAATTCATAGTTTACCCTTTGATTCCATTATTCCACCTATTTGACCATTTTTGCAGCCTTTAATGACTTATCCTCAACTAGTGCTGCCAATTCATTAGCATTTTCCAACTCAGTGCTACTAAAAATGGCACCTAAATTGGGAAAATACCTCATTGGGACAATAATCTTCCCTGGTCGATAACATACTGTACCATGGTACTCATCTCCCAAAATATGATGTAAGTGATCATTTCTCCCAATGTTGTGAGCTTCCTAGGAATCAAGGGCCTCTAAATCACACTATTAAAAATATTAATATAATATTAAGTTAAAAAATAGATATTAAAATTTGAAATCAACAGAGTAAAACATTGATATGCTCTTGTGTCAGTTTTTTACACTGCTTCTATATTATTTATTTCTACATAAGATAAATAATTTTTTCCTTGAGAAACATGTCCTTCAATATTCACAACATCCCTTTGTAATGATATTGAATGTTGAAAAAAATAATTTAAAATTGGTAAATAATAATGAATTTCATAACTAAAATAAAATCAATATTAATTATAAATGATGTTTAAATGAAATCAATATGGTAGATGAATTATAAATGAGTATTAATAAATGGGATATCAAAAAATATAATATATATATATATATATATATAAATAAAGAGTTAATCACAATAATCAATAATAAGGTGGTTGTGTGATCACTATAATTAATGATAAGATGAACATGTTTTACTATAACAAAATGGAATATGCATGAATGGGTTATCAACACTCTGATCATTACAATAACATAATGGTATTATGTTTTTTTAGGTTTTAATAATATATATTTCATTCCCTAAATTATCATTTCGTATTTTAAATGTATTGCTTAAGTTTCTTTGATTTAATGATACAAGTGAAATTTTTTATCCATCACATGATCTCCTATTGTTCATCAGAACCCCTCATTCTATTACTGTGATACAAATCATGACTAAAATAATGATTTCATGGTTTCTTTCTAATTGTATCATTCGAAAGATCTGATGAACAGTTAAGATCATGTTTCTCCTTAAATAAATAGTTACAATAATCTAAATAAGTACTTCATAATAATTATCTCAATAATAAATGTATAACATTTTCATGTGGTGGGATATATATAATCTTGATTTACATTATAGAATCTTTCAATCATTATTATTGTGTGGGATGAGTTTTTCTCTAACATGGGTATTGTGTATCTAGTATTATTACCATGGGAAGCGATTTATGTATAGGATGGAATTATATCAACCAAATACATAGTGTTTTAAGTATATTTTGTTTAAAATGATCTTAAATTCAAGTGTTAAATTTGGTGATTTACAATAACATATTAACTATTTTGTGTTCCAATTGTTCTACACCACATAGATAATGGTTTCAATGTCATGATATAACATGGTGTGATTGTAAGTGGTTAATCTAGATAGATATTTTAGTTCTAAATATTTATTTGATTAATTTTTTGTATGATTATTATTAATAATGTATCCCATAAACCTAATTTTCATTGAAAAAATAATTTGATTGATTTACTATATCACTATTTAAGGTATTCTAATTTCTTATTACTAAGACACTTTCTCTTTTCTAATTTAATTTTGTTACATTAATATTTTATATTATGTTAGTATATTTTCATGATTTTTTTTCATACCCTAAGGAATTACTTATTTTATCCCAAAAATTTTTAAATTGAAGTGTCCCCAATATTAAAGTTCCATTTTATATTAAAATAATGGAAATTTAATAAAATGATTAGTGGTTGCATAGGTTCATGACATGCTCAAAGACATAACAATTATAATCTTGAAATCTTAGTACAAACTAAATACTTTCATTAATAAACTGAAGAATACATTATGATTTATCTAGAAAAATTGTAAATGGAATGAAATATGGTGAAAAAAAGAATGTTCAAGTCCTAAAGATAAATTATAAATGATTATTGTATATTCTTCCTCCTATGGTCTGGTATTGTAGTCCACTCTTAAGTATAGACTTATTTCAAAGCATCCTTTTTTATTTCTTCCTGACGATTCTGAAAAAATAATTACCAATAATTCAAAATAAATTATTAATGAAAATAATGGTAATATTCATTTACAAAAACACAAATTTTATTAATAACTTGAACTCAATACTCATCCACTAAGCAATCATTTCATGATAATATTCTATCGGACAGTCATCCATGATATGTGTGGCCTCTAAATCCATGCCAGCCCTAGCACGCCATCCACTATACAACTCATACATATAACCTCTCCATATCTCACCTAATTACATGAGTTGTGCTAGTCGCATAGCCTCGCCATCAGAAAAACTAAAATAAATATGGCACCAAAATATTAATTCATATAAATACAATAATAATATGACAATAAATCCAAGGAATTTGTTTACCCATATTTGTGCACAAGTGTTATCCATTACTTCATTTGGAAGGTGTCTCCAAAATATAGGATAGACAAGAATGATGTTTGAGTATTTGGAAATCCTAATAAAAAAATACTTTATTACGAACCTATTTTCCCAATCATTTGGTTGCCTTCATTGTACTCCACCATTTGCTACAAGAAGTGGTTCCATACCAAACACATGTGTGTACTCCTACACCACTTATCAGGAGATCCAGCTGTTAAATAAGACCAAAATATTATATCATTACATCTAATAATGAAAAAAAATCATGGTAAAAAATTACAAGGGTATTATAAATATACATGAGGTAGTATGATCAGTGGTAGTCACTAAATTCCTAGTAACTGAAAGAACATCAACCTATATAGATGGAGTGGGTCCCAGTGTATGATATGTAGGATCATAATGAGTCAGATTAGGAGTCAAAGAAGAAAGAATATAGAATCCTAGGGAGAAGGAATAATAGAAAAAAAAGATTTCATAGATGGATGTTCAAATTCATAATATATATGTGGAGTAGGAATCATTGTTGGATAAAGGGAAGATAGGCGAGGAGCCTCATATAAAAATGGTGGTGAAAACACAGGAAACCAAAATATATTGAGGCTGTCTAATGACACTAAGGGATCAGAAGGAGTGGTACATGGTATGTTAGGGGGAGGTATGGGGTGTGATCAGGTATGTTGACTCGATTTCCTAGATCTAGTACCACCCCCTCATTTTGTTATCCTAAGCACTGGAACCCCAAGCTTGGTTAGAGAATAATTAAAGCCTGGGTGGTGGATCCTGATTAAAAGTTAAAAAAATTAATCACATGACATTATATGTTATTGATATATATTGTTGAAATAAAATAGTCACAACAGGCACTAAGGTAGGGATGCCTATCTCACTCATTCGATAAATGGTTATTTTCATCCTTTTTCTTTATATCTCCTAAATTTTTTTCATTTACTTCATTCGAAAAAATATGAAATTAATTCTAAATGCTTAACTAATGTGTAATCCAAATAATAAATAATATTTGACATGAATTAATTATGTAAAACCACTTTTTGAACAAAATCTAGGATACATTGTGATATAAAAAACATTTTATATCTTGTGGTAATAATATCAAGTACTTATACATGTCATAGAAAAAACACATTCAAATAATAATGTTTGTCATGGGTGTGGTATAGTTTTATTCTATTTTGAAGTCAATGTAATTCAATTTTTAATATGTCATTTTGTTCATTTTGGTCAATTGATTAGGTCATTTCTCAGTTTTATTTTTCTTATGTCATTTGGATCATTTTTGTCAATTGATTAGGATATTTATCAATTATTATTTGTCTTAGGTCATTTGGTTCATATTTTGGGTTAGGTCATTTTTTCATTTTTTTGGTTATATCATTATTTCTATTAGTTTTAATTTTCATGTAAAAAATCTTAATATGTCCAATTCAATTCATTTTGTTTTTTATTGAAATTTAATTGTTTCATTTTTTTGGTTTGGTAGGTTTGAATATAATTCAATTCAATATTAGAAAATACAACTCAAAGAAAAAAGAAACCATTAAATATTAAAAATACACAAGAAGGTCAAGTTGGATACAAAATATTTATAATCAATAGTAAATCAATTTGTATATCACGAACCTCAACAACCCAAGTAAAACTAAACCAAATGAATGGAGTGTAAAGATAATTGATTTATTATATTTCCCACCACAACTTTATGTTCACAATCAACACTAAATATTGAAGTATTGGACTTATCATAAGAAATAAATGGTTTGGGGATAATGGGAGCAAGGATGGTGTAATTCCTTCATACCCATTATCATAAATATGTCTCGGTATTACTTCAATAAAGAAAAAAATTCAGGTTGAATATGATATTCAATATAAAATAACTTCTTTCTCCATTAATTCAATTACATTTGTTTCATCAGTAGAAAGAGTATGAGTCATTTGAATAACTTGAAATCCACAATCATCAATAAATGTGCCATGCCTCATCATCAAATCAAACCTCTTTTATTTCATCATAATGACTCGACCAAGAGATTAATAATCCAATATTATTATTTTCTCAACGACTCAATGAAAAGATACATTTTCAAATAGATTTATTCTATCTGATGCACCGACATAACAATATTATTATGGGAGTTACCATAACACCATAATGTATTATTCTCATGTTCTTTTCTCATTCAGTGATAATAAATATATACCCATTGATCACAATTGATTTTCATTCACAAAACAAGGAATTATAAGCAAAATCCAAATATCTCATTTCTTCAGTGATAGAGTCAGCATGAAAACTCAATACCTAAAACATAAATGAATATTAAACTTAATTAAATATTGATTTTATTAATTTATTATAGTAATATTTATACCTTCAATTTCAACCAATAAAAAACTCTTTTCTATTAAAATTCACTCTCTTTCTCAAAGATAAAGAATGCTGATTTATATTTATCATTTGTTTTTGTTCCGAACTCAAATAAAATATAAAGAGTTTAACAGATATGTAAAATTACATAAGATGAAATAAGATATAAATGTTAAATTTACTTACTTGATGTAGTCATCAAACAAATCATAGTTAACCAAAACTATGTGATGTTCCATCTCCCGCTCTTCAAGGATTAATGTGGTCAATGTATATGATACAATAATTACACCTATTTGGGGAAGTGTAAGAAAACTGTGTTCAATTTTCTCATACTATTCTTCTTCATTTCTCATTGTTCTGTCTCATAGTCAGATCATACAAATACATTAAACATAAATACATATACTCATGATCTAAGTAACATTTCACGATAGAATATTTGGAATGATTTCGGTTTCAGACATAATAATTCAATGTGACCTTGTTTCATTCATTTGGATACATCTAATGAATAGTAATAGATCCTCAAATAAGTATTTTGGTTGGAAGATGAATAATTAGATACCACATGCATGTGAACAATGATGGACGAAATATTTTCTCTAACTGACAAAAAATTAATGGTGCCTCTACCAACATTTCTTATAGGGAATACTTCAAAAAAATTGTTAACACAAAGATATATAATGTAATAAAATGACTGAAAAACTAGAACCCTTATATTTTTGGATAGAAGATGACTAATTACTGTTGGAATCAACTCATTCCAAAGGTTGTGATAATTATGATTCTTCAAAAAAATTACCATTAAATATCCTCTGTTGACCTATTTTGATATTTTTCTAGAATCTTCATCAGGAGAATTAATAGTCTCATGTACTTATAGAAATTTACTTTTTTCTACAAGGGTCATCACATAATAAGAACATAGAACATTCAATTTGTTTTCACTGATTCACACAAGATGAAATTATGGTTTGATTCCCCAATCCACCAATTCATGACATGATCGTAAATAATCTTTTGTCTTTTCATTTATAATTAGAAAAATTAAAAGTAAAATTTCATATATATTCTTTTCAATGTACATTAAATATATAAAATTACGAAACAAAATGGTTGACTATAAGGAAACTCAAAGAAGATACTTCTCTTCTTCCAATTGTAATAAGTTTTAGTGGAAACATTTTTCCTCTTTCTAGATTTCATATAACCCTTCCAAAATGAAAAATTAAAAACTTTCAATTCATTAATAAAATTACTTCCAAACAAACACTGAGGTGGATTGTTGGTCTCCTTGGTATTGTAAAATAATTTACGATTATTCTTATATGTATGATCCATTGGAATGAATCATCAATGTCCCATAAAACTAAAACTATGTCAATATTTCAGTATTCTAGATCAATTATTCTTCATATAAACAAGACATGATAGTTTTCCCTTCATTCTCTATCCATACATTATTTTATAAGCAGGAAAATCATTGATCATCCACAGAAGGGAATAACACATATGAAATATGTCTTTCGAAAATGGATTGTATGTGTGCACACCCGCATTACAATGATATTTCAACTCATTAATTAGTTGTTTATTGTATACAATTATATCATTTCCTGGATCATATGGTCTAGATATGAGTATACTTATAAAAGTGAAACATTTTTTCATACACATCGATGGATAAAGGTTATAAATGTGTATGAAAATTGAAAATATATTGTGTGAAGTAATAATATTCCCAAATGGATTGAAACCGGCAAATGAAAGACCCAACCTCACATTATGAACTTCATCTTCAAAATTATGATATCAAGCCTTGAATTTCTTCCCAGAAAATATATCTACAGGGTGAACCAAATCATTATTACTCTTCTTTGTCTTTGTGTTATTCCATCACATTTTTATTGATATTTCATTAGACATGAAACAATTCTATTATTTGGGTATCAATCTAAGGTGAAACATTAATTTCCTATACTAGAGAAATAACCTATACCCACATTTCAAAATCATGGGTATAACCACAGAAACTGTGGGTTTACGCTAAACGCATGGTATTGAGACCCATGGGAAACTGAGGCATCGATAAAGCTCCACAGCCTATAACCATGATTTTCCAAGCATTAGATATAGATTTTTACCACCGTGTCATAGACTTATACCCACAGTTTTAGAACCATGGGTATAAATATATGAAGAATTCCTATACCCACGGTTGTAGAATCATGGGTATAAATATTAGAAAAAAAAGGACTCGAATTTTTGGCCCCATGACATGCCCTTCTGACACGGAGAACCACACCAACCGATTTATTTAACATATATATATTTAAATACATTTATAGTTATATATTAATCCAAACTATCCATATTGGAAAAGAAATTCTATCTGGGATTTTTGATCCTCCGACCTACTACTCTAATACCAAGGGTACCAATAACTATGCAGGTTAGCTTATGATTATATATATCTACATTTACCTATATATATATATTAATTTGTGTCCATATTGGAAAACAATTCATCCATGAGTTTCGACCCCATGACCTACACAACAATTGCGAAGTGCTTCGCCAACCCAACTGCTTTACTTACATAGTTATATATCTATATCTACATAGTTATATTAATACAAACCATTAGTAGAAAAAAAATTAATTGGAGATTTTCAATCCCGTTCCATTGCACCACGGATGAACTCTTTTACCACTAAAAAATTTCTATTTTATTTATATAGATATATATCATGTTATATATATATATATTTATAAAAGGTCATTCATAAAAAATGTCACATGAGAGTTTCAAACCTGCACTGATGCTCTATGGTTGATCTGCCTTACCACTAGACCATTTTTAAATATATATATATATATATATATATTGTTATATATATTTTTCACATGAAAAACATAAGGGGCCCTATACCCATAGATCAGTAAAATTGTGGGTATGTGTGATATCTATAACCATGGTTTTCCTAAACCATGGGTATAGGCTTAAATACCAAATTATATACCCATAGTTCATGAAAACTATGGGTATAAATGTCACATAAACGCACAATTTAGTGTGAACCATGGGTCTAGGTTTTCCCATGGCCTTCCCACTCAATGTTTTACATTCCCGCACTTATGCGGGTACCCTATACCCATGGTTTAGCAAGAACTATGGCTATAGGTTTGAAAATTTCACATATACCCATAGTTCATGAAAACTGTGGGTATAAAACCATTTTACAGTAGTGTTATATGACACACGTGATGGCATTCGATTATTTTTTGGATTCCATCGGGATGTGCTACATTTTATACAATAATATAATTTATCGGTTTCCTCCCTCAATAAGCAGTAATATTTCAGGAAAGCATGATTTATTTTTGAAAATCCAAGTTCATCAACTAAATTCCATGCCATATAGTGGTTTGAGGGTATATTTGAATCATTTGGAATGATTTCTATAAAAATGGTAAGAATTTAATCAATGGAAATATTTGAAATCATACACATGGTTTTCGAATAAAATAATCAGATTAAAAAATATAGATTTTTCATTTTACCACATTCCTGATATAATAGATTCATGGAAGCATAATTCAATTTTTTCACCCTGTCAACATCATCATTTTTATTATATGCATCATGTGTAGTCATATCAAAGTCTTTTTGGTTCAATATCCTTTCCATATCATGATGATGAATAAACAGAAAATGTTCATCTAAAAAAATTATCTAATACATTCCTCTCATTTGGATCATGATTATTTAGAGATTGATATTTCTACATATTGTGTTACCACACAAAGTAGTCTGTTTGAAAACAATATTTGGTTATACGGTAGCTAATTTCTTCCTGGATCAACCAAGATTTCATTTTGATTTATTTTTTCTATTATTCTATTAAATTTTTAATAAATGTTATAATTAATAAATACAATCATGTATAAAAGATTACTACCTCTATATAACCATCATCTATTTGATACAGATCCATTTTGGTTAGTTTTTTTGTTTATGATTATTTTATTTCTGGTAAATTTATTTTGGTTGAGTTTGGTTATTTAATTTGGATTGGGTCAGTTCATTCCTATTAAGGTTTTTTTAAAGATTGTCTAATTTATATAATTGTTTTTACCTCTGATATAGAATTTCTTTTAGTTAGGTTCAATTTAGGTTACATATCTTTGTTTTAGTTTAGTTTGATATAGTTTAGTGTAGTTATGGTCTATTTAAGTCTACTTGGGTCAGATCAAGCCATTTCAATTAAATTTCGTTGGTTTGGTCAATTCAGTTTAGTTATGATATATTTAGGATTTTTTAGTTTGTTTAAGATTTAGTGGGTAAAGGGTTGATAGGTTCAGTTCATTTATTTTCAATCCATGTTATGTCAGTTTGGTACAATTTATTTTTCTTATGGTCTGATTAATTTATTTCAATTTTGTTTATTTAGTATGTTATCATATTACGGAATAAATAGGGAGATTATGAGAAACATTGTGTATGTGATGAAAATCATTGTATAAAGAAATATCTCTCTAGGATTATTATGAGAAAATAGTTTGGATTAAGTCTAAATTTATAGAGATCATTGTAATACATAATTATTTATATTTATTATCCATGTTCAGCCTCAAGTAAAGATATTTTTTAGTGTATGGAATCAAAATTGTAGTATTGGTGACCAATGATTTCCTAATAGGACATTTGATGATAAAAATCTTATCACAATAAGGTGTATATGTTAAATAGTTTATACACCATTAAAGATGATGTTTTTGTATAATGTGTTTTTTTAAGGTATCCATCTTGGAATAAGTCTTTTTTTTTATCATTTTTTAGTCTATTTATTGTTAATGAATTTAAAGGGACTCATATAGATTTATATATGCTACTATTTGAGTTTGAATTTCACTATAGATGAGTATTCTGATAATCTATTATATCTTATAGGATGTGGTTATATTACCCTTGTATGGATAGTCAATGAAAATTAAGGAATATCCAATAATGTGAGTGGGATTTTTATATTGTTATAAAATCAAATAGTTAATCCTATTCATGTAATTTTCCTCTTAATACACACTCCAACATTTGATACATTTACAATACACAATAGAACACCCCTTATAAATTATTTTTATAATATAAAAGGATTATTCAATATGCAAACATGATTTACCCTATTGATATATAATTATTTTTTTTCAAGAAGGGTAATTTTATTTTACATTATTAGAATATAAAATAATATTCTATAACCTCCTCATGTTATATTTAATTAGTAAATATATAATAAAATATTTTTGAAGCTGGTGTAGATGATGTTAAGGTATATAGTGTCACTAATGGAAAGGTAATCGAGAAAAAACACCATATTGGTGGATAATATCCTTAGATACAAGATATTAAACATCAACTACAAGCAATATATTTTTTCTCAAACATTTTAGAATAAATACCAAAATGTTATAATGTGTATGAAAACAATATTATCACGATTTATCATTTATTTTAGAGCCATACATATGAAATATTTTTTAAATAATCATATAGAATTCATAAATCTTTAAATACACTAGAAATCATTATATTAATATCATAAAAATATTTCATCCTTCAGTTATACCAATAAAAAACTTGTTTGTGTTGCAATAACCTCATATCCATAACACTGATCTACACCTAGAAGTATTTACATGAATATATTGGAAAATAATTGGTCAATGAATCTTGATACATGGTATATATCTATACCACCCTATGGATATTATTTTTCCAACACCACACGCAAACAAAAAATATTTCATAACACCCTGGATGCCTCATTATATTTTCCAACACACACATCAGATATTTTCTAAATAATTAGTGTATATATTCTTACCAGTCATAACAGTTGATTATATTGGATAGTGAGAAATATAAACTCATCACACCAACTTATTGGGAAAATCCATAATAGCTTCAGTAGTACGGTTCAATCTATTTCCACAAACTCAATAAAGATACCCCACCCTTTGAATAAGTAAAGTATTTGGGACATGCCAATTTAATATTCACCAATAATCAAATGAAAACCATAAGGGATGAAAGACAGTAGTTGATGGGTAATGAAACTAAATTTCATATGTAAAAAAAGAAATATAAATATAGGAATAAGATATAACTCACTTTGAACTTACCAAATTGAAGTGGAAGAAACTGAATGACTTAAACCAATGATAGATCACCAGATAGGAAAAAAAGGAGCGTTGGATAGGAAAAATGCAGATCAATTCAGGAATGAGTAGGATTAGACACACAGATCATTTGGGGAAAAACTACCCAAACTATTTTATAAAACCATTGGGATAGCCTTAGATAAAATAGAATATCTCAATGATTCAACATAACCATTAGGATAAGACCCCCTGTACTAATGTTTTTTTAAAACTGTTGGAATTGGGGAATTCATATAGACTCTCATTCATGTAGTGAATGGATTGATATCAATTGTATGACAAAATAGTATAAGGATGTGGTGAAAGAGTTTATCATGTATTAAAAATATCATGCATATGACACTTCTCAAATCCATTTTCTATGTTTACATTATTTGTATTAAAGACTAATTAGTCCAGAACATTTAGAAGAACACTTTCTATGTCATGGAATAGATCAAATTTATAAATGTTTGAATAAACACAGGGATGAACTGAATGTAGCTAGTGGTTGGGATAACAGTGAATTTTATATAACATTTGATATGATTACAAGTGTGAAAAATGGTGAAGATCGTATCTAGGAAATGATTACAGGTGTAAATGATGATGAAGATAATTTTGATTAAATGACAATGAAAGTTGAAGATAAAATTCATGATTTTCTAAAATTGTTTTTGATGTTAATGAGTTTTGAAAATATACCATTGTATGTTGTTTGTACTAAATATACAACATTGTCAACCATACTGAAGCTATATAATGTAAAACCTGGATATCGATGGAGTGACACCATCTTTACTGTACTACTTGTTATTTTAAATGATATTATATTAGAAGATAATGATATTCCGTTAAAAACATATAGCGCTCAAAAATTATAAATTCAATGATTATGATATATGATAGAATGCATACCTATCCAAATGTGTATACTATTTCATACAGATCATAAATCACTTAAAATTTTCCCAAAGTGTGGTGTGTGTTGATAAAAGTTCAATCAAGTCTTTCAGAAGTTGTATAGTACTTTATGGTAATTCCATGGTTTATCCACCTATATGTAATTTAGTAGACTATAAGGAAATTTAAGTGGCGTGAAGATACAATAAATCAAGATCGGGAACTTTTTCACTTAGAATACTCTCCTTAGTGGAAGAAAATTGATAATATGTATCCCAAATTTGGAAATGAACTGAGAATCCTTTTTCTTACACTATCTATAAATGATTGAATCCTATTGGTTTATAAAAAAGAACTTATAGTACATAGTTTTTATGTTTTTAAATAATATATTTCCACATTAGTTTTTCATGAAGTTAAAATAAATTATGTTGTTAATATTTTTGTCAAGACCAAAAAAATCAGGTAATGATATTCATGTTTATTTGGATCCATTGATTAAAGATATGAAATTAATTTGAGGATCATGTTTTATGTTGCATGATTCTTACAAAAACGAAGACTTCATATTGAGAGCCATGTTTTATGAGAAAAAATGACTTTCTTATATATTTAAATTTGTCCAGATATAGAATTAAATTAACACAATTGTGTACCAGTTGTGAACAACGTACACACTCAATTAGGTTGAAACATTAATTAAAGATTGTTTTTGATAGACATCATAGATTTCTACCCTGATGACATTAATACTAATCTTGGATGAAGTTGTTATATAGGAAATTTGAAGAATTCACAATACCATATCTTCTAAAAGGGGATCAACTATTTTAGAATGTAAGGTATATAAAGGCCTATTTTTTTAGACCTTCTTAATTTTTTTTACAAATAACAATTAGAAAAGAATATTAGTTTCTTTGAAATCATAATATGGGAATTTTTTGTATGTGAGATATTTTCTTCATTTCATTAATGTGGGAAAACATTTATGTGATAGTTCCATTGACACATTACTGAATGTACCAAGAAAAATAGAGGATGGCATTTAGGCTAGGATGGACATAATAGATATGGGGATTTGGGAAGAGTAGGTATCAGGGAAGGGTGAAAGATTGACTTTTCTTCCTCTAATTTCTTACACTCTTTCTAGGTAAGAGTCATATCAGTTTTGAAACATACTAAATGATGTAATGGTATTTTAGTGTAATTCCCCAAATATCATGAATATAATGTCAATGGATGATTTAATGTCAAAGGACTAAAAATCACATTACTGTCATGTTTTGATGCAATATCTAATTTTGGTAGCTTTATATTTCACATTACATAAGATTATTTTCCATACATTAACCAAACATTGTTTATTTTTCAAAGTTATATGCATTAAATTTATAGTCCTAATGAAATATCCAACTATAGAAAATAAAATTACTATCATATTATGTGAATTGGATATGTTTTCCCCTCTATCATTCTTTGATATGATGGTTCACTTGATGGTCCACTTGGGTAGCAAAATCCAACTATGTGGTCCTATACATTATAGATGAATATATCCCATTAAATATTATATGAAGATTTTGAAAGGGTGTGTAAAAAATATATTTCTTCTTTAAGGTTGTATTCTGGAGTGATATATTATTGAGGAATCTATTGAATTATTTATACACTATTTTTATGATGTGGAAAACATTTTTCTTCCAAAATCTTGTCACCCCAATTAACTTATGAGTGATGGAATTTCTAGAACAGATGTTATTGAAATTATTATTATAGAGTGAGATCAGGCCCACCATTAAATTTTACATACTTTTTTAGAGGTTTCAACATATGATGGAACCCAAAAAGTAGTTCTTAGGAATTTTAATCTATAAAATTTAAAAATAGGGATATAAAATGCACATATTTGATAATTTATATAATTTTTTAGTCCATATTTTAACAGACCCAACTAAAAATCTGAATTCAATTTCATAATAACTTTTATAGATAGCCAGATGGCCAAGTTTTCATGTATTTTATTATAATGATTATGAAATTAACAGTTATATGTTTTATAAAAAGCAACATGATGAAGAAGTACCATAAAAATAGTGGAGTTACAATTGTGTCTGAAATGATTCATGTATCTGGTATCAAGGACCTAAATCCAATTTATGTGAATATTATATAATTTGGAAATATTGAAAAAATATTGGTATTAGATCATTCAAAATTCCAAGTGCCAATTTTTCAATTCATTTTTGTTGAAAATATGATTGTAGTTAGTAATTGTAAATTGGGATTCATGAAAGAAAATTTTAGAAAGGAATGTTATATGGAAGAACCATTCATAGTGGCATCATATGTAGTATAAGTATTTTATGTCTCGAATACTATAAACTAAAAGTGTGAAATTATTCTATTATAGACCAAAACCATTGAAGGGTTATATGTTAATTCAGTTAAGGATGAACATTTCATTTAACACTATAATAATTTCATAATGCTCCCATTGTAGATGGGTTCTTACATGTCAGAGGAGAGAAAAATGAGAGGATTTGTATACTCAATAAAGGGGTCATATCCATTCAAATATTGAAAAAAAATAAAGAGTAAATTAATTGTGTTATACTTTTTGTAATATACATTGTGTTACCTCATATTATAATCTATTCACAAATTCATCTATTTAATATATATTTAATGTTTTCCCACTTCAGAAGATAATGGATTCATCACATGTCAATACTCCCAATCATGAAGAATAATAAGTTTCCCAATATGTTCTTCCTCCCAATGAATAGAACAACAAGTTTATCCGTATACTGATTCTACCAATATTAAGGAATACTATATTGATGGTTTTTAAGATATTAAAATTATTTATGGTTAAAAAACTATATCCTTGAAAAAATAGTGTCACAGCATGATGGTGTTAATAAAAATTATTATGGTGAGAAGTAGAGGAAAAAAATTCAAGGTTGGATAGAAATCACATGGGTATCATGTTGACCCCCAAAAAATCCTTTTTCATTAATTACATTAGGTTCACCACTCATATTGACATGTTGATTGATGTATATTCATAGCCTGATGTTGTTCCCATAGTTAAGGAACTATTTTGGGATGTGAGTAGGGTAACATTTTGATAAAGAGAATTTATTATAAAAAAATAATGTAATCAAACATTGATTTACTCTTCATTATCCCTTTCAGAGTGCATTTATACTAGATAACTAAATAATTAATTTTTTATTAATTTTTTATGTATAGTCTCATAGAAGATTTCAGAAAATTATTATAAATCATCATCTCATGGATGGAGAAGAGAAAGTAAACCCAAACTAACCACAGATGTATTCACACATGATAAACCAATAAATGTCAAAAAATTTATTGGTTATTATGAAGAGGCATCATTTATGGTATATTTTCATTGGTAAAAAATTACTTGAAAATACCTATAATAATGGTGTTTATTATTAATTTTTATTTTATTAAACAATAATTGAGTGCAGAAAATAAATAGCATGCAACAGAACCAATATACCCCTACTATAAAAAAGGATGAGGTACACTTCACCTGAAAGTAAAATGGTATATATTGTAAATATATATTAATACTATTTTGTGGCATGAACCAAAAACACAATTATTCTTCATTTTTTATATGTATATTGATGAATCAAAATCAAAATCTAATTTCATTTCAATTTATTTTCTGTGGATGCAGTCTTTTAATGACCATGACCCCAGTTGCATAGAGCCAGTGCC
The DNA here is from genome assembly GCA_963277665.1 of Viscum album. Lineage (NCBI taxonomy): Eukaryota > Viridiplantae > Streptophyta > Magnoliopsida > Santalales > Viscaceae > Viscum > Viscum album. The sequence continues at coordinate 608,951,187 of OY728135.1, read as the reverse complement.
TTACTTTATTACATTGGAATAATATACAAGAGATCGTATCCCAAAGAACTTAATTGTTTAATAGTATTAGTAAACAAGATACATATTTTAAATTAAAATTACATTTTAAAAATAAAATAAAACAATTATTTTCTTTGAGAACACCATTATTGTTCAAGATTCTCCATGTATATCATTCAAAATAGACTTCATGGAATCCTGGGGAAAAATAAAACATAAGAAAGGGGTGAGCTCAAATGCTCAGTAAGGGTAATGTACAACAGAAGATAACATGAATTAATAATGAGTATTAAATATGGAAAGAATAAAAGATGATTGAATAATTCCTTGTAAATAATAACCTGAGCATAAAACTTGATCCTGACTATTCTAACTTCTCAAATAATCATATGTAGTAATAATAATGATGTAATTCATAATTCTGGAAATCTTCACAATCAAGATCTATCCTCAAGATCATTACTATCAATATTTAACCTTAAGATACTTTTATTCTATAGGTAGAAACACATCTGATTTGTGTTAAGATCTATCCTCCTGACAATTTAAGACTACATGGTAAAAATGCGAAGTATTTTTCACCAATTGATTTCATCTCAACAGAATAATGATGCACCGAGCATATTTTCTATATATGATCCCCACCTGTTCATTCATTCCCAATTCATTCATCACATGAATAAATAATAAAACTAAATCAATATGTCTTTACAAAATAACTACATAGTCATATGGTATATCAATACTTCCCCTGTAAAACTATCCATAAACATTTTACTAAAGTATGTAATATGATTTCATAAGATATAAATATCAATTATGTACAGGATTAGACAAAGGATGTTAACATTGATGAAGATAATTTAAATTAGATTACAAAAAATTTATTGAGGAAAAACTTCTATTGAATCCCTTTGAATACCAAAACACCATTTTCTTTGAAAAATAATTCTCAATTCCAAAATACCTGAAGAGATAATGTTTTTTCATTTATGGAAACATGGAATCTTTAAAAGTAATATTATAATAAAATAATTTCCACAATGGAGGAAATTTCATTTTCATCATATACGTTATTAATAGAATATTACTTTTGAAATTATCAAAACATTCTTAATAAAACACACAAAAAAATTCCTTTTTGAAAACCATTGAATGAAATTAAAAATAGACATAAAATTAAAATTATAAAACTTTTAATTAATTAGATATATATAATAATATCAAGAATATTTACATGGGTAAAATATTTGATAACTAAATATTTGGACATTTAAGGTGTCCCAAACCAATTTTATTATATAAATCATAAGCCCCATGAAAGAATAAAATTTAACAAAACATTAAAACATTATAGTAAATAAATTATGGTCATGATAATTAAAAGGGGATTTATATACACCTCATAAAATAATATTGGTGTGTAACATCAATCTATGCCTCAATGAATGGAGATTGAGATGAATTTCCTTACCTAATGCTTCCTTTAGTTAAATGTGATTTAACCTCCTCTTCTTTGGGTATCTCCTATCGATTTTCACAAAAGGAATTATTTAGTTAGATTTATTCACAATGTAAGGCTTATAGGATGAATTTATGGAATCTTATAGGAGCAATGGGTTGGATTTGGTCAATATAGAAGGCTCAATGTGATGTGAGGAAGTGAGGGAGGAGGTACCCTTTTATAATTGAGGTGAGGGGAACTTTTGGAGACTCTAAAAATATTAAATTAATAAAAATTAATTTTCAACTCTTTATGGAACTAAAGTGAGTTATGTATAATATAATATGATTATGAGTTGAAATAATGTCAACCAATAATTTTTAGACAATGTTTTGTCACATTCTTACCCTAATCGTTTGGCTTTATCCGATGCTTAAACCATTTAACTCTTACAAAGAAAACTCGACTTTTAACACTGTAAGTGTTAAATTTTTTTAAGGTAGAGTTCTGGTCAAAGACCAAAACACAAATTTTATTGATGAAAAAACTAACAGTTATATAAGTATGAAATAAAGAATTTTGTTTACATCCCTAGCATAAAGCGGGAGAAACTCAGGAGGAAGATCATCCCTCTAGAGAATATCATGAGCAACACCCATATTAGAAATCCCATCAATGATCTTGTTTGCTTCACGATACGTATGAGTGACGATGAATTTTATATCATTTAATAAATATAATTTATTTTAATATATCATTAATGTCAATTTTAAAACTATTCATTTCGTGACTTTTTAAAAAATATCAATACACAAGATAACTCTGAACCAAAACCATTAATAAATAATTAATATGTCAAGATCATATATAAAACTCATTGAAGACATTATGTACATGAAATTATATTTATTTTAATATTTTTTATAACATTTATTTAAAATGTCCATTATTTAAACAATTACTACATCATCATTATGAAAGCCTTTAATTTAATAATTTCTTCCATAAAAATTAAAAATAAATTATAATGAGGAATATAATAATTTAATCTTTCAAATAAATATTTATAGTCTAAGATATATTATGAATAACCATATATAAAAAATGTAATACTTATTAAAAAATGATTATGACATATTGGATTTTCCTTATAATAAAATACTATATAAAGCTTAAATTTAACGTAGTGGATCAAAAAGACCATAAAAAATACCCAAGGATATTTTTGTTTGATTCTAACTCATCAAATAAAATTAATATAAGTGTTTGGATAATATTATTGTCCTTATATTATTATTCTTACCAATAATTACCATATTTACCCTAACTGTGGAAATTAAAATATTTCTAAATTTACTATTTATATTTTCCAGAAACAAAATGGATCAATTTATTAAATTTGTACCTTATGATTACAAATATGGAATCAATTTTTTTAAAATATAAACACATAATTGGATAAGGTTAATTTAAAATTAATCTCATAGTCAAAATGTGAGGATAATTTTTTAAAGTGAAAATGTTCAAAAGGTTGTAATGTTTTTATATTAAAATACATTTTGAAATTGATTACAATTACCTAAATTAGATTATATTATAAAAATTTATATAATTATATATTAAAACAAATTTAACACTATAATTTAACATTGTATATTATTTAGATGAAAAAGTTGTATTCAATTAAAATGCTATATTTTATCACCATTCCTCAAAACATTAAACTTTCCAAAAAAATAAAAAAAACTTTAAATTTCATAATATTATCTATAATAAAAAGATTATTTTTCAAATATGATTTATAAAAGTTTCAAAACTAGATTTAAAACAAGTGATCCATCAAAAGGTGGTAAAACTATATTTTTATAAAATATTTCTTTTATGTGTAAAATTGTATTTTTGTCTTATATCAGGTCTATAAATCACATAGGGAGAATATTAAACATTATATTTAATATATTATTTTTATATTTCATTAATACTATACAAAAAGTGTGATTTTATTTTATTTTATTAGTATAAAACACAGTTGTGCACATTTAAATTGTTTTAAAAAACATTTCTTTTAAATTAAATTTATATTTATATTTATTTCTATTTAATTGGAAACCAATGAATTTAATAATATATTTTCATAAGTTATTTAATCCTATTAATTACCACCAATTTAATGTATAGGAGATAATTTTATTTTAAATAATAATATTAACAGTATATCATGATTCATTTAAGCTTTATGTTGCGTGAGATGTAAGCTATCGAAGATACTAAATTAAAAAAATACATAACATAAAATCTTGGGGTGTTAAAAGTATCATTTAAATAAATATAGATTAGTAAGATATGAAAGTAAATAAATTATGTGTGAAGCATTCTTAAGTATCACATAATGAAAATTTGTTCTACTTTAATTCATTATTAAATAAAAATGATTACTTATTTAAAATATTATTTATCTAGTTTAGATATAACAATTATCATCATTTATAACTGATTAATGAATAATTTCAACGTACATAAACAAATACAAAAAAAAATTCACATTAAGGTGCGGTTTTTGGATTGTCAACCCGATCATATTTTTAGAAAATTAATTAATAATCGGATAAAGGTAAGAAAATGTATAGACATGAATAACTTATCTATAAGAAAAAATTAATTTACATTCTAAGTTGTTAGAGAATGTTTTGGGAAGGCACAAAATAGAAGAAACATGTAATGAACCAACCCGAGCCTCCATCCAAACCAGTGCCTAACCTAGCCTTCCACGTACATGAGGAGCATCCCTTACCCCATGGGTAGAAGAAAAGTGTCATTGTTATCTAAAATAACCGTTGGGGATGGCTTTAACCTCTTGAATCCACACATAAATATCCATACATGGAATAATGATATTGAGAAACATATTAAATCCAAAATAAACTTACAAAAAATATATATTCAATATAGCGTTTAGAATACTACAACAAAAGAAAAGGGAAAAGAAATAAGAAGACTAAAGAGATGAAAATAGAACTTAAGTAGACCAGTTCCATGAAGTTGAAGAACCAATAACCATCTCCATGTGGCGCAGGAGTCAGCCCCACAATCCCATCAACCAACTACTTCCTGGGGAATATGACATTAGATAAAACCCATAATCCAAAAATTAACGGACCTACACAGTAAATGAAGACTACATACCCACCAACATGAGTAATTAAGATGTCATTAAAGGATATTATGATAACAATATGAGTATGTTTCATTCCTTTCAAAAAAGAAACCAAAACTGCAAGTTTTAAAATAATATAAAAATATGTTTTCCTTTCATTTTTACATTATATAAGTATAAAAAAAACATCGAACATGCACTTTCCCAAGAATAAATATTATGAAAAATTCCATGAAAAGGATTTAATAAAATCCATGTTAATTTTATGTTCTATCCATTTCTCATTAAAATGCCACAATTTTTGAGATAAACCCACACTTGGTTTTAAAACATTTCAAACGTATGAAAACTAGGAACACAACTTAAAAAATATTTCCCTTTCTTTCCATAAAAATATTTTACACACCAAACACAAAAGTAAGAAAGAAAATAAGGTAATATATAAAAATAACTCAACCATAAGCGGTCACAAATGATGTCAACAAAAGGATGAAACCAAACTAATAAACATCAAGAATAAATCAAAATAAGATAAACACATCAAGAGATTACATCCAATTCATAATCCTAAAGCATTCCAATATATAACAAGAAGGAATACCATATGATTTATAACATTAGGTAGCACCACTGGGTCAAACATGACAGTATAGGACACGTATAGGAAACCTAGTACTGGATGGTTAAAGGTCACACATCCATCAACCAAATCACTTTAATAAGTATACTCTGTGAATATCCCACTATCTAGTTGTTACATAAAACTACGGGGAACTAGTTAATGCTAAATGTCTACTAGCCTAACCATGTCCCAATACACCCCACTTAGTATCCTGGGTCTTCTCTAAGAATAAGAAATTAGGTGGGTAATGAAAATAAATGTCATCACATGAAAATAAAGAATCCATAAGGTATAAAATGACAATTACATCCTTCCCACCACACATAGTACCCTTATTAATTCCCCTAATCCATAATCACAAATTGAATCACATTAAAAATCATCCATGACATGGATTTACACAACATAATAAACAGACACAAGGGGATTAATAAGAGAATACTCAAAATCACATCACAAGGTTCCAACTGGAACATCACTCTTCACATATATCATATACATTCACAAATCCCTTTTTAAAATCATTTTTTAATCCAAATGAAATTCTAAACTAAATCATGTTCATAAAAAATTTCAATAAAAAATCAAAGTGATAAATAATTTCACTTTATAAAAAAACTCCACAATTTAAAACATGGAAAACATTTAAACACAAAGTTAAATCCACTTTGAAAACTAAATTTGGGCTAAAAACCAATGAACAATTTGTTTTTTATATAAAACCATCCTTGTCATTTTATAAAACATAGAGAACGTATAAAACAATTATTTTCATCATGTTACAAGTTAAACAAAAAGTTCCCATCATTTTTTCAAATGAAATACATGGTAAGTTATAGAAAAACATTCACAAATTAAACCAAAATAACCTAAATCAAAATTATCTAGATATAAAATGAATTTAAAAAAACCAAGAACTCATATAACTCTTAAATAAATAGAAAATTAAATGTAAAAACTTACCTTAATTGGTTGAATAATGTCACCTTCAATGAACTCCACTAGAAAAGAAACTTATATTATGGATTAAAACCATTCTAAATGAAAATAATCAATTCCTAACAACCCTAACTAAGAAAATAATACAAACATGACCCCTATGATTAGATAAGTTGGAGAAAAAGAGAGAAACTGAGATGGTTTTCTCACATGCTTTTCCAAAACATTCATAGACTTTGTGTCTTCCACTACCTCAACCCCCCAAATGGCCACACAGTTGTCTCACATTGTTTTACTTAATCGTGTGTAGATTGTTCACTTCCCTATGAAAACCACTAAAAGTAATGGATGGTTTCTACTACAAGGTTTCTAAACCATGATTCTTAACCACGAACCCATATAAAACCCTATAAATATTCCAAAATTCCACATGGAACACCCCAATCCAAAAGTAGAAAACCACCACAAGTTCACTATAAATAATGTGAAACCCCAAGGTGTCCAAACTCCACACCATTTCAATTTATATCTATATACTATCCAAATAAACATAGGGAAAGTGTTAATTCTAATAGTACCTCTCTTCTAAAGAGAACTTGAATGCCAACCAACTTCCACAAATCTGAAATCTAGAATCAGAAGACACAAACATTTCATCATTAGGTGAAACACCACTGAATGATTTGGAACTCAGAAAGATGACACACACAAGAATTCCTAATAAGAAAAATCACTATTAAACAAGTGTGAAGGAACAATTAGATAATATTTTTGGATAACCACCCTATAATCTCCCTTGAAATTAAAAATATCATGGTTTTAACCTCTAATACTAACATCCTTCCAAATTCTAAACTAGTTCATAATAAAAAAAATATAAAAACCACCTCATAAAAATCCAAGGTCACTAGAACTAAATAAAATCACCTCCCAACCAAAGGAATCCCAAAGGATAACTTCACAAGAATAGGAAAAAACACTCAACGACCTCGCACAGGTCTCCCCACCATTTTTAATTTCTCTACAATGGTGAAACATTTACTAAGATAACAACAAATAAAATATCTCCATGAATGTGATATGGAACCACTAACCATGAAAACCCCCTCAAAACACTATTTAATAGAACATCCTCAAAAAATGTTCATTAGACTCTATCACCAATAAAAAGGCACTCCAATCCGAATATTCACATTACTCAATAAGAAATGGAAAGGTTTTATACTTTTATCATGTGACTACACCAAGGGTAAATCAGAGATAAATTCATGGAACAACCACTCATTGAGATCTGGAATAAAATCCTGACCTATTAGCTCTCACAACATTCATAGAAACCAAAATATCATTCTGACTAATATATCATTCACCCAAAGTATTAACATTCCATCCATTGAACAAACCTCAACACAAGATCCATGCCAGGTAGAAAAGAAAACAAGCACCAATAATTAACAAGGCATCAATATCTCAAAGGATATGATAATAGGGCTAAAATACCTTTCATCTATTATACATTATGGAATTTTATTCAAAAAATTGATAGGATAATTCCTTAATAAAATTAAAAATTAAAAATCATGATGCTCCTAAAACAATTCTCAACTTCCAATTCTCTAATGATAGTGACAAAAAATAAAACTTCTAGATTCATGTTGGGTTTGAGACATCTTACTTTGATGTCTAAATGTCTCTCAAAGCCTATGAATGTGACCAAGATATCCACACAGATGATAGGTCTTCTTAGATGACATACATGAAGATCAAATTTTCCTCGACATCCCATACTAGAAACACATATGGATTTATCTTGACTGAAACATGAATAGTATGTTGAGAAGATAACTTCCCATCACCATAACCTTCATGATTTTCCTCCTTATTAACTATATTATAATTATTATATCACATCATCAGCTACCCTAAAAATATTTCCTCGATAATGGATTCCTTATAAACTGCTTCCAAAAAGGTGGCTAGGATAGACTGATGCACTGATAAATTTAGTGCAAGATAAAGGATTTGAACGAAGAACGATTTCTTATTCGAATTAATAGTATCCAACACTCAAGATAAAGTTACCAAGCCAATGAAATTTTAAACATAGTCTTCTTTTGAATTATGACCATATATAATACAAAAGAATTTCATCGGCTTCTAAAATTTCACCTCTTTTGAATAAAAACTCTAAATTAAGATAGCCTTGAAGTATTCTCAATATAAATTCTCAATAGTTGGAAATTAACATTTTTCATCACCACTTCAAACCCAAACCTTCAAGAAACAAATGATGAACTTCATCCTAGATTTTTTAGGATTTAATAGAAAGTTGAAATCTCTTCAACCTTTGATAACAATTCAATCACATCATAGGATCCTCTATCACCAAATAATAATGGAGTTATTGGATAAATAACTTTCATTCATCTTCCAAGAGTTGATAAGTACATGGAACTTACACTCCCTCATGAGTCTGGCTAGAGTTAGAGACCAGAAGGAAAACTCTTGGGTCACTAGGAAAACTACTTGAGTCATTCCCTTCTTAACTTTCTGGTTAATTTTGGGGGGTATCATTCTGTAACATCAAAAAAGAATCTATCAATCACACCACATTAAAAGTCAAAAAAAAGAGGATAACTACAAAAAATAGAATCCAAACAAAATTAAAAAACTACTATAGAATTCCAAATAAGGGAACCAAATCTCAAATCAATCAAATTAAGGTCACAAACTACCTTTAAAATTTTTACCAAAAATATTTATAAATATTTCATAGTATAATCCCAAAGAATTTTGATAGTAATCTGACATAAAAAATCCCTTACTTTTTCTCAAATCACATATAGCACATTTCAAAAAAATTCATAAGATAACATCAACTCACTGAAAAAATTTCAAGAATTCCATCACCAAATAACATGTGAAGTTCTTTATGTAAAAACCAAACACAAACCATAAACATTATATAGATTTCAAAAACATTAACCCAAGAAACCTGGGAAACCGAAACAAGAATTTTCCAAAAATTTCTATTACTAAATCATAAAACATTATATTTCCATGAATTTAAAAAGGCATAAATGTAAGAATGTGAATCTTTGTTCATGTATGATTTTCCTTTTTCTGGAGTTTTTATGAAAAATGAACTTTCTGGAAATTTTCGAGGTACACGCCGTGTACTTTCTAAGTACACACCGTGTACTCTTTCCCGGCTCGAACCCATGTGTTGGCCATGCCCGGGACACATACACAATGTGTAGGGGTGATGTGGAGGCCGATTATGGCGGAGTACGGAAAAACCCACTACATGTCGTGTACTTTAAAATTACACATCGTGTACTTTTCTTTTTTTTTCACTAAACAGACTGGGGTCACGCCTGACGCACAGAAACACCTAGTTCTAGGTCTCGTTCGTCCAAGAGCGACCCGTACGTCCGAATCTTCGACAAGCTCTCGTCTCCTCGTCTGTTCTCCAATTTGAGCACAGTTGATTGCATTGGAATCGCAGAAGTAAGATATTCCTTCTGATAGAGCTTCATTTTCTGATTCCTCTCTGTTTCCGAGTTATCGTGGGATGAGAATTTTGTGCGTTTTCTCAAATCGATGATATTCTAAGGGGAATCAATCGTCGTGATTCACATATATTTATCTCATAGGATCGAGGTAGGTGGTTTGTGCCTTTCTGTTGAACGTATATGAGTATTTTGTGCAAATTCCACAAATTTCCTTAGGCGGGGAATTGTGGGTGTCCTGTTTTTCCCTTTCTGTTTGTCTGATTTTCTTGATTGCTGTAATATAGGTTTATGATTATAATTAGAGTAATTTATTTTGTGCTCAGGATGCTTTTCCATGTTTGTTCTGCATGTTTGGCATTTTTCCAGTTGCCATGCCTAGCCGTAAGATAGTGGAACTGCTACTTTATTTATGTTTTTGAGCCTTAGAATGATAGCCAAGTAGTTCTTGAGTTTTACTTGGATGAGACATGCACGCTATGGATGTATATTTTAACTCAGGACTGTGAGAACCTAGAGTAGTAGACCAAAGGGAGAATTGACGTAAGAGATTTTCTAGAGTGTATTTAAAAACGATGTGAGGCCACAGGGGGAATTGATGATGAGTGCTTCCCCAGAGAGTCTGTAGTTCCTCAACACGGGCCACAGGGGTAATGAGACGTTGATTGCATCCCCAGAGAGCCTTTAGTATGATACGAGACTATAGGGGGAATTGACAGTGAGTGCTTCATCATAGAGTCTATTATTAAGTTCATAGTTGAACCAGAGGGGTGATACTGTGTGTGCCTGGCCGAGGGTTTCAAGTACTTATAAGTTGAACCATAGGGGTTAGGCTGTGAGAGCTACCTAGAGGGTTACCCTTTTTCCTTTGTTGTAGGCTGTTTACTTGTGTACTACTTTTTTTAGAATTATAGATTGTAGCTGCTTGTGTTTCCTATTTACTGCTTCTTATTTTATTACTGCCATGTATTCATTGACTGTTAGGCACAAATTTTTGGGTGATTCCTATTTGGATTGAATCTCACACCCTGTTTGGGCCATGCTTTTGGGCCCAAGAAGACTGTGTTGTTGTAGGTATAGATAAGGGCATGCACCCTTCTACTTCAGGTACCTGACTTGCTGTGGAGCTGGAGTGCAAGGGACCAAGAAATGGCTTGCGATGTTGAGGAGTTTACTTGGTTTTTTTCACTTTTTTTCAGTTGTACTTCAGCACGTTGGTTTGTTTACTATTTTCCATAGACATATGTACCATGTTGCATCATTATTATTTTCTACATTACTTCTGATGTTCATTTAAGTTGTTGTCTGTTGTATGTTGTTTCTACTATTGTGTCTGGTTGTTCTCTCGCTGTATACTTACTGAATGAGGGCATAGTTTCCCCACCGACTCACCAAGGCCCTCGCTACTAGTTGGCAGCCTCTGGCATTTGGGGAAACACGCTTGAGGTCATGTGGCGAATCAGGTACGGGGAACCAAGGGAGGGGCTCCAGATTCGGGTCGTTACAAAGTGGTATCATAGGAGTTCTTTTCTCTTGCCTTGCTATTTGGAGACTTTATCCAGAGATAGGACGGACTCAGTACTTGGTATTACGCTGTTCTCAGGAGTATCTAACCCATGTACAGGGAAAATCCATACTACCTCGTTAATTTTAGTTTGCTGGTTTTGAGTTTTTTTATTGGTTGATATGTTTTCACCTAGAGTTATTCGCATGACTTGTGCGGTTATTGTTTGTGATATTTTAGTTGTATTTCTGTCGCAACCCGATGAGATGAGGGTATGCCATATCATGATTCATATAGTCATTTCTATAAATCACATGCCATGAATTTTTTCCATGCCATCTAGGGTGCATTAGCAATTTCATGCTGTTGTGATAGGTTTTGTGTAGATTATGCATGCTGTTGTGATAGATGCTTGATAGAATCCCTATTTTTATGTTAGGGATCTGTTTCTTTTCCCTTGTATGTGACTGTAGGATATTCCAAACTTCAATCGCGGGGAGTATGGGATCTCATGAATCGGAAATTGGCACCTCTTTGCCTTGTTTTTAGTGTTTCTAGGGTTCTGTGCAGTTTTGGAGCTACTGCCCAGAAAAACCCAGAATACACGACGTGTACTTTTTGGATACACGCCATGTAGTTTTCAGGCCATGTTACTGACCATGTGAGAAGAACATGATGTCGTGAAAGTAACTTAAGGAACACACCATGTAGTCCCTTCCAGGTACTCAGCTATGTCACGAACAACACAGGTCAGCGTTACATTCTTTTCCACACACCGTGTTTGTTTGGAACACGCTGTGTAGTCTTTCCAAGTATCCAGCCATGTCCCCAACAACACGGGACGGTGTCACCTTGACCTATATACGCCGGGTTTTTCGGAACACGCCATGCAAGGTTCAGCCATGTAGACGGTCGTGTGTTTAGAAACACGAGCCGCCGAAGCCTTGTCTAGTACACGCCATGTGTGTTAAGAACACACCGTGTAGTCTCGAGTTAAGTCGGACCGTGTGGGTTATCCATGTAAGGATACTTGGGAAGGGGATTAGTTTTCGAGTACACGCCGTGTGTTGGGGTCAACACGCCGTGTTGTTTGACGTGTACAAGACTTGTAGGGAAGGTGTACACGCCCATGTCAGTGGTTTAAGAAGACATGCAGTGTAGTTTTTATACACACCGTGTAGTCGTGTTTTGCAAACTTGTGTGTTTTCTTCCCCTGTTCCCATTTTGTACTCTTGTATCCTATGTCCTTGTTTTCTAATATAAGGTGTACTTTGATATTTCAGAGATATGCCTCCGAGACATCCTCCGGTCATACGTCTTTCGTCAGGATGTGATCAGATGCCAGATATGGCTGATCAGGGACTTCCTGCGGATCCTCCAGTCGGTCTAGCCTTGGCATCGACTATCAAACCAGTTGTAGGTGTTGATGCGAAATTTAGGGAAGGTTTCATGAGGATGATGCAGGACTTCCAAGGAGCACTGACTCCTGCCACGACTATGGCAGACCTGACGCATGTTTTTCAGTAGCAGCATCCTCTCACTTTTTTAGGGGAAGGGGGACCTCAGGCTGTAGAGTCATGGCTGAAAGCCATGATGACTATCTTCGACCATTTGGAGACACCTCCAGAGAGGTGGGTCAAGCTCACCACCTACATGTTCTGAGACTCCGCCAAGAGGTGGTGGGACATAATCTCACAGGCGGGTCAATAACAGGCTATGGATTGGGATGAGTTCCAGCACGTGTTCTATGACTACTTCTACCCGGAGACCCTGAGGGCTGATCGAGCCCGGGAGTTCATGAGATTAGAGCAGGGTACTCTCTCTGTCATGGAGTATTCCTCCCGCTTCACCGAGCTTCAGCGCTTCACACCCCTCCGGGGTGGAATGGGGGTTTTCTTAGCAGGGAAGTTTGAGGATGGTCTCATGAGGGAGATCCGCTCGCAGGTGAACATCTTCCAGCTGACTTCCATCACTTCCATCATCAACCAGACACTGATTGCGGAGTGCAGTCTGAGAGACTCTAGAGCTGTGAACCCGGGCGGTTCTGCTTCCAGACCTAGTTTTCCTCCAGATGACAGTAAGAAGCGCCGTAGAGAGTCTACGCGCGGTCACTCGAGGAAGCATGAAGGATCGTTAGGTATCCAGGAGACATGCTACCAGTGTGGCCGGTCAGGGAACATGAGGCTGTAGTGCTAGAGGGACCCTGTGGATTGCTGATCTTGTGGAAAGATGGGTCATCTTCAGCATTTCTTCCAGGTTTTTTCACCACCAGTTAGTGACCAGGGGTTTTCCATGACTCCTCGTTCAGGAGCCACACCACCAGTTTCTTAACAGTCGGTGAATTGGAGTTCTTCCGGTCATTCGGGTTGTGGTGGTGGTCGAGGCCGTGGCGGTCAGCCACCAGTTCCTCAACACCAGTAGGGAGGTTCAGCTCAGAGTGGTCAGTCAAGGGCGTAGGGCCGCGGAGCATGCTAGTCTTTCTCCATAGAGAAGATTTATCCGGAGCAGGATCCCGACCCTTCAACAGTTCGAGGTATGATTTTAGTAGCCTCAGTTTTATCTTTATCCCTTTTCGATACTGGTGCTACACATAGATTTATCTCTGTTTCTATTGTGGAGAGCCTTAGACTCTTCATGTTTTCTTCTACTGACTCGTTGACACTAGACACACCCATGGGGATGAGGACATCTAGTGTAACCTAGTGTAGAGGGTGCCCTCTCAAGGTGGTAGGGTATCGTTTCTTATAGGACCTCTCTGTCCTAGAGATGATAGACTATGATGTAATCCTTGGGATGGACTGGTTGGTTCTCTTCCAGGGAGTCATCGACTGTTATCATCGTAGAGTGAGTTTTGTTTCACCAGAGAGTGAATATTTTCTTCATAGAGTCGAATGGGATGTTCAGGCGAGTCGAGTAGGACTCGAGCATTATGGGTTAGGAAGGGTGATGGCCCAGATTGCTAGTCTTTATCTGGATGATTAGGGGACACCACAGTTGGCCTTTCCTCCAGTGGTGGATCGTTTCAGGGATGTCTTTCCAAAAGACTTTTTAGGTTTGCCTCTGGATCTTGAGGTAGACTTTTCTATCGAGCTCGTACCAGGAGTAGCACCATTGTCCATTCCTCCCTATAGGATGGCTACACCTGAGTTGCAACAACTCAAGAAGCAATTGGAGGAGTTACATGAAAAGGGTTTCATCCAACCTAGTACTTCTCTTTGGGGTTCGGTTTTCCTATTTTCAAAGAAGGCAGATGGTACCCTACAGCTTTATGTGGATTATCAGAAGCTGAACCAGCTGACGATAAAGAACCGATATCCCTTGCCAAGGATTGATGACCTCTTTGATCTGCTTCGAGGAGCCCGGGTGTTCTCAAAAATCGATTTCAGGTCTGGTTATCATCAGCTGCGCGTTAGACCATCAGATGTACCTCTGAAATCCTTCAACAGTAGGTATGGTCTATACGAGTATAAATTCATGTCATTCGGTCTCACGAACGTGCCCGCAGTTTTCATGGCACTGATGAACCGAGTGTTCCATCCATACTTGGACTCCTTCATCGTGGTCTTTGTGGACGATATCTTGGTGTACTCTCACACTCGACACGACCATGCCACGCATCTCGAGATCATTCTGAGTACACTGAGAGAACATCAACTTTACGATAAACTCTCGAACTGCCACTTCTGGATGGATCAGATTCACTTCATGGGTCACATCATCTCAGAGGCATGAGTATCTGTGGACCCAGAGAAAGTGAGGGCTGTAGTTTCTTGGGAGCAGCCGAAGAACGTCTTTGAGGTATGGAGATTCCTAGGGATGGCTAGATACTACAGACTCTTTAGTCAGGACTTTTCATGCCTAGCAGCACCTTTGACAGGACTGACCAAGAAGGGGGTGATGTTCTTATGGTCAGATTCTTGTGAGTTAGCCTTTCAAGAGTTGAAGGGAAGGTTGACATCGGCACCGATACTAGTCTTTCCTGAGCCAGGAAAGAGATACACTTTCTATTGTGATGCTTCAGCTATCGGACTAGGAATTTTGCTTATGTAGGGAGATGGAGTCGTTGTGTACGGGTCTTGGCAGTTGAGGCAACATGAGAGGAAATACCCTACGCATGATCTAGAGTTGGAAACTGTTGTTCATGCCTTACACTATTGGAGACACTATCTTCTGGGAGAGAACTTTGGAGTCTTCACCGACCACAAGAGTCTCAAGTACATCTTCACTCAGCGTGATCTGAATCTGAGACAACGCAGGTGGGTCGAGTATCTTTAGTCCTTTGATTTCAAGATCGCCTATACACTAGGAATGGGCAATGCGGTGGCAGATGTGTTGAGTAGAAGAACTCAGATTTAGGTAGTTCAAGAGGCCATTAGTGAGTGGCAGCTTATGGCTCTGTTCTCTGAAATGCATCTGGAGGTTCAAGACAGATAGGTACAAACCTTCCTATCTTCTATAGTTGTTACCTCTACACTTCATGATCGGGTACGAATGAGGCAGCTATTAGACTCAGAAGGCTTAGTCCTATGGGATGGTGTGTCAAGCGATGACCCTCTTCCTGTATAGAAAGTGGTCAAGGATGAGATCTTGCATTTCTAGGGACGTGTATGGGTGCCAACAGACATACACGAGGAGCTGATGCAGGATTTTCATTCCTCTGTTTGGGCAGTTCACCCTGGCATCACAAAGATGTATCAGGATATTTATCGCTAGTACTGGTGGCCAGGTATGAAGAAAGATGTCGCTAGTTTTTTCATGAGATGTTCTGCTTGTCAGTAGGTGAAAGAAGAGCATCAGCGACCAGCATGCCTTTTATAGCAGTTACCCATTCTAGAGTGGAAGTGGAACGATGTCGCGATGGACTTCGTGACCAGGTTGCCAAGGTCGCCTCGGGGGAACGATGCTATTTGGGTTTTCGTTAACAGACTTACGAATGTTGCTCATTTCTTGCTGATTAAAGAGACCTTCAGTGTCGATGATTTGGGATGACTTTACATCCGAGAGATCGTTTGTCTGCATGGAGTTCCGCACTCCATTGTTTCAGAAAGGGATGCGCACTTTACCTATCAGTTCTCGTAAGGACTTCAGAAGGCCTTGGGTACCCAGGTACTCTTGGGTACAGCATACCATCCCCATATTGATGGTCAGTCCGAGCGCACGATCCAGGTGCTTGAGGATATGCTCTGAGCCTGCATCCTAGACTTTGGTAGTTCTTGGGAGAATCATATTCCTCTGGTGGATTTCTCCTATAACAACATTTTTCAGACGACCATTCAGATGGTACCGTACAAGGCTTTGTACGGTAGGCCATGACGATCACCCATATGGTGGCTGGAGGCAGGAGAGGCAGCTTTTCTGGAACCATGTCTCGTTCAGGAGACCTCAGAGTAGATAGAGCTGATCTAGAAGAGGATGGCTATACCACAGTCTCGACAGAAGTCTTATGCTGATCAGCAGAGATGGCCTCTGAAGTCCGAGGTCAGGGATCAGGTTTTCCTTCGTGTCGCACCGAGGTTGGGACACAAGAGGATTTGGAGACAGGGTAAGCTTTCACCATGGTATGTCGGGCCGTTTGAGGTCTTGGAGAGAGTAGGGTCGGTCTCCTATTGGTTGCAGCTACCTCAGAGGTACCGGGCCATGCATGAAATCTTCCACGTCTCTCAGCTCCGACGTTACTTTTTGGACCCATCTCATGTCCTTCATCATGAGGAGGTTGAACTTGAAGTGGATGTGTCGTTCGAGGAGCATCCTATCCGGATTATTGATTGTATTCCAAAGGTTCTCCACGGGCGATCTGTTCCTCTGGTACGGGTGCTATGCCAGCACGGGTGAGTACAGGACGAGACCTGGGAAAGGGAGACTGATGTATGATTGCAGTGGCCGGATCTGTTCAGGGATTCATCTTCTACGCCACATTAGGGACATTCGAGGACAAAATTTCATTAAGGGGGGAAGTTTTTAAGAACCCGGATCTTCATTCAGGTATGTTTTCCCTTTTTCTTAAGTTTTTAAGAAAAATGAACTTTCTGGAAATTTTCGAATTACACGTCGTGTACTTTCTGAGTATACATCGTGTACTCTTTCCCGGCTCGAAGCCATGTGTTGGTCGTTCCCGGGACACATACACAGTGTGTAGGGTTGATGTGGAGGCCGATTTTGGAGGAGTACGGAAAAACCCACTACATGCCATGTAATTTAAAATTGCATGCCGTGTACGTTTCTTTTTTTTTCAATAAACGGACTGGGGTCGCGACTGACGCACAAAAACACCTCCTTCTAGGTCCCGTTCATCCGAGAGTGACCCGTATGGGGGAATCATCAACAATATTTCGTCTCCACATCCATTCTCTGATTCGATCAAGGTCGATTTCTTTGGAATCATAGCAGTAAGATCTCCCTTCTGCTTGAGCATTGTTTTCTGATTCCTCTATGTTTCTGAGTTATCATGGGATGATCGTTTTGTGCGTTTTCTCAGATATGCGATGTTATAAGGTGAATCAATCATCATGATTCACATATATCGATATCTTATGATCGAGGTAGGTGTTTTGTGCCTTTCTGTTGAAAGTCGATGAGTATTTTGTGCAAATTCCACAAATTTCCTTGGGTGGGGAATTATGGGTTTCCTGTTTTGCCCCTTATGTTTGTCTGCTTTGCTTGATTGCTGTAATAGAGGTTTATGCTTGTAAGTAGAGTAATTTATTTTTTGATCGGGATGCTTTTCCATGTTTTTTATTGCCTATTTGGCGTTTTTCCAATTGCCATGCCTAGCCATAGGATAGTGGAACTGCTAAATTATTTATGTTGTTGAGCCTTAGAATGATAGCTAAGTAGTTCTTGAGATTTAATTGGATGATACACACATGCTAAGCATGTTTATTTTCACACAGGACTGTGAGAACCTAGAGTAGTATACCAATAGGAGAATTGATGTAAGGGCTTCTCCAGAGTGTCATTAAATACGATGCAAGACCACAGGGGGAATTGATGATGAGTGCTTCCCTAGAGAGTCTATAGTTACTCGACACGGGCCATAGGGGGAATGAGACGTTGAGGGCTTCCCCAGAGAGCCTTTAGTACTATACGAGACTATAGGGTGAATTGACAGTGAGTGCTTCCTCAGAGAGTCTATTATTAATTTCATAGCTGAACCAGAGGGGTGAGACTGTGTGTACCTACCAGGGGATTTATAATACTTATAAGTTGAACCATAGGGGTTAGGCTATGAGAGCTACCCAGAGGGTTACTCTTTTTCCTTTGTTGTTGCCTGATTACTTATGTACTTCTTTTGTTAGAACTGTAGATTGTAGTTGCTTGTGTTTCCTGTTTACTGCTTCTTGTTTTATTACTGCCATATATTCATTGACTGTTAGGTACAAATCTTTGGGTGATTACCTACTGGGATTGTATCTCACACCCTGTTTGGGCCATGCTTTTGGGCCCAAGCAGACTATGTTGTTGTTGGTATAGATAAGGGAAAGTGCCCTTCTACTTTAGGTATCTGACTTGCAGTGGAGATAGAGAGAAAGGGACCAAGAAATGGCTTGCGATGATGAGGAGTTTACTTGGTTTTTCTTTTTCACTTTATTTTTAAGTTTTACTTTATCATGTTGGTTTGTTTACTATTTTCCATAGACATGTGTACCATGTTGCATCATTATTATTTTCTACATTACTTCTGCTATTCATTTCAGTTGTTGTATTCTGTTTGTTGTTTCTGCTATTGTGTCTGGTTGTTCTCCCGCTGTATACTTACCGAATGAGGGAATAGTTTCCCCACAGACTCACCAAGGCCCTCTCTGCTTGTCGGTATCCTCTGGCATTTGGGGAAACACGCTTGAGGTCATGTGGCGAACTGGGTATGGGGCACTAAGGGAGGGGATCCAGATTTGGGTCATTACAATAAATATTCACTAAAAAATAAATTAAAAATTACCATTGAATATAAGAGAGGACCAAACTAATAAGGGAGAAAAAATAAACAAAATTAAACGTCTTAACTATTGTTTATAGATTTGACACAAAAAAAAATTATACCATGAACCACCTGTGTGATTTCCATTAGAATGTTTTCGGTAATGGTTTGGATGGACTTTTCATGGTTTGATAGACTTTTTTCCTCTTGAACCCCATCTAATTTCACTCTAAAATGAGAAATTTACCAAGTAATCTCTGTAAATCTCCCTAAAACTCAACATAATTTAAATAAACACCAAAATAATTCAATAAAAACCCACCATAACCTCAAAAATTAAAAGAATAATTGATAAGATGATTTTTTATATACATATTGGATTCATTTAATTAAATATTATTCACGTTTTATTTGATAATTCACCAGGTTTTTGTTGATTTTTTAGACAATAGGTATTCAATACTCCAAAAGAAAAGATATCAAAAATGGACAAAAGTAAACATTACACATTTTCAACCACAAACACGACATGTATGGCTCATTTAAAAATGTCTGAAGAGGATGGAACCAGTCATACAGAATATACAAGACATTAAGAGAGTACATGATGTCACTCTCCAATAAAAATCTTGTAAAATTATATGGAATCATCCCACATAATGTTTAAGTCATAAAGATGAATCATGCCATAAGTCCCCAATACACATCATGAACCAAGTTGTATCTCTGAATCCCAAATATTTGGGCCATGAATACCACTAGATACATGATACATGGATAAATTTTTGATCGTGATCAATGCGATAAGGTTAAAAATATTGTAAATACACATCTATTTATGTATAGAATGTGGATATCCATTGAGACACTTCATTTAATCCATTTTTCTTCTCATTATTTCTCTCATATCTTCCTCTTTTTAACTTCAAAATCAGGTTTATACAATTAATTTTTCTATCATAAATGAATCCAAGTTCGATTAATTGTTCTGCATATATTCTTCACCCTTCTCATATATTTTTTCTATTTTAGCATATGTTTTCCATTACCATTATCATTATACAGAAGATATTCACTATGTTCATGTTTTTTTATCTATTTCAAGTAAGTGTTTCGGTGAATTTCCAATTGAACTAAATAAAAACTACTTTATTTAGAATTCCTCAATTATGAACTAGTCTATTAAAACTATTTTATTTATTTTTTTAGAAAGGTAATCAAAATATATAAAAATTAAAACTTACAAGAGATGAAAATTTGGGGATTTATTAAAATAATTCAGGAAAGAGGTGTGAGATCAGCAGGAAATTTCTCCATGTACATACTATTGTTTTCAACACATTTATTGGTGAGACCATCTGCCACCTTATTCTCCTGTCTGTAGGTGTGCGTAATAATATGATTTTGTTTTGATAGTTATTAAAGGAAGATGATCCATTTAGAAGTGACTGTCCTTGCCAGGTGAAAAGTTCCATATCTAAGAGCCTGGACAATGGTAGTTGAATCACTTTCAATCCAATCATTGTTCCATCCTTCAAGGTAGGAGGTGTGACTACATGAACCATAGATGCATCCAAGAATTTCCTCATTGTGGTTTTTGCATATGATGTCATAGCTAGCAGGCCCTGAGTTTCCTTTTAAAGCACCATCCACATTGATTTTTATCCATCCAAGAATTGGTGGTTTCCCAAAAAACTTCTTACAAAACTCTCATCGGGATGTATCTTCCCTTGATCCCAATATGTCTAAAGATGTAAAAATACTTGACAAAATTGTGGAAAGTCCCTATTTTCATGATCCCATCCTCTTTGATAGCTGTGTGGATCCTTATTTGCAATGCATGAAAATTAAAGGTATTACCTTTATGTTTAATTTATTTTATTTCATACCAAATAAGATGTACCAGTTCCACCACAATAGTAATGAAGAGCTAATTAATTTGTTTATAGGCATTGATAGTGCTGTATATTTGAAGTTTCAATCCAATTACATCTAAACCTACCCATCAGAAAATTAAAAATGTAAAAAATGAATTTCTATAAATTAGAAGTAGTTGCACATGTTGAAAACATGTGATTAGTATCCTCTCTATGTTTGTTACACAAAAAACATTAATAAAAAAGTTTAATACCACACATCTAATGATTGGGATCTGTGGGAATCCTATTGTGAGCAATTCTCCTAACTAGGGTGAGTCAGGAGGGTCTAATACAGTTTCTGATGAAATGATTTAACCATAAAAAATTAATATTATTATTGGTAGTGATATTATTACAATAGTAAAGTTTAGAGGTTATCACACCATTATGAGCTGGTTCTCAAACTAAGAAATAATTAGTGTTAAAAAAGTTTATTTGTCGATAATACATGAGATTTCATCTAGTAGCTCCAAATTAGTAGAGTTCACACAATCCTTGATAGTGATGTTAGAAATTGTGGACAAAGGGATGTGGTATTTCTTGTTTTAGAGAGGCATTCCATTCCAATTATCTATCCAAAAGATAAGAGAAGAATTTCTATTGACTATCCATCTTGAGTTAGACATGATTTTTGAAAAACTATTCTTGATGTAAGGCCATATTGATGAGTCCATATACGTATGTTTTTTCTTCCTAAGGTTATTATAAAATATACCCCAAAGGAACTCATAAGTCTGGGAGAAATTGTTCACAATATTCCAAGTATGGTTAGCTTGATGGGATTCATTGAAATGATTGAGGTTCTTCATACCAAGACCCCCATTATCAATGGGAGTGCATCATGTTTACTAGGGAATAGTGACAAGTTTCCTTTCAAGAGTGTTTCCACTCCAGATTTTTTAATTATTTATTGATATTTTTAAGTAAATAAGTGGGCCATTTGTACACCTTCATTGAGTATACCTTTTTAGAAATTGTGGTGTGTATGACAAGACAGATATGACCTACCATCCAAAGAGTTTTTCCTTTACAGGAGGATAATTGGTTACTGATCTGATCAAAGATGGATAGGAAGTGGATGTTTTGTGGATTTCCCCAGAATATGGGTACCCCCAATTAGGTAAAAGGGAATAAATCTTCTTTTATCCCCATTTATTTTATCAAATTAGTTTTTTTTGGTGGTGTTAAAATGTCTACAAAAGAAAATGGAAGACTTACTACCATTTATGGATTGACCAGAGACATCCTCGTAATGGGAGAGGAAGTCTTTGAGTTTTTTAATATTTTTATTTCCTCCTTGAATGAATGAAATTATATCATTAGTATATAAAATATGAGAGGGAATAATTAGTTTTGTAGAGGAAAAAATGGGCCTTATTGTACACTAATTAATTGACTATCTGATGAGTCTGCGGAGGTAGTACTCAGTAATAACCAAAACGATGGCAGAAAGGGGGTCAACTTTCCTAACACACATTGTACAAGTGAAATATCCCTTTAGGGAGCCATTTATTACAACTAAAATGTGAGCATAGTGAAAAAGTTATTTTATGTTTTCTACAATCTTATCATTAAAGACAAATCTACAAAGAATAATGAAGATTATATTACAATAAATGTTATCAAAATCCTTCTTAATATCCATATTGATGGAAACACATCCCCTCATTGATTCGTTTTTAATAGGTTAGTACATTCAAAGTCAATTCGTATACAATCGTGGATATTCCTTCCCTTAAGGAAACTAAATATATTCCAAGATATAATTTTGTTGGAAATAGGGGTCATTCTCATAGCTAAAATCTTAGAAATAATTTTATACATAGTTTTAATAAGGTAAATCGGCCTAAAAAGGTGTATTTTGGAAGCATTTTATACTTTAGGTATGAGGGTAAGAAATTGAGAATTATTACCATAAGGGAGGAAACCATTAGTGAAAAATTATCTCACAAGGTGGCAAACATCATTGCAAAAAATGTCCCAATGATTTCGGAAAAAAAGAAATAGAGAAGACATCAGGTCTAGGGGCACTATAAAGATTTAAAATAAAAATCACCTCTTTAATTTCATGGTCAATTGGAATACTATTCAAGAGGTTATTATCGTTATCCCACACTTAGAGGGGAATGATGTCTAGATTGATATCCTTATTTCCAGTATGACTATTAAAAATGTTACTAAAGTATGTAGTGACATGATTGGACAAAGTCTCATAATTATCAATGATATTATCCCCATATTTGACTAATCATAGAGGTATACTAGCCTTTCTATCCCTTTATAGAGTGTTACAGAATTTAGTATTTCAATCTCCATCTTTGTACCAGTTTATTTTAATAGTTTTTCTCATGAGATTTTCTTTCATGGGAAGAAAAGAGTTAAGTTTATTACTAATCTCTATTTCTTGATTTGGATCTATAGTAAAGTCATTATGGGTTAAATGAATTTTTATTTGATTAAGGTCATAATCATGGGAGTTGATTTCAACATTAGTTTTTTGGAATTTTTCATTGAACCAGAGCTTTAATTTTTGTTTCAGGAGTTTTAGCTTCATAATGAAGTCAAATGCATCATTTGAGTTAATTGAGTTCCAGGTATCCTTGACAATTTTATTACAATTTTTAACATTTTTCAGGAATTATTGAACCTAAAATTTAGAATATGCTTATTATATATAGCTTTGAGGCTCACCAAAATTAGATGATGATAAGAATTTATCTTAGGAAATGTAATACTTGAGATGGTATTCAATTTATCAAGAGCATGGAAATTAGTGAATGATATATCTAGTTTACTTTCTAAAACTCTATTCTGTTGTTTTATATACAAAGTGTATTTATCACCAAAAAGACTAATTTCCACTAGGTTGTTAATATAAATATAGATCTGAAACTCCTCAGTGGAGATATTTGATTATAAGTGTCCTATCTTTTCCTTAGGTCCAAGAATAACTTTAAAGTCACCAATAATGACCCAAGGTACTTGAATGGTGTTATTAAGGCAGTATATATTGTTCCAAAGAGTTCTTCTATCCTAATATCTATTGTACGCATGCAAAAAAGTATAGAGGAAGGTTTTATCATGTAGTTTCACTTCACAAGTCAAGGATTGAGAATCTATGTCATATATATGTGCATTACCTATAGAGATATGAGCAAAGACCCATAAGGAATCAAAATTGTTATTGTTAGAAGTGATTCCTATAAAATTATAATTAGATTTATCTAAACTATTTAAACCGTAATAAAAAGTGATTTTGGGCTCAGATAAAGAAAATATCATAATTTTATGTTCAAATAAAAAGTTTCTTAAAGTTCCATTGGTGTTAGGGTTGGAAATACCCTGATAATTCCAATAGAAAATATTCATTTATAATTACGCTTAGGGATGGGCCCCTTATTTTTTTACCTCTGGAGTTCTTTTCCCGTTTATATTTCCTCAATTTCTTAACAGAGTCCTTGTTTGGAATTGAAAATTTTCCCTACAAGTTAATGGGAGAGTTAGGAGAGGTATTGTTATTTTTCATAACTGTCGAGCACTCTTCCTAATGAACTTTCTCACAAGAATTATAGTTGTGCACTAGAGTGAGGCACCCAGTTATATGCAGGGTGTTCCTATACTTGTACAGAGCATTGTCTTCAAGAATTTTTACATGTTTTTTATCCCTAGAGGATTTCAGACCCTGTGTAGTAGGGGATGGATATGGTTTGCGATCAGGACCATACAAATCCTTTGTTTCAGAGTACCCTACATCTTCTTACCTAACTATGCAGTTAGTTGTTTGGATTTCTGTAGTCGGTCGAATCTTTTAATCATTTATCTCCTCCAGTTTGTAGTATTTGGGGCCACTACTTTTGCAAGGTTACTTGGAAGAAGTCTATTTTGTTTAATGAGCATTATCAGAGTAAGAGGTATGTGTTTTAATTGTGTTTTAATATTCTGATTCATTAGGTAAACCATTCTGTTTAGGATTGGGTGCTTTATCCTCCAAAGGGTGAGCATTGATTTTTGCAAGCCTATGCACATTCTGAGCTGCATCATATATACTAGTCTTTTTTTCTAGCCCAGGATATTTTATGTCATAGGTGACAGTGTCTAGAACCATGGATACTATCTCTTTAAAAATAGACATCTCTTCCTTATCATGTTCCTCCAAATCCACCATATCATCCCATGACTATTTTTGAGGGGTTTTTGAGGTAGATGGGACATTACCTTTCATAATCCATTTGTCTTTTTCCTTCATATGTAGCTCAACCTTTTCAAAATAATCCCTATCATATTTTTGGTTCCTCTTGACATCAGTTCAACCCTTTTAAGAAGTGTGGTGTGATTACTTTTTTATCACTTGGAAGATTATAATAGTATGTCCAGTGATTTTTCAATAATCACAAAAAGAGGGTCTATGCTCATACCCAATCCTAACATCAGTCCTATATTAATTTTCATTGAAAGAAATGACATGAG
Organism: Viscum album; assembly: GCA_963277665.1. Classification (NCBI taxonomy): domain Eukaryota; kingdom Viridiplantae; phylum Streptophyta; class Magnoliopsida; order Santalales; family Viscaceae; genus Viscum; species Viscum album. Next base: position 608,925,711 of record OY728135.1, on the reverse strand, counting down.
GTAGTTTTTAATCAAGGTTAACTTCCACCATGATTCTTGTATATTTCCCCAATTTTCCATTCAGTGTCCTCTAATTAATATTTTGGGGGACACCTATGCAAGAGGTGCGGTCATTTAAAATTTTGGGGTGCCAAAAGTACCAGATTAGTCCAGGAAATCGAACCCATATATGTTTCATGGAGTTCCTCTGAGTAAATGTATTGAAATCATAATCCTAAGTGGAAAATCGATGGACACATGGTTGCAGATGTAAATTTACATGCTTCTAGACTCGATCTAATTCTTCTTGCGAGTGCATGATAATATGAAAATAGCCTCTCATGATTGGAACTAACTTCAAATTGGTTGAGCCCTAGAAATGGATAGTCCTAGGTTTTATCTCATTAGATGACCATGGATTGTCACCTTGAAGGTAAGATATACGTCCGAGAATAGAAAACTTACACATTTTTTCCCTCTGTTGCAATGAAACAGGGTTGGCTTCAACCAGAAATCCTCCATCATCAAGTTTTTTAATCCTTGAGGGATTCAATGGGGATGCCTTTTTTAGATCCAATCCCTTGAGGGATTTGACGAAAGAAATGACTTTGATTGAATGTTGTGAATCTCAAATGGCATCTTCCGAGGGAGTTGTGAATACCTTTACAATAGGTGCATCACATTCGAAAACTCTTTCCCAGTCTAGATTGAAAGAATCCATTTGAGATTAGATTTTTCAATCCAAATAGATGTCATATCATTTCAGATTTTTTATTAATTATCCAATAATTTTGGAAATTATTTCTTTGATTTCGATTAATACTAGCATGAGAGGCTAATTTTATTGGGGTAATGGTCAAAAGTAAGGGTTTTTCAAAACATAATGGATATCTATACCAAAATATTGTAACCCTAATACTAATAATCAGGTTGAATTAAAAGTATTTATTAAATTAATTTATGTAACCTTAACCATGGGATTTTTTAATTAAGGAACCCAACCTGGTTGGAATAGAGAAGGCTATGAACATTATCCCATGACACTATTTTTCTATAGAAGCTAAGATTAATGCATCTAGGTTGTTATATATATCTGAACTAAGTAATAGTTTCATCTTAGATAGATCTAATTACTTTAACCACAATTAATTAGTGATCTCTACATTTCCTCACAGCCTAAACCCTAAGCCTATCCCAAGTTAGGCTCAAGATTTTTCTTGTTTACCTAAATCCCTGAATTTTAACCTGATCTATTTCTTCTTTCTGAATCCTAAACCAATATCTATAAATATAATTAAATCCAAAACTCAAATCAATTCATGAGGACTCTCACATAATGGTTTCAAAACTGATGGTTCCCTATCTTCTAGTCCTTTCATGTGGGTTCAACCCTATACTAACACTCTACAATGCCATTGTAGAAAGTGTATTTTGGGATGATAGATATTTTAATCTTATCACCGCCCACTTGAATTCTATGAAATGTGTGGGCATGTTAAATTTTGTCACTTTTACATGGGAATTTATTGTTGTGATTAGGAATAATAACCTTCGAAATGAATTTGGGATTACCTCAAATGTTCCCTTTTTTTCTTTTCAATTTTTCTTCATTCAATTCAACTACACCCTTCTTCATTTTCATCCTATTTCATGAATTAACACCCCCGGACGTTCTCAAGGACCCTCGACAGTGTAGAACTAATCACTTTCATTAATGAGATAAAAAGACATCTCTCTTCACATTTCCATACATGTATGGAAGAGAGAAACAATCTTGTTGGCCCAGAACCCTCCAAACATGAAATATGTGTCATCCACACACCACAAAGATCAACCCTTGCAACTGTAATGCACTATCATGGATTCAAATTTCCATCTATCTGTGGTGAAGCACTAAGAATTGTATTCCTTCCAATTCAGGTGCATAAATTAAAAATCAAACATTGAATCATCATCAAGATATAAAATATGTTTCAATTCGGCGTATTATAAAGTTATGATAATCATGATAATACCTCTAAATTCCTGGAAGTCTATAATACATTTCACAACTAGATAGTGTCCTCTAATGAAATTAGATTTTTATTATTTCTATTTTCTTTGCATGATTGAGCCTTGGATTGGATAAAAAGATAATCTACTGAGTAAATCATGACTTGGGATAAATTATCCAATAATTTCATTGAAAATTATTTCCCACCTATAAAAATTTGGAAGATTCAGAATGAAATCTATAAATTTTACAAAATAGAAGGATATTAAGCCTAGGAGACTTGGGATCACTTAAAGGAGCTCACTCAAAAGTGACCATATCATGTACATGATGTGTGGATTCATATAATATCATTCTACTAAGGCCACCAACCAACTATCTAGATAGTGGAGGATGATACCATTGTTGGCAGGCTAATGATCCAAATTCTTGAAGTAGGCCGATCACTTCTAGATGAGGTCTCTCATAATTACAGTTTGTGGTACAGTGATAACGAACTATCTTGGCACAAAATCCACAATGTAGAAGAGTAAAACCATTTAGTGACACATTTATAATCCCTTATTTGGAAGTAGGAAACCTTTCATCTACCTACTACACTACCACCCCCTCTTGAACCTGTGATAGAAATTCAATCATTGCAAATTTATAGAAGCCCACACTTGTACCAAGAATACAGTGTAGGGGTATACGAATATCAAATCCAATATTGTAATTATGTTAATTAAAATCAACAAATCCAAAAATTCGAGTAACCACAATAGTATGATCAGAATTGTCTAGATCAATTGTGACCAAAAAAATAATCAAGGGTATTATAAGTAGATATGTGGCCAAGAAACACTCAAGATCTAAGGATCACCCGAATACCCGCTTATGAATATGTTTCATCAACCGCCACAAAAATCCCCCCCAACAACCATTTCATCCTAAATCCTAGTAAGAATTTCAACTGGCTCTACAAAGACCACCATAACCAGCCACACCTCCCCAATCAAATATAGAGAATCTTCTCACTATTTTGTTCAAAAACCATATCAGATGATGACCACCCAAGAGACATAAATATAAAATCGAGGGGAAGCCATCTAAAACCTTGAATACCAAATGGGTCAATTATCAAATAAATTTTCTAATAGATTACCAGGTATGATTCCTGGTAATACCAAGACATAACCAAAGTAAGAATTCAAGGTAGTAATACTAAAGAAGAGAAAAGTGATGAATTTTTAAAAACCTTACAGAGGATAATAAAAAAATCATGAAGAAACTAGGAAACAAGAAACATTTATTAAAGAGGATAATAATAAATTTTTGAATAAAATTGATCAAGATACAAATATGGAATCAACACCTCCTAAGTAAATTTCCAAAAAACATTCCTATGAGAAATTCGTAAAAAACAACTGTCTGATAAGAGGAATATAGAACACCTAGGAGTCATCTCCCTAAATGAAGAATGATATTCCTTTTTGAAAAAAAAAATCTTGAACCAAAGATGTGGCTCCTTAGTAGTTTTTATATCCTTTTAACTATAGGGGAATGAATGTTTTGAAGAGGTTTGGGAGATTTAAAATCCAACATTACCCTCATGCCAATGATTATATTATGTAATCTAGGACTCAAGGAACTGAATCTTACTACGGTGTCACTACAATTAGATGATGGATCACTAAATTATCATTGAGGAAATCTCAAGTATGACCTAGTAAAAATTGGAAAATTTATTTTTCTATAAGACTGTCATATTGGACATGGAAAAATAAAGATGCATTCTGATAATCCTAGGATTAGCATTCTAATCCACTTTAAAGGCACTAATTAATATGAATCAAGGAGACTTATATTTAGAGTAGGCAATGAACAAGTTGTGTTTGACCTAGTTAATTCCTCTAAACAAACAAATGATTCTTTTGAATGTCAAGCTATATTTCTCACTCTATATATGAGAGAATACATAAGAAAAAAAGATAATAGTAGTGCATGGTCTCATGCAGAAAAGGAGGACTATGACTATGTGGAAGTGAACTACAAAGAAGAGTGTTGGTGTGAATTTAATATTTTTAAAACAATCATGATGGTTGATCCCGTTATCATTTAACCAGACTCGAAAAAAGACATTAAATTAATATGCAACTATAATGACTTTACTATATGCGTGTTCTTAGGAAAGTGAGTTGACCACATCTTATGTCCCATTTAATATGCAAATCTCACATTTAATGAAGCTCAGCTAAACTACACAACTACAGAGAAGGAACTATTAAAAGTCATTTATGCTTTCAAAAAGTTCTTCTCATACCCTATTTTTTCAAAGGTGATTGTTTACACTAACCATGCCACCTTTATGTATTTTTTAATTAAATAGGATTACCAACCACAACTAATACAATGGATTATACTATTGGAAGAGTTTTACATCATTATAAAGGACACTATGGGGATTGAGAACGTTGTCATTGATCCCCTATCCTGAATCCAACTACTTATCATTAAGGATGATGATAATGTGGACATCAATATTGAATTCCCCAATTAAACTATTTTCAGCATAAACAGAAAGGCACGCCTATGGTTTTTCAACATTTAAAACTGTATCGTCATTGGATCACTCTACCCATAACTCTCTTACCAGAAATGGATGAGATTTTTTGTCAAATACACACACTACTATTGGGATGAGCTGCTACTTTTTATGCATTGTGATGATTGATTAATGTGGTTCTACATCCCAGAGGATGAGATACAAAGTGTACTCAACATTTTTCACACATCACCAACTAGATGTCATAAAATACTAGAATTCATAGTGTCCAAAATCTTTCAATGTGGAAATTTTTAGCCCATAATCCATCAAGATGAAAGAAACTTTTTTAGAGCTTTGATAGGTGCCAATGAAATGGCACCACCATAAAGTGAAATTAAATGCCCCAAAATCCAATCATGGTAGTCAAAATATTCGATGTATGGGGAATAGATTTCGTGGGGACATTCTATAATTTACATAGAAAATTATATTTCATGGTTGGAGTTGACTACGTTTTGGGTGGAGGATAAAGAAACCACTCAAGTCATGGCAAAAGTAGTAATGAAATTATTAAAGAAAAATATCTTTTTAAGATTTGGATTTCCACAAATTCTCATTATTGATCGGGGAATGTATTTTAACAGTAATGTTTACAAAATATTAATTTATAAGTACATAGTCTAGTATAAAAGTGGAAATCACTACCACTAGCAAACCAGTGGGAAACATGAATTATCCAATAGGGAAATGAAAAAAATCCTAGAGAAAATCGTTAACAAAAAATAAAAAGGACTGGTGCCTCTAATTAGATGATTCACTATGGTTATACCATACTGCATACAAAATAGCCATTAGAATTACCCCATTCTGACTTGTGTATATAATTCAATTCCATTTAACTAAGGAACTAGATCATCGCTATTTTTTAGTGGTTAAGATATTAAATATATATTCTATAAAAAAGGGGAAGTCAAGATGTTGGAAATGGGTGAAATGGAGGAAATACAAAAAATATTCCTATGATAATACCATCATCTGTAAAGAAAAAACCAGGAAGTCTAATGATAAATGGATCACTTAATGAATATTTACACAAAGGAATAAGGTCTTTTTATTCAACTAACAATAGAATCTATTCCCTAGAATGCTCAAATCTAGATGGTCAGGACCATTCACGGTCTTTGAAGTATTACCCTAAGGGAACATTGGTATTTAGAAATGCTGAGATCCTCCCTTCAAAGCTAATTTCTAATGATTTAAGATATACCCTAAACCATTTTTCAAGGGGTGTGTCATTAATTTGAGATTCATATAATAAATACTGAGTCTATCTCTCGATGTTAAATGAATATATGAGTGGGATGAAACCTAGGAAATCTCAAATTGACTTGAATATGGTATATTAGAGTTTAAGAAAACTTAGGGAACACTAAATTCTAAGGGCCATGCCCTGGTTCACAAAGAGGAAAATGTCCCAAATTACATTCAACATCCATTAGGTCATAAGGATATAGACATCCCCATCTCCACCCCATCCTTCACCTTTTCACACTGAAGCAGTAGGTCTGGATAGTCCACCTTCAAGAAAAGCCTTTATGGACCAACAAGATGTTGGATCTTACCATGATCGCACATGTCTAAATAATCCATGTGGTCTCCAAACACCATGAAATACTATAAATATTCCATATTTTTTACATGTTTGAGGTGATCATTATGGATATTTTCCTTGAGTTATTGGCCACCTTCGATCTGGATGTTGATATTGTCTGATTCAGGCCGGGTGGAAGACCCCATGAGCTTACCCTTAGTTAGTTTGGAATTAGACTCATCTTATATTGTTCTAACTTTACCACTTCCCTGATCTTTGGGACTCTTCATATAAATATGAGAAATTTTTATGTAGCAATATTCTGGAGGATGATCGCTCGAGTCCCTCAGAGTGTCCATTCTCATCATACTATGAATTCCACCCAACTGTGAGGTGCTACAATACAGATCCCTCATAGATCCTTAAAATATCCCTAACTCACTCATGTAGATTCCCGTGGGAGAATCTTCCATATGTAATTACTCATTATCTCTTGATCCATGGGTAGCCTAGCTGTCAACATGGCATCTTAGTTCACCTTTTATTTTAGAGGACAAGTGAAGCTGACTCGAGGCGTGTTGATGGGAGGATCCTTCAACACCAATCTTTCCAGAAATCTCTTTATTTTTAATTCCTCCATTCCCCTCACATACCTAGGAATAATTTATTCAATCTAATTCCTCTTAATACATAAAATGGGTTTGTTGATGAAAGAAGGTTACTTTTACCGATGGGCACCAAGATTTGCTGAGGGGGGCTGACGAGGCATCGGGCGACCATGTCGCCATCCCATCTCTTACCACCACCTCATCCCCTATAGATACCACTTCCATATCAGTACCTCCCTCCACCACCACCATTATCTGATTCATTACCACACCCATAATTTCCCTTGACACCACCCATATCCCTTATCCATCCACCACTTCCGTTCCAACACTATTGCCCATCCCATCCTTCATTTCTGATCACTGGATCTCCCAACAGTGTATTCTAGAGAACCTACATCAAAAAAACCATGAAATAGACATTACATTCATCGAAACACCATTATTTACCATCCCTACCTCCTCTCCAGCCACTGTATACTATTTCCCCCCATCGCCAGTAATCCCTTCATCCTCCATCATTCTTGCACAAGCCCCCACATAGACTGATCTATCCCTTAAGAAAATAGACCCTACTTCGTCGTAGGACTATTTAGTAGAATAGGCCCAAAATGTAAAGGGACCAACCATCCCACTAACTATTGAGGTGTTTTTCATTGACCATGTTTCTTAACACATGACCATCAATTGGATCGGAACCTCGCCTCTACCTTCCACTGTGATAGATGTCAGTACCACGAAACCTACTATAGTAGTTTATCCCTTGTCCTCTTCAGCGATAGATGACATTGTTATGGTGTTTAAGATACAACCACGCATTATCGCACCCCATTTTTTTAAATTTATTTTCTTTTTATTATTTCTTGGCTCTGGGTTCTCACGTCAAGGGTCAGGCCGGGTCCCAATTTATATTATTTTGATGTTTAATAATTTTGGTGGGTTTCAGACATGTGTAAAGGGACAACATGGTTATTGGTAACCATGTGGTCTCTATGGGTTCTTGTGCAGGTGCCCAAGTGGTCTGTGTTGAGGCACGCAATTTACACGCAGTTTTTTTAAGACGTGCGACGAGCACCCAGTTACCCCGTTTTCAAACTAAGATAAATAAATGGATTAAAATTTAAAAATATTGTGTGATAATAATAATAATAATACTTTATTATTATTATTATTATTATTAATTTTTTTAATGATATTATTATTATTATTCTTATTGTTTTTATGAAAAATATTTTAAATTTTTATTAATTTTCTCTACTACGATTATTGTTCAATTATTGATGTTGTTATTATTATTATAATTTTTTTTATTATGTTATATTATAATTTAGTTTTCTATTATACTTTAAATTATAATTATTATTATTACTATTATTCCTTATATTATTATTATTATTATTATTATTATTATTATAAAATGGAAAAAACAAAGGGGTAGAAACTCTAAGGGGGGTCGCGACCCCCCTTCCCCACCCTTCTTCTTCCCCCACAGCACGGCTCGATGAGATCCCCTGTCCCCTTCGATTTCCTATTCAACACACTAGGTCCAGCAGCTGTCGCCCTCAGCTCTCGCCCCATCCAGTCTCACCTCGCCCCTCGCGTTCCCTCCCTCGCATCCCTCCGCATGTAAACGCCCCGACAGCGACACCCCCCCCCCCCCCCCCCCTGAAACATCTAGCATCTGCGCTCTAGCCTCCTTGATCTGGCCAATGGAACCTCCGACCTCGAGCTGACGAGCCCTTTCCTTCTCTTTTTCTATGGGAGCAACTATGACCCCGACCTCCACCTCCTTCGTATCGTGTATCCGACCAAGCCACCATCTCCAACCTCTCGCTCCAGCCTCCTACCAACCTGACCCCCCCCCCCCCCCCCACTCCGATATATTTATTTTCTTCTTTTTTGTGTATTTATTTAAGCTGGAAAAACCCTAATTGTCAGGTTTTTTGGTGCGTTTATCTTGGTTTTGTGGTGTGCGAAGGGACCGCAAACCATAGTTATTCCTCTCGCGAAAGCGGCGTTACAGTTGCACGCCATTGAGGTAAGAGTCTCTATATTTTTTTTCCTAAGGCATTTCCATTGATTCTTGGAATTTAAAAGAAATTTAATAAGTTGGTTGGAACCTCTTTGACACCCTTTCTGATCTTATTATAGCATATTGAAATTTTATTTTGGTTTGTGAAAAATTGATTTCTAAGGTTACATATGTACAAGGCCTAAAGTCTTAGCACATAGGGTTTTTATTTTAAATTATATTATTCCACTAAATGTAGTTGGGGGTTTTCATGAAATGTTTATCATTAATTATGTTGTGATAGAAGTTGTTTATTTGTGAACATGGTTTGGTGTGTTTCGTTTAGTAATGCTCTAACATGTTTAATGTGTAAAATATTTTGGAAATGGGGTTTATGGTTTCAAGGGGATTATTTTATGTTCTTTAAATTATGTGGGTAGTTGGTTGTTGTTTTATAGCAAGTGGTGGTTTTGTGAAAATAGTTTTGGTTGTCCTTTTGTTGGTTGGGTATTTTATTGGAAGCTTGAACATCCGTGGGTGCAATAGTGGCACACATGGATGTTCCCTCGAATGAAAATGACAGCTTTAAAATAGTTTTCTTTTAAAACATTGGTCTCTTAAATGGTTCTTTGGTTTCTTAGTTTTGTTGGTCCCTCTAGGTTAATTAATTAATTCTTTGGTGGCTCCTTGGTGGTGCGTGAACACACATACATATGTACGTATGTGTATATGTATATATATATTCCTTGATCATATTCCTACATGGCGTGGGTAATATGTACATTTGATTAAGGGTATATATATAAATATGTATTATAATTTATTTGTGTGCTATTGTGGGTGGTTTTCCTCAAAATCTTCAAGAGATGAAGTGCCTCGGGTTGATTTGCTTCCTTTTCGAGGCAGGTCCTCCATGCCCGCACCTCTAATTTGAATTCCATGATTTCTTAGCATGTTTTAAAAGATTGTTTGCATATTCCTGTGATATTTATATATGTAGATATGTACATGTTTAGTGGTTCATGGGATTACATGGGTGTGTACATGGAATTAAAGGATTGACCTTGTTTTTCTATAGTTATTTTAAAAAGGGGAAATGATTTTAAAAATTGAATTTGGTTTGAAAGATGGTTTGGTATTTGGAAATTGGCCTTGAAAGAAAAAAATATTGAAATATAAAATGAAAAACAGAGTTATGGTCTGTTTTTTGTATTTGTTTGGTTTTTTGAGATGGTTTTTTTTGGATGAAGGCACTTTTAATAATATTTCTTTGGTTTGATATTGATTTTGGATTTTTGTTTTATACGTTGTTCAAAAAATGCCACCAAGAAAGGTCCCCAAGGTTTCTAATAATTCATGCCCAGTTTTTGGTCCTTCTCAAAAATTGTACGTCCTTCACGGTGATCGGGGTCCATTAGAGGTAGTAGATTGTCTTGAAGGGATCAAGCACGTCTTCAGGGTATTGGGAACTCACGAAGCTCATGTGGTCTTGTACTAACAATTAATATCATGCTCTCACAATTCTCACAATACTCGACCTCTTGTGTTTTTTGTGTTAATTAGTCAATTGTGTGCATAGTTTCTTCTAATATATAAACACAATTCATGGATCATATTATGTAGACTACAGTATCTCAATGATTCAAAATAATTAAATGAATATGGTATAAGATAGATCGATCACTAATAAAACTACTCTTCCATGGGCGGTGTGGTCATCGTGGAGACGTTTTGCATGAGCAAAGGATTGAAAGGGTAGAAGCCAATCTCATCTATACTCTTGATCCCAACCCAAATTGGATGAGGAAAGAAGAAGATAATTTAACAAAACATAAGAAGATATAATAAATAAAATAGTCACTAATAAATTTATAATGCAAATGCCAACATTATAACATGAAGAAGAAGAAGAAGAAGAAGGCTTCGATGGGGGTATCCATGTTTCAAGAGCTACCCATCTTACAATGGTTGGAGAATTTGGTTGAAACCAATTCTCTTCTACATTAAATATCCTAATTCACATTGCAACACCTCCAATGGAGAAAAACACTATTTTATAGATTGGTGGGGAGGCTACTTTCAAAGTGGTTTCAATTGTGAATGGGGAATCTCGAACAAATATTTTAGGCCAAATTGCACCAACAATTTGACCACCAAAAAGAATTAATCTATTGTCCTTCCAGAATGATGATTTGTGAAAAAATTATTCCTCGAGCATATCTCAAAACTTTGTCCTAATCCAATCACGGATGTAGAATTTATGGCCCAAATATAGAACCCATGTCCTATCCGGCGAGTCCATCCCAGCTTTGACTTCAAGGCCCATTTTTACCAACCAAATGAATGATTTAGCTCAATTTTCTTAAATGAATGTTGTATCCCATTATGTCAGTAACATATTTAGAAAATTTCATCTTCAAATAATAAATATATAAGTATTTATCTTCGAATACTACAGTGTACAATAAAGGGTAAAACTAGAATTCCCATCGAATTTTCAAATGAATGATCTAATCCCAAATATTTTATAAATAAAAATAGTTAACACAATTTGAGGAAATTTTATCATTTTATATCAATAAAATATTAAAAAAATGAGTGTTATTAACTCCCCCATACTTACACTTTTTCACTCCTAGGAAAAATCTCATATCATGTATTCGAAAAAATTGTGACAAGATATGCATAATCATATTTCTCAATCCATAGTGAAAATATAGGCAAAAGAATAATACCATAAAGAGTCAATATCAACAAATTTTAAATTCATTGTCTCATAAATTGTTTCAAAACAAAATCTAATGAGATTCATAACACTAATCTAGTGAAACAAATCATGGGTCTACCATGCCACTAATTATATATGTGTATGTGTGCACGCCAACAATTTCAATCTCATAAATCCAATCTTTATTCAGTATATTCAGGTCAAGTAAAATAATTCTTCTTACTTGGTAAAATTCACCAAACGTTTTCTACATTCCATTGTAATAGAAATTCAATACTCACTCAGTTAAGAATTCCTGAAAATCAAACCTTAAGTTCCCAACCTAGAAATTCCTATATGTTGTACATTTCATCACTCCACTCATTTATTATTGTTTTTTTTAATTTAAATTTCCAATTAGAAAAAATCTCACACTCAACTCTCAACCCATGTTTGATCTCCTTACGAAACTAATTGTAATTGTTATAACAAGATAAAAGGTTGACGAAGATTATTTTTTGACCTGTCCAATACACAACCCGTATATTTTTTTTGATGGTGTACAATAGTCAGATAACAGGTACAAACACATAAGTCAATTCGGTATAGTAATGAAACTGATTAGAAGAGAAACAAATGTATAGATCAACCAATGATTTTTTTACCAAACATGGATATACCTTCATTTGAGTAGGAGAAATTTTACAAGTCATGGTTGTGTGAAAATTTGTCTAAAGAACTCAATGAGACAATTTAACATGAAAAAAAATCACAAATAATGATGTCAAAATCCAAAAGGTTTTGTAATGAAACTATCATTCATATCATCGATGACTTCAATTTTTATAAAAATCAACCCTTGATGATAAAATCTTACTAATGATTATAATTCAATGAATGAATTTAGAAAACATGAATTTTCCATATGTTTCACATGATAATGTTACATGATATATTTGTTTCTTTTTTTTAATTGATTTTTTTGTTTTTTCTTTGAAAATTTTAACCAAAAACTTAATAGAAAATACACACAAAACACACAAATGAAAATACTAAATAACTACCCCAAAATGTTTTCCCCTCCCCCAAACATTAAATATTGCATTGTCCTCGATGTGATATAATGAGATGATATATGCACAAGAAATGTACAATTTTAAATATGATAATGATTATAAAAGTGAAAGGTTAGGAAAATTCTAATATGATCAAGTGATGATGGGGTCATGCAGTGTGATGAAATCCACTGCATCAGTTGGATGCCCCTCAATGTATTTCTTCAAACATTTCCCATTGACTGTGAATATCCTTCCAGTGTCCTCTTGTGTGATCTCCTCTGCACCATAAGGAAAAACATTAGATATAATATAAGGACCTAACCATATGGAATGAAACTTACAATGCATCACCTTTAGTCGTGAACTGTAGAGAAGTACTTTCTATCCAACATGAAATTCACTTTATTAGATCATTCTATCATGAGATAATATTGATCATTCCTTGTAGACCCTTGAGTTCTCATATGAAGACAATCAAATCTCCTCATGATCTTGAATTTGTAGTTTCCTTGGAATTTTATATTGATCCAAATCCATGTTGAATTTTTTATATCCCAATAAGTCTATTGCTCAACAACCACGGGGAGATGAAATTATTTCACAAAAACAATCCAAAATGGGGACATATCAATGGGTGTCTTGTATGATTTCATATAATCCCATAAAGAATCATCCATTCTCTTGCTCCAATCCTTCCTATTCAGCTGCACGGTTTTGTCCAAAATTTGTTTCAACTCATGATTTGAAACCTCAGCCTGACTATTTGTTTGTGGGTGGTATGTTGTTGATGTTTTTTTGTGTCACCCCATACATTCGAAGAAGTGAAAAAAGATTATGATTTTATAAGTGTTTCTCTTGGTCACTGATTATGGCCTTCGGTACTCCAAACCTACAAAAAATCTGTGCTTTGAAAAAGTCCACAACAACATGAGAATTATCAGTCCCGGTGGCCTCAGCCTCCACCCATTTTCTCACATAATAAAAGAAAAACAAAACATATAGGAAACCAAATTAACTTGGAAAATAACCCATAAAATTAATGCCCCATACTTCAAAAAATACCACAAAATAATATGCTTCATTGGGGAATCTTGTGTCTCCTAGAAATGTAACCAGTGTGTTGGCAATGTGAGCACGACATACAAAACACATGAGCATCATGGAATAAACTAGGCCAATACAATCCAGAGTCCAAAATATTCCTAGATATCCATTGGGGTCTAATGTGTCCACCTCAAGCAAGTGTATAACAAAATTTCAAAACAGACTCAAAATCATGATCAGGAACACACCTCTTAATAACTTGATCACTAAACATGCGCCAGAGGTATGGATCATCCCACACATAATATTGAGACTCGCTTTTAAATTTTTGGGCTTCATGTTTCTTTAAATTTGCAGGGATTTTAGAGGCAACAAGGTAGTTAACTAAATCTGCATACCATGGATGTGTACCTGAGATGGCATAAAGATACTCATCAAGGAAAGTGTCTCGAAGTGGTACCTGGTCCAAGGTGTCATCCTCTGTTGAGTGAGTAATCCTACTCTTGTGGTCTACCACTAGGTTTTTGACCCCTTCTTAACCTTTATCTCAATATCCAATTCCTGAATAAGGAGAATCCATCGGATAAGCCCAGGATTTGCGTCGGCTTCTTCAAGAGGTACCTCAGAGTTGAATGGTCAGAAGAAAACTAATTTAGAGCCCAATAAATATGAATGAAATTTATCAAAAGAAAATATGATAGCTAGAAACTCTTTTTCAATGGTTGTGTATTTTTTTGGGATGAATCCAATTTCCTCTATGCATAAGCGATCACATGTGAACGTCTCTCCACCCTCGAAGATAAGATAGCTCCAACCGCGAAGTTGGAGGTGTCACACATAAGCTCAAAATTAATGTCCCATTGTGGGGGTTGGATGATTGGTGTAGTGGTCAGAAAATTCTTCAACTCATCAAATTCTACCCTACATGAATCATCAAACACAAAATCAGAATCCTTTTGATGCAATCAAGATAAAGGAAGAGAAATATTACTAAAATATTTGATGAAGTGCTGATAACATCTTGCATGCCCTATGAAATATCTAATATCACGCACACATGAAGGATATGGTAAGGAAGAAATAATGTCTATCTTAGATCTATCAACCTATATCCCATGTTTTCACACTACATTCCATAAGACAATGTCATGCTCTACTATGAAATGACACTTTTCAAAGTTCAAGACCAGATTCTTCTCAATACAATGATTCAACACATTACAAAAACTAATTAGACATTCATCAAATGAGGATCCATACACTGTAAAATCATCCATAAATTCCTCCATGAATGTCTCAATAAAATTAGAAAAAATACTCACTATGCATCTCTGAAAGGTACATGGGGAATTTCAATGTCTAAATGACATCCTCCAATAGGAAAATGTGCCGAATGGAAAAGTGAATGTTGTCTTCTCTTGGTCCTTCGGAGTAATAGCAACCTGAAAATATCCAAAAAAATACATTCATTAAACAATAGTGTGTTTTCCCAGCTAGTCTCTCAAGCATCTGAATAATAAATGGGAGGGTAAATTTTTCTTTGTGAGTGTACTGATGTAGTTTTCTATAATCAATACACACTCACCAACTATTTTGCACCCTCATTGGAACTAACTCCTCTTTATCATTTTTAATAACAGTAACACCACTTTTCTTAGTAACAACCTGAATAAGAATCACCCACTGGGAATCTAAAATGGGTTAAATTATTCCTACCTTGATCAATTTTTCAATTTTTTTTTAAAAACTTCTAGAAGAGTTGGATTGAGACTCCTTTGTGGCTGGTTAACCAGTTTAGGCCCATCCTCCAAAAGAATCGTATGAATGCAAGTGGAGGGGCTAATACCAGATATGTCAGCCAAGTTCCACCCGATTTCCCTGATGTTCTCCCTCAAATGATTCCAAAATTTCTCTTTGTGTTCAAAATGGTGATTTTTACCAATGATAACAGGTAATTTCTCACCAATAAACAAGTATGAGTATTTGAGATTTGGTGGAAATGGCTTCAGTTCTAGTGTAGGGGGTGGTGAATGGATAGAGACATCAAAGGAACTGAAATATGTGCAGAAATAGCATCATTATTAGTATATAAATCATAACAATCATATAATAAAACATCAAATCCATTAGCATACTCAATAACCAATTCATAATCAGAGTTCACATGATCAAAATCAGAATATGAATCACTTTGAAAATAAAATGTAAGAGATTTTTGGGCATTATTAATAGCTGTGGAAGTACTCTTAGAAATCATACTAGAACCAATTCTCATAATCTCCCTAATCATAGGACAATAAAATTCCATGGGGTTTTTATTTAGTGGTTTAAAATGGGAGATAAAAATTGCAGAATGGTCCTCTGAGGGGTACTTCATGGAGTCCATAACATTTAATATCACAACTTCATCACTAAACTCCATGGAAAGTGTACCCTAATTGATATTTATGATAGTTTTTGTAGTTTTGAGGAAGGTTATACATAAGATAATGGGAGTATGTGAAAATTATTGATCATCCTACATTTTAAGAATGTAGAAATTAGCTAGAAAGATGACGTCTCTTACCTGGACAAGTACATCTTCAAGGACTCTCGCTGGATATTTTGTAGCTTTATTCGCTAACTGCACCACTACTCTCGTCATATTTAACTCACCAACCTATAAAGAAATACTGAGTGAGACATCACATTTATGGAAGCACATAAATCAAAAATATAATCAGAAAAGTGAAACTCCCTTATGGTTCATGGGATAGTGAATGTCCCAGGATCCTCACACTTTGTTGGCATTTCTAGAGTTGGTGTAATGAGCACTGACACATTCCTTCCAAGATTGATCCTCTCATTTCCCTTGATCCCTATCCGATTAGTACAAAGTTATTTTAATAATTTCTCATACCTTGGTATTTGTTTAATGGCTTCAAGTAAATGGATTTTGATCTCCACAAGCTTGAATGTATCCAAAACATCTTTTTTCATCACCTCTCCAGCCATATTTTGGGTTTGTACAACCTTTTTTAGAAAGGGAAGAGGTTTAGAGGAACATCATAAATCTTTTTCTTACCTTTATCTTTCTCCATGGGTTTCTCAACAGTTGGTGTGGAATGAGGATTTTTTATAGTTGAGTTGAATCCCAGTGGAATGATAGGTTCATATGTATTAGGTTTTTTCTTCCCACATATCAATGTGATGGCACTGACATTCCCCTTGGTAATTGGAGTTGGTTGGGAAGGAAGATTTCCAGAGTTCTTACTTACCTGTTCATGGAGGGTGGTGGAAATCTGGCCCATTTGTGTCTTCTACTCTCTCAACTCTGAACTATGACTCTTTAGATCATTATATTTATTAAGAACAATTTATTTCAAATGATAATTGGTAATAGGATCTAACTTGGGTGCGGTATTCCCTTTTTTTGTTTTTGTTTTGATTCTTGGGCTTCAAATATCATTTGGGTTGTTGGAAAACCTGTTGGTAAGATGGAGGCTACTGGAAGTTTTTTTGAAAGGGGGGTTTTTTTGTTGTCCAGAGCCATACCTCATGTCTAATTGATCCTTCCACTATGGGTTATATGTTGGTGAAAATTAATCATACTTATTTTTGGGATGTGTTAGTTGTTTTTTTTGATATGGTATCTCAGGGAACACTGTTGCACAATCTTTTGATCTTGCAGTTGGGGGAAACAGTTAGTTGGGGGGCTTGTCTCAGTGAAAATTGCATATGGCCTTGAAGGAGGGGGTTGGTATGTCTTTTGATCCAATTCAATCTAACTCACCATAGTGGTAAATTATTCTAAATTAGTATCAATCAAATTACTTTAAAGAGAAGAAGGAATTACCTGATTTACTCCTCAAACATGTAGTATACCTCGATCACCAAATTGTTGACAGTTTTGTGCCATCTTATCGATCAATGCACATGCACCTACTGGTGTCTTTTCCACCAATCCTCCTCCATCCACGACATCCACCATTCCTCTCTCCATAGGTGTGAGTCCTTCATAGAAGCATTGGATGTTGAGTTTCTCACTGATTTGGTTATGTGGGTAGCTTGCACACAACTTCTTGAATCGATCACATCAATCATACATTAACTCCCCTTGGGCATGCCTGATCCAGGAGATCTCCTTACGAATGGAAGTTGTCCTTGATTCTGGAAAAAATATTTGCATGAAAAGATATTTAAAATCATTCCAACATGTTACATCTTCGGATTGTAAATAATACATCCAATCTTTCACAACTCCGTCAAGTGAAAATCAGAATTCTCTTAGTTTGATTTTATGATTAGATATATTTCTCGGTTTCAGGGTAGATCAAACAACATTAAATTCTATAAAGTGTTTATTGGGATCCTCACTAGAGATTCCCTGTAATTTTTTAAGTAAGTAAATTAACCTAGATTTTAGTTCAAAGTCTTATTTGAGATTTGGGTATGTAATACAAATAGTTTGACAATTAATATCAGGTGAAACCAATTATGGAATGGTTCTATTAAGTTAATTTCCATTATTTTCATCCATTAGTTCTCATTTTATGTATGAATTTGAATTTCTTCCAATTTCAATGTTCTGGGAGTGGATAAATTCTTCAATTGGTTGAATGTTGAAACTTCTCGTAGACTGAGAATGTCTGATTCATGCCTGTAGGCTATGTTCAATCATAGGGTCAAGATATAAATGATATTTGGGATTAGATTGTATCATAAATCAAATAAAAATGAAAATAAGGAATGTGGACCCTAGTAAAATAAAATTGAGAAGTTTGAGTTGATGGTCCAAAAAGAAGAAGAAGAAAATAATAGAAGAAAAAAAAAGTTAGATTGGGAAAAGAAGGAAGAATGAAGAGATGAAGAGAATATAATGTAAAATAAAATAAATACCTTTAATTGGTTGAAATAATTACTTTCCTCCCCAGTAACTGTGCCAATTTGAATGTTGTTTTCATGGGTTCCCTAAAATGATTAATAATTTTTGGGGTACTTAGGTGCAGTAGAGTGGCTGACGAAGGTCATCTCTCAAAGAGGCAGTAATTGAAACAACACATTAATGGTATTATGAAAATAAAATAAAAGAGAAGAAAAACACTACATAAAAAGGATGGGGTATTTTTATTTTACCAATTATAATCCTTGATGATGTTTTCTAGAAGAAGATTGTATTTTGTTTTGTTTTTATTCTATTGAAATGATGTTTGATTAATAAGACACAACGAGAAGATACTTTTTCAAGAAAATATTTTTAAAAGACGTAATCGATCTACCTATACCTATTAATTTACTTATTAATAATTATAATTCAAATTAATACACACTTAATTAGGATCCCTTAATTGTTTAACCCCATAAACCTATGGGAGTTAACATTACCACCAAGATGAAAAAAGTTAAACCAGAGGATAGCTTCAGAACATGCAATCATAACACCCTGCTTTGATTGATGTTCTAAATCCTACTTATGGTCAATGGTAAATTACGTAACATATCCATTCTGGAAAATTACGATGAATTGTGTTTAGGGACTATATTTTAACTCTACAAATTTATCTCTTGTGGTCTTTTATTACCGATTAAGATCTCTCTCTCACAAGTCACACAATACTCAACCTCACATGTTTTTGTGTTAATTGTTCAATTGCATTATTTTTTATTATAATTTAAAAACCAAGTTAATGGATCATATTAAATTAATTAATTTACCTCAATGATTCAAAATAATTAAATTAAGAGGGTAGATGATTGATCAATCACTAAGAAAAATACTCTCCCATGGGTGGTGTGGTCATTGTGGAGACGTTTTGCATGAGAAATGGATTGAAAGGGTAGAACCCAATCTCATATCCACTCATTATTACAAACCAAATAGGATTAGTAAAAATGAATATAATTGAACAAAAAATAATCATATAGAATAAATAAAATAGTAACTAAAAATTTTATTACGCAAATGCAAACATTACATCATGAACAAGAAGAAGAAGGCTTCGATGAGGGGGTCCTTACTTCAAGAGCTACCCCTATTACAATGGTTATATAATTTGGGTGAAACCAATTATACTCTACCTTAAATGTACTAATACATGTCAAAAACCCTCCAAATGATAAAAATACCGATTTATTTAGTAGTGGGGGATGCTAGGCTTAAAGCGGTTTCAAGTGTGAATGTGGAATCTCAGCCAAATATTTTAAGACAACTTGCACTGCCCATTTTAACACAAAAACACTGGAATATTCCATCCTTATATAAGGTTGATTTGTTCCAAAATTATTCCTATATCACTACTCAAATTGTGGTCCTAATCCAAGTAGTGATGAAAAAGTTATCACCCAAATATAGAACCCATGTCCAATCTGGTGAGTCCAGCCCAACATTGACTTCATTGCCCATTTACACAAAACAAATGCATGATTTAGCCCCAATGTCCTAAATGGTAATTTTATCCCATTAAGTTAGTAACATATTTAAAAAATATAAAGTAAAAATAATAAATATAAATATTATTTATCTTTGAAATACTACAGTGCACTATAAAGGTTAAAATTGGAATTCCCATAAATTTTTCAAATGAATGATCTAATCCCAAATATTGTATAAATAAACATATTTAACATAATTTGAGGAAATTTTATCATTTATTATCAATAAAATATTCAATTAAAATGTGTTTTATCAAGATTAATGTTCTTAACGAGTCCTCTGCAGTGGTTATGGCTTCCAGTTTGTTGGACCATTCAGTGGTGTACCACCAGTGTCGCCAGTTCGAGAACGTGAAGTCATCATGTCACATCCCTCTGAAAACGTGTCAACCTTATGTCTATCTGGTTCATCTAGAGAGGGTTTTCAATAAGTATTCCCTGCATAAGTCACTTTGAATATAGGATTCCAGTTCCTTATTGTGAGACAAGAGATGCTTCAGCCATCAGAGCCCCAACCAGAGGTCTTGGGGTGATGTTCTCATGTAGTGAGGAGTTCCCAGGGATGTGAAACCTCGGTTCCAGTTTTGTGTTCTGTGTTGACATTAGAACATTTAATATCTTTTAGTCCTTTTTTTAAACTGTTAAAGTTTTCACATTGTTGTATTTTCATTATTTTTTCATGAAGTTATGATGGACTCATTCTATTATAATCCAAGCAGTCTTATTTGTGTGGATGTGGTTTTCTAAATTGTCCATTTTTCTTAAAAGTGTGTTTGAACCTTGTATTGTTTGATCTTGATTTAGCTGTGTCCATTGGGAGGTGTAAGTTCCTATGGTATAATCTGTGTTTTTAGTTATGCTTGGGTTCACTGCTTGGAGGTTTTTCTTTAGTGTGGGGGGTTTTGTTATGGGTCGAGAGTTCCAAGTTTCAATGCAGGTGTTGTTTCGTTTGTGCTAGGGAAGTTAGATTGTATTGGTTGGGACTTCCCATGTCATCACCCCTTCCTTGGGTTCTATGTTTGGGTGCTAATTTTTGTGCTAGTTGGGTTCTTGTAGTTTGGAGAACCCTCTCATCTTCTATCGTTCTCTTGTGTTGTGGTTTCTTTCAGTTTCAATCGGGCATGGATTCTTGTTTTGTCTATTGTTTGGATGGGTGACTTTCTGGGGGAAGAAAGTGTATGTGGTGAGGAGAATTTTCACACCCCAACTTTTTAATTTATTTCAATTTTATTATTCCCTAGCTCTAGGTTCTCCCGTTAAGGGTCGGGCAGAATCCCGATTTAATTTTTTTTATGTTTAATGGTTTTCATTGGTTTCAGACTAGTTCACAGTCACCCCATGGTTAGTTGTAATAGTGTGGTCACCCCATGTGCTTGTGTGGGTGCCCAAGTGGTCTGGGTTGAGGCGCATAACTTGTGCGTGGTTTTTTTAAGTCGTGTGACCAACGCGCAGTTACCTTGTTCTTAGAATAAGATAAATAAATATATTAAAATTTAAAAAGAGTGTTCAATAATAATAATAATAATTTGTATTATTATTATTATTTTGATTTTTATAAAGAATTTTAATATTATTAATGATATTATTATTGTTATTGTTATTTTTTTAAGAAAAATATTTAAAATTATTAATAAAATTTTTATTATTATGATTATTGTTCTATTATTTATTTTTGTATTATTATTATAGAATTTATTATTATGTTATATTATTATTAAGTTTGTTATTATTATTTATATTACTATTATTATTAGTTTTTTATTATTATTCTTATTTATATTATTATTATTATAGTAAAAAAAGCGGTCAAACCCCTATGGGGGTCGCGACCCCCCCCCCCCTCTTCATCGCCCAGGGCACGACTCAGCAAGCTCCCCTCTCCCCTTAGATTTTCAGTTCGGCACACCAGGTCCACCAGCCATCAGCCTTGCCTCTCGTCTCATCCAGTCTCGCCTTTCCCCTAACGTTCCCTCCCTCACATCCCTCCATGTGTGACCACCCCGATAGCAGCACCCCACCTCACCTCTCTCCCCCTTGGTGTAGTAGGCCTCTGTTCTCTATCCTCCTTGCTCCAGCCAGCGCTGCCTCTGACCTCCAACTGACCGGCCCTTTCCTTCTTCTCCACTCCAGCAGTAGCTCTGACCCCGAACTCTACCTCCATTATGTCATGCACCCGACTAGGCCAACTCCCCGGCCTCCGGCTCCAGCCTCCTGCAAATCCCCCCCTGCATTTGTATATTTATTTTCATATTTTTTTGTTTTTATTTATGTGGTAAAAACCCTAATCGTAGGGTTTTTGGGTTCATTTTTCTTAGTTTTATGGTGTGCGAAGGGACCACAATCCTCAGGTTTTCTTTCTACTGAAGCGGCATCACGGTTGCATGCCACTGAGGTAGGTGTTTCCATATATTTGTTTCCTAAGGAATTTCTGTTTATGCTAGGAATTTCAAATAAATTTAATATATTGGTTGGCACGTATTTGACACCCTTGCTAATCTTTTTATTAAATTTTTAATTTTTTTTGGTTTGTGAAAAATATATTTTTAATGTTACTTATGTACAATGCCTAGATTCCTAGCCTGAATGGCCTGGAGGCCTTCTTTTTTTATTTTATTATATATAATCCCCCTTTTAAGGGTTTAAGGGGAACCCATACATGACCTGTAGGCCCAAGGCACAAGGCCTGACTGACCCGCAATACATGACCCAAAGGCCCAGAGGCATACCATGCCCAATAGGGTTTTTATTTTAAATTATATTCTTCCACTAAAGGGAATTGGGGATTTTCATGAAATTTTTTCCATTAATTATGGTGTGATGGAATTTGTTTATTTGTGAACTTGGTTTGGTGTGTTTGGTTTAGTACTGCTATGACATTATTAATGTGTAAAATGTTCTGGAAAGCGGTTCTATGCTTTCAAGGGGCTTGTTTTATGTTCTTTAGATTATGTGGGTAGTTGTTTGTGGTTCTAAAGAATGTGATGGGTTTTTTGAAAATAGTTTTGGGTGACCTTTTGGTGGTTGGGTGTTTCATTGGAAGTTGGCACATCCGTGGGTGCACTAGGTGCACACAGGGATGTGCCCTCAAATGAAAATGACTACTTTAAAATAGTTTTCTTTTATAACCTTGGTCTCTTAAATGGTTATTTGGTTTCTAGGTGGTGTTTGTGCCTCTAGGTTAATTAATTATTGATTCGGTGGCTCTTTGGTGGTTCGTGCACACACATACATAGGTACGTATGTGTGTGTGTGTGTTTGTCTATATATATATATATATATATTCCTTGCACATATTCCCTCATAGCGCATGGAATATGTACATTGGATTAGGGGTATATATATATATGTGTATTAGAATGTATTTATGTGCATGTGTAGGCAGTTTTCTTCAAAATCTTTAAGAGCTGAAGTGCCTCAGCTTGATCTGCTTATTTTTTGAGGTAGGTCCACCATTCTCGTGCCTTTAATTTGAATTCCATGATTACTTAGAATTTTTAAAAAGTGTGTTTATGTAACATCCCGGGTAAATAAATAATATTACATTCAAATTTTTATCAATATTTGTGAATAAAATGTTAATATTACTTTAAAGGGAATGCTATGCTCGATGGCATACCCAATACGCAACAACGAGTTTCTTTGAAATCTTATGTTGCACACCAATAATATAATAATATTATAATAGTTAATGTCTAGCCGTTCTAATGGCAGGAATGAACATAAAAAACTACAAAATTATTACATATGTTTGTTAAATATTTTTACATTTATCCAATAAATGTTAGAGGCTTAAAATCCAAAAGAATACAATTTTATGAATAAATACTCTAATATTTTTAAAAGATTGATTTACTTCCTTTTGATGGAAAAACTTTTTTAAATATAACTTTTGAAAATTTTATAAGATCTATTTTTAAAAATAGACTTATTCTTTATTATTGAGACATTGAAATTTACTTTGGTTAAATTTTTGGTATTTTTCTGACAATGTTCTGTTTTTAATGAATAGTGAAAAATACTACATTTTACATCAAAACTTTTTTTTCCTCTAATTTAAATATATGGTTATATTATCTTTTTAATTGGTTTTAAAGTGTAATTAGAATATATTTTTTACATTAAATTCAATGGTGGTCATTATAATTAATTCCACTTTGAAAATGGACATAAACAAGTGCCAAACTTTTCAAGGATATTGCTTCAAAAAAAACCCGCTATTTGTTTTGACAACATGAATTATTTTTAAATTAATTATTGCAATTTCTGTGTTTGGAATTTGGTAAAATGGATTCCATATTTGGAATTAGACTGTCTGAATTATGTAATTAGGACTATTTTGTTTTTGGACATTATGAATAGTAATGATGATAATCATCTTTAATTATCGTGATTAATTAGTAATCTGATTGTTAAGGATAATAAAATAATATCATAATAATAACAAATGATCCCAACATGTGTCCTAATGATACCAGTTGTTTCATGGATGACCATGGGATGGCTTATTCCAAACTTTGGGACCCCATGTAATCAATTTTGGGTGAAAGAGACACTTTATCATTTTATTTTTTTAAAGAAAGGAGAATATTACTAAAGAATGTATCACCCGAGTAAAACATTTTTAATTTTGTCTACAGAAATGATCTCTTAGACTATAAATAGTAATTTTAAAGATAAAAATATTTCCTACATCATAGTATTTTTTTTATAATTTTTAGACATTATATAAATTATATTATTTATGACATCATGATGATGCAGCGATTACCTCATTAATGAACGATATAAATAAAACATAAAGATAATGTAAAATATAAGAATACACTTGTAAAATACCTATTAGATTAGTATATTTCTAACCCTTATCACCTTATCCTCAAAATATATCAATGTGGGACCTTTTAAATCCGAAACTCATTTTAAAATAAAGTAACATTTCTTGTCTTTCCAAGAGTGCCCCTCCTCCCTCTTATAAAAGGCCCCCACCTATACCTCCTTACCCACACTTCTCAAGTCATTGGCTCTGCCAATATCTTCTCATTTAATCTATCCACATCCATCTATTAATCATTAAAGCATCACCTTAGGCAGAAAGCTCTTCAAGACACCCTTTTGGTTCAAACCAAAGGGAGTTACCTGATTTAAAGGTAAAGTCTTCTCTTATGTTCTTTTGTTTTATTTTGCTTCTCCAACCCCCTAAAATATTTTTATTCCTTTATATTGTAAAAACACCAGTATCTTCAATATACTAGGATGTTTTTATAATAAGTATTCTAGTTACACTTACACACACATCCGTCTAATGGTTAAAGAACATAATGTTTCTGTGGATGGCGATTTTTTGCCTCACGAAACGATGATTATTCTATCTTCTCCTAAAACCTCTCATGGTGGCCATTATGATGGCACTATATTTATTTATGATATATATTATATTTATTTCCTCTCTATGATTCTTTATTTTACATTTAAAACATACCTTTATGCTTTTCATGTTGTGCAAATGCGATAATTTCATTTGAGGAAGATCGGACTACCGCCCCTCAAGTGATGTGACTCATTCATGAAGTACATGGAATGTATAAATAATGAAATTAGTGAACATATGTGACCTATATAACATATATATTATACTGGAATTATAATATATATATATATCTCAATTATTTTTAATTCCATTAATATGACAAAGAAATGAAAGTAGTGTTCATGCGTATGTACGGCCTACCGTCTACATGAACGGTGCATTTCATTTATTTTTATCTCAATATGTTATGGAATACTATAAAATGAATATTTACTGGATATATATTGTATTTAAATCATTAATACTATTCTGGATACTCTGTACTTATAACTACATGGACAATTCTTTTCAAACAAGTTCATTTTTGAATCATGTACCAAACATCAACAAACAAACATCTGATATGAACTCACATAATTATCTAATTATTATAACATTATAATATGTGATATTAATTGAATAATAAACTTTAAATGAGTTCCTTAAGAAATTATAAATTGACAAAAGTTTATTATTCAGGAATATAAAGAAACGAACAACACAAGTCGGACTTCAGGTAAGGGATCCTACCTTTATCTTTCTTTTTAAGTACTCTCTTTTAAGTCATTTCATTTAAGCTCATCTATCTTATTTTTGGAGATGTTATTTTATATTCCTCATACTTTACTTTTTATGTTCATATATTGAGAGACCATATTTGATCTCATAAATCCATTTTCATAGGTTTTAAGTGGCACCGTTAAGCTGTCGAGTTTTCGTAAGGGGTTTTTCATCTCACTTTTATTCCCGTTAGATTAATGCTACATTGGCCACTATTTACTTTTGTGTGGTGTATGTACTGCCCATTATTTTACTATTTGTATAATATACTCTCATTTATGGGTATTTAAATCATCATTGTATGACCCTTCTTTAATGGGGTGTACATTTCGAAAGTTTCCCAAATCGGTAAGGGAACCTTTCACACTCCTCTTTTTAAAAGACTTATTTTGTTATGTATTTTATTTTATGTATTTTTATGTTGGAATATCTTCTTCTATATACTTATTGATTTAAATTTTATGTCCAAGTGATGAGATACCATTTTCTCTCTCATCAACTAATTTTATGATCTTTAAAGTGACGCCGTGGGGCTGTCAAATTTTTCCATGGGAACTTCTTTACCCAATTTATATTTCTTCGGGTTCAACTTGTAGTTATTGAATATTTCATCCTATGAATATGTGTGAATGACCTATGGTTGTTTTACACTTAATATACACCTATATTGGGTGTATTTATATTTTTCACACATAATTATGAGATTGATTTATCCTTAATTTAAGGATACCTTCTTTATAAGGGATTTCATCTCATTTTACTTTTCTATTGAGACTTCATTGTTTTTATGCACCAATTCACTCTTATATGGTGTACATACTTTCCTTTGGAATATTATATCATGAATCCCTTTAT
Source organism: Viscum album (assembly GCA_963277665.1). Classification (NCBI taxonomy): domain Eukaryota; kingdom Viridiplantae; phylum Streptophyta; class Magnoliopsida; order Santalales; family Viscaceae; genus Viscum; species Viscum album. The sequence goes on along the minus strand of OY728135.1, from coordinate 608,898,800 downwards.
TCTCATGATATTATAAAGTTCTGATTAAATGTTATTCCTCAATTATTGTATTCAAGTGTCTCTCATTTTGTTAAAAACCCTTTAACTAAAATATCGTTCCAAATGTTTTAATGATTTATTCTTATAAATATTTCTCATTAATATCCATGTTTTCAAATTGGTTTTAAGGATTTATTTATATGGATATTAATGGTTTAAAATTTTAAAATCTTCAATGTGGTATGGGACACTTTGATTCAAAAATCTATTTAATAAATGTTTTAAATGGTTTTGAAAATGGTTTCAGAATGGATTCATTATTTCAATATCTTAAAATTTTATATTGTTATTACAATGTGGGAGTGTTATACTTCCTTTATGCTTAAGTTATGTGCTATTATTATGTTATGGTTCTTGGAAATTGTTTATGAATACAGGTGGTTCCGTGATAAACTAAGGGCGGGTGAGCCTGATATAGCTCTCCAATGCATTGGGTAATGCGAAGGGGTTAAACGTTAAGGTTTCTCCAAAGTGATTTAGGGAATATACTGTGATGGGTAGTCCAAACGTAACCATGAGGGTTACTCTCTACGTAAGAATGTTATTAATGCCTCGTGTTACCTTTATGTCTTATTTCTATGAGTTATTTGAAAATATTATGATTTCATGAGGTATGTTAAAGTGCATATGTTTTATGGGTAATATATGGTTTCATTGATTCTTATGTATACATGGAATGATGTTTTATTTCCATATTTTTATAACCCTTACTAAGATTTTTATGCTCATCCCATGTTTTTGAAATTATTTTCACAGAACATAATGTTGAATAGGGTTAAGGATGAGATCAAGGAAATGGCAGGCTGTCTAAAACAAGGAACTAGACATGACTCTTTTGTTCAAGTGTTTTTATTTTTGTGGAAAAAAATGGAAACATAGTAGATGTGTCTACTCTGTAATCTTTGAGATGTAATGGTTAGGTCCTAATTCTCTAAAACTCTAAACCTGAAAATATCCTCAATGTGAATTATTCATTTTAATTCAAGATTAAGTAAGGTTTAAGGCTGGGTCTTTATAGTTGGTATCAGAGGGTGGATTAGATAACTTTAGAGGTTAGATTATTGTTTAATCAAAAGTGACAAGTTGTGTATAACCACAATGGTTAGTATATTAGATTGAGTTATTGTTTTTTTTAAGTTATAATGAGTTTGAGATAACTTGGATAAATATATATTGGTGTTTATATTCATCTTTATTATATGATGATTTTACTGATATACTCACACTAACCTTTTTGGTTTTAGTAAATGGCTGGATCTAGTAGGTACCAAAGTAACAGTGGATTTAAAGAAAACTGTGATTATTTTATGAAAGAACAACTGAATGATATGGGATCTTCAATGAGAAACCTTGTGGTTATACTCAACCAACTATCTAGATTTATGATTGACCACCTGAACCATAGTGATTTTTATAAGGCATCGTATATGTGAGAAACAAATCCCTGCGGAAGTTCAGGTAATAATCATAAAAGTATGTATGTTTAAAAACCTATGTGTTTAAAATGTGGAAAGGAACACATAGGAAAATGTTTCAAAGGGATAGAAATATGCTTTAGATGTGTAAATGAAGGTCATAAAGCAATAAATTTCCATAGAAAAAGGAAGCATCTATTTGAATCTAGGAAAGGGAAAGAAGTTCTTTCTGAAGGATCAATTGAGTGTTTTAAATGTGGTGTGCATGGTCATTATGAAAACACATGTCCTATGAAGATGTTCCGGGAATGGGGTCACCAAGATCGTATAAATATTCATTTACCAATACCTATTTCCATTCTGATTGAGGATGAAGAAACTGACAATGACCAATGAAAGGTATGGATTATTTCTAAACATATGCTTTCCTATTATTGGAATCTAAGGATATGATTCATGATTTTGTTTTTATGAAAGAAGTATTTCAGAATAAGTTTAAAAGTAATGGTTAATGGATCATGAAGAATGTTTAATGAGTAAGAAGTCAACATATAAGGGATTCAAGAGTTATGGTAGATTTCAGGATTGTGAAATTCTTAAATTTATTAAGTCTCTTTTGATGATGGGGTTACATTAGAAGACTTTTTATAGTATATGTAACCCTGATGTTTGATATATTAAAATTATATTCAAGGAATAATTATCCTTTCTTTTGTGGATATAGTTATAAGGAACCATTTGGGTTTATATGATCCTTGAATTTGAGGCAATTACGGGTTAATACATTTTGGGTTGCAAAATAAATGTTATTAGATAACCTTTATAGTTAAAATATGTTATTGATATTTTTGAAGATTTATCTATTTTTGGGGAATGTTTTAATAATTATATAGTTTTGTAAAAATGAAAACAAGAAGACCGTGTGACAACCCATCGTGTCGGACAAAGCTGCAGGAATCGAACCCGCAACCAAAGTGCAATTGGTGTTTATCTCCTACCACTGGACTATGTGAAGTCCCGGGTTAGATTGAATGTTTCTTTTTAGTTAGATGATTTTATGAATTAAGAGTAAGTTGATTTTGGGTTATCTATGGAAATTATTATCCTATCATGGAGGATATGTGATTAAGTTAGTTACTTTTCAGTATGAGACTTTAAGAGTAACAAATGTTATTTTGGAGAAAAATGTTAAGATTTATCTTAGGAGACTATGCGATTAAATCCTTCAGTGATTTGGGTTTAAATTTTAGTTTGTTTTAATTTGATGAATTTTATGGATAGATTTTTATTGAATGGTCTTTGTTAAACTTTGGGTTTTGTTTGAAAATTTGTGGAGATTAGGAGTAGTTTTTCTTTTTGTAAAAAAAATTATCCTTTTGGGGGATTATCTGATCTTGTACTAAACTTTTTGGATTGGTTTTGGTTAGGATCTAAAGACATGGGAAATATTTATTTCTCCTTTGGGGATTAGGTGATTCTCAAGAAGTTGGTTATAGTACTCTTAATGCGAACAAGTCTTCCTAAATACTCATCTTTTGGAGAAAATATGAGTTTGAGTAAAGAATCTAATAAAAGTTGAAAGTCTAAATGACAAGTAAGTATGTTTCCTTATTATTTAGTTAAGCTCAAAAATAAATTCCTCAGTGAAAATTAACTTAAAAAAATGTTTTTGGTTAACTTTTCCTACTGGGGAATCGAATACCGTTTAACCCATGACAAGTTTTTGATTTTCTTGTGGTTAACTTTCTCCTAGATATGTTTACTATCACTCTCCATCAGAACATGACCCTTTGTTTTATCCTCCATATAAATGTTTTCATGGAATCCTAATATGGGTTAACTCGGGTGACCTCTGTACTTCTCTTTCTTTCTTTTAAAGTGATAGTTTTACTGACTCTTGTTCCGATGTGGGACTTTCAATGAAGTTTCCAAGCCCAAATTTGAAATGGTGAGGACGCAATTCCCAAAAGGGGGGAAGGATGTAACATCCCAGGTAAATAAATAATATTACATTCTAATGTTTATCAATATTTATGAATATAATGTTAATATTACTTTAAAGGGAGTGCTATGCTCGATGGCGTACCCAATACGCAACAACGAGTTTCTCTGAAATCTTACGTTGCACACTAATAATATAATAATATTATAATAGTTAACGCCTAGCCGTTGTAATGGTGGGAATGAACAGAAATAACTAAAAAATTATTACATATGTTTGTTAAATATTTTTACATTTATCTAATAAATTTTAGTGGTTTCAAATCCAAATGAATCTAATTTTAAGAATAAATACTCTAATATTTTTAAAAGATTATTTTACCGCCATTTGATGGAGAACCTTTTTTAAATCTAACTTTTGAAAATTTTATAAGATCTATTTTTCAAAATAATCTTATTCATTATGATTGGGGCATTTAAATTTACTTTGGTCAAATTTTTGGTATTTTTCTGACAATGTTCTTTTTTTAAAGAATAGTGAAAAATACTGCATTTTACATCAAAACTGCTTTTTCCTCTAATTTAAATGTATGATTAGATTATATTTTTAATTGGTTTTAAAGTTTAATTAGAATATATTTTTACCATTTAATTCAATGGTGGTCATTAGAATTAATTTTACTTTGAAAATGGACATAACCAAGTGCCAAACTTTTCATAGATATTGCTTCAAAAAAACCCCTATTTGTTTTGACAGCGGGAATTATTTTTAAATTAATTATTTCAATTTATATGTTTGGAATTTAGTAGAATGGATTCCATATTTGGAATAATAAGGTCCAAATTATGTAATTAATACTATTTTTTTTTGGACATTATGAATAGTAACGATTGAAATTATCTTTAATTATTGTGATTAATTAGTAATCGGGTAGTTAAGGATAATAAAATAATATCATAATAATAAAAAATGACCCCAAAATTTGTCATAATGCTACTGGTTGTGTCATTTCCGACCATGGGATGCCTTGTTAAAAACTTTGGGACCTCATGGAATCACTTTTGGGTGAAAGTGACACTTTATCATTTTATTTTTTAAAGAAATGAGAATATCACTAAAGAATGTATCACCTGAGTAAAACATTTTTAATTTTGTCTAAATAAATGATATCTTGGACTATAAATAGTCATTGGAAAGATAAAAATATTTCCTACATCATAGTATTTTTTTTTATAATTTTTATACATTATATAAATTATATTATTTATGATATCATGATGATGCAACGATTACCTCTTTAATGAACGATTTAAATAAAATGAAAAGATAATGTAACATCTAAGACATAAACTTTTCAAAGACCTATTGGATGAGTATATTTCGAACCCTTGTAACCTTATACTATAAATATATCAATGTGGGACCTTTTAAATCTGAAACCCATTTTAAAATAAAGTAACATTTCTTGGCTTTCCAAGAGTGCCTCTCCTCCCTCTTATAAAAGGCCCCCAACTCTAACTCCTTACCCACACTTATAAAGCCATTTTCTAGACCAATATCATCTCATTTAATCTCTCCACATCCCACTATTCATCATTAATGCCTCAACTTAGGCATAAATCTCTTCAAGAAAACCTTTTGGTTCAAACCAAAGGGATTTACCCGATTTAAAGGTAATGTCTTCTCTTATGTTCTTTTGTTTTATTTTTCTTCTAAAACCCCCTAAACTCTACTTATTCCTTTATTTTGTAACAACACCAGTATTTTAAATATACTAGTATGTTTTTATAAGAAGTATTCGAGCTACACTTACACACACATCCATCTAATGGTTAAAGAACATATTGTTTCTGGGGATGGCGAATTATTGCCTCACGAAACAATGATTGTTATATCTTCTCCTACCACATCTCATGGTGGACATTATGATGGAAATATATTTATTTATGATATATATTATATTTATTTCATCTCTATTCTTCTGTGTTTTACATTTAAAATATACCTTTTAGCTTTGCGTGTTGTGAAAATGCGGTAATTGCATTTGAGGAGGTGCGGACTACCGCCCCCTCAAGTGATGTGAATCGTTCATGAAATACATGGAATGTATAAAGAAATAAATTAATGAAAATATGTCACATATGTCACATATATATTATAATTAAATTATAATATATATAACTCTCAATTATTGTTAATTCCATTAATATGACAAGGAAATGAAAGTAGCGTTTATGCGTACGTACGGCCTACCGTCTCCATGAATGGTGTATTTCATTTCTTTTTATCTCCAAATGTTATTGAATAGTATAAAATTAATATTTACTGGATATATATGATATTTAAATCATTAATACTATTCTTTATATGATTTAATTGTAACTACATGGACAATTATTTTTAAACAAGTTCATTTTTGGCTCATGTACCAAACATCGACAAAAAAACATCTGATATGAACTCACATAATTAACTAATTATTATAAAATAATAATATGTGATATTAATTGAATAATAAAATTTAAATTATTTCCTTAAGAAATTATAAATTGAAAATTTTTTATTATTCAGGAATATAAATAAACAAACAAGACAAGTCGGACTTAAGGTAAGGGATCCTACCTCTATCTTTTTTTAAGTACTCTCTTTTATGTCATTTCTTTTAAGCTCATCTTTATTATGTTTGGAGATGTTATTTTATATTCCTAATACTTTAATTTTTATGTTCATATTTTGAGAGACCCTATTTGATCTCATAAATCCATTTTCAGAAGTTTTAAGTGGCGTCGTTAGGCTGTCGAGTTTTCATAAGAGATTTTCCATCTCACTTTTATTCCCGTGAGATTCATGCTACATTGGACACTATTAACTTTTTAGTGGTGTATGTACTGACCAATATTTTAATATTTCTATAATATAATCTCATTTATGGGTATTTACATCTTCATTGTATGAACCTTCTTTCATGGGGTGTACATTTCGAAAGTTTCCTAAATCGGTAGGGAACCTTTCACACTCCACTTTTTAAAAGATTTATTTTGTTATGTCTTTTAATTTACATCTTTTTATGTTGGGATATGTTCATATATATCCTTATTGATGTAAATTTTATGTCAAAGTGATTATATACCATTTTCCATCTCATCAACTAATTTTATGAACTTTAAAGCGACGCTGTTAGGGTGTCGAATTTTACCATGGGAACTTCTTAACCCAATTTCGATTTCTTTGGGTTCAACTTGTAGTTATTGAATATGTCATCCTATGAATATGTGTGAATGACCTATGGTTGTTTTAAACTTAATATCCACTGATATTTGGGGTATTTATATTTGTCACACATAATTATGAGATTGATTTATTCTTAATTTAAGGATACCTTCTTTATAAGGGATTTATCTCATTTTACTTTTCTATTGAGACTTCACTGTTGTTATGCATCAATTCACTCTTATATGGTGTATATACTGTCCTTTGGAATATTATATCATGAATAAATTTATTCTCATGATATTATAATGTTCTGATTAAATGTTATTTCTCAATTATTGTATTCAAGTGTCTCTCATTTTGTTAAAAACCCTTTAACTAAAATATCATTTTAAATGTTTTAATGATTTATTATTATAATTATTTCTCATTAATATCCATGTTTTCAAATTGGTTTTAAGGATTTATATATATGGATATTAATATTTTAAAATGTTAAAATCTTCAAAGTGGTATGTGACAATTTGATTCAAAAATCTATTTATTAAATGTTTTAAATGGTTTTGAAAATGGTTTTAGAATGGATTAATTATTTCAATATATTAAAATGTTATATTGTTATTGCAATGTGGGAGTTCTATCTTCCCTTTATGCTTAAGTTTTATGGTATTATTATGTTATGGTTCTTGGGCATTGATTATGAAGACGGGTGGTTCCATGATAAACTAAGGGCAGGTGAGCCCAATATAGCTCTCCAATGCATTGGGTAACGTGAAGGGGTTAAACGTTAAGGTTTCTCTGAAGAGATTTAGGGAATATACTGTGATGGGTATTCCAAATGTAACCATGAGGGTTACTCCCTACGTAAGGATGTAATGAATGCCTCAAGTTACCTTTATGCCTTATGATTTCTATGTGTTATTCGTAAATCTTATGATTTAATGAGGTATGTTAAAGTTCCTATGTTTAATGAGTAATTTATGATTTCATTGATTCTTATGTATAAATGGACTGATGTTTTCTTTTGGTATTATTATAACCCTTTCTGAGCTTTTTATGCTCATCCCATGTTTTTGAAATGATTTTCACAGGACAGAAAGTTGAATAGGTTCAAGGATGGGATCAAGGAAATGACAGGTTGTCTAAAACAAGGAAGTAGACATGACTCTTTTGTTCAAGAGTTTTTATTTTTGTGGAAAAAAATAGAAACTGAGTAGATGTGTCTACTTTATAATATTTGAGATGTAATAGTTATGTCCTAATTCTATAAAACTCTAAACTAGAAAAGATCCTAAATATGAATTATTCATTTTAATTCAAGATTAAGTAAGGTTTAAGGCCGGGCCATTATAGTTTACATATTAATGTGATATTTATATATGTAGATATGTATATGTGTTTAGTGTAATGGATTTCAACTATTGTAGGTTGGTTTCCTATTATTTTTTATAACTTGTCCAAGCCTGTTTAAAAATTTCTTTTAATTATGAAGGTGTCCTAATCATTTTTAAATAGTTTACTAAAATTTATTTAGTTGTGAAGTGTATTTTTTGAAACTAAAATGATTTAGTTAAATGTATTGTTGAAAACCTGACTTGTTTGGAACTTTGAAGCGTGGTTTGACAATTCAATGACATGAAGGACCGTTTGATACTTTTAAGTATGTTGTGTGTTTTTAACTTGCAATTGGAAATGGATTTACGAAATTAATTTGGTTTGGAATATTTTTATGGTATATTGGAAGGATGGTATTAAAGGCCCGGTTGGCACCTTATGTCACTTTGAAAGTGTGAAATCCCTATTGGAAACATAATGTGCTTTGTGAAATGGTTTAAAATATTTTCTGACATGATTTCCTAGTTGGAACCTTGGTTGATATGGAATGTACATGTTTATACATACATAAATACATACATAAATACATACATACATACATACATACATACATACATACATATATATATATATATATATATATATATATCCAGTGGGAACCTCTATTGGGGGGATATCCCTTTAGGGGTTATCGTATAGTGTATCCGTGTTTGGAGTAGGCAAGTGTTGTGATGGAAGGTAAGAAGAGTCACATGTGAGAGGGCCTCCTACTTACACAGTATTATTACCCCCATGCGTTCCTAGGCATCTTTTAGAGGTTCGAGTGGTAGTTTCTAATCAACCCCGATTAGATAGGTTGGTACCCCCTTAGATTTTCTATTAGGATAGGTAGTATGTTCCACTAGTGAGGCCGGGTTGGGGGAGCTAGTTGGTTATTAACTTAGGTTCTTCACCATACATTTTCAGGTGGTTCTGAACCAAGTACGTCCAGAGATCTCTCTAGGGATATTTAGGGAATTCCTATGGTTTCATACTTGTATGTTCCTGTTTTCTTTTATGGCACTTTGGGTTATTTGATATCATGAAACTTTTTCTTTTCTTTTTATAATATAGAAATTTTTTGGTACTAGTCGGTTTCAGAAATAATTTATTGAAATTAATTATATATTTTGGAAATTTATATAGAAAAATAAAATGAAAAATGGGGGTTATCATAAAAGTAAAAGCTTGTTACTTGTTTTTTTTATGGAGTATAAAATCATATTATATATATATATATATATCAAATTTTTAAATTTATCAAGAATGAGCTTCATTTTAGAGGTGGGGCATCAGGCGTGGTTTATTTTGGCTTTCCAACTGAGCATCTCAGTGCTCATAGATAATCTATCTTTTCAGTTTTAGGTTCTCCAGGTTTCACATTACTCTTGGAGTGGGCTTGGTTTTGAGTTGGGTGGTCACCAAGTAGGTCACGTGTAGGTATGTTTAGTTTATTAGTTTTCTCTTTTAGATGTTATTTTTAGTTTTTTTTATTTTCATTTTTTTATTTACTTGTGTTTTATTGATGGTAAAAATCATTCCCACATGTTAGTTTTGATGCCTGGAACTAGTTTCCAGCCCGTGGGGATCGGGAAAGCCCTTCAGGCCATGCCATGGACTGGCTCGGGTGACCGGTTTTGGTTCAACTGAGGTTGGTTTGTGACACCCTATATTAGGTTGGGGAATCTTGATGCAGACCTCGAAAATTTTTATTTTACTACTTATTTATAGCCCGATCCCCTCACCCATTTTGTAATCATTGTGGGTGACACTTTTTGTTCTACATGTTTTCCATTTCACACAGATGTATCATTTCTCTATATATAAATAGGATATATAATCATTCTTTACTATTAGTTGGATTATTTTCATTTCATTACTATATTACATCATCCATGTCTAGCTATTTTTCCTCATCCATGGTCTTTGATCTGCCTGTTCCGCCACAATCTACCCTCCTCCTATATTGGATGACTCAAAATCTAGATGATGTGGGGTTCCATATTGAGGATCTCTCACTTGAGAGCTATTCTTGGCAGTGATCGCCACCATGATTAGCATGGATTATATTATTATCGCATGAGATTCATGGTCAATATTCCCTTGAGGTGGTAAATCCCACAGAGCATCCTCGCGTGCTAGATGACACAACCACTGGTTGTTGTTGGAGGCATCAGACTTATGTGAAGATGGATAACACTACCTATTCCTTTTTCCCATACGTCTGTATGATGACATCATTGTGGTTGATTTATGGGATGATACCCTTTTTTTTGTTTTCATTTTTTTAATTATGTTATTAGTATTTTTTAGTGGAATTCTTATTAGTAGGTCACTCTGGTCATCACTATACTCACTGATCTGCATTTATCAAAGGTGATTTTCAATATTATTCACTAATTGTATCCTATTTGAACCATATGGACAAATGTTTTATCTAGTAGATGTTTTTTCATTCTAACTAATTATGAAGTTTCCCAATTTGATATTACCATCCACCATGTTTCTTCATGGCATGAAATGTATCAAAGGGATATCTCAATTCCCTAAATTGAATTTCAGGTTTCCATGTCATTTTTTATATTCTTTATATGACATATCTCTGCCATGACGATATCTATGATAGTGCATACACTATCATATTTTAATTTTGGGGTGTCTTTCTTGAGAATTATTATGGATACAGTAGGATGGTATCTTGTTTTAATTTATCTAGGAGACATTTTTCACTAAAATAATGATTTATGTAACACCCCAAGATTCCACGGTAAGCTTCTCTTTGAATAAAAAAATAGTGTGTGATGTACACAACACTGAGTTCAAGCGCACCATTACCTATCAAACTAGCTGTTTAGAAATCGGTTATGAGTAGTAATAACCAAATTTTGAATTTCATATACTCCATATATTTTTTACATCCATATTATGTGTTTTTAGACTTAATATAACAACAAATTCAATTTTTTAGATAAAGAAAGTATCCTTCAAAAGAAATGCAATTTTACCACCTTTTAATGGAGAATGATTTTTAAATCAAATATTCGACACTTTTATATATTCAATTTGACAAAATAAACTTCTTCTTTAGAATCAGGACATAAAAATTTAGATTGTATATATTTTTGGTATTTTTCTAATAACATTTATATTTTGATGAATAGAGAAAAATACTAAATTTTAATTATAAACAACTTTTTTAATCGAAGTAATTATTAGAGATAAATTATTCATTTTAGTGGTTTTAAATTATAATTAGATTATATTTTTATCATTTATTATAATTTAGGTTATTATAAGTAATATCACATTTAAATTTGACATAAACACATGTCAATCTTTTGACGGTTTGTACTTTTTAAAAACCAGTTTTTTGGTTTTGACAATGAGAATTAATTTTAAATTAATTAATGAAACTTCTATTATTTTAATTTTGTAAACTATACTTCATTTTTGAATTAGGAATATCAAAATTATCTTAGGGTAAATTTTTGGTATTTTTTGATATGTTTCAATTTTTGATGAATAGTGAAAAACACTCCGTTATTATTTAAACCCTACTTTTTATTTAAATAATTCATTATTTTATTTAAATTTAGTTTAGGTCAAAATATATACATAATACTTATATTAGTTCAATTTAATTCATTGGAGTCATTTTATAATAAAATTAGATGTATAAAAGTTTATTGAATTTTTTAACGTCTTTTACCCACCTTCTTGGCACATTAACAAATTTGCATAAAACGTAATTTTACCACTTCTATGAATTGAATTTCAAAAATCTGAGAGACACAGTTGACATCAGTAAGTAAAATGTGGTACAATAGAATGAACATAATTTTTGGTGAATAGTAACTTTTGAATTTTATTTACCACGGTTAAAAATAAATAGGATAATTAAAGGTAAAGATGATATTATAATTACCCTAACACATGTCATAATTCTATTGGATAACTATGTTTTGACCAAAATAATCCTTAGGATTAAAATATGATCATTTTGGACCAGTTGGATTATATTTGTACATTTATTATTATTTTATTTAAAGAAGAGTTAAAAGTGTAAAATTCAAATTTACTAACTTAACCATTTTAAATATAGGGTTGTACATAAGATAAATTCTACTATAAATATTCATTATAAATTGAAAAATATTTCCTATATAATGTTATTTTATTGATAATTTTTATAAATTAAATAATTAAATTTATTTATGACACAATGATGATACAGTAATTACCTTATTAATGAAAGATTAAAAAAAATAATACTATAAATATTAAAATAAATATAATTTCAATGTTTTTAGGCCATCCACGAATTTTATAGATTCATATGATATGTTAGGATTGATTAAATGAATTATTTTAGAAGTAATCTTGATGTTATGACTTTTACAAAAACCAAATACTAAATAGTATCAAAATTAACATAAATGAGTTTTTTAAAAAAATATTATATTATACAATGATATAAGATTTCTATAACACTAAGGTTCATACAAAATGCTTATATAATGATAAATATGTTATTAATTAACCACTTTGGGTTCTATTGACCTTTTATAGTAATTTTATTAACTATTTATTATAATAATACAAGAGGACATGGTAAAAGTTAAAATATTTGACTAAGAGTTAAATCTAAATGATAGGGTTAATATGGTGACCTAGAATTGTCTAAAACCTATTGGTGGGGAGTCATTCGACCCATCCCACCCCTTAGATTGTAAATAAATAAAATGGGAGGCATTATAAACTGAAAATTATTGTATAATAAAATAATATTTCAATCTTTTCCTAAAGTGACCCTCACCTCTCTTGTAAAAGGGTACTTCCTCTTCTCTCAAAATAACCCCTCCATATTCATTTGGATCGGCCAAAACCAGACCAAATCTCCTCCCAACTTCCCTTGATTCAACATAGAGGCCTCACCTTGAGAATAATTCCAACCTAAGGATCCGTTTTGTTCAAATCAAAAGGAAGCACCCGAAGCATAGGTAATTATTTCATCACCTCTTTCAATATTCTTTTCATCTTCCACTTCCTCTTTCTTTGTTTTTTCAATACCAATATAATAACTCCAGTATCTTATAAATAATTTTATATTATTATAAATATGGTACAACCATATTCATTATTCTATCCATCCTATGAATGACAAAATTACTACACGTGCGTACGTACGGATTACCGTCTCCACGTCGTGGTGTAGATTGTTATTCAGCACTTAATTATTAGGATGGGTATAATAATGAGTATAACTAAAGTAAATAATAAATATAACATGGTAATGATTCTGTATATATGACATACCATCCAATTACATACGATTTCACCATCTATATAATGGTATAGTCTCTCGTGAATTTGTACGGATTACCGTCTCCATGAACGCGATGAGATTCATTCCCCATCAAAACCATTCAAAAATAAATATCATTTTATGATTAAAAAATAATATTTAAGAACATAATATCATTCTGGATATGAATAAATTACATCCTATATATAAAAAAATGACTTACTTAACAAAACATATAAAAGAAAAATGAATCAGTTAACACCTGAATCAATTATACTACAGAAATATTATTAACAAAACAATATTAAAAGATCATATATGATATCATATTTATGTATATGGTTCTCTTATAATTTAATAAAAATTATTTCACCATTATAAATGAGGTTAATATACCCTCAACTAAGGAAATTTACTAGGTAAGGGGTTTTCATATCACTTTTTCTTCCCGTGATATTCATGCTATATCTTTCACTATTTCCATTTGTGTGGTGTATGTACTGCCCATGATTGTATTTTTTATGTAGTATAATTTAATTTTTGGGTATTTACACCTTCATTTTATTATCAATACTTCATGGGGTGTATGTTTCTTGAGTTACCAAATCAGTAAGAAAATTACAAATTACAATTTCCACCCATTGGGTTTTACGCATACATCATTGATTACATTACTCCAAGATTATGTGTGAAATCACTATTTATTTACTCATGTAGTAATTTACACTCCCCTTTGTGTGGATTTAATTTTGATACACATAATCACTCCATTGATAAATTCTCAAGTCATCGATATGTACTTGATAAGAGTAATTTTAACTCAATTACTATTTATTGGGATAAACATACAAGTCATTGGTGTTGTTTTTACAAGAATATGTGTGAATTTCCTCTGATTAATTTACAGCTAATATTCAATCATATTGAGTGTATTTATATTTTCACACATAATTATGTCATCGATTTATCCTTAACCTAAGGATACAGTCTTTATAAGGGATTTCATCTCAATTTACATTCCATTGATACTTCATTGTTCTTATGCATCAATTCACTTTTATATGGTGTATATACTGTACTTTGACATAGTATATCATGAATCCACTTATTATCATGATATTATAAATTTTTTATTACCTTAATAATTTTTATTCAAGCATCTCTCTTTTGGTTAGGAACTCTAACTAAAATATTATTTTAAATCTTTTAAAAAATTATTCTTCTAAGTCTTTCTCATTAATGTACTTGTTTTAAGAATGGTTTTAAGGGTTTATTTATATGGACCTTAATTTTTTAAAATTAAAATTCCTTTTAAAATTTTCAAAGTGGTATGGGACACTTTGATTAAAAAATCTATTTTAAACAGCTTCTTGATAAATATTGAGGCTTTTAAATGTTTTCAAGAAAAAGATGGATATTTCTCTAAAATTGTTTTGATGATTATATTAATATATTTCAATAACCTTAATTATTCTCGATTGAGGTTAATTTATTATAATACAATCTTAAATATTGTATTTAATGAGTTATGTTTGACTGTGGATGTTCTATTTTTATACCATTCTTTGTTTGTGGTTAAAATATTGACATTTTTTATGCTTGTTTTAATATGAGTGTTTAAATTATGCTTCAACCATTTCATATGAGTAATGAATTAGACTTAGTAATTGATGGGTGGAGCCCGCTATAGCTCCTTGATGCCTTGGTAGGTCTCATGAGACAAACTAGTTCCTTGGCATAAGGCCTTGACAAAATCGTTTTTGAAGTCTTGGAATGTGGCCTTGAATATGTGGTTATGATATCCGGAATTATGCATTCCATCGTTATAAAATGAGCTATTTAAATTACATGTGATTATTCTATTTGTATAATATTCATGTGAATAAGTAAATGGAATTATTTGACTTATATTATCCATATTGTGCTGAAATTTATGTTTAAAAGGCTCATGTTTTAGTCTTATAACTTGCCTTAAATGTTTGTGCTTATTAATAAATGTTTCCTCTATATTTTTATCCTTACTGAGCATATGAGATCACCCCTTTCTCTGTTTTATTTTCCCTAAGATGTGAAGAAGTATATCATGATTAACCTGTAGGAATAGGAAAAGGGTTATGAGTGTGTTCAAAGGGGACACAATGTTGTTTTTCTTTATTTCATGATTTAATGAAAAACTTATGTATATATCTAGTGCTTCCAATGATACTAAACTAATTGGTCTTTCAGGACATGATCTCTTGTGATCATGTAAATGATATGAAATAATGCACAGTCATTGGGTAACTAGGGTTGGGGTGTTATAATTTATACCCAAAAAATCATCACACCCATTTATAAAAAAGAAAAATTTAGGTTCAAAATTGTTGAAATTAATGTTTTACACTTGTTTATAATTTTAGAATGGTTTCCATGTTTATTAATATAATTCAAAATCAATATTTTCAAAAAATTATTTTGATTGATTTATTACTTGATTTTATATACTAATTGATTATCAGTTATTTTCTTATACTCTCATTATCTTGAGGATTATAGACCCATTATTTCATATTATTTTCTATGAATATTTCATGATAGATACCTAGGGTAGGTAAACCTATCATAACATGAATGGAAATATTATTGAGGTCATGATTGAAAAAATACACTTTTAATACGATTGAGGTAATTTTTTTGAGCTACATTTCCTGAAACCCACCTTAAATTTTTAATTATTTAGCCCATAGTATAAATGAATAAACTTTTAGTATGTATCTATTTCAAGAAAATTATCCCTTCCTACCCCAGTCATGGTATTATTCATTATTATCCTTTAAAAAAAGTGGGGGGGGGGGAATTTCAGCTGACAGACATGGGTTATTTTTATTAAGGATATGTACTAAGGCACTTTTGTAAATTATATGATGTAGTCTATTATTACTCTTGGAATCTATTCCTACCATATTCCTTATATATATATATATTTAATGAAAGAAAAGGATATTGGTTTGTGTATTAGAAATGTCAAAACCACCATACCCGACCAACAAATCCTATAATAGATCATATGTGGTCAAGGAATGAATGTGAAATCGTACCTAAACATGAATTTTGAAAATTAAAGAAAAAAAGAAAATAAAAATAAGGTAATAGGGTACATTATTTATAATTAATATATATATTAATCGATCCATCATGAGTTATTTAAAGAATATATCACTTTTGATCTTAGAGGTGTTACTTCATTACACTGATCATGCATATCATGCATTATAATTTAGAGCGTTACCTCTATTTGAGGTTGATTTTTTTACTTTCTACCCCCTTCCCTCATCCTCAGAGTCCTTTGAACCATTTTTTCTAATTTCCTCATGATCAATTTTTTGTTTCCCTTTACGAAGTGGATATAATAGACCCAATACAAACATGTGGTCAGGAACATGTTTTCAAGGTGTGAACATAACTCTAGTTACATTTTTACCTTGACTAGTGAGAGAAAATCCATTTTGAGATAAATTAAAAAAGGTATATAGAATATAAGGAAAAATTATGAAATTGTAATTAAAGGAATAATGAATCTAGATAAATAACTAAACTATGGTACTTGAATGATTTTATCATCAAGATTAATTCAGGAGGGTTGAGTTTTTTTCTTCCCCTTAGTTTTATTTCCTTGTTTGTAATGCGTGTTTCTTTTTTAAAAAATCTTTTTAAATCCCTATTGAGATAGTTTTTTCTTGAGGACATGAAATTGTTCATGTATGGGGGATTTTGATTATAAATATTTGTATATACATATTGGATTCATTTAATTATAGAATAATAATGTTTTATTAAATAATGAACCATGTTTTCGTTTATTTTTTCTGAGGGCCAGTATCCAAGACTCTAAATAAAAAGTTGTAAAAATGAAGAAAAAAATTGACTTTACATGTTGTGAAACACATAAAAAACGTGTATGCATCATTCACAGTATATCTAAAGAGGATTGAATAAGTATTGAAGAATATAAAATTCAGGAAAAGAGTACACAATTTGAATATCTAATACATGTCATAAAAAATTCAAAGGACACTTCCCCCTTAATGTTTAATTCATGAAGATAAAGCATATCATGAGTCCCCAACACACATCATGAATCGAGTCATATCTCAGAATCCTAATGATTTGGGCCATGTAATTCCCTAGATAAAAGATATGTGGAGGAATATTTTGATCAAGAATACAAGGTGTGAGAATGATACACATTGTGTAAATACCTATCTATTTAAGTACCAAACACAAATATTTGTAGAGATACTTATTGGTAGCTATCTTTATTCTCATTATTTCATTATTTTATTCTTATATTTACCTTCCAACTCAATTTTAAATAGTACATTTTGTTGTTTTAATTTAATCTAGGTGTTGTTGATTGTTCTGTATCTATTCTATGCCCTTGTCATTTCCATTTTTCATTTCAATGTTTTTTTTCATTTACATTACCATTCAATAATAGATATGCACAACATTCTTTCTCATATGAATTTTAAAGTTTTTTCTAGATTGAATTTCTAATTGAATTGAATGTGAATTCCTTTACTATAAATTCCACAATTGTGACCTTTATTTTGAATATTTTATTAATCTTCCATGCATGTATAAAATTATTTAACTGGTTTTGATTAATACAAACATGAGTGGCTATTCCTCTTAGGGTAAGGGTCAAGAGTAAGGGTTTTCATGAAGTTAATTAATCTCTAAAATGATACTTGGTATCCCTGATTCTAGTAATTGGGTTATTAAATAACTATATATTCAATTATTTTAGGCCACCCTAACCATGGGATGTTTAAATGAATGGACCTAGCTTGATTGGAGTAGAGTAAGTCATGACCATTATCCTATGTCACTTTCTTCCATATGATATATATTTAATGAATTTAGGATGTTACCTATATCCAAACCGAGTAATAGTTTCATCTTGTATAGATCTAATTTTTTGACCATAATCAATTAGTGATCTATTCACTACTTCACAACCTAATCCCTAGGACTATCGCAAGATAGGCCTAATATTATCCTTTGAACCTAAAACATGGAACCTGACCTTAATCCCTATCTTCTACCTAAATATTAAACCAATATTAGTTTCTTTAATTTAATCTAAAACCAAATAAATTCATGAAGACTATTACATAAAGGGTTTGAAACAACAGGTTCCATGTTTGTCAGTTTTCCCTATGGGTTCAACCTCACACTACCACTCTACAATTCCATTGTAGTTATTGTAGTATGGTATAATGTAAATTCTAATCTGATATCCCCCATGTGAATTAAATAACTTGTGTGGTTGAATCAACACTCCGACCACCCATTGAAACATGATACCTAACAAAAGGAAGAGTGGGCCAAGCACTTCCTCATGCCTAATATCAAGGTCTCAATGTTCCTATCTCTTTTCTACCATTGAACGAAAAATAACTAGAAGTTAAATCTTAAAAAATAAGTCCCATATGAAGAAACCTAGATGATCTGATACAATTTTTTAATGAACCAACCTAGACCGCCATATGAATTGGTGCCCGAATCATCCTGCCACATACCGAAGGAGTGTCCCTGACCCGTCGAGGTTAACAACTAGTTTCAATGGTATTTAACATAACTATTGGGGATGGTTTCCCCCAAAATATTACAAATATAAACATCCAAGCATGATATATGGATAATAATAAAACTATAAATTCTAATATAGCACTTATAATAAATAATAAATATAGAGACTAAAAAACTACAAAGGAAGCTAAAGTAAGTGAAAAAAAGTCGAAAGAGGTTAAAACAAGAACATTTTCCAACCACTTCCCCAAAAACAAAGGTCTAATTTACATCTCCATTTGACTCAAAATTCACTAGAAAAATCCCATAAACCAACTTATTATTGAAGAATATGATAATGGATCAAACCCCAAATCCAAAATTGAATGAACCTATACAAGGCATGGAGACAACATACCCACCAATGTGTGTATGTAGGGTGTGAGCCAAATCCATTAGGCTACAACTATGATTCTCTTTCATTCATTTCATAAATGAAACCAAAAATATTGGTTTATAAATAATGTAGAAAAATAGGTTTTCCTTTTATTTTTTATATGATATAAAAATAATAAAAAAACATAAAACATGAACATTCCCCAGAATAACTTTTATAAAAAATTCCATGAAAAAGTTTTACTAAAAGATATTATAATTTCATGTTCTAGTAATTTCATGTTAAAACACCACACTGTTTAGGAAAAACCAACACATGGTTTTAAAACATTTTCAATGCTTGAAAAATAAGAATGTTACACCCTATAGTATCACAAAAATACACAACAATAACCACTATATGAAGTCCTCCCCCAGATTTGTGGTGATCCATTAACTTCAAAGGATTACCCAACCAGATGTAATTAATTTTTTCATAACTATTTATAAAAAATGTGAATCAGGTAGACACTGATACCTTTATTATATTAAAATTCTATAGGGTGAATGTAACTGTGATTTAGACTATTAGAACCCCCCATAACCTTGTTATGAGGGGTACATTTTTCAATACCTAAGAAGATATTTTATACAAAAAACAACTTCAAAAATATCATGTTAGATTGAGTATTCATGTTGTTCACAACATGATCACTAAGATCACTATTCCCCTTGAGGATGAAGATATCCAAATGGATAAAATTTCTATTGATACATTCATGGAATAGTAGTTTGATATTTTAAAAATACGCATCGATAAGGAGGTATTTCATTCCAATTTACTTTTTTATGTAAAAAAATTAACAATTAATGAGAAATGCATGAAACAAGGAATGTTATTATAGAAATTTAATTGTAAGGAGAAATGAAATGTCGAATCAAAATCATTTAAAGGATCAATTAATAGATCAAAAAGAACTAAAAAATGTACATTTACCATACCAGTTCAATTTTATATTGTACTAATATTACAAGTTCATTCTTATACAAGTTTCCATGATGGTTATATGACCATCATTGATTGTGAAGCAAACATGTATAGAGTGTCCACTATAAACATTATTGGTGTTGATAAAGTACATTAAATCCTCAATCATGGATTTCAAGGAGTCTCAGTTATAAATGTATACATGCGGTGCATTTCAATTTTTTTATCTATTAGTTTATCTACTATATTAATTATAGTTATATACTACTCATATTTTTTTTAATGTGTATATATCAGTAATATTTCATGGGAAAACCTTGTGAACAAAAATTTTGACTCATTAGTCCTCACATCACTTTTACATAAAATATTTCATTGGAAGAAGAGGAATATTTTTTATAGTAGAAAAAATGGATGTAATGTTTGAAAAAAAATTACAAATGTCACACTCTTCTTAGTACTCATGATTTATGGGTAAAACTCTATAATTAAATCATATGAAATATATTTTCATTCCCTTCGTTACTTATTCCTTTTTTTATAGAGATCATTGGTTGCTCGTTGGAATCAATTTGGATAGTCGAATGAATTGATATTTGGATTTAATGCATGGATACCGAAATAATTGACCACAAATGATGACATTTCTCAATTTTAAATACACTCATACAATATTTTAAAAATAAAAATAAACTTATACATTTTATATCATGTTTTATTGAAAAAATAATTATGATATGGATGTTTCTAAAAATCATCAAAATCATAGTATGTGGATCATCCGTGTGCACAAGAAACCTATCTATTTTTACATGGGATAAGTATTAGGGTATGAATAATAATATATCACTTTTTAAGAATATGTAAAAAAATAAAATAATTTTATTAATGTTTTTTTGGTGTCTGAAAGAAATTAATGGAAAATATTTCTGTTATTATGTTTGAATATTTAGGGAAGATGTCATATTTCATCAATAAACTAGCATCTTTGAAGAGGTGTTTTTTTGGATAATTACAATTTCATTTAAAATATTTATTAATCATTTTTTTATTTTGTATTTTTCAAATTCTACCAAATCATTCAATATTTTTCATATTCAAAATAGGATATATTTTTTTTAAATAGTATGAATAAGAGGTATTAGAATGTATAAAGACATCATGTATTGGTGACATCCGACTAATTATTTAATTATATATATCATGGTTTTAACTATATTTTAAATTTACTTGTCATTTTTATCTAATACTTATTTTTTCATTTTTCACCAATATCATGATGAAATCAATTCATATAGATTTTTTTCTTCGACCATTTTGTTCTTTTTTAAGAGAAAAAAATGACTGGACAAAAAAATTCTAGATGAATTCTCCAATAAGGATGATGTATTCCATTTAAAAAAATTCTCTTCATAGAGTTATTTTTTCATTATTATTTCGGTTTTTGATCAGTATTGTGTGCTTTCAACTTAAAAATAACACAAATTTCATATTTTCAGTTTAAATTGAAAATTTAGTTAAGAACGTATATCATTAATTAAAAACCAAGAAAAAAAATTTATATTTTCTTGATTCTTTAGTTTAGTGATCCATAAGTCATTTGTAAAGTGTAGGAATCAACCTCACATCAATTGAACACATGATGTGGCTAGTATGACTCAAACATCATGTTTTTATTTAAAATTGACATTTAGTTCAAAACAAGAATCACACACTCAAAACAAAGAAATTTTTAGTGTATTTTATTGAAAATTTAAGAAAATTATCCATAAATCATTTATAATGTGTAAGAATTAACAGAACATCATTGTAACAAATAGTTTGGTTGGTATTACTCAAAGTGTGTGTTTTTATTTAAAATTGACATTTTAGTTCAAAAGACACATGACATACTCAAAAATAAGAAAATAAATTCATATTATCTTGATACTTTAGGATAATGATCCATAATTCATTTGTGATAAGTAGGAATCCATTGCATTTCAATCCAAGACACATTGTGACTAGTATAACTCAAATTACATGTTTCACGTTTAAAAATGACAATTTAGTTAAAAACATTCCACTAACTAAAAACTAGGGAAACACACATATTTTATTGACACATTATTAAAATGATTCATATGTCATTTATGATTTGTTTTAATCAATTTCACATCAATTTCACACATGGTATGATCGTTATGACTCAAATTGCATGTTTTCAGTTTAAAATTAAATTTTACTTAATAACAAGTCTCTCTCATTGTAATACAAAAATAATAATTCTATTATTTTTAAAATATTATTATGTGGTCCATAAATCATTTTTGTCATATAGAAATTAGCCACACATCAATCTGACGCACTTTGTGACCGATATAACTCAAAGTTCTTGTTTTCAATTTAAAGTATTACATTTTAGTTAAGAAAATGGATCATTACTTAAAAATTGTGAAATCATTGTTAAATTGACTTGATACTCTATTAAAATGATCCAAACGTAATTTTTGATGTGTATAAATAATTCAAACATCAATTTGAAACATGATGTTACTAGTGTGACTCAAAGTGAATGTTTTTAGTATAAAAATGATATTTTATTTAAAAAATCACTCATTGAAAGCTAATAAAATAAAATCTAATTATCATGATACTTTAGAAAAAAGTTCCAGAAGTAATTTATAATTAAAAAAATCAACTGAATGTCATTCGGACACACGATGTATCCAATAGGTCTCAAAGATCATGTTTTTATATAAAATTGACATTTTAGTTAAAAAGACATTCCGCATACTCAAAATAGGGAAAATATTCTTGAATTGTGTTAATAATTTAGGAAAATTATCCAAAATTCATTTTTGATCTGTAGGAATTGTCCACACATCAATCTGACACATGATGTGGTCGGTATAACTCAACATGAGTGTTTCTATTTAAAATTGAGATTTTAGTTCAAAAGGCATGAGACATACTCAAAACTAAAAAAACATTTATATTGTTTTTATACTTTAGGATAATGAAGACTAAGTCATTTATGATATATAAAAATCATCTACACCTCAATCCAATACATGGTGTGACTGATATGACCTGAAATGTGTATTTTTAGTAAAAAGATGACATTTTAGTTAAAAATATGTTTCACTTCTTGAAAACAAAGAACACACAATCATATGGTTTTTGAACTATATTAAAAAAATACCATATGTCATTTTTTATGTTTTGAAATTAGTCACATTTCAATATAACTCATGGTGTTATTGGTATGACTTAAAGTGTTTGTTTTCAATTTAAAATAGACATTTTAGTTCAAAACATGTGTCACACACTAATAACAAAAAAAAGAACACTCATATTGATTGGATACTTTTTTAAAATAATCTATAAATAATTTATGACATGTAGGAATCAAGCACACATCAATCTGACACATGGTGTGACAACTATGACTCAATTATTGTGTTTTCAGTTTAAAAATGACATTGTAGTTAAAAATATGTGTCACGGACTAACAATTGAGAAAGAACACTTGGATTATCATTATTATTTTCAAAAATCCTCCATAATCTTTTATTATATATAAGAATAAACTACACAGCAATATGACTCATGATGTGGCTGGTATGACTCAAAGTGAAAGTTTTTTATTTAAAATTTACATTTTAGGTCAAAACACGTGTGACATATTAAAAATTGGTAATTTTATCTTATATTTTATTTAAACATTAAAGAAATGGTTCATAATTTATTTTTGATGTGTAGGAATCAACCACATGTTATTTTGACACAAGGTATGACTGGTAGGACTCAATGTGTGTGTTTTTACATAAAATTGACATTTTAGTATAAAAATAAACATGACATACTCAAAATTGAGTAAACACATTCAGGTAGTTTTGAAACTTTAGGAAAATGATTTAAAAGTAATTTTGGATGTGTATGAATGAACCACACCTCTATCTGATACATGATGTGACTGTTGTTACTTGAAATGCATGTTTTTAGTTTTAAAATGAAATTTTAGTTAAAAATGAATGTCACTTAGTAAAAAGTAAGAAAATGAGCTTTTATTTTCTAAATACTTTAGGAAAATGAAATATAAGTCATTTTGGATGCATATAAATCATTCAAACATCAATCAAACACACAGTGTGACCAGTATGACTAAAAGTGCATGTTTCCAGTTTAAAAATGAAATTTTTGTTAAAAAATATTGTCACTCATTGAAAACCCAGTAAAAAACCTCATATTTTATTGATATTTTTTTATAAGAATCCATAAATCATTTTTGATTTATAGGAATCAGTCGCACATCAAGATGACACATTGTGTAGCCAATATGACTCAAATTGCATGTTATTATTTAAAAATTACATTTTAGTTAAAACACATGTTGCATACTTAAAATGAAGAAAATGAGTTCAGATTATCTTAGTACATTAGAAAAATGATCCACAAATAATTTGTGACGTTTAGGAATCAACCACCACTTAATTAAACACAAAGAGTGTTCAATATGACTAAAATTATATGTTTTCAGTTTAAAAGTTTCATTTTGTAAATGCATTGTATCATATTTATGTTTAATTTATTTATTATAGTATTAATAACATAATAATTGGTTTTTATACAGGTACTCTCTTTTTCTTGATCTAGGTTTGTTTGTTTGATAATTGGTAGCATGATCAGACTCTTCTGAGAGGGGGGTGATGTCTAAAGACAACACAATTGATTTGTTGATATTTTTTGATGAAAATATTTTAAATTTATTTATAAATAAATATTTATATCTCTATAAATATAAATTTATAAATGTATATTATTATTATATAATTATAAATATATTAATAATTATACTTAAAATAATTTCATATTTTTAAATATATAATTATAAATATATTTAAGAATTTTAATTATGTAATTATAAATATAATTACGCATATAAATTTATTTATATAAATATATAGTTAAAAATATATATATAATCACAATTGCAAATAAATATATATACTTTAAATAGATATATATATATATATATATATATATATATATATTTACTATTATAAATAACAATATAAAATTTAAATATATTTATATCTAAATAAATTTAATGAATTTTAATTATGTTTTTATAAATATAAATATAAATGAATAATTATATATTATTATTATTATTTAAATCTGTATTTTTAATTATAAATAAATATAATTTCAAGTAAATAAATATATTTATATTTGAAAAATTTTAAATATATATTTAAAAATATTAATATATTAATATAAATATATATATACAAAATAAATGTGTTTATAATTATATAATCATAAATCTACCTTTATCCCAAAATCTCTAGGTCATCTTGCGCTTCATACACCCATTTCCCACATTAGACAAACCCAAACCCTATTTAATTTAAAATAAAAATATTTTATCCCACAAGCCAAAATTTTACACTTTAATATATATAAGACAACATTCTCATTCATTTTAGAAAATTCATAAAGGAACAAATCCAACACTTCCTGACTGAAAACATACAATGAATACATTATGAGATGAATTTCCCCTTAAAACCCCTTAACAGATTTTAGAATCCTTGATTCATAAAAATCATATAGATTTGGATCAACATAAAAGTGGATAGGCACACTTCTCCAACTGAAAAATAACTTTTAAATTTGATCATCAATAGTTGGGTCTGATGCCTACAGAAAATTAAGAGGCATAGAAATAGAATATAGAAACAGAAAATAAAAATTCCACCAATGTAAATGATCCAATGGGTATTTTAGGAGTCATCCCATCAAACCCATGGATTCAGCTTCGACACGGTAGGATAATGGATGAAAAATAATAAACATTTCCCTTGAAATGGACTCATCTGAAGAGAAGCTCTATTTCAGATCCTTCATTCCCCTTATAATTACTCTAATATAATTTATTTTCTCCCACTCATATGGCCTCCATGATCCTTATACCTAACAGGCTTGGCCCGTCCATCATCAAATTAGCTCTTCCTCAATATCTCCCTCATAGCCTCATCCTGACACAACACCAGGTACATCCTCCTAAGATTTTTGAAAGTGAGACATGATCCTATGTGGGAACTCAATGATTCTTCTTTATTCACTCCATTCCTCAACAACTCCTCCTTCCCCACCTCAGAGAAGATACTTAATATACATAATAAAAAGAACAATTTGATGAAATGGGACACGTACACCAAGGTGTATTCCTCGGCCATGCTGCAACACTCACACTTCACCTTGTCGGCCTCAGATATGGGTCAGAGCATATGATCTGATGGAATTTCCCGACCGATGAACACAAAATCACATTTGAAATAATTGGAAGGATGAATGAAAATCTCTAGAAAAAAATAATATTTTGTGAACCAGCTTGTGGGATGATTTTCTATAGAGATTTCCATTTCTTTATATAGACACATAAAATCAATACATATTAACAACATAATTAAAACCACATGCAGCCTTAAATAGTTCACAGTGCATTGAGCCATACATGAGAGAAAATAATGAGGGGGGAGGTAACAAATAATAGAGGAATTAGTCCCCATTGTAAAAATTATTCAACAATACGACCGCTAATTTCTATCGTGTTCAATGGATTTCAATGATGTCAAACTTTATTACCAACTCCAGAAACTTTTTGTACCCATGTAACATCATGAGAATGTCCTTGAACTATTACTCCCTCTAATACTTGTCCTCTATTTCCACCAGCTTCTCTATAATGAATGTAGCATGTAGGTAGGTTGGCTTGGGGGACACGGTATCAGTAGGTTTGTCCATAGTGGAAAATGGAATACTATTGGGCCTTCGATGGAATGTTTTTTTCCACCCACGCATAGGGATGTATATGGTATTTCTATACTAAACCTTATGCGCACAATATTCTTTTCCTAAATAATTGTCTTGAACTAGCATATATGTTGTTCTTCTTCACTAAAGGAGGTTGGATCATCAACCGTAGTGAAATGTAAGTCACCAGAGAAGAGCTTGTGCATTGCTAACCCATATGGTGTTATCGACCCAATAATCTTATCAATGGTGTGAAACTGAAGTGGGGAATCATCATGATCAATATATAGTGATTCCTCCATGTTATATGGAGGTGAATCAAGATCAACTGATGATGATAGCATGAGAACAACCTTGACCATGTATGGTGTTGTATCATATGCCGAGAGCACAATAGTGGGTCTCTGTGATGATCTATGGTTTTCGAAAGTGTTTTCGGTCTCCATTATTCCTATTATACAAGCCCTTTTGTGTTTGATTGAGAATTTAACCTCACAACTCAACACACCTAGTTCATCATTATCAATCCAATCCCACTTTTCTTCCTCATTGGAGAAGACATATTTTTTTACATTCACGTTCTTGCTCACATGGTCATACACGTGGTATTCTTTGGACCCAGACTCGTACCCAATGAAGATCATGGGAATAATATAGTCATCCATATTCTTTAGATGTGGAATCATGTTATTGACATGCGTGAGGCATCAAAAGGTGCTGAGAAAGTGCACCGCCAGTCGTTTTCTTTATCAGGCCTCATATGGCGTCATCCCGTCTAGGTTTTGTGTCGACACTTGGTTAAGAATAAGGATGGCGGTGGAGACAGCCTCACCCCAAAACATCCCGGGGAGGCCCTTAGCCTTCAGTGTGATTTAGGAAAAAGATACCATAGTATAGTTATGTTGTTTAGTGACCAAATCCCACTATTATGAATAGTGATCCTTGAGTTGTCATTATACACCACACTCAGTATAGTATTTTACGAATTCCACTGAAGTAAACTCATCACATTGGTTGGAGAGGATGACCTTCAGTTTTCACCCTTTATCTACCTCCATTATATCTTAAAAGCATATTATTTCCTCTAGATCTTGGTCCTTTCTTGTGAGTACGTTGAGCCGCATCTAGAGGCCCATGTCATCCACAAGAAGTAGAATGTAATTGTTCCTTCTTACCATCGTCAGCAGGATTGGCCTACAGAGGTCACTATTGGAAAGGTCGAGGACTGGTTCTGTATGATTCTTCACTTTATCAGAGAAATACACTCATTGATGCTTCCTAGTGAGGCATTTTTCGGATACTTTATCCACCTGATCAATACATCGAAGCCTCACACAATTTCGTGTTGACTGAGTTTTCACATAAACTAGAAATTCATGTGGACAAACCTTTCATGAGAGCTCCATGCCACCTCTTAACTACTTTTATAAAATCGCATAAGCTATTAAATGTTGAGTCTTAGCTTGTATAACCAATTGGGGAAGTACTATTCCCCAGCACGGAGTCACCTTTTCTATTCATAAATCTTCATGATGCCTCCACCGATTCGTACCTGACAACCATTCTCATCAATTTGTACGATACAGATGATGTTGGTAGTGTTCCTAAGGACAAAGTACACCTATGTGAGCATGTGGTGCTCACCGGTCTTACAGATGAACAAGATTATCATGCATCCCTCAATATTGATGATAGATCTGTCACCAAAATTGTGTGTGCCAAAGATCATAGAGTTGAGCCTAGAGACGATTGTGGGATAACTGGTAATGTGTTTTGTGGAACAAGTTTCATGATACCATAGTTCATCATTTCATTCCTCCTTCTAATCTTATTGTGAAAATATCTTCTCCTTGACCAGCTAAAGAGGATTTCATTATGACAGTGGGGAATAGGATGGGGTAGATCATTGCAGTGGAGTATCGGGCAGCACAATGAAAACCCATTCTATAAAGAGCATAGGCTCATTTTTATCACCATGGGTTAGCAGTTCCTTAGCATGTTTCTGCCTGCTATAGAAATCTTCAGCTCAGTGACCCATTTTTCTGCAATAACAACTTTGGTCTCTCAAGACATCATTGAAACTGTAGGATCCCCTATTATCCCTTAATGGTTATCGATAGCACCGGTTTTCAATCCTAGAGTTGTTGAAGGACCCCTCCAACATCTTTTACTCCTATATCCATGTAACCTACTCCTAATTGGTGAAGAAACAGTTCCATATATAGTTGTTGGTGGGCACTGGTTCAAAGCATTCATCCTCTACATTGATTCTCTAGGTTACCTCATCCAAAGAGATCATTGAGATATCGAGTAGCATCTGAATTGAAAGAAAAATTTAGGATAACCTCGATGGGATGATGCATAGTTAATTTTCAATTAACTTGTCTTGAGGCTCTGTATTTACAAGGATTTTGAGTTGGTTGACCAACCCAGGGATACTCAATGCAAATTCACCCACTGATTCACTATTACAAAAATAAATTCCTTCTTACTCCTTATGAAGATTCAAAACATTGGCCTAGTGTGCATGATAAATACCGATGCACATAGTTGGATGGTGTACCATGCATCTTTGTAGGTTTCCTTAAGGGAGGGAATGAATATAATCTCTTATGGGATAGTGTGGAGGGTAGCCTCCAGCGCCATCCAATCTTCCTGTATTTTGGAACTATCGGGGTCGACGACATCCCAATGTCCATGTTCTTAGAGAATAACCTTTATCATAGAGAACCATTAACTTTATTTTTCCTTTCTAAGGATTATATAAATTATTGATCACCCAACCTCCTTCATTACCCGATGTACCACCAGAGCGCCTTTACCACCATCAATGGAGGATCTAGGATGTGTTGATGATGTTTGGGAGATTCAGGGCAATCATGGCATGGAGTGTGACATCATTGATCAAGTAAACCTATCTATGACACCAAATGTTGGAAATCCTTGACTAATCAACATGAAAACCCAAGCTAAATTCTTGGAGGGATGAAGGAAAATACTAAAACACAAAATATGTTTTGCGCACCACCAAAAGGGAGGATTTTATGGAGAGGATTCCATTGTTATATATATATATATACATAAAAACAAGATATATTAACAATGTAATTAAAACCATGAAATAACATTAGTGAGGTTAAACTGTGTTGAACCATAAATGAGGGAAAATAATGAGGGGTAAGGGAAAATAATAGTAGTATTAATCACCATAATTGAAATTAGTATATAGGATCGAAGGCTTCCACATCTTTGGTCAACTCGAATGTGATGTTAGACACTATCTGGTGGAGGCCAACAAACCCCTTTGGGGGTTTCCCTTGATAGGATTTGTTGGTCATCCTGACATTGGAGCTAACGATGACTACTCCACGTGGAGGAATGTTGTTACTTTGGGAGTGTCAATAGTTTCTTATTAATTTTTTGGAAAAAAAATTAAATAAGTATAGGTCATTTTTTTAGAAATTTATTGTAGAATGGTAGTAGAGGCCCTTCCAGCATTCATTTATGTATAAAGGGGGCAGGACCTCTATCCCCTTTCAATAAAAAAATATTTTAAAAATAAATGTTTGTATATTTAAAAATATATATGTTTTTATATTATGATATATATATATATATATATTGTGTTAATTTGTTTTATAATTATATCATTAATATTTGAAACTGAAAATGTTATGTTTTTAAGAAATAAATTTTTTGAGACAGAAATTAGATTTAAGTTATTATATTTATTATTTTGTTTATTTTCAATTATGTTTTATATTTTGATTCATTTAGTCAAGTATCTCGTTTATTTTAATTATATTTTATAAGTTATATGCCTTCATATTCACCTACACGAAACATAATAATGTTTTTAGTTGGTGGCTTTAAAAGTCTATAACATATAAATTATAAATAAAATCTGAAAGATATTTGGAACACTTACTGAATATATGAAAAATAATTAAAAATAACAATAATTACTTAAAAAATTAATGAAATTTAATTTTATTAGCACAATGTATTTTTATTTTAAATCATTATAATTGTATTTATAATCATTTTTAAAATTCCTTTCATTTTCAATTATTTATTATAATAATTAATTTTTTTTATTTTCAATATATTTTTTTATTCCTAGGTAATGTATTTAGATTTATTTAGATTTATTTATATTTTATATCTTATAATATATTAATGTAACCTACTTAAAACATAATAAGTTTTTTTATTTTGTAAGTAGTCGACATCGAAATCTTATAAAATATAAATTGTAACAAAAAAAATAAATGAAAATTGAGAAATTGGTTAATCATGTAAAATTAGTTGATAATAAAATGAATTTCATCATTTTAATAGACATAAAACATGTACATGAATTAGTATAGTAACTCTCTTAGTGAGATTCCATCCCACATGGTGGTGTGTGAATGGGACACCTATATTGACATCATTGAAATCTATACTAGGGTGGAGTATGATGACCTGGAGAGGGTGATCTTCAGGCACTAGAACCTCTACTATCAGATTCTCAACCTATGTCTCAATGGGAGGAGGTGTCCACAATATACCATCATGTGCACTCGATTCTTCTCCACCTAGGTGAGTATAAGGATAATCCATCATCACCTAGGGGAACCATAAATGCTGTAAAGGATCTGGCATAAAAGATGGAGGCATAGGAAATGACCCCTGATAGAAGCTCGTAAAATCTATATCTAGAGAAAACTATTGATATCTTACCAACACAAATGGACTACATACCTTCTAATTCACATACATAATGGGATGAGGTTGGAATTCTAGAGGGATCACCTCTGCCTATGGAATAGGTTAGGACTCACATGAAGCATGACATGATCCATGTCATCATCATGGATCCTCAGCATCACCAGGTGCTAGATGAGGTCCATGAGTTAGAACATCCACTCCCTGGGAAGAAATGTCATGTACTTGGGGTGGACGATTGAAGATACTATCGTGAACCACATGATAATCTAGAATCGTCCCCTGCATTGCAGTATGGATAATTTTCAGGCTAGAAACCTCCTCATCCTCTGGATCAGTCATGCAGATAATCAATTGTAGTCGAGTATGATGTAAAGAGATTTAGAATGAATTAGAAAATTGAACAATAAAAAACTAGTGAAATTTTATTTACTAACCATAACCTGAAGCCCTTTTTCATGTGGATTAAGATACTATATAGAGTTTAGAATATACCATAGATAATACTCAACCTATTGTGATAGATGGAATCACATTATAGATGCACCTTAGATATTATTATATGTTCATCTTCCCTGTAGGTATAAATACTCATCATGTCGTCAATACTAGTCAACGTCATTCCTAACCTTCATCTTCTTATAATGATTCATGGGTGACTGTCACAGTGGAAATGGAATGCGTTGAACATAGCCAAACAGGAACATGACTCTATTAGGCTGGTTCCACTCAATAATATGAAAGTGAAAGAGAGTAACTACATCCATATACTCAGGAATTCCACTAGTGTAGTATGTAGGAAACTGGTCCAATAATGTTCAATATGAAATCCATGAAATTTGAAATGACATGTGTGATTTTTCTAAAAACAAATCTTACTAGAAACAAAAAATGTTGATATTTTGGATTTTTTTAGTCATTTAATGATTTCATTTACATACATCATTTGGGAGAAAACTGTCTAACATGATACAGTATGCAACCAAATAGTGCGTTACAGTACTGATGAATTAGTGTTCCTAAATCCACCTGTAAAATACAACATTGAAAGTTATAAATAATAATAAATTAAATTAAATCACTCAAAATAGCATCATCAAATAATAAAGATTGGTGATCATACCATCATCCATGGGGAGTATCATGTAGAACGTCTATATGTAAATATTAACCAGTAGAAATAGGGGAGAGAGGAGGGATGCACTCCCATTCTCACACCTAGATAAGGATGAAACATCCCCTAATATCTATACATTATGAGTGGAATTCCATGCATAATACTCTATCCTATATCCAAATCCAATTTTAGTATCTAGATATTGATTTTATTTCCTAGATAAACATGTAATAATTATGATTCCAAAATTCTAGAAAGTTTTATTATATCTTTAAATATGAAACTAATATTTTATAGTATAATTTTTCACTTTCCAAAACGTATTTTCAATGGTTTATAAACATAATGTGAGTCATCCAAAACATATCCATAGAAATTTACAAAACATTCATGAAATGAGTGTTGAATCATCTAAATCATGGGAGTAACAAATAATATGTGCAATTAATCCCCTTTTTCATCCAATTGTTTATCTTTTATCAAATTTTTATTATATGTTAATGAAAAGTTAATCATTGGTTAATTATTCATTAATCATTCATTAACCATTGGTTATTCAATCATTAATCATTGGTTGATCATTACTTAACCATTAGATAATAATTAGTTAACCATTAGTTAATCATTCTTTAATTATTCCTCAATCATTAGTTAATCATTAATTAATCATTACTTAGTCATTGGTTAATCATCAGTTAATCATTCTTTAATCAATCTTAAATAATTCCAAAATCATTATTTATCACTATTTAATCATTACTTGATAAATAATTAATAATTATTAAATCATTAGTTAATCATTAGGTAATAATTAGTTATTTGTTTGTTAATCATTCTTGATTTTTTATTTAATCATTTCTTATTCATTCTTTAATAATTAGTTAATCAATAGTTAATCATTCTTTAACCATTCTATAATGATTCCTTAATCATTACTTAATCATTACTTACTAATTAATTAATTATAATTTATTCATTTTTTAATCATTTCTTAATCATTCATTAATAATTTTTTGATCATTCATTAATCATTACTTAATCATTACTTAATCATTAGTTAACAATGTGTTAATAATTATTTATTTGTTCTTTAATAATAATTTAATTATTACTTAATCATTAGATAATTAATCTTTAAACGTTAGTTAAACATTAGTTAACTATTACTCATTCATTACTCAATCATTAGTTAACCAATAGATAATCATAATTTAATCAACAATCAATCATTGGTTAATCATTAGTTGATCATTACTAAATTATTTTTTAATCATTAATTAATCATTATATAATCATTACTTAATCATTCTATAATTATAATTTAATTGATCTTTAATAGTTATTTATATTTTAACTAATAATTATCTAAACATTACTTAATACTTAATTAATTATTCCATAATAATTAGTTAATCATATGGTATTCATTATTTAATTATTATTAGATAATCATTTTATGTAATTATTATTTAATCCTAAGTTATTCATTAGTTAATCTATATGTAGTCATTACTAATATAAACTATTATTTCTAAATTATATATAACTATCTAAACTATTAAATAATTAACTTATATACAACAGAATAAGAAATCAATTCAATAAATAAATAAATAAGTTTAAAATAAATAAAAAATACCTTCAAATGATGCTTCACAAAAAATCAGCACTTCTTTTAGTCCACTGAAACCACCATGAAAAAAGGAAACTAACATTAGAGATAGAGAGTATAATTTAAAGAGATACAGGAGATTTGAAGTAAGGAGAGGTGGTTCCCTTTTATATCCAATTAATGGAAATGTATACCCCCTTTTATCTTTTTCCTTTATGTTAGGTGAAAGGCGGACCCCCCCCCCCCCCCCCCCCCGATGTCATTCGCTTTATTTTAGGTGAAAGGTGGGTGCCTCTAAACAGCCTTTTACATGTCATCAATTTGTGTTGATGATAGAAAAATGAGGCCATCCCACTTCCACTGTTCAATAAATACATAATGCGGTGTGAACCCTTTCTCCTTTCAAATACACATTTCAAAAAAAATTAACCTACGCTCATTTAATTTTTTTTCTTTCTAAACACTCATAAAAAATGAGAGGGGATAAGATAGTGTGTCTTGGTATGATGATATGAATATTTATTTTGGTTTATGTGGGTGGAGTTCATTTTTTGAAGAGTCCATATGTATCTCTTGACGGTTTGGTTGAATTTCTATGATAAAACCCATTTAAAAAATCCTAAAAATCTATGGAAAGATGTCCTGAAATGGACATAAAACCATTTGAGAACATCAAAGAGATCGCTTCAAAGGGACCCCTCCCCCCATGAATTTTTCATATATATAAGTAAATAGCCATGAAATAGATACCCACATGAAAACCACTTACAACCTTGAATCTCTACCCTTCTTGGCCCCCATAATACTAGATTAAGGAGAAATGTTGGGGAGATGGATCCTTCCCACATACTATTCACAAGAAGCTGTATCATAACCAATCTAAAGAGGGCGTAAACAAAAAAAAAGAATTTTTATGTTCAGCCTAGATACCAATATTTTGGTACTAATTGGGTATTATGATTGTAAAGGTTCTCAAATATATCGGGTATAAAGATATAAAAATTATAAGTAATCATATTTTATTTTTATAATAATTAATATTTCCTGTTAATATTGAGTTCTCATAATATGAATTGTAATTACAATTATGCATTATCATTTTGGGTACATGTAAAAATAAACCCATGAACCCACTGCCTCTTGGATATATCTCTCCCAAGGGCTAACCTGTATCCATTTACTAGAGGTAGTCGGAGACCCATAACCCCAAACCCTCAAATAGGACAATTCCCCAAAGCTGTTTTTAATGTACCATGTAGCAACTAACTATAGTGTCTCACCACAATAGCTACTATAGTGTCCCACTAAAATACTTCTATATTTCCCCCACCATAGTCAAAGCTACAGTTCACTAGCTCTAATTCACTACTACAATGAATATATGCTGACTTGGGAAATCTTCCACAGTTGAGTCTCAAGCCCGGGACTCTGGGATGTGGATGTTGCAGCTAAGTGATACTTACCTATGAAACATACAAAAAATAACATGTAATATAATAATAAAAATATGTAATATTATAGTTTTTTACTAATAATATATGTAGTATTATTTTAAAATATAAAATTATTATTATTAACTTGAAATATTATATTTTTTATTAATAATATGTGGTATAATTATAACATAAATTATTACAATATCATTTGTGTGTTTAGTAGTGTAAGAATTTTTAAGGAAAAGAAAATTAATACCGCATATTGAATGATAAAAGAATTACAATATTAGAATATTTAAAAATAACTACCCTTAACACAAAAAACTCTCCACAAATGTAGCAGCTACCATTAACACAATAACTTCCCACTAACAAGTAACTAGCCATGAACAACCCAAATAAACAATTCCTAAAAAATAGGATTTGACTATGCTGGACATGTTTCAATCCGAAAGTAGTTTCTAAACACTCTTCCTTTCTTTAGGATTTTCAAACACAAATCCTTAATCCTAGAGATTCAATATTTTAATATGTTAATGGATTAGTAAAAATGTATGCAACTTGATCTTCTATTTGAAATAGATAATAATCAAAACTCCATGTTTTTAAACTCCCCTTAAGAATAATAAAGTGATGTTAAAATATTTATTTTTACCATGAAACACAGGATTATTAGAGAAGACAATAGGAACTTCCTTTTCCATACGAATCCTTGTGCATTCTTTATCCTCTAGATCAAGATCAACAAAAAGTTTTCTTAGCCATAAATCATTATTGACAACCATTGTTGCAGATTTAAACTATTATTTGATAGTGGATTGTGTTAGAGATTAATTCTTATTTTAGATCCCTGAGAAGACACCAAATCCAAGAGTATGATAATAACCTGACGTGATCCTCATATAATCAAAATAACCTCACAAGTTTCTGTTAGAAAAATAGACTAGCTTGAACTCATTGATCCTTGTGATATTAATGAAAACAGTGCTAGTTACCTTCACATATTAAATCACTATTTTGGTATCCTTGAGATTTACATGACTTACATAATGAAAAAATAGATCCAAAATTATTACATCATTTAGAATATTAGGTCTTGATATTGTGAAATTCATCAAGAAACCGAACTCTGGAAACAACCTTCATTAATATTTCTTAAGCTATCTTCTTTATAAAAGTTATCTTTTTTGATTCATTGGAGTGATTATGTAATTTCATTCGTCGATGTAAAATTTCTTCAAAATTTACCTTGAATACTTCTTCTAATAGATATAAATTCCACCGTGTTCTTCCTTGATTTCCATTCTAATGAAGTAAGACATGTACTTGAGATCTGTCATTTCAAACACATTTTTCATTTCTTGTTTGAAATTTTGAATCTAATCTAC
This sequence comes from Viscum album, assembly GCA_963277665.1. NCBI lineage: Eukaryota > Viridiplantae > Streptophyta > Magnoliopsida > Santalales > Viscaceae > Viscum > Viscum album. Next base: position 608,861,532 of record OY728135.1, on the reverse strand, counting down.
ATCATTACCTAAAACCAGTTGGAAATCAACATAAAAAGAAGTAATACAAATTCAAGTACTACTATTCTTGATGTAATTTTTTTTATGATATACCTTTCACAATTCTCAATTTCAATAAATATTCATAAATTATACTATAAAAAATCTTGGAATTTGTTTTATACCATAAATTGATTTATTAAGAAGATAAAATTTATCTCCTTTACCTTCCATTGAAAATCATACATGTTTCTTGACATAAATATCTTCTTATAATAAATCTTTTATGAAATATGATTTGGCATCCAACTTAAAAACATTATAGCCCTTTTGTGAACTTATTACATTCAGTAACCTTGTTGTGTCTAATCTTTCAATTGGAGAAAAAGTGTTAGAGTAATCAACACCAACTTTTTGGGCATACCCTTTATCCAAAGGACATGATTTGTGCTTGTTGATAGATCCATCAACATTAATATTTGTTTGAAACACCAATTTTACTCACATAAAATTCTTCCTTGAGGTCTATCCATAAGGATCCAAGTATTTCTCTTATTTATCTTTCACTAATGGAAACAATATCTCTAACAACAAGGATATTCCCACAGTTTTACAAAATCATGGTTGTAGGCTATAAAAATAATCATATCCCAATGGTTTTATAAAAACATTTGATATTGGATATTTAAAAAAAAATCTATACAAATGGTCTTGATTAACCACTGGTATAGAAGCTAATAAAATACACTCTATACCAATGATTTTTTTAAACTGTTGGATTAGAATTCCCCCTAAATTGTAGTTTTGAACTGCACCTCCTCATATCTAATTATTGCTAACAATGAGCCCTATGAGGGCCTTCCTCTACATCCCTATCCATGGATACCCATTCTTAGTTTCTATTTTCATATTCTTTTTCATCAACATGAAATTGGTGAGTTTAAGATTCATAATTTAGTATTCCCATCCCATAGTTTTAACAGATTTTATTTGCGGTTCCTATAAAAAAAGTTCTTGCAATGTGTGGAGGGTTGACAACACAATATTTGTCCAATATTTCTTGTAAAGATTATTACTCCTGCTAAAATAATAATGATTTAGATTAATATAGTCTAATATATATTGTGTTAGTAAGATTCTATGAGTATAGTTTGGGAACTTTTGTGTGAGGGATATGTGAAGTACTTTTTTGTTTGAATGTTGGGTCCATTTTACGATTTGATTATGGGATTGAATTTGTTCCATTATTTGATTTCTTTGACTCCTTTAATGGATAATTTTAGTAATTATTGTAGTGAAATTTAAATTTTTATTCCTCATCCCACCTTGATGACCCCTTTTTATATTCTTGTTATGATAGTGATTTACAATAATATATTGAGATTTGATTTTGGTGAGTAGTGAGACGATGGATGTGATATGTGACATTCTGATGAATTTGTAGATATGGTATTTTTCTACCATGAGGTAATTTTATAGGTTAGTTATAAATTATATAAAATTATTCTCTATAATTAGGGGAGGAGTACCTTAACCTTGAGAAAATATCTCATATTACTTTAAAAAAAATCTTGATATAGATGATGTATATACTAATTAGACTATGATATTTATGATATTTTCTTTTATAGACATAGATCATACCTTTTTTATGATAGGTTGTTATGTTTTCATGTGTAGTTGAGTAATATTAATTTTAGGAATAAAAAATATGAGCTTCAGTTTTGAGAGGATATTAGATTATGGTATCACCTTAGGAATTACATAAAGGTGACATGATATATGATTTTACTTGAGATCATTTAAATATGGTATTGATTAACATTATTATATCTACTTTATTAATGTGATCAGGGTTAATTGAATAAAACATATATATTTTATCAAGTCTTAGATCAAGATATATAGTTGAATGAATATTTGAATGATAACCTAACTCTTGGGTATATGTGATAGATGTGAATAACAAGTTCTACAAGTTTCTCTCCTCTAAACCATTATGCATCCCGTACACTCAATACAGATGAGATAGAAACCCTCAATAATACTTCAAGTATAAATATCTAACACATTTCCATAAATATTTGATTCTAATAGTTCTAAATCCCTTCTCATAACTCCATACAAATTGAATCCTCCAAAAAATGAATATTATTCCACAACACCCATTAAACTGAATCAGGATGTAATTTACATATCTAACACATTTAATATTCCAATAATTATTCTAGATGAATATGTTGTTTCATAGTATAATCCATTTTTCATCTAGATCCCATTTTTAGAATATTTCAAAAATAGGAAGAATAAACAACATTCCCTACTAAACCCACACATTAATTTATAAATAAAATAGAAAAAATGATCTAACAAAACCACTAATAGTACATTGTATTACCACATAATGTTATTGTAAATAAATACTCATTACATATATTATCACTCAAATTGTAATATAAAACCACACTATCTAGACCCATTGCAAAATACATTGAACTAAATAAAACTAAACAAATGGGAACCAAACCTACATGAATAGAAACCCTTTAGACCAACCCAATATAAACTAAAAAGAGTTGAAATTACCCAAATCAACCTAACTCAAATGGGATGAAATGGATCGAAATTAAGTATTAATTAAATTGAAAAAAATTTAATTTAAATGACCTAAAATAAACAAATAAATGGAATGGAACCAAACTATACAAAAGTGAAATGCATGAAGAAGACCAAATTCAACAATAAATAAACTAAATGTAAATATATTGATCATACCCTAGCGAAACTAAATTATTCCAAACTAAACTAACTAGGATTGAAAATAAATGAACCGAACCAATCAACCCTTTACTCATAGAATCCTATACAAAATAAAAAATCCTATCTATAACATAAACAAACCAACTCAACCAAACCAACTGAATGGATTTTAAATGACTTGATCTAACCGACATAGATTTAATTAGACCTAAACAACACTAAAATGAATCAAACTAAACTAAAATAAAAATAAATGAACAAAATTAAACATAACTAAAATTAATTATATACTAATGATAAAAAATTTACTAACTTGAAAAATCTTAAATAAAATTATAATAGGCATACACCTACCAAAGAAAAATAAAAAATCAAAACCCAACCAAACTAAATCGACCAGAACTAAACAATTCACAAAAAAATTGAACAAACAAAAAATGATCAGAATAAAATAGAAACTATAGAACCAAATAGAATAAATGTTTTGAATTATCCCAAAACAACCAAAAAAACAATCAAATAGAATTTATTTCAACCAAAGTAAATAGAACCGATTTGAACTAAACTAGCCCACCTTGAATCAAACTATCCCAAATTGAAACAAAAAAATGGAACCAAACCATAGTCACTTGAACTAAAGATACAAAACCCCAACAGAATAAAACTATACCGAAACAATAAAAAGTGACCTAACCTAACCTAACTAAAACTGAATCTAAATGAACATAATTAAATTGAATTTTCCAAAACAAAACTATACCGAGTAAAATGAACCAGAATGGGAAAAAATGATGGGGAGAGTCACTAAGGAATCTATCTAAAGTTCCTTTATGCCACATCAATTTATTCAATCAATTACATCTCATTTAAATAACACCCCTAGGTATTTATATTCCATAAGAGATATTATAATAATTAAATCCATAACCCTCGATGGTTTTAGAACATTATTTTTGATTGATATAATTGAACTGAAAATCATAGTTTTATAATTATTCTATTTTATTATATATATATATATATATATATATTATTTTTTGTCTTTCATATTTTGATTCTTATATAGACTAGTGAATCAGTTATGGTTTCATATAAAGTGAAAAATTATCATTTCCTTAAATATATGTTTGATAAAAATTCAATATTATTTAATTTATTTTATGACATGACATAAAACATTTTTTTATAGAATGGATTGAAGTTGTATGTATGGAACTGGTCAGATCTCAAGTGATTTTTAAAACTAATTAGAGATATTTTTAGATTTTTTATTTAATAATGATTTATATAGTGGTCACATACACTTCCCATGTTATAATTTTATTGTAAGACCTTGTTTTAGTCATGAATAAGTTAGCTACCCTATAACCTAATATGGTTTTCAAAAACATATTGTGTGTTATATCATAATGGGGAGAAAATTAAATATCAAAATATTCATGATCCGAACGAGAGAACTATATTGAAGAATTTATTAGATGAACAGTTTCCATTTATTCTACATCATGAGATGTAAAGGATTTTGACCCAAGAATACTTTGATATGAGAACACATGATACTTGTAATAAAAATGATGATGTTTAAAGGGTGAAAAAATTGAATGATGCTACCATGACTCCAGTATATCAGCAATGTGGTAAAATAAAAAAGAAAGAATTTTAAATCTGATTGATTCATGGGAAAACCATGTATGGTATTCTTAATACTATCATCTATTAAATTCTTAACATTTTGAAATACTTACTTCCAGATGATGTATATATTCCCTAAAACCATTATATGGACTGGAATTTAGTTAAGGTACTTTGATTAGAAAAAAAAAATCACGCTTTCCTAAAATATTGAAACTTATTATAAGAGGAAACTATTTAATGAAATAATTGTATAAAATGTTTTACATCCCAATGGAAGGAAAAAGATGATGGTAACCATCTTGTGTTCCCTAGAAAGTAATTTTGATCTTTCCTTTGATTCCCAAACTCTAGAATATTTTTTATTTATCAATAAATTTTAATAAAAATTTGATGACATGATACCGAGAGTAAGAAAGATAATGATGAGTTGTTTTACATTACAGATGGATTTTCATGGTAGAAATTTGATTCTCGATATCCCGATTTCTCATCTAACATGTGTAATGTAATTTTGGTTCTATCATGTGATACTTTTAATCAATTTTGAAAGATGCTAACTTCATAAAAATTTATAATCTTCCTCTATTGGTGTGTATGAAAACCCCTTTCACTTTCATAATTATACTCATATATGTACCTTTTTATCCTAAAAATGATATAAATTTATACATGAAAACTTTCATTAAAGAGCTGAAGCATCTCTAGATAGTGGGTGTGTGCATAAATGATGCATGTTTGAATGATGTGTTTCAAATGTGTGTTGCGCTTATGTGGGTGATCAAAGATTTTCCAACTTATGAAATGATGTTTGGATAGATAATTAAGGGAAAACAATCATGTCCAATTATTATGAATAATACATGATCGAGAAGACTTAAATATATTCATAGATTCAGTTTTTTCAGGACATCGATGATTCTTACCAATTAATCATACATATAATAATAATATTCAATGCATTGATAATAAAATGGAGACTAAATATCAACTTCATCATATTTCATTAACTTATGTGGTTAATTAATTGAAATATTTCAATTTTTCATTTGGTAAGGGTCAAATGAAATATAGAAAGTGGAATAATTTTTCCACTGAAAACAATTCCAATTAAAAGTTGTAAAGTATTTGTTTTAGTTTCCAAATTACTAAACCAATTTTTTACATAATTTCTTTGACATAATTCACATTGAAAATAATATAATTGAAATTTATTTTTCAATTCATCTAAATTTCAAGTGAAAGACAAAATATGATATATGATCCTAGCATGGCTTGGTGGATTGGGGCATCATACCAAAATTTAATCCTATGTATATTAGTAAAAATAAATGGATAGTTCCATGTGATTATTATGTGATGAAAACTATAGAAAAAATTCAGGTAGTAAAATACATTATTAAAGTTCCTGATGTCTCTTTAAGAATCAAATCAAAATGGGTCAACATAAGAGAGTTGAAGTTGGAATCTTTGAAGACTCATGATTATCACATCCTTTAGCACGCGTTTCTTCCAATATAAATCCTTAATATTATGTTCAATAATGTTAGGGTATCATATATTTGGTTATTCAATTTTTTAGAGATTATTGTGCTAAGAAGTCTTCCAAGCCTTTATTGTGAAAAAATGTTGGCAGAGGTACCATTAATTTTTTTGTGTTAGAGAAAATATTTCCTCCATCATTTTTGACATTAATGCTTCATATAATTATCCATATTCAAACAAAAATACTCCTTGGAGGACTGGTTTATTTTCATTGAATGTATCCAACTAAAATAAATATGTAAAAATCTACGTCTTATGTCTAGAACATTAATTGTCATGAAGGATCCATTGTGAAAGGTTACTTGGATGAAGAATGTATAGATTTATGTTTAATGTATTTATCTAATCTGACCATGAGATAGAAAAAACCAATAAGAAATGAGTAAGAGTAATTTGATCAAATTAAAACCCATTTTCCATCACTTATCTGAACATGTGGAATTTTCAGATAATATGCAATGACCCAATTAATCCTTGAAGAGTGATATATAGAACATCGAACTGTTTTTTAACTCTGATTTGTTCAATAACTACATCAAGTAAGAAAATTTAACATGTATATATTTTCTCATATAATTTAATTCTACAAATCTAATAAATTTTTTTTTATTTTTTTAATAGTTAATATAAACAAATGATAAATTGAAAGAATCATTATGTATCCTTGAGAAGGAGAGAGAATTTTGAGAGAAAAAGGTTTTCTTCTTGTTTGGAATTGAAGGTGGAAATATTACTATAATAAATTAAAAAAATAAATATTTAATTAAGTTTAATATTCATTTATATTTTAGTTATTACGTTTTATTGTTGACTCTATATCAAAGGAAATAAAAGATTTGGATTCTGGTCTTAATTCCTTGATTTGTGAATGCAAATAAATTGTGATCCATGGGTACAGATTTATTATCACTGAATGTGCAATGAAAATGATAACACAACATGATGTAGTTATGGTTACATCCACAATATACTATTATTATAGTACATTAGATAGTAGACCTCAATTTAAAAATATATCATATTATGGAGGCATTGATAAAATACTAATATTGGATTATTACTCTCATGGTTGAGTCAATATGATGAAATGAAACTGGATTGATTTGATGATGAGGCATGGAAAATTTATTGATGATTGTGGATTTTGAGGTATTTTCATGACTCACACTCTTCATATATATAAACCATATGTATTTTCATCAATAAAGAAACAGGTTTATTATGTGAAATATCATCTTAGAAATGAATTTTTTATCATTATTGAAGTAATCCCCATACATATTATTAATGATGGTGATGATGGAGTGGAAACCATCCCCGCTCCCATTGGACCTGATCCATTTGTTAAATATGATGACTCTAATAGTTTAACTGTCAGGGTTAATTCTGAACCACAATTTGTGGTGGAAAATGTATAGAATCATCCATATGTTTTCTCAGTTCTTTTGATTTATCTCAACTTGGGTTGTTAAGGTTAGTAATATTTAAATTTATTTAATTTTCATTAAAAATATTTTCTATCCAACTTGGCCCTCATGTGCATACTCAATATTTACTGGTTTTAGTTTTCTTTTAGTCACATTTTATAATATTGAATTGAACTATATTGAAACCTACCAAACTAAAAAAAACTAAAACAATTAAATTGGAACAAAAAAATATGAATATAAGTCTACATATAAAACTAATTAATATGAAAATCAAAACCAATGAAAATAATAACCTAATCAAAAAATGGAAAAATGACCAAACCCAAAATTTGAACCAAATGACCTATGAAAAATAAAAATAAACAAATGAGCTAATAAATTGAATAGAATGAACCAAATGACCTAAGAAAAATAAAAATGGAAAAATGACCTACTCAATTGACCAAAATGAACAAAATGGACTATCCAAATTTGATTTGGACCAAATTCAAAAATAAAAAAACTATAATATACCCATGCCAAACAAGAGAATTTGAACGTATTTTTTCTATGAAATGAATTTTATGACTTGATATTATTCCACTACTAGAAAAATGACCTATATATAAATTTTAAATATTTATTGGATATAGGTTAATATATAACCACATTTATTTGAAAACAATGTCTTTTGAATAGATTAAACCACGAGAAAAAGGTTCCCATGGAAACAGATCCTAAAATGATTTATCTCTTTCATGAATCATATCACACCCAAAATCTCCTCCCTCATCATGACTCATATCCCACCCCATGATACCATTCTTCCCCATAATCTACTGATTGCTTCTCCCTTTACCAGTCCTCTCCGGATTCTCTATTTGGTTCCTCCATCCCTCATGTGATCCATCTCATCCCCTTCATCACATGTTCCTATTATCCTCCACCCCTTCCATCACATGTTACTCCTATAATTGGTGCATCATCCAAACTGAAATCTTCCATGAGCAGGATCTGCATGAGCTGACCTTACACATTCTATGAATATTACTGTGGTTAGTATATCATGATAACAACTCTCCCAAGCAATTCATACCTATCTCTAGTGATTTTTGGCCATACCTCTGTAATTGATGGTGATTTTCAAGGTTCCGCACTAATAAATATGTTTCAATTACCAAAAAAAATTATATTAATATAAAAAACTAGGGATTTTTATGTTCCTACCCATGTTTTTTTTCATCTTTTTTGTTTACAGTTTGATACCCGTGAATCATTATTTCTATGTGTTTTAAATGTGACCTATTCTCTGCAATTGTGTTCACTGTATTTTTTTATCCAATTTTGGATCACACCAAATTTCCTATATTTCTGTATCCAAATCACATCAACCTCTAAAAATTTCACCTAACCAACAGATAAGATATTTTATCCTAGAATAAACTAGATGGTATATGAATATATACTATGAGATATATTGATTTTAATCTCTCATTCTTTCAGATAATATTCAATACCCATGATTGTCTACATTTTTTTATATTAATTATGATTTATTATATGTATCATCTTTATTTAATCAATATACCAGTAGAATTGTGTATTTATGTTAATATAAATTTTTTAACTCATTTCTAATTTTCATTTCATTTTAATCTTCTCTATTACAATTATTGTCTATTATTTTAAGATACATATAATCACATCTCTTTTTGATATAATATTTGATAAAAGTGAAAGAAATTACTAAATATATATTTTTTATATTTAATATTTTATTTCATAACTATATCTATAATAACAATTCCTTTAATTTTATATTCCTTTTTTTGATTTTCAGCTTAAAATTGATTTTATAGCCATCCATGTTTTTTTTCATGTTGTCTTAAGAATGGTTTGACAGTGTTTTATTCTTTCCGGTCACTCAATACATGTGGGTTTATGAATTATATTGGCTCTTTATCAATTCTTCACTTTATATGAAAATGAAATTCCCCAGGAACATTGTCATTATTCAACTGGATTGGAGAATTGAGTGGTTCTACTAAGGAAATAAGAAATATTGAATACTCACATTCATAGATTTTTGGAACATGAAGGTATGTATTTTTATTATTTCATTAATTTTTTCTCTAACAGGATAGATTAATTTCAAGTATGAAATCTCAACTGTGGATTTTAATTTTACAAACTCTGGATTACTATAAAAAATGATTTTTAATAGGTTTTCGACCACCGATGTCATAGTGGAAGCACGGGTTGTACTCCTTGTGAGTGAGTTTAAACTTTGTAATTACATGATGACTCATTTTATGTTTGATTTATTATTTCATAATATGGATTTTAAAGCCTCTATTTTTTTCATATAAATATAACTAGTAGTGGTAGCGTTAATCTTTGATGTTTAGATGTGGATTATTTCTCATTGATTCACTTTATTTTGATTGAATCCTTTTAGTTTCTATATTATTTTTTCAAATATGTTGTAATTTTCTTAACACTCTTAAAATGTTCAATAAGAATTTTTATGAGGTAATGCCAATATATTTATAAGGAAATGATTTCTTCTAATAAATATTACATTAAGATTTTTCTATAGTATTTGATAGTTTTTTATTGTATTTGTTTGATGTTTGGGCCCGTTCAGGATAATTTGTTATCATAGATTCTTGATGTTATAGTCTATTCTAATAAATTTTTATTACAGTTTTGTTGACTGATTTGAAAACTATGAATTTTTAAATTGGTTGTAGAATCTTTTGATCTAACTTACTCCGTAAGATTAAAATATTAGGACTCCTTAACACCAATGAATTTATCATATTCCAAATACAACATAGAACATTAAAAAGTAGTTATTTTATGTTTTCAAGATATTGTAGTTATATAATTAGTTATTCAAGAGCACACTTTATTTCCTAAAAAATAAATATCGAACCAGACATCATCCAGTTTTCCATATAGAACGTATCAATTCCCAATATATATTGATTAATTTGATCAGTTGATACCCAATGAATTTTTAATTACTGCATTTCTAGGTGAAATTTCATTGCAATGTTAAAGTCCATACAAGTACCCTATTCAAATCTATTTTAGTATTATAGGTTTACCAAAATCCAAATCTAGGTGAATTATCTAGTTTCATGCATGAAATTTTATATTTTAAATCACTTCATTAGTGAATATTTTAGTTTTAATTTTCAATGTAGATCTCTTGGAAGGCACAACTGCAATTTGTTTTCCATTCTAGAGGCATGTTTTTCAAGCACTGTAATAGGAAAACTTTGAATTGATGATTGTTTTATCCCTATTTCACTATTATATTGATTTTCATTTATCTGTGTCTGTGGAGTGATTAGTTATAATTTTTTATTGGTTTATCCACACATCACAATATTTTTATTTTGGCTTCTCCAATGTATCTAATCTTTACTTTTTTTTTCTTTTTTTAGAGTCTTTATCTCTATGTATTTCCCTAATTTTTAATAATTTGATTAATTATTCAAATTATTTAAATATGTTTAGCTATTAAAATTTTACACAACTTTGTATTCAAATATAATTTACTTTTGACAATTATAAAAAACATAATGTCTCTTAAATTGTAATTCATTATTCTGAATAACAATTGCATATAATTGATTGTATAATTAACAAAACTAAAATTTCTTTTTAATAAGTTTTTGTTTTTTGTTTTTATTTTGTATATGTATTTATTAAGTCAAAAGTAATTATTGTTTAGTTTTTTTGTTTTTTAACTTGTACTCCTGTTAGATTTTTTTATAACTGATGGTGGATTTTAAATTATTTTTAGATGCTTAGTTTTTTTAGAAAAAAATATTTATTCATATCATATATTATTTTTTTTCAAGTAGTTTATTATTATTTTTGATGACTTTAAAATTTATTCGAAATGAATTTATTTAGAAAATATATATTATAATTATAATATTTAAAAAATAAATAAATATTTTTTCATATTGATACATATTTTAATCATATATCTAAAGATATATTTTTTCTAAAATAATTATCATGTATACTTAATATAATTCATAAATATACATATAGAAATCTCTTGTCATAATGTTATAAAATGATGTTCCTCTAGAATTCACTATATACATTTTATAAAGTTCCCAAGTATGAATTGTATACTTCAGTTAAAATAAATTGTTTAATGCTTCCTATGAATAGACTATTTATGAACTGTATATATTCCATATTGTCCTCAATTATGTATTTTACTTTCGTATGTCCAAACTATTTATAACATGAGTTAAATTTAATCAAATAAAATGAATTTCCAAATATATATATATATATATATATATATATATTATTTTGTGTTTCCTTTATAAATCAATTCATTTATAACCCCTCACATTTTGGTTAATGTATTATTTGTATAGATTTACCTCATGATGTTGATGAAGAAATATTTATTAAATGTGGTAGTAATAAATTATTTTAATCATGTAACTTCATCATAAAAGGAAATTCAAGAACAGTTTACTCCAAAAAGATGCATAAAGAAAACAACACTTGAAAAGAATGATTATCTATCATTTGTATATCCTTATCTGTGGAAACCATATACTTACTCATATATCTTTGAATCATGTATATATAACTGTTTTAAATTAAAATAAATGAATATAAAGTGTTTCATACTTTATTAAGATTCATTCATTAACATAAAATGATAAGAAAAAGTAATACATTATGTTATATATAAATCAAAACAAATATGTCAATCATTGTAATATAAAAATCCTATAATACCTACACATTAAAAAATACTAAAATATAAAAAGAATATAAAATATAATTCATAATTAATATATATTCTCAAAATTATACATACATTAATACTTAGGTACAAACTTATTTTTTAGGTTTATAATGATCATGATGATGCTTAAACTAATTCTTACCCAAGAAAAAATTTATTTTGACACCCCAAATTCATTTCATTTTGAACTGCCATTATGTTACTTTGACCATGGTGTATCAAACCCATCATCTAACTGATCTGAGGCCACCAACTAGCCTATTATCTTTCAAAACCACTGAAATTATATGATGTCCACTGGGTAGCTACTGAGCATCCATTGGGTAGCTAGTCTGGGTAACTGGTGGACTTCTTGGAGATATTCGAATACATCCACATAGAACCAACTAGTAGTTATATTCTTCTCAACTAAAATAGATTCTTTTCCATCCTTGACTCTATTTGAAGCCTTTTTTGGACTTCCAAAATCATGTAATTTCCTCAATACATGATTTAACAAAGGATATTGCCTTCTACAAGATTCATCAATTCCTTTGAATATCATCTTTTAGTTCAAAAAATTCATGTCTTAAAGACTAGTAAAGTGAAAATAGAAAACAATTAGATGAAATTGTAGATACACAATTGTGTTTTTCTATAATTAAAACCAGAGTTGATAACTACAAAAAACTTCACTGGGTTTTATAAGATATCAATTTTAGTTAATTATTACAGTTTCCTCAGTAAAAAAATTAATTGTTTACCCAAATAAATGTATGTCATAAGGCCTTACTAGCTTACTTTATTCCATATATTTGTGATGTATTTATACCATAATATTTTTTAAACTACACTATTTTTCATTCGCCTATATACATACTCAAATAATTTATTCAAAGTTAGAAAAACCACAATAAAAGTGACTACTGTATACGGGTTCCCCTTAGTTTGCAATATCATCGTAAGCATTTATATACATTCTATTCAATAGAGGTGATGCTGACATGAGCCATATTATAAGGTGCTCTAGAGTTTATCTTCATCTAGGGGGTGGAAGGTTACTTGATGTTGGTATTTGGCTCACAAAGGGGGCTTCCTACATATCCCTGGGAGAGGAATCATAACCCATGTAGTTCGGATTGTGTGGTGCTTACACATAGTATCTACCCATTTGATAAACATAATTTGGTGGACCCTTTATGGATGGGCACCCCTTTTGAGTTTGTGCCTTCTGGTAGGCGTCCTAAGTATCTGGGTTTGATTAGGGATCAATGTTCTCATAGTTCTTAATGTGTGGGGATTACGCATGGGAGCCGCCCATTTTAGAGACATGATTGGGTGGACCATTTATGGATGGGAACCCCTTTTAAGCTTGGGCCTTCTTTTAGGTGTCCTGCATATCATAATTTGATCAGTAATTAGAGTTCTTGTAGTTCAGAATGTGTGGGGATTATGTGTGGAAGCTTCACATTTGAGGGGTATGATTGGGTGGAACCTTTATGGATGGGTACCCTTTTGAGCTCGATCCTTCTGGTTGGTGTCCTAATTATCATGATTTCATTATGAATCTGACATCTCATAGTTCATAATGTGTGATGATGTTTTAATCCTCACAAACCTCTAAGACCATCTGAGTCATGCTCGGTGTGAGAAATAAGAGGATTTGAAATATTCACCAATGCACATTCCTCCTCCCCTGTTGATGGGGGGAGCCCAGGACGGAAGAGGATGGGGCGACGATGGGACAGGGAGTGGATTGATGAACCTTTCAAAGTTAAATGGAATTAAAGGTCGTGTGGCCCGACCTTATAAGACTGAGGACTTACCTCAGTGGGAGGGCCCCGATGCACATTTTGGGAAGGGGAGGAGTTTCTTCCTCATCAAAGGGTGGGGGAAACATAACCCCTTTGACAGATCATTATCCCTCATTGAATGGAAAAGCAAGTGATCACCCTTAATACTGAGAACAGGGAGGTTCATGTCAGCATCCCAAGGTTAGACTCTGGATTACCATGGGAATGTATCCTCACAGGCATTCATGAAGCTCACACCATTGTTGAGAGAGACGTTGTGACTCCACTTACCATGGGTATGTAGACTAATGGGGCATGCTGATGCACTCGATATTCTGATCATACGGGTCTGGTGGATTTGGAGGAGGCTCTAGCCTAGTTTTTGAGTAATTATTAGTGGATATATCATGGATTAATTGGCGGTAATGGATGGGTAAATTTGGAACTGGAAGGAACAATACCCAAAAATACTCCATTCCGCGTACTGGTTTCTCATGCGGGATGGGTAAGGATCCGCATACCACAGTGTTATGCGGGTAGAAGGTCCATCGGTGTACCTGTGTGGTACGTTTGCATGGGTATCACCAACTACATACCAAATTGGTACGCATATCACTATGACATTTTGGGTTATATCCATGTACCGATTGGGTACGCAGCAGCAGGTTCAGTCCACGTAGCAGTACGCTACATGGAGCACCGTACTGAAAGAGAGTTCGGGGAATTACCGTTCGTGGTAAATTCATCCGTGAGAATTCCTTGGTTAATGGTTCACTAATTAGGTTTGTGGTTCTATTATTATTATTCAATACCCTTGTTTTATGGTTCGTGGTCGGCCGAACCTGCGGAGGAAGTGGTTTTCGGTTTGATATTCACTGATGAAACAATACTGAAGATGGACTGAAAGCTTCAATTCTCCCTCAAACTTTCATCATATGTACTTCTCTTTATCCATCTCCCTCTTTCCTCATTCTCTAATTCTATACTTCTCCTTTTATAGAGCATCAGAGAGGTCGTATCTATTGGGCATGAAACACCATTGGTGGAGGCCCATTAAAGCAATATTCTACCTGTAGAAGACTCAGTCAACTGTGGTTTGCAGAGGCTTCGGTTAATGATAATGGTTCATGGAACCAGGCATGTTTACTTCGTCCGCGAATTGATGGGTTTGTGGTATAGTGCCTGGAGTGGCCTTATGCACACAACCCCTTCAGTCGATGTGGTTCTTGGTTTTCCTTTCTCTCTATCCATCAATGTTGGACCCCGGGACACCCTGAGAGGGGAAGGGTGAATCAGGGTGGAAAATTTTTCTTTTAAAGAGTTGGATCATGTTCCCACATTGGTAGGAACTTATTAAACCTATATGATGAATATGATCAGAAAGCAAACATTCACATGCAGAGAGATGACACATCACTTTTTACTTGGTTCACCACTAAGGGCTATTTCCAAGGAGCATACGTCGACAGGTTGTCTATCATACCAAATTCCACTATTTTTCACTAGTTGTGGATTATAATGGTTTGGGAATAGTTACTCTGTCCTAGGCTCATTGCCGTTACAAAGGTTCAGGGATAGCTCACTGCGTCCCTCAGGTCAGTCCCATTGAATCCCCTGGCTCAATGCCTTTGGTGAAGTCCCACTCAGTTTATAGACTTAAAGATATCTTCATCATTGAAAAATAATGCATCCTCTGTTGTATGTAGATGCTCTATTGAAGTTCAACTCTCACCAGTAGACTAATCTCACTTTTCACTAAAGGTATCGGACAATCTTCTAGATTTCGTGCAGCTTCAAAAAGACAGGCGTACTTCAACCAATCCTGGCGCGCTTCTCCAAGCTCGGTGCACAAGTCAATTTCATGGAACAAATTTGGCGTGCATGTATCAGCAATCCACTTGCATGACACCTCCTCCTTCAGCTCTAAATTTGCTTGACTCACCGTCTTTTACTCCCAAACCACTAAGGACGCGTAGCCAACAACCGGCGCACCACTTATACCTACGTGACCAAACTACCACTTGCGTGACTTCAACACTTGCGCGATGGGAGCTCAGGAAATCTCTAAGTCTTGAACTTCATGTACTATGAGGAGGGGTTGTCCACTATTTATAGGAAAACTGGACACCCTGCGCGGTGGCGCGCAAGCCTCCTCTCGATGCGTAGGTTCCGGCACACAACTCCAACCGCCCTAGCCTCTGTCATGCTTCTCACTTGTGTGACCAAACTAATACTTGCACGAACCTCTTTCCTTTTCAATATTTTGAAAATCTGATCTTAAAAAACACATAGCGCGCAACTTTACAAACCTTCTAGGCATCGGCGCACAAGTCTTTTCTCGGTGTTCAAGTCACTTGCGTGACACATGTCTGGCACACAAGTCCCTTTACCAAAAAAACTTTTTTTCCCCTTTTGTCAATTTTGACGTCCATAAATTTGGAAAAAACTAGAAAATAGTGCCACCTTCAATACTATTATTTTCTTGACCTATATGAGTACTTTCCTGACACACATTCTGAACATCCTCTGAGGATTGACAACAAACACAAACCATACTCCAATTAATGCATAGATGACCATGGTTCCAAAAATCTCCCCCTTTGTGTTTTTTGTCAATTAGTAAATAAATTTAATAGAGCACCAAACACATGTAGACCAAAAATGCAAGAATCAACTCAACAAACACTCTAAGTCTACGTGAGCAATGCTCAGTGTAGAAAACAAGAGAGGAATCTTTAATTGGGTTCCCATGTCTTGGAATTCTCAATGACATCCAAGAAATTATCTTATAGTGTCACAGAAGAATTACATGTCCAATGTATTCCTTATCATTCTTCTCATCCAATCACTGACGTTGAATCTCATCGTGTCACAGAAGCATTACATGATTGAATTTATTCCTTTCTCCCCCATTGAAAATAAACCCAACGTCATGTAATTATTCATTTTTCAGCTCAAACCACACTCCCTTGGATAGTATCTCCCCAACAAACCTACATCGCATCCATAAATAGATTAAAAACAATTAAAATAACTGGGGATAGGGGAATTCTGAAACCTCCTTATGCACTGGGAGGTGGCTGAACAACGAGGTTTAACCGATGCTTCACAAAAACAGTCGTTGACAGTGGCTTGGTCAAGATATCAGCCACTTGCTCATCAGTTCCCACATGATCCATTCTAATTACGCCTTGTTCAAAATTCTCTTTGATAAAGTGATACCTAATTTCAATATGTTTGGTACAAGAATGCTGAACCGGAATCTTCGTAAGATCAATTGCGCTCTTGTTATCACATTAAATCACCATTGGTTGCTTCACCTCATCACTAATATCTATTAATTGTTGCTTCATCCATAGCAGTTGAGTGCATGCCTTTGTGGCAGAGATATACTCAGCTTCAGCATTACTAAGAGAAGTACTTTATTGTTTCTTACTCAACCATCCAACACATTTATTCCTAATATAGAATGCTTCACCACTATTGGAATTTCTATATAAAACATCACCATCCCAGTCAGTATCAGAAAATGTTGATAATTCACTGTTCCTTTCTGTAGCAAAGTATAAGCCACACTTGTGAGTACCTTGAATATACCTCATGATTCTTTTTATTGCTGTCATATGTTACTCCTTTGGATTACTCTAAAAGTGGGCTACAAGACATGTGGAAAAGACAATATCTGGCCGTGTCGTTGTCTGGTACAGTAGGCTCCCAATGATCCTCCTGTACGTCGGTTTGGAGTCTTTCATATTAAACTTCTTCAGCAGATATCTAGCATACGTTTCCAAAGAAATGAAAGTGTTATCATTCTTTTGAATCACCTACAACCCTAAGAAATATGTGAGCTCCCCAATCATAAACATTTCAAATTCTAATTTCATGTTATTGGAAAATTCATCCAATGTTTTTTGCCTGCTGCCACCAAATATTATATCATCAACTTAGACTAGAACCATGAATTGATCTTTTGGAGAATTCTTCACATATAGATTGTGATATACTCCTCCTCTTTTGAATTCCATGTTCTTGAGATATGAGTCCAGCTAGGAATACCATTCTCATGGTGCCTTATTCAAACCATATAGAGATTTCTTCAGTTTGTAGACCTTCGTTTAATCAGTGCCAAGAACCAAATCCACTGGTTGTTCAATGTAGACTTCTTCTTCGAGTACACCATTCAATAATGTTGTCTTGAAATCCATCTGATATACATTATATCCTCTTTGGAGTTCCATGGTAAGGAACAACCTGATTGACTCTAGTCTAGCCACTGGAGCAAAGGATTCTTCAACATCAACACCTTCAATCTGGTAATATCCCTTACATTCCAGTCAAGCCTTGTGTCTAATAACAATTCTATGCTCATCAAATATGTTCTTGATGATCCATTTTGTAACAATCACACTGTGACCGTCAGGTCTCTGGACAAGATCCCACTTCTGATTCTTGTCAATATGATCTAACTCTCCATTCATGGATTTCACCCAAGATTCATCCTTTGTATCTTCTTCGAATGAGGATGGCACCACAACTGACAAAAATTCAGATTGTTTATTATTTATCATCCTCTTTGTTTGAGTGGGTGCACTTTTATCCCCAATTATGTTAGATAGATCAGTCTCAGCCCTATGATTTCTCCTGTACAGTTCAGTTTCATTCTCTCCAACCACAGTTTCTTCCTCAGATTCTTCTTCTAAGTCAACAACATTATGTGAATGATGAGTGTTTTGTACAACTTTCTCTATTTCTTTATTTTTATTTTATTCATGTTCACTTTCTTCCTCGCTTTCTATCACATTATCATATGACATACTTGAAGCATTTTTGGTTTTCTCTTTGATTATTTTAACATCACTTCTTTCAACAATGCTTCCTAATTGCTTGTTGAAACACTTATAGGCTTTTCAGTTCATTGGATACCCAAAAAAAATTCATTCATCAGCATTGTCACCAAACATCGCTTGATTTCCTTCTTTATTATGGATGAAACATTTGCTTCCAAAAACATGAAATTATTTCAATGAAGGATTCCTTCCATGACAAAATTTATATGGTGTCTTCGTTTCTCCCATATAAATCTTTGTTCGATTCTAAATGTGAACTGCAGCTTCAACAACTTCCTTCCAGTAATGGTGATAGATTCCACTCTCAATCAGCATAGTCCTGGCCATATTGTTGACCTGTCGATTACGGCGCTCAACAACTCCATTTTTTTTGGGGTTCTCACAGCAGCTACCTCTTGTTGTATTCCATGTTTTTCTAGGTAATTCTAAAACTCAATGGACATGTATTCCTCTCCATTGTCAGATCACAACACTTTGATTGTTCGTCCAGTATCATTGTCGGTGATTCTCTGATATGTTTTCATGTAGTCAAGCACTTTTCGTTTCCTGTGAATGACCATAACACATGCATTTATACTATAATAATCAATTAAAATGAAAAAGTACCTTTCTCCATGAGTTTCAGAAAGATTTATTGCTCCACATACATCTGTATGAATTAGATCAAGAAGATGAGATGCTCTTTTCTTCTTTGGTCGATATGAACTGTAGACCAGCTTCCCATGAATGAAATAATCACAAGACTTTTCATGCTCACTCTTCAGAATTGTGATATTCATGACTATCTTCAGCTTAGATATCTTTTACATGTCTTGTTGGATAATGTGCCTCAGCCTTTGATGCCACAAATTTTATTCTTCTTCAACAGACAAATAATAGGAGTTCACTTTGATGTCAGCCTAATATAAGTTTCCATATATTCTACAACATTTCATAAGTGAATTCCCTATTTTTCATTTTATAGTGTAGCATTTTTGATTGAAAGTTACAACAAGCCCTGAATCAGAGAGTTGACTCACACTAAGGAGATTGTGACATAGACCGTCCACATAAAGAACTTCAGTCTTCTTTGGCTCTCCATTGGTGAGAGCAGTATTCCCACTGCCATTAATCTTAAAAGCAACATCATTACCAAAACTCATTGTTCCATCAACCTTATTTTTAATGTTCTTCAAAAGGTCATCATTTCCCATCATATGGGAATATCATCCACTATCAAGAATCCAGGTGTTGCTTCTCTTTGTATCTTTGAGGGCTACTTCTGCAATACTGGATTTCTCGATCTTCTTCTTTTCTTTCCATGAGATATTGGATTGAGTATAGGATACTAATGGCCTTCTAATACTTTACTCCACATAATCTGATTCTTCATACCCATAATATTCTTCCAAAGGATAAAAACTGTTTGTGAGAACAACACCATCAGGAGGGTGAGAACTGGCCCGTTTCTGAGAGTTGTATGAGTTTCTCCTATCGTACCTCTGCCTGCAATACATAGCTTATATACAAAGTTAGAACAATGAAAATAGTAACCATAGAAGATATTTCTTCTATAATATGGAGGATATGAAATTGTTCTCCTTTGTTGACTTCCCAGATCTTCCCCATTCAAGTAGCTCCTTGCTTCTTCGCAATATGACATGGTATGGTCCAAATAGCCACAGAACTGACACTCGATGAGAGGAAATGTCTTTTCACTTTAATTTCTCCTCATAAATTCTTCTGTGGGATAATAGTATTATGGATCATTTTTTCATGAGGCTCTAGGATAATCTTCTTTTCTTCTTTCAGATTGAATTGGGGGTTTCTGTTTCATCACCTTAGAAGACTTTCACCCATCACCCACTTTCTGCTTGCCTTTATTTTGGTCACCCTTATTTTCAGCATTTGAAATTTTTGCCTCACAACCAATTCCACTATTTCCCATGTAGGGATGTCTTTGATCATTTAAAATCTTTTCAACTCTATTAGAGCCACGTTTTGCTCTCTCCAACAGCTCATCATCTGAGAACCTTCCAAACGGTATTTTTTCTTTGATTATTTTAAAATTGAATCTTTTTCAAGTATACTCCAAATAGTAACAACTTCCTCCTCAAGACACTCAGAATTCTTGGACTTTTCTTCTAGTTTGGAGGTCAGGTCATTGATTACCTTTTCCTTCTCTTCAATTCTCAGCTTCAGATCCACTACATCATCATTGATTTCAATTATTTTAGACTATACTTTCACCAATTCTTCCAGTCATTCAACTTCATCTTCAAGTTGATCAATATATTCAGTTGATTCTTCTTCAATTTATTTCCACTTATTTCAACTCTTACATTTAATCTTGAGCTTACTAACAGCATCCTAAAGTTGAAACTCGGGATCTGCACTAGTTTTCAACTGACTTTCTCCACCCGTATCTTCTAATTTTTCATCAGTGGCCATCATGGAAGCATGGTTCATAGTTTTAAATTCTGGTTCTTCTTCATCATAGAATTTAATATCATCATCTTCCTCTTCATAGACAAAACTATTCCTCTATATCTTCATCCAATATTTGAAGTCTCTCTTTTGGAAAAACCTTTTCTGAAGCTTCTCAATGTCTTATTCTTTTCTTTCATCATCATCAAACATTCTTTGGCACTGAGAGGCAGTGTTCCTGACTCTTCCACAATGAAAACATGCCAGAGGTAGCTTACCTTTGAATTTACCTTTTCCCTTCTTCAGCTTCTTGGTGATGTGAGAAATAATTTCCTTTTACTCTTCATCTTCATCACCACTATCTTCTGAAATTTTCAGTTTGTCCATGGCATTGAATGCCATTTCCTTTGTTACATGAGTCGTGGCATCTTTGGGTTTGACTCTCATCTCATATGCCACTATACTACTTAAAGGATCATCCAGAGATAGTTTAGATAGATCTATTTCTTCAAGGGCTGACACCATTGCATTGTACATAGGAGGAATTATTCTCAAGATTTTATTTACGATATCAATGTCTTTGATTTCTTCTCCAAGACCTCTAATTTCTCCCACAAATTTAGTAATTTGATTGAATAATGAATCTGCATTCTCATTAGGATACATATTTAGATCGTCAAACATGTTGTGTAGGACTTATAGTTTTGCTTCCGTAACTTTGATATCTCCTTAATAAATATTTTAAAGTTTATCCCACATGGACTTTTAAGAGGTGAAACTCATTACCATTAGATAGATATAATCAGAAAGGGTTGTGGTGAGAGAATTTTGTGCTTTAACATCTGCATCAAGAATTTTCTTATCGGCATCTATCATAGCGAGCCCTGTTGGATCAGTAACATGTATACCCAGGACAGTGGAAAAAAGGACTTCCATTCCAAGGGATATTAGATGAGATCTCATTCTATTATTCTAGATATGTAAATTACTTCCATCGAAGAGATGGACTCCCCTGACATTGACTTTATACTCCATGACGACAAAGGACAGATTCAACACCAGCAACATGGCTCTGATACCACTTATAGGACCCCGGGACACCCTGAGAGGGGAGGGGTGAATCAGGGTGGCAACATTTTATTTTAAAGAGTTGGATATTGTTACCACATTGGTAAGAACTTGTTAAACCTGTATGGTGAATATTATCAGAAAGTAAGCATTCACATGCAGAGATATGACACAACACTTTTTACTTGGTTCACCACTAAGGGCTACGTCCACGAAGCATACGCCGACAGATTGTCAGTCGTACAAAATTCTACTATTTTTCACTATTTGTGGATTACAATGTTTTGGGAATAGTCACTCTATCCCAGGCTCACTTTCATTACAAAGGTTCAGGGATAGATCATTGCATCCCTCAGGTAACTCCCGTTGACTCACCCTGGCTCACTGCCTTTGGTGAAGTCCCACTCAGTTTATTGACTTGAAGGTATCTTCATCATTGCAAAATAATGCATCCTCTGTTGTATGTAGATGCTCTGTTGATGTCTAACTCTCACCAATAGACTAATCTCACTTTGCACTAAAGGTATCAGGAAATCTTCCAGCTTTCATTCAGCTTCAAAAAGACCAGTGTATTTCAACCACTCCTAGTGCACTTCTCCAATCCCGGTGCGCAAGTCACTTGCGCGACACAAATTCGGCGTGCAAGTATTAGTAATCCACTTCCACGACACATCCTCCTTCAGCTCCAAATTTTTGCGACTCACCGTCTTTTACTCCCAAACCACTATGGACGTGCATCCAACAACCGGCACGCAACTTCTACCTGGGTGACCAAACTACCACTTGCACGACTTCAACACTTGTGTGATAGGAGCTCGGAAAATCTATAATTCTTTAACATCATGTAGTATCAGGAGGGGTGGTTCGCTATTTTTAGGCAAACTGGACACCCTGCGCGGTGGCACGCAATCCTTCTCTCAACGCACAGGTTCCGACACGCAACTCCAACCACCCTTGCCTCTGTCACGCTACTCACTTGCACGACCAAACCAATACATGTGCGACCATCTTTCCTTTTCCATATTTTGAAGTTCTAATCTTGAAAAACACATGGATCGCAACTTTCCAAACCTCCATGGCACTGGCGCACATGTCCTTTCTCAGCATGCAGATCACTTGCGCGACACATGTCCGACGGGCAAGTCCCTTTACCAAAAAAACATTGTTTTCCCCTTTTTTCAATTTTTCGGTCCATAAATTTGGCAAACACTGGAAAACAGTGACACCTTCAATACTGTTATCTGCTTGACCTGTATGATTAATTTGCTGACACACATTCTGATCTTCCTCTGAGGATTGACAACAAACACAAACCATGCTCCAATTCATGCATAGATGAACATGGTTCCAACAATCACCTCACAGGACAGTGTTTCTAGAACCATCTCGCATACCTGGTAGTTATAGATCCTTTTTCTCCACATTCCATTCCCGATGATGGTACGCGAGCCACTTGAAAACCATTATAGACTGGTAGAATCACATTCTTCCTTATACAATGTGATTGTGGGGGGAATTTATTCCCTTAGCGTAATTTTCAGTACCCTAGAAATGCCCCCAACAGAATGGTGTCTGTTTGAAACGAAAAGGGAACTATTCTGATGTAGAATTGGTCCTGAACTGAAATGGTTCGCGGTAGAATAGGTAGACCCTATATGAGGGGACCACACCTATATATAGGGTCCCATGTAATTTTTCTTTTACCATTTATCATGGCCAAAAGTGCTCCCAATTTTCCAGGCCTCCTTTACTCTCCTGTACTGTAATCCTTGTAGAAACCCTATTCACAAACTACTCCAGACATTCTGTGAACTGATTTCCTTTACATTTCTCCCTCTACGTATCATATTTTGGGTTCCACGAATGGGAATGTGGAATTATAAAACCTAAAACTTGGATTCCTCATGGAATAATGCTATGGAGGTTCTTTGTTCACATACCGAACATGGATCAACAAAATTAATTTAAAAAATAATTAATATGGAATTAAATTTTAATCCAAAATTTCTGAATATTAACTTAACTGAGGCTGAGGTCCATGGTTTCTTCATTCCATGAACCGTTCTATTTTCCGACCAACGGTTCACAAGCCTGCGCCTCACAATTATTTTGTGTACCATAGTTGTATGGGATGAACTGCATCCCCATACCATAGAAGTAGGTGACCTAGCTTTTGTGTGTCATACTATTCATGGAATTCTCTTTAGGTGTATTGTTTCTAGTAAAAGTATGTGGATCCCTTTGCAGACATGTTTTATTTCCTTTAGCCTTTATAGCCTTTATCCAACAATTTTTATCGGACTGAGTTATCATCGGATTCTGGATCTTTCTATGTAGGTTACAATGGTTGATTCAAAAGATGCTGAAAAATTGATGAAGGCAAGGGAAACCATGGTGAGGACTAGAGATGGTTATATTAAAACCTACATAATTACCTGAGATAGCTTTTTGACAATCTTCTTGATGCCAGAGCTTTTAGCTTACCCATTATTCGTATAGTTTCCACTTTATGCCTTTGGTCTTCCTGTCTATGTGCCTTTGTCATTTCCTGACCATGACCTGCCTTTAATCCTCTTAGAGGCACCACAAGATCATGATCATTCCAATATTTACCCAATTGGATAAGTCATTTCCTCTCCTATTCAGTAAAACCTCTTCATACTGCGAGGTTCAACATGGACCCATGGAAATTGCAGGTGCCACAATGGTTTCCCAAGAATAGACGTCTGAGAATACCCATCCATTATCAACCTCTCTAGAGAAAATCCTAGTGGATGGTGGAGAATCAAGTGGGGATTTTCGGTCAGAGGATGTTTCTCCGATGAGTGGGCATGGGAGTTCTGGGTGCATCAGACCTGTCTGGAGTCCCCCAACAATCTAAAGGCAGTGGGCTTGCACCAGACAGCCTGGGTGTCTCAATTCACAATCTTTTTTCTGGTAGAAATCCTTTTAGAATTGCTGACCCGTTGGTGTTCAAGAACTAAGACCTTTCAACTACTACATGGACAGGTGTGTATCAGTCTATGGGACATCTACAAGCTTGGAGGAATCCCTATCCTTGGAGAAATGTATGATGAGTTTATCCCGACAGTCGCCACATGGAATGATACCAATCACATGTCTTATTTGACAAAGAGCTTACTATTCATGGAAGCGGGATCACTGGGTCATCCCATGAAGGTCTGTTCCCTCATCCCAATAGAAGCGTAGATAAGGTTATTCTTACAGACGAATAGAACCAAGCCGATAGCTCACCGTAGTCGAACCCATCCCACTCACCAATCCCTCTGACCCCAGGGTCATATTGTGCCACCCTCGAAGTAGGGTGACATACTTCATGGGGATATGAGCTTTGACCAGACAGTTCTCCTGCACTTTGGATAGAAGGTTTATGTTCCATGTTTTTATGTGTATGTATCTTCCCATCCTATGATATATACACTGGGGTTCGGGCTTGTACCTTGATGATGGTGGCCATGCTGGCGGAGGGTCAACCCATTAATTTTTCCCTTCCTACCCTCGCTTGGCTTTATGAATTGTTGGGATAGATTCAGGATGGAAGGTCTCTATATCATCTCAGTAAACATTTCCAAATCCTATATGGGTGGTTGGCTAAACACTTCCCATGTTATGAATATTGTTGTACCACATGTGTTACCCATTATAACTTCCATCCTACTCCTCTCAGCATTTTTGTTGTTCGTCCTAGGGCCATGAGTGTTACCGATGTGGTTGGGCTATTGAATGACACTTCTCATTTATCATTCACACTACATCCTACTCCTCATGGATCATTGAGAGGTGACATGGGTGGTTCCTTGGATGAATGTTCATACCTCATGAATCTTCAGCACGAGATTTTCACTACTCGTGTAGACCGAGTAGTTATTTGTGTTCCATACCCCCTATCGGTTTTCCATGTAGTTTGGATGCCTTCAACGGACTACGCTGCATTCGGTTGTTCGATTAAGGGGAGAATAGAATCCCATGGTTCTCCACCAACTGTGTCTTATAATGATAAATGAAGGTGCTTCTAGGGAGATTATCATTCCTAATAAGATGAGGGGCCACCTTTCTATCACTGGAGTACACCCAACTATGGGTATATTGTTACCCTGATGGGATGCTGAAGAAAATAGTTCGGCGGGTGCAGAAACCCATGACCATTCTCGGCCCCATTATTTCCCCAACAACAACACCACACATTCCTTCTACCAAAAAAATTGCAACATCTATGCCTTCTACTTCTGTCCCTTCAGCAACCAAGAAGGATACACATCCTTCTCCTACTCTTATGGTAAGAAGGTGTTCGGTCCATCATCAAAAGCATCTGGGAGGGGTTTTATCAGTACAACCCATTTCTATGGGATTTTATTCATACTAATCCCCTCTTGAAGATATTTCCCAAGATCTACATGAGACTGGAACCGGCCATGTATTGTCGATCATCACAAAGGCTGCGGTTAGTCCTCCGCATATGGCTCCAGTGGTGGGGCCATCTGAGGGAATAGAGATTCTCACATCTTGGGTGACTTTCCTTAGGTCCCTCCCCACTCCTATGGAGATGCTTCTTGCTTACAAACATATGGAAGCATGGGAGGATTTAAGTGCTGATGTTGTGGAGAGACACCAGGAAGTGTGCAAAGAGGCATGGCACCAGCTACGTTCTCTTGCCACAGAGACACCCCTAGAAAACTTTGATAACAAGGGTTATAATTTTCAGCATTTATTTACTTAGTTTGGTTCCAGAGGCTTTCAATAGAAGAACCTTCACTTCCTTATTTACCAAATCATCATTTCCTGAGAAGACATCACCTCCTATGATGGAAACCTGGCCAGGTTCAATTCTTCCCATTATCAGGTGGCGACCTTCAGAGATATTTCAGATGAATTTGATTATCTTACAGCCAAGGAGGTAAAGGCTCATTAATTGGTGGTGACCCAAGAAGAGGAGTTGTGGGAGTGAGAAGCCCACACAACTAGGTTTAGGGAATAATTGGCCTTCACGTGTGCTAACTATGAAGTCATCTAGAAGAAGGGGTGAGACCTTAAAGTTGCCTTGGAGTGGGTGTGTTTAATGGTCAAAGCCAAAATGGATGAAAGAACTTCATTGGAACGGACCATCCACAACCCACAGCAATCACTCTCCATTCTTTTGGAAAGGGAAAATCGAGACCTATTGTAGTTCTGTCCCAAATTACGACATGTACTCTCCCTACTTTTTTTAATACTCTAGAGATGCTCTAAATAGGGGATGTTCCTCCATTTTTTCCAAACCCAATGGAAAAAATTTGGCTTTTAAACATCTCTTCTCCATCTCTTCCAGCCAACATCTTTTCAATAATGTTTATAAACCATGAATTGAAATCAGTAAACTGAAATAATCAAAACGAACTCTAATTTTTGCCTGAGACAATGATCTCATCGAGCGTAGTTCAACTATTGTTGAGGTTTAATGGAATAACACATGAAATGATATGCCTCTTTCATTATTAATACCAGACGTTTTTCCTAAGCCTGTATGGTACGGGTTTAGCGGGTATAACTTGGCTTCTACTTAGGTCTCCCCTTTGTGGGTTTCTGGCCTAACAGGCTTCATGCCTTTTCTAATGGCTCAATGTTTTTAGCAAACCGATACTGGAATTTTTCCCAGAGGTGCCTTCAATGGATTTTCCCTCTGAATAGTATGACGTCGTTTCCTTTATTTGGAATTCCATAGTCCTACTAGTAAAACTTATTGATGATTTTTTTAGTCAAAAATCTTTGATCAAACTTCACTGGGTATGGCCCTAACTCAGGGCCGTTAGCCGGGAATGTTCTAGTATCCTTCAAACATGGATTATGTATTTTTTTCTTAACCCTTGACTTGTGGACTCTAAACATGCATGAGGCTCAGGTGCCGCTTTAGGTGTATAGAGGTAATAAAGTACTCTCCTATCGAAGAATTTTTCTTTTATTGACTGTCATTTTCATGGGAAACATACGCAGTGCCACCAGAGCATGATATGCATAGTCAATCAAAGTTATCCCCAGGACACAATCCTTCCATTTCCAATGGCCTGGTGCTATTTGAAACATTTTGGATTTATTTTAATGTTTGGAGACACAATGGGGGGATGTCCCAATAAGTGTTGTTTGAGAACATTAGGAACATTCATATCGACCTTGACCAGACAATTTTTCCCGAACATGTCTTACTTGCATGAGGGATAGCTGGTCAATGGTCAGTTCAGTTAAGAATCCCCACTTTTCTTTATATCATGGGAACTTGAAAAGAAGGTGGTACACAAGCCGTCATCCAAGAGTTTTTCAAATTCAGGGTTGTGGCAAGACATGAATGTCATTTGAGTGAATGGGGGCTGGAAAGGACTATCCTTGGGATGAATTTTCCTTTGACTAATGATTGTTTTTGTGGGAGACGTATGAAAAGCTACTATGGCATGATTTGAATAGTAAATAAAAGGTGTCTGCAGGACATCGGCCTTCCATCTTCGATGGCCTTTAAGGATTATGGAGATTGGGAACTTTCTAAATATGGTGTGTGACCTTCAACCAAGGGTTCCCCCAATCACAAAAGGAGGCCTTTTAGCTGAACTTATTCAAGGAAACCCGAAAACGAGTAGTGTAACTCTTCCTTTGCATGCGGATCAAATTTATGCTTATGGATGAGATATCTTTTAGAAACCTTAAAATAGACCATAGATAAATTGGTCTTGTATGTTCCGATATATCGAGGATGTGTGAAAGGATGAAAATGTAAACCATGACCTTGAGGGACCTTGAATCATGATGGGTGGAATGGGGCTTGGATGCCATTGGGCGTACTAAGACAAGATAGTACTCTCTTGGGGACAAATTTTCCTTTGATTAATGGCCATTTTTGTGCGTGACATATGCAAAGCCACCGAGGCATGATGTGCATAGTCAATCAAAGGTTTCTATAGGACACCGGACTTCTATCTCAGATGGACTTGGAGGGTTATGGGGATTCAAGATCACTCAAATCACGGAGTTTTGAATATGGTAGGAGTTTATTCATACATATTGGTGATATTTGGGCTTCGATTTACTCATGGAATGGTGTTACTTATATAGATATAACTCATACGTAGGGTGAGGTATTCATTCTATCTTTGGGATACCCGATCATTTAACATCACATGGATAGGACATGGGGTTCCTCTCAGGGGAGGAACCATGACATTCCATTTAGGGTCATACATCTAGGACCCAAATTCTGAGGTCGTTCTACCATAAGTTTACGATGTATCTCTCACAAAAATCCCTAATCTCATGTGAGCTATGCTTGGTGTGAGAAACAACAAACTACGAGGATTATGGGTCATTACTTAGGAATAGAAAAATCAGCATTATGGGGCACTTTTGGGCTTTAACCAGCATTATGCAGTTTAACATCAAGTGGTGAGGATGATTTTGGCCTTGTAGTTTAACATTTTCCGGTGAGGATGATTTTTTGTCTTAAAGGACTTAAAATTTTTTAGGTTAATCACAATCAGGATGTTCCAGCATTTTTTATACATGAGTGATGATAAAAGGTGTAAACCATAGTCATGGGGGCTTCTTGAATCAGGAGGGATGTCTTGGGGATTCAAAGCCATTGGGTGTACTGGGATAGGAGAGGACTCTCTTAAGGATGAATTTTTCTTTGATTGATGACCATTTTTGTGGGAAAAATATACAGAGCCATAGTGGCATGATATGCATAGTCAAACAAAGGTGTCCGCAGGGCACCGACCTTACTCCCTATATGGCCTTGAATGATTATGAAGATCCATGTTTTTCCATGGTATCGAGTGTGACTAACAAGAAAGATGTGCCTGGGAATGTGAGAATACCCAGACCATGATTAACCATGATCTACTGGAGCTTCCACATAGGTCTGACCCATATGTATAGAGGGAAGCATGATCTTTAGACTTCTCATGATTGAGTGGCATGTGAGGAATCTCATAATACTGAGGACCTATCCACACATAACTCATGAAGTATTCTTAAGTTTTATTTTCATGAAATTGGACCTTTCATGGACTCCCCATATAATTCTGACCTTTGTATGGGGGGAAATGGCCCTTTTTGTTGGTGGCTGGTCCAAGATGTCGAATTTGAGAATCACTATGTATCCTATGAGAGTATAAATCATGCCACATATAGATCCAAATATTCCTACAAATGATTTCTCATTGTGTTATAGACACTTGAGGTCATTTTGGTTTTACTTGATAAGGGTTCCAGGCCTACCATATTCCCCAACGGTTTATTTACATAACATAATCCCTACCACTAATCATAATCTCACGTGAGTTATACTTGATGTGAGAAATAAGGAGTGGTCACAGAGACTCCTTCGCATGTGTGATACGAAAGAGAATATGATGGGGGAATTTTCATTTTATTTCCTAGTGGGGCTGGGCCATGATCAAGGATTAAGGCATTACTACGTATCCCACGAGGGCAGAAATTAATCCGTATGTAGTTCTGTGTGTACCTTGTACCAATTTAGCATGGTCCAAAGGGTATGGGAATTTTCATTCTACCTATCACAACATCCAAGTCTATCATGTTACCCAATAGTTGACTTTCGTAAGAGAATTTCTACCACCAATCATAAGATCATGTGAGTTATACTCGATGTGATATATATGGTGTGATAAGGGTTTCCTTATAGAATATGGGTAGATAGGGTGTGTGATGGAGGCATTTTTTTGACAGGGGCTGAGCCAAGATCAACGATCGAGGGTTCACTTCATATCCGTCAAGGGAAGGAATCAATCCATACGTAGTTCTATGAGAGATCATGGAATTTATTGTCATACAATTTGGACATTTTATGCCACATAGTTTAACATCTTATGGTGAGGACAGGAGTCAAAGTTTATCGCAATGTTTCAGGGATGAGTTCTTTACAATTTAACATCATGTGGAAAATATTATTACTCGTATATTATGGTATTAGGGTTTGGACCATGATATGGGGGCATTTTTAACACATATTTTAAGGTCGTAGAGCTTGGACCTTAGTATTTGGGGCATTCTTTTTACTCGTAGTTTAACGTTATAGAGAATGACCATTATCATGGGGGACATTTTTTTATGACTCATAGTTTAACATCATAGATCAGGGACCTTATCATGGGGGATAGTTTTTATGACTCGTAGTTTAACGTCGTAGAGGTTGGACCTTACCCTGGGCTACATTTTTTTGAATATTAGTCTAACATCGTAGATATTGGACCTTATCAGGGGGGGACATTTTTTATGAATAATAGTTTAATGTCATAGAGCTTGGACATTTTCATTGGGGACATTTTTTATGACTCATATTTTAACGTTGTTGATATTGGACCTTATCATGGGGGGAATTTTTTATGACTCATAGTTTAACATCATAGAGATTAGACATTTTCATGGGGGAAATGTTTTATGACTCATAGTTTAACTTCGTAGAGCTTGGACCTTGTCATTGGATTACATGAAGAATTTCTTTAAGAACATCGCATTTTTCATAGCTATGATGTACTGCTCATCCATCGATATCATGGTGTATGATCTATTGGAATAGACCCTATGTATGATGTATGGTCCTTCCAACTTTGGTTCTAGCTTTGGGGGATTCTTCCCTAGTATCATCGGGTTTCTGAGGACTAACACCATTTCTCCTTTGAGAAAAGATCGAAGGCGAACCTTTTTTTTGAAGGCTCGTAAACATTGATTTTGGTATATTTCCAAGTGGTGTAGAGTGTGCAGCCTTTTTTCTTCTTACTAATATAATTCATCAAACCATCTCAGGGATTGCTCATCAATGTATATTTTGTTGCAAATGTCCAAACAAAGTGATGGCACTTGAATTTCGATAAGAAACACCTCCTCTACCCTATATACTAGTGAGTACGGGGATGTCGGAGTGGTTGTGCGGGTTGTGGTCCGGTAAGCTCACAAAGCATGAAGGAGGTTGTTCGACCATGATTTCTTATCCTTATCGACCATATTTTGAAGTATGTTGGACAGATTATTTTTGAAAGACACTATCTTCCCATTGCTTGATGCGTGGTAGTGGGATGACCGACTGGCCTTGATTCCATATTCCTGGTACATCTTGTACAGCTCCATAGAGCATAAGTTGGAGTTGTTGTTTTCCTGTATCATATAAGGGACACCGAATCTAGTGATGATGTTGGCCTTCATAAAGCTGACGATGTTTTCCCACCGACTTCCTTAAGGGGTATGGCTTCAGCCCATTTAAAAAATAAGTCGGTCTCTAAGAGTATGAACTTAATTGTCTGGTTGTAGCAGGTGGATATGGTCCCACAAAAACCACCTCCCAGGCAATGAATGGCCAAGAGTACATAGCTGCATGAATCAAATCCAGGGTGCGTTGTATAAAAATAACATGAACTTGGATGGAATGGGACTTTTTAGTAAATATGGAACAATCCTGTATCATGGTGGGCTAGTAATACCCAAGCCTCCATATTTTTTGAGAGAGATTGGCTACTAACTGGTGTGCTTCACAAGCTCTAGTGTGTACTTCATTCATAAAGGCAGTAGTCTCTTCTCCATCAAAGCACCTAATAAGGACTCCATCAAGGCCTCTTTTCTAGAGAAGCAACTATTGGTTTCACATATTTTATAGGGTAAAGTTGATATCCCATCTTCAGATCTTCTCCCTTTCATCCCTAATTGGTGGGAGTTCCCCGTTTCGAAGGTAATTTGTAATGGCTGTCATCAAACCAGTGATATGACCATAAGGCTTAGTAATGAGGATAATTTCATCAATTTCCTCTATATTTTTCTAGACTAATGACAAGACCATATGACAGTGAGCAATGCTAATGACTGTTTCATCCTGGTCGAGACCGGCCAAGGCTGTGGCTGCATGTTCTTAAGCATCGTCTTCAACATTATGTGACCAGGGGACATGAGTTAATGTTGGTTCTCATGGTAATTCTTCCATCAGTTCTTGAACATGGTTTATCAAGGAAAACAACACTTCTTTCTTGATAGCATAGTTATTGTTGACCTATTTTATGACTAGCTCTGAATCAATCTTTATTCTTAGGTGTTTGGCTTGCACTCGGAGTTCCAATTCTAGGCCTGCAATAAGGGATTGATATTCCGCTTCATTGTTCATACATCCCTCCAAAAGAAGGAATGTGTAAGACAAGGTGGCCTTTTAGGGATACGAGTACGATTCCCCAACCCACATTGATGAGCTTGGAATCCTCCATCCTTTTCCCTATCGGGCTTCGAGAAGCACTGTCGAAGTACATTTCCCACATCTGGGGGTTCTCGTAAACGGAAAAAACTTCTTCATCTAGAAGTTTAGCATCCAATGGTTCTTTTTCTTCCAAGGGGTGCATGGTCAAGAAGTCTGATAATTCTTGGCCTTTGATGGCCTTCTAGGGAACATACCATATGTCAAACTATTGTAGGATGACCACCCATCATGATTGGAACCCATTTAACATGAGAAGGTTGAGGATATATTTGAGTGGGTTGCAGAAGAAGACCAGGTGGACCTCATGGTGCTGTAGGTAATTCTTGAGCTTCTGAACTATGATTCTTAGGGCTAGATAGTTCTTTTCAATCTTCTAATACCGAGTTCCGGCATCGATCATTTCCCAGCTTAGGTAGTAGAGGCTTTTCTCTCTATCGGAATCATTTTTCTATGCAAGGAAGGCACCTAATGACCGTTTGAGGGAACTTATGTATAAAATTAGTAGTCTGTCCTCAACTGGAAGCTTGAGAACCAACGGTCTTAAGAGATATCATTTGATGTTGTCAAACAATTCTTGACAATTGTTATCCCATACATAGGTAACTCTTTTCTTCAAGAGTTTGGTGAAAGGTAAACATTTACCTACTATGTTTTTATGAAGTGTTGAATGTAGGCGAGGTGCCCTTGGAGACCTCTCAACTTGGTGAGTTTGTGAGGTGGGTACATTCCAAGAATGGCTTTCATCTTCTTAGGGTTGACTTCAATGCCAAAATGGCGTACAACGAAGCCGACAAATTTTTCCGAGGTAATTCAAAAGGCTCATTTTAAGGGATTCATCTTTAAAATGTGTTGTCACAATTTGTTGAAGACAGTTTCAAGGCCATCTAGGTGGTTTGAACAC
Organism: Viscum album; assembly: GCA_963277665.1. Taxonomy (NCBI): domain Eukaryota; kingdom Viridiplantae; phylum Streptophyta; class Magnoliopsida; order Santalales; family Viscaceae; genus Viscum; species Viscum album. The sequence continues at coordinate 608,827,179 of OY728135.1, read as the reverse complement.
TTTCATGATTTAACCACCTGGTCATCGACATAATACTTGATGTATTTTCCATAAAATGGATTGAAGATGTGATGCATGGCGTGCTTCTATGTGGTGAAAACAGTATTTAGACCAAGGTAATCACATTATAATAGAACACACTCCGAGGGACCCTAAATGTGGTAGATTCTTCATCTCTTTGGGCCACCCAGATTTGATTGTATCCAGAATAGTTTTCCATGAAGGAGAGGGCTTTGAATATAGCTGTTTCATCGATCAATAATTCTATGATCGGGACCGGGAAGTCTTCTTTCAGGAAATGCTGATTAAGGTTACTGAACTTAATGAATATTCTAATATACACATTCTTTTTTTGATAGGGACTATGTTTTCCAGCTAGATCGGATATTGGACCTCCCGTTTGAAGTATGGTTTTATCAGCTTGTCAAATTCAGCCTCTATTTTGGTAGAATCTATTGGGTGGGTCCTTCTAACTGCCTGTTTATAGCCCCAATGATCTTATGGAAATCCCAAATGGTGGGTGGAAACTTTAGTATTGAGGCCTGGAATATCTGTGTAATTCTAGTAAAACACATTTGATTCTTCTTTAGGAAGGATTTGTATGTCTCCCATTCCTCAACAAGCATGGCCACAATGATAAGAGTGGGTCGTGGGTTGTTTTTAGTGACCATATTTATCTACCTATGTTCATTGATTGTGGTGGAAACTCCTTCTCCAAATGCAGGAGGGGAACCTTTGAGGTATTATTCCTCTTCTTCTTCTTCTTCTTCTTTATCATCTTCATCGTCTTCCTCTTCTAATGAAGAAAATGATTTTTGAGATTACTTCTCTAATATTGGGGGTGAAATCGCCTTTTGCCGTATTGTGTAAGGCAAGGGATGTTTGATGTCCCAAGGATGGGATGAGAGCATCTTTGATAGGGATTTTCTAACAACATGGGAGTCATCCTGCTCTTCCATGTCTTTGGACTTGGTGGTTGTAACAGGGACCATGTAGAAAATTTAGTATGTATCCGGACTTGTACTTACACATTTATCATGGTTGATGGGTAGTACGTACTCCTCCCCAAGATAATGGAAGGGGTTGGAGGGAGTCGTCTCCAATCCATATAGGGCATTTATCCAATCAACTTCGTCATCTAAAAGATGTTTTTCTTTTGACTCATAGAACCCTACGTTGATATAGTGTGATTTGAAAATTTCAAATGAGGATTTATCAGTGTGAAATATACAGCTTTTCCCATTAGTGAAATATTTGATGCAATGATAGAATGAGGATGTAATTGTAGTGTGTTTATGCATCAAAGGCCTCCCTAACAAGACGTTGAAGGTCATACTTTTCCACACCACCCGACATTTAGAATTTGATATGAGATCCCTAAGCCATGTTTTAGACGTCATTTGTCCTAATGGTTTCTACACACTTATTCCATATCCCATTAGAGTTGTAGTGAAGGGTGTCAAGATGTCTTTATCATATCTCCGTCGAAGAAGTGTTCGTAGTGGGAGGAGGTAAAATCTATAGCCGCTGTTGATGAAGATCCTCTGAAAAACAATTCCATTTATCTTTTCGTACAAATAAAAGGGTTTGATGTTCCTTTGCATGATGGAGTCTTCATCCCTAACTGTGAAGGAGGTGATGGAATGACATTATTCGGGACGAGTCTATGTTTGGTAGACTTCAGCTGCTTCTACAATAGCGTTGAACTCTTGGGGACTTAGTAAGGCCTCGATGAGTGCCTTCCTAAGATCTGTGGACAAACTCAACGTGTCCAGGATTGACATCATTGTTGGTACTGAAGCCATCTGCTTTAAAATTTCATTCTTCTGCTATAAAGTTCGGTGCTTCTTAGCTCAGGGTTTCTCATTTATAGTCATTTTAGGGGTTTCATCATTGGAAGTAGATGGTTTGGCCTCTATAGTAGGGGTTGGTGGTGTTGTAGTTCTTTCTATGTTGGGTCAAACTTGTCTCGCTGTATACCATGGGTAGTTCAGTACTTTTTCTTCCCTCGATTGATAGTCCAGGATAACTAGGCTTGGATTTCCTCCGATGGGGGAGAATGAGTATTCCAGTTACTATTCTATCTTTCATAGGGTCCTTCTGTGAGTTTCCATGATGTTAACGGTTTGACTTTTGGCATGGCTTGGATTATGACTCCTTCCACAATCATGCCTTCTAGGAAACCTCCGGCCTCTACGGCCTCTTCCTCCAGCTATCTAGTTGGGCGCAAGGAATTTGGGTTTGTGGGCAAAGTCTTCATCAGAGAAGGGGTCCATCAAGTGGATGAAATTAATAGAGCCGAAGATCAGTTCTTGATCTAATATTCATCCATTCTGATTGTCTCCTTCTAATGGTGTTGTTTGGCAGGGAGGTTTCCATTGTACCATTTGATGGGGCGGTGACCGTTGTACCATTTGGCGGGGTGGTGCCCGTTAAACCAAGACTATTGGCATGAAGTCCAAAAGCTTCATCATTGAAATAATCTTTCCGGTCATCTCATCTTATGGATATTTCTTTTTTCCCTTATGGCCTTTAGAGGATCGTAGGGAAGAAGAGAAAATTTGTGTTGTATTGGGAGAATTTGGGGGCGCAGTTGGTTTTTTCAATGTGCCTGGAGGATGACATGGAATCTGTTGATGGCCTTCAAAGTCATCTAGTTGTCAAACTTTTTATACTTATAACTAGAGACTACTTTCCACTCTTCTTCCACTCTTGAGTCGGAGGTGGAAACATATGCTACTTGTGCAGGTGGCGGGCCCAACTTGACTTTCCTAGAATCCACCATCATTTATAGGAGATACATGAAAAAAAGCATTCATGGATGGTGTTTCCTTGTATCTGGTGATACGGATTATATTTTGGATGGTCTTCAAGACCCACTTCATTGTCTCTCTTTGGCTCTGGTAGCCGGAGCAGATTGCAAATCATTGAGGCTATGAAATAAGTGCAGACCTGGTCATCTCAGAATGAATAAAATTTATTTTTTTGTTCTTCGAACTGATTTCTTTTAAAACTATGTGGCTCATCTTTCTGAGGTGGGGGTGGTTGTTGACATCCAGGGGGGCCCGCATGGTTCGGTGGGGTCCTCGCAACTAGAGTTGGTGTCAGGGGTGGCTTAAGCATGACATAAGCCACTTCATCGTTTCCCATTATTTTCCTAGGGTCTGATGGGGCAACTCGGGACTTAATATTGGTCCTTTTAAAGTAGTTTTCTATCATTTGGGAAATGGAATAGAAGTCTCTAAACCCACTGGTGTACTTTACCAAGATGAGCGGCATTCACAATTCATCACTAAGGTTATCGATGCATGTGGGGAGCATCTCATCTTGGGGAAGTGTCTGGTTCTGGGAATATGTTATGGATTTCCATCTGAAAATGATGTCTGAGACTCACTATTTCGCTCTCTAATGGGAGTTCATGAGATCATTGAACATCATCTTGGGAAGCATCAAACTGAACTGGAAGAGAAACTATCATCGGAGGTCCTCCCAGCTGATAATTGAATTATCTGGAAGGCCGGTATACCATGTGAAACTCTATCCCTACTGGTTTCATATGAAGCATTTCAGTTTTACAACTTCTTTCTTCTCTGGAGTGCCCATCACGGGGTCATAGTAAAAGGCATAGTGCATTAAATTCTTTTCTCGGTCCCCTAAGCCATTGAATACTTGGAATACAAGGTTTTTTGAAGTTTGGTGGTGGAAGAACATTTCTCACCCACTTAGGGTAGGGTTTGTGCTCTCCTGTCGGGCTTGATCTTGAGCTAGTGCAGTAGGGGCCATGATTGGGTGTGTCGGCGCAATTGGAATTTGGCATGGATAACTAGCTGGGGGCATCATTTGTGGGTTTTCCTAGATATATTCATGCTACCTTCCCAGTGGGGGGAAGTCTTGATGTTCTTCCCGATCCAGGTTTAATGGTCCTCTGATATTATCTTCATTCACCGGAATGAGTGGTTGTGGCATGGGAACTTCTTTTGGGAGTACCTACAGACGTTTCGCGGTGGGAACACATCTAGAAAGATAACTCTTTCGATGTATCTTAGCATTAATTCGTTTGAGCTCTTTAATTTCTTCCTCCTTCTTGGTGAACCTTTCCTTGAGGGATAAGGATTCATTCTCATGGGGAGGGGGAGGGGGGTCATAGACGACCTTGGATTTATTTTTCTCCTTGTTGGAGTCTCGTAGGGGATGTAATGTGAGATTGACTAAGGGAGCACCTATATTTTGGACCACCATCTAGTTCTATGTATGCACACCATCAGGCATAGTGTGGGATGCCTCTAGGATGGAACCATCTTCTTTTGCATCCTCTCCCACTATGTTATCTCTTGTGAGATCCATTAGGTTGACGTTTACCACGTTCACTGAGGCATACCACATTGGGGGTGGTGTATCCAGTACTTAATGGTAATAAGGCTTCATGCGCCCTTTATTAGACCTTCTCCTTCTATTATACAGTATTCTTCAAGCCTCTTAATAATGATTGAACTAAAGGGAGCACTGGTCAGACCTCATAATGTGCCTTTGTCTCTGAGGGTGTGAGCCGTGAGGAGGGGGGAATGGGTAACTCCTCTGTCCATCGTTCTTCCTAGACAGTGGAAAACAGATGTCCGTTGTGTGGGGATTTGAGTTAAAAATTCCCCTCCAGCCCTACAGGCTTTGGTTGTTCAAGTTCTTCTATCAATGCACTACGGCCTGTATTTGTTGGCCTTATGGGGGAATTTTGATTTAAAAATGCCCCCAACCCTGTGGGCTGTGGTTTTCCTGTATCCTAGCGGTATCCATTTCTATTGTCACCTTTTCAATTTCATGTACTTACATATGAGTGTAAGCTGAGTGTGGAATAGGGCCTACATAGAGCCTATGGTCTTTCAAAGGAATAATCACTGCTTGCTGGTTGGATTCCCTTTGATGGGAATCCTGCTAGATGTTCTTAGTCCCCTAACTCATATTTTTTTTATGGCTTGATCTTTTTGTCCCGGACGCTTTTGAGGCATACCTCAGGCTGGTTTTTGTTGAGTATCCCATCTTTCTTGAGTAGGGATTTCAGTTGAGTGTTTCCTATGGGTGATGAAAATGCAGGATTTCATTCCCACTAGGACCTACTGTATGGGATGTGGGGTGAAGTGTAGAGTTCCATGTTCTCCCCACAAATGAATGTGAACTCCATCTGGGACATTTCCAATGAGGTGACAAAATTAATGCAGTGTGTGGAGGAAATCCAGTTCAAGGTTTTTCGTCCACCTTTCTGATTGTGGTGCCTTGCGGATAGGAGGGATTCCATGTCGATTAGACAGAGAAGCTCCCCTATCTTGCGGACATGGTCTGCATACCCTTCATTGGGAAGGAATTTTTCTTTTATCTTTCAAATATTTGTCAATATATTGAGGTGAATGTCATTTGTGCATTCCCTGAACAATTCTCCTGGTATGTCAAAATGAGAAGTGGTCGTTGGCCAATGCATCACCAGTATATTATCCCAAGTTAGTTTTCTTCTCACAAGCAACATATCATGATGTTGTTATTTCAGAGGCCCCCCTACTTGATATGCCCAGTATGACTTCTTCTTTATAATTTCATTCAAGAAATTGGGCTGCTGGGAGCCTTATTTATTTGAGGATGCTGCAGGGGCGGCTTAGAAAATGAGCATGGCCTAGGCCATACTCTAGTTGAGAAAGAATATCACTCATTATAGATGGAGTGACCGATGTTTCTGACACCTTTCTGAGAACCTCAGCATGAGAGGCATTTCTCATATTCATTATAGTAAGGGGAGGACCTTCTCACCAGTATGAATTTTGATTACAAGGAGGACCTCTATAGTTGGTGCTACAATGGCGATGGCTACTATTTAAACATGATGCCCAGCCGTAGGAATTTTCTTGACAACGTATACCCTGAGTTGGACCTTCAAGACAGGATGTAGAAAGGATAGGACCTTTTTACTTCTTGATATCACTATGGGGAGGGCCTTCACAACAACTATCATTGAAGGGATGTCCTTTGCAATGATGGTCACCATGGAGAGGTCTACCATCATGACTTGATACCTGGCTCTAGGGAGAATTTCTATAGTACACAACTTGGGGAGGGCCTTCAGGATGTAATGAAATGAGGGGAGGAACTTTTTGTTTCTTGGAGTTACTGTGGGTAGGACCTTAAGAGTAATTTCCATTATGGGGAGGTCCTTCACAATGAACACCATCATGGAGAGGACTACCCTTATGATTTGATGTTCAACTATAGGGAGAAGTATATCTACATTGTATACCCAAGGGTGGACCATTACGGAGGATAACAACAAGGGGAGGAACTTCTTGCTGTCTAATCTTTAGGTCTAGGGGAGGGTTACCCCGATGTACATCAGGAGATAAGATCTCGTGATTGATCATTCATGACCCATGGAGTAAGCCCCCGTGGGTGCTCTATGGAGGACCTTCAGAGATGCTGGCAGCGAAATTATGGGGAGGACCTTCTCAACTGCTACTGCCACTTCCATAATTTGGTAATGGAATGATAGGGTCTTGATCCTTTTTCGATATAGGTTTGAGGGAATCAAGAACCCCATCTTTCATTAGAGCAGGATCATGTATGTGATCTTCATTTTCTGGTTACCTTTGGCGCCTATCATTTTTGGGTGCTCTCTTGTAGGTAACCGGGGCCATCAACTATTGGTAATGGATTTTATATATGGGTCCCTATTTTTTTGGGTCTTGTTATTTCATCGGGATATGTTGACAGACATCTTGAGTTTTGGTAGGTATATATTCCTTCCCTAGAGCGGCCACCATGTAAGACCAACGTCCCCTAGTTGAAACAAGTATTTGTTCCCAATATGGTTGTCTGTATGTCGTCGGATATGGTCATCAACCCTCTAGCACTAGAGTAGGGATGCATAAATGCTCCAGAGTGACAAGATCAATTTTCAATTTAGTCATTCCATTCGAGTTAATCGGGTCGTCGGCCCGATTTCTCACCTTCTCCATTCATGCAATGATGTCTTGGCATGTTTGGAGTGTAACATCCCAAGTAAGTAATGAATAATAGATATTTTTATCTATGTCTATTAGTGAATTAGATAGTGATTTAGAGGCTTAAAATGAGAATAAATCCAATCTTAAGCATGGAATACACTAATATTTTTAAAAGATTGTTTTACTGCCTTTTGATGGAAACCCATTTTTAAATCTATCTTTTGACAATTTTATAAGCTATTTTTTTCAAAATAAACTTATTCTTTATGATTGGGACATCAAAATTTACTTTGTGTGAATTTTTGGTATTTTTCCGATAAAGTTCATTTTTTAATGAATAGTGAAAAATGTTGTATTTTAATTCAAAACCTCTTTTTAATCTAATTTATTTATATGATTAGATTATCTTTTGAATTGGTTTTGAAGTTAAATTAGAATATATTTTTACCATTTAATCCAATGTTGGTCATTGGAATCAATTTCACTTTGAAATTGGACTTAAACTGGTGTCAATCTTTTGATACTTATTGTTTCATAAAAACATGTTATTTGTCATCACAGCGGGAATTAATTATTAAATTAATTAATGTAACTTATATGATTTGAATTTTGTAAAATATACATCATATTTGAATTCATAATATAAAATATAGCTTAGGGTGAAGTTTTGGTATTTTTCTAAAAAACTTCAATTTTTGATGAATAGTGAAACAACTAAGTGGTAGTTAAAGAAACTGATTTTTCGTTTAAATGAAACTTTGCCACTTCTGTGATTTGATTTTCAAAAATCTGGCATACATGGTTTTCATTAAGAAGTAAAATGTGGTTCAATGAGATTAAAATATTTTTTTGGTGAATAGTAACTTTTAAGTTTTTAATCGCAATTAGAGGTAATTAGTGTAATTTAAGGTAAAAATGATATTATAATAAAATGAAAATACCTAGACACATGTCCTACCCTAATTGGATGTGTCATGGATGACCACGACAAGCCATGGGTCAACTTGGGGACCCCATGGAGCCACTTTGGTATGAAAATGACATTATTATCTTTTTATTTAATGTTAAAATAAAAATGACACAAACATGAGTTGTTTTACTAAATAAATTTTTAAATGAAGTTATAAAAGTTAGATTTTTGACTATAAATATTCATTAGAAATCTAAAAATATTTCCTACATCATGATATTTTTTTTATAATTTTTATACCTTAAATAAATTAAACTATTTATGACATCATGATGATGCAGCGATTACCTCATTAATAAAGGATTTAAATAAAATGAAAAGATAATGTAAAATCAATGACCTAAACATGTAAAAAACCTATTGGATGGGTGTATTTCGAACCCTTATCACCTTACCCTCAAATTATATCAATGTGGGACCTTTTGAATCCGAAACTCATTTTAAAATAAAGTAACATTTCTTTACTTTCCAAGAGTGCCCCTGCTCTCCTCTTATAAAAGGCCCCCACCTCTACCTCTTTACCCACACTTCCAAAGCCTTTGGCTCGGCCAACCCCGGCCAATTTTGTCTCTCCACTTCCCTCTCTTATTCTTTGAAGCCTCACTTTGGGCAGAAGTCTTCCCAAGGAAGCCTTTGAGCTCAAACCAAAGAGAGTTACCCGATTTTATGGTAATGTATTCACTTGTGTTATTTTGTTTTATTTTGCTTCTCCAACCACCTAAACTCTTTATATTCATTTCTTTTGTAACAACAAAAGTATCTTCCATATACTAGGATGTTTTTATAAGAAGGATTCGAGCTACACTTGCACACACCTACATCTAATGGTTAAAACACATACTGTTTCCGTGGATGGCGAATTTCTGCCTCCCGAAACGATGATTGTTCAACATTATTTTAACACCTTCAAAGGTGGCCATTAAGATGAAACTATATTTATATATGATATATAATATGTTTATGTTTTCCTTAAGATTCTTTATTTTTCATTTTGGGCATACCTTTATGGTTTCCATTATGGGTAAACGTGATATCTTCATTTAAGGAAGTGCGGACTACCGCCCCCTCAAAGTGATTTGAATCGTTAATACCATATGTGGGACGTATAAAGGATGGAGTTATGATATTATATATTATATTACACTGTAATTATAATATACCTTTATATCCTTATGATTCCATTTCATAAAATACGAAATAGAAATGGAAGCAGCGTTCATGCATACGTACGGCTTACCGTCTCCATGAACGGTGCATTTCATTTCTTACCTCTAAATGTTATGTAATATTATAAATGCATGCATTTACTGGATATATATGATATATATGATATCTACATCATGAATACCATTCTGGATATAATGGATACATGAACAACTTGTATTTATAAAGGGTTTATTTCTTACTCAAGTACCAATGATCGTTAAAACGGCCGTTATTAACTTAAATAATTAAGTAGTGTTCATGACATGGAAATAAGTGATATAAAAGGAATAATGAACTTGAAAAAGGTTCTTAAACAAGTAGAAATTAACTCAATTTTATTATTCAGGAGATTAAATAATGACTGAGTGAAGTCAGACCCGAGGTATGGGACTTCGTCTCAATCTCCTTTCATTGAGGCATATTTTTGTTAAATACACAACCTTATTTTATACGGTGTATAAACCCTTTGAATTTTACATTTATTCAAAAGGAATCTTTTTTATACGAAGTGTTTACTAAATGACAAAAGGGAATGTTTGTGTCGTACGTATGCAGCGACAACGACTTCTCCACCGTCGTGACCATTTTTTGAGTTTCGGCTTCCTCTACAAGACATACCATTTTTTAAAAGAAAAATAAATACCATGTTTTACTTTTCTATTATTTTGGTATTGAAAATGGTTTTCATAATGTTTTTATATCAATGTGTTTTATTTATATCTTGTGATTGAAAGGGGGAAATGTTATGTTTCCTTTATGCATGTTTTATGTGATACGATTATGTTGAGGTTCTTGGGAATTATTATGAAGACGGGTGGTTCCATGATAAACTAAGGTCGGGTGAGCCCGATATAGCTCTCCAATGCATTGGGTAATGCAAAGGAGTGAAACGTTAAGGTTTCTCCGAAGAGATTTAGGGAATATACTATGATGGATATTCCAAACGTAACCAAGAGGGTTACTCCCTACGTAAGAATGTTATGAATGCCTCAAGTTACCTTTATGTCTTATGATTTCTATGATTTATTTATGATTTGATGAGGTATGTTAAAGTGAATATGTTTTATGGGTAAAGTATGATTTCATTCTTATGTATATATGAACTCATGTTTCCTTTCCATATTTTTATAACCCTTACTGAGCATTTTATGCTCATCCCAAGTTTTTTTTTTGAAATGTTTTTCACAGGACAAGGGAAGGGTACATGATATGATTATAGTGTAACGAAGTGTCAAGAAAGAATCCATGTTTTATTTTAAATATGTTTCCGTTGATGGAAAAAATGAATATTGTCTTTTATGTAACCACTTTTCTTAAATGTGGAATGTAATACATGTTTTATGATCTAATTCTCTAAAACTCTAAACCTAAAAAGATCCTCAAAATGTATTCTTGAAATATCTCAAGATTAAGTAATGTTTAAGGTCGGGGCCTTATAGTTGGTATCAGAGGTCAGTTTAGATAACTTTAGGAGTTAGAATTATATTAATTGATTATCCAAAAATATTTTTTTAAATGATATATAATTTGAAGATTACCATGTTGCTTCATCTAAGACATGTTTTTTCAGAATGGTTTTCCGCAGAGGAAATAGGGAAGCAGTGCTAGGAAGGCATACAGAAGGAAATAACCTTCCGAATCAGCATCCTGAGATGGTCGGAATTGGAACTGAATAGTTTGTTGCAGTAATGGCGTAGTTGACTCAAGCAATAAATGGTGGTGGCATCCATGCACGAGATCAGTTAGATCAACCGTAGAGGAACATGTCAGTGGTTGAACATTTCATGAGGCAACATCCCCCATCATTCAGAGGATCATCTGACCCTGTGTTAGCTGAAGGGTGGATTAAAGCAATGGAGATGATTTTAGATGTCATGGGGTGTTCAGACAATCAAAAGTTTAGTCTTGCTATTTACCGTATGGAGGCTGAGGCAGATCAGTGGTGGTCGATGGTTAAAAATATCAGGGACACTGATGAGATTGATACTCTCGACTGGGATGAATTTAAAGGTATGTTACTTGAGAAGTATTTTCCTAAGGCAGTTCGACTTTGGATGGAAAAACAATTCCTAGAATTGAGGCAAGAGGAAGACTCAGTGGCTGCCTATGAAGGGAGGTTCACTCGATTGGCAAGGTATGCTCCAAATTTTATCCGAGACCTTGATAGTAAAATCAATCGTTTTTACTCAGGGTTAAAACCAAAATATCGAAGGGATTTAGCTTATCATTAGTTCAAAAGTTATGAAAAGCTTGTTCGATGTGCTGAGAAGGTGGAAATGGAGTTTGTCGATGATCAAGTGTCCTATAACAACCAACAGAAGAAGAGACCGAGGTGGCAGGAGAAAGGAAAGAATTCTTCAAAAAATACTGATGGTAAGAAAACTAAGTTTCCAATTTGTGATAAATGTGGTAAAAGGCATGCTGTGGAATGCCTTCTGAATTCTGGAAAGTGCTACCGATGTGGTAAGATGGGACATAAGGCTCGTGATTGCACTGAAAAAGATCAAGGTGAAGGTAAGACCAAATTTGATTTACAGTTAGTGAAATGTTTTAAGTGAAATGAGATGGGTCACTATGCAAACGAGTGTCTGACAAAGAGCTCGAGTGATGGGAAGCAGTTAGACTATAAGCAGAAAGGGGTGGTGAAATCCTTTGCAACTACTTCAGCAGATGTTGGGCCATCAAATGAAGTTGTATCAGGTACTTTGTTTTTTCAGATTATGACAGTGTGTTGTTTGATTCGGGGTCTACACATTCTTTAATCTCTGAAACCTTTTCTAGTAAAATGGGAATACCATCTCAAGAAATGACTCCTGAACTTTTGGTAAAAACACCTGGGGGAAATGTTGAGGCAAAAAAAAATTATAAGAATCTTCCTATCCTTATCTGTGGAAAGAACCTACTTGAAAACCTTATTGTTCTACCTCTAGTAGAGTTTGATGTTATCCTGGGTATGGATTGGCTCTCTATTTACCATGCTAAGATTGACTGTAGAGCTAAAGAAGTTTCTTTTCAGAAAGACTTTCAGTTTGTGTACAAGAATGAACCCTTACTGGTGATAACATATCAAGAGGCCGAGAAACTTGTAAAAGCTTGAAATGAATGTTACCTTGCACACATTGTTGAAAATAAAGGAACTATTCAGATTAATGATGTGCCAGTGGTAAATGAGTATCCTGATGTTTTTGCTGATGAGTTTCCTGGAATAATACCAGATCGGGAAGTTGAATTTACTGTAGACTTAGTTCCTGATGCTAAGACAATTTCAAGACCCCCTTATCTAATGGCTCAAATTGAACTTTTAGAGTTGAAGGAGAAATTACAAGATTTATTAGAGAAAGGTTTCATTCTACCTAGCACATCACCATGGGGTGCTCCTGTTTTATTTGTTAAAAAGAAAGATGGTTCTATGAGACTTTGCATTGATTATAGAGACTTGAATAACATCATTGTTAAGAACAAATATTCTTTGCCTCATATCGATGATTTGTTTGATCAGCTCCAGGGAGCTCAGTTTTTTTCAAATATTGACCTGAGATCAGGGTACCATCAGCTGAAGGTAAAGGAGGAAGATGTTCCGAAGACTGCGTTTCGTACAAGATATGTCCATTATGAATTTTTAGTAATGCCTTTTGGGATAACCAATTCACCTGCTATATTCATGGACTTAATGAATAGAATTTTCCATGAGTTCTTGGATAAGTTTGTGGTGGGTTTTCATTGATGATATATTGGTGTTTTCTAAAAGTAAAGAGGAGCATGAAAGACATTTAAGGGTTATTTTTCAAACCTTAAAAGAAAAGAAATTGTATGGGAAATTCAGCAAGTGTGAGTTTTGGTTGCAAAAAAATTCTTTCCTTGGTCACATTGTTTCTAAAGATGGGATAACTGTTGATCCTACAAAAAAAAGGTTGTTGAAGAATGGCCAAGACCAAAAAATGTAACAGAGATTCGTAGATTCCTTTGTTTGGAAGGCTATTACCGAAGGTTTGTTAGAAATTTTTCACGGTTATCTAGTCCAATGACTAAGCTAACTCGGAAGGGTGTTAAGTTTATCTGGAAAAAGGAATGTGATGATTGTTTTCAGGAGTTGAAAAGAAGATTGGTGAATGCTCCAGTTTTGGCACTTCCTTCCAGGAATGGTGAGTTTGTTATATACAATGATGCTTCATTGAAAGGACTTGGTTGCGTCCTAATGCAGAATGATCAGGTAATTGCTTATGCTTCATGACAGTTGAAAACTCATGAGGTAAATTACCCTACACATGATTTGGAATTAGCTGCTGTTGTTTTCGCTTTAAAAATTTGGAGGCATCATTTGTATGGAGTAAAGTGTGAAATATATACCGATCACAAAATTTTAAAGTATATATTCACTAAGAAAGAGTTAAACATGAGACAGAGGAGATGGCTAGAATTAATCAAGGATTATGATTGTACAATTCATTACCATCCAGGAAAAGAAAATAAAGTGGCTGATGATTTGAGTCAAAAAATTAATGCTTCATTAGCAATTTTGCATTTGGAACGTGATCCTTTGGTTAAGGATTTGATGAACTTTTCCATAGAAGTTGTTGGTGCAGGATGTTCTCCTGTTTTGTTTCAGGTATCAGTGAAATATTCTCTATCAGACAGAATCAAGCAAGCATAGAAGAAAGACAGTGAGTTGCAGAAAAAGGTAGAGATGGTTCAGAAAGGTGAGTTACCTGAATTCAACCTTGATAATGATTGCGTTTTGAGATTTGGGAAGAGATTGTGTGTGCCTTTTGATTCACAGTTGAAGAGATAGTTGTTATGTGAAGCTCATAGTTCTCCGTTTTCAGTTCATCCTGACAGTACTAAGATGTACAGAGATCTGCGGGAGTATTACTGGTGGGATGGAATGAAAAGAGATATTGCTGATTTTACTATGAAGTGTTTGACATGTCAATATGTTAAAGCAGAGTGGCAGTTACCGAAAGGGATGCTTCAGCCTTTACCAGTGCCAGAGTGGAAATGGGAGAATATATCCATCGACTTTGTTGTGGGATTACCGAAGAAATCTCGAGGTAATAATGCAATCTGGGTTATTGTTGATCGCTTGACTAAATCTTCTCACTTCCTTCCTATTCGAGATACTTTCTCTCTAGATCAACTTTATCGATTGTACCTTAAAGAGATAGTCAGGTTGCATGAAGTTCCTCTATCCATTGTATCCGATCGTGATCCCAGGTTTACTTCTAACTTTTGGAAAGGCCTTCAGAAGTCGTTGGGTACTGAATTAAATTTTGGTACAGCTTTTCATCCTCAATCAGATGTACAGTCAGAACGAACAATTCAGACATTGGAGGATATGCTATGTTCTTTCTCTATGGATTATCAGGGAAGTTGGGACCAACATCTTTCTTTGGTTGAATTTTCATATAATAACAGTTTTCATTCCAGTATACAGATAGAACCATTTGAGGTGTTATATGGGAAGCGGTGTCGAACTCGAGCTTTTTGGGATAAAGTGGGTGAAGAAATGCGGATGGGACCAGAATTGGTAGAAGAGTTGGCAGAAAAAGTTCAGCTGATACAGAAACACATGAGAACATCTCAGAGCAGGCAGAAGAGTAATGTGGACAACAGGAGGAAGGATCTATCTTTTGAGTTAGGTGATCATGTTTTTCTAAATGTCTCACCATGGAATAGTGTGATGCGATTTGGTAAGAAAGGGAAGCTGAGTCCAAGGTTCATTGGACCATATGAAATTCTGGAGAGAGTTGGATCAGTTGCATACAGGGGGGATTTACCTCCGATTTTATCTCAGGTACACAATTGTTTTCATGTTTCGATGCTGAGAAGGTACATGCCAGATCCATCTCATGTTTTGAGTCCAGAGGTAGTTCAGCTGGAAGAGAACCTATCTTATGAGGAATAACCGGTCCTGATTCTTGACCACAGGGAGCAAGTGTTATGGAATAAGGTGATTAATCATGTAAAGGTTTTGTGGAAAAACCACATGATGGAAGAGGCAACATGGGAATCTGAAAATGCAATGAGGGATAAGTACCCTCATTTATTCGATAAGTAAATAAATTGCGGCGACGCAATTTTCTATAGGGGGAAGGATGTAACATCTCAAGTAAGTAATGAATAATAGATATTTTTATGTATGTCTATTAGTGAATTAGATACTGTTTTATAGGCATAAAATGAGAATAAATCCAATCTTAAGCATGGAATACACTAATATTTTTAAAAAATTGTTTTACTGCCTTTTGATGGAAAACTATTTCTAAATCTATATTTTAACAATTTTATAAGTTATCTTTTTCAAAATAAACTTATTCTTTATGATTGGGACATCAAAATTTACTTTGTGTGAATTTTTGGTATTTTTCCGATAAAGTTCATTTTTTAATGAATAGTGAAAAATGTTGTAGTTTAATTCAAAACCTCTTTTTAATCTAATTTATTTTTATGATTAGATTATCTTTTGAATTGGTTTTGAAGTGAGATTAGAATATATTTTTACCATCTAATCCAATGGTGGTCATTTGAATCAATTTCACTTTGAAATTGGACTTAAACTGGTGTCAATCTTTTGATACTTATTGTTTCATAAAAACACGCTATTTGTCATGACATCGGGAATTAATTATTAAATTAATTAATGTAACTTATATGATTTGAATTTTTTAAAATATACAACATTTTTGAATTCAGAATATCAAATATATCTTAGGGTGAAGTTTAGGTATTTTTCTGAAAAACTTCAATTTTTGATGAATAGTGAAACCACTAAGTGGTAGTTAAAGAAACTGATTTTTCGTTTAAATGAATCTTTGCCACTTCTGTGATTTGATTTCCAAAAATCCGACATAAATGGTTGTCATTAAGAAGTAAAATTTGGTTCAATGAGATTAAAATATTTTTTTGGTGAATAGTAACTTTTAAGTTTTTAATCGCGATTAGAGGTAATTAGTGTAATTTAAGGTAAAAATGATATTATAATAAAATGAAAATACCTAGACACATGTCCTACCCTTATTGGATGTGTCATGGCCGACCAAGACAAGCCATGAGTCAACTTGGGGACCCCATGGAGCCACATTGGTAGGAAAATGACATTAATATCTTTTTATTTAATGTTAAAATAAAAATGACACAAACATGAGTTGTTTTACTAAAACAATTTTTAAATGGGGTTATACAAGTCAGATTTTTTACTATAAATATTCATTAGAAATATAAAAAGATTTTGTACGTCATGATAATTTTTTTATAATTTTTAGACATTAAATAAATTAAATTATTTATGACATCATGATGATGCAGCGATAACCCCATTAATAAAGGATTTAAATAAAATGAAAAGATAATGTAAAATCAATGACCTACACATGTACAAAACCTATTGGATGGGTGTATTTCGAACCCTTATCACCTTACCCTCAAATTATATCAATGTGGGACCTTTTGAATCCGAAACTCATTTTAAAATAAAGTAACATTTCTTTACTTTCCAAGAGTGCCCCTGCTCTCGTCTTATAAAAGGCCCCCACCTCTACCTCTTTACCCACACTTCCAAAGCCTTTGTCTCAACCAACCCCTGCCAATTTTGTCTCTCCACTTCCCTCTCTTACTCTTTGAAGCCTCACTTTGGGAATAATTCTTCCCAAGGAAGCATTTGAGCTCAAACCAAAGAGAGTTACCAGATTTTATGGTAATGTCTTCACTTGTGTTCTTTTGTTTTATTTTGCTTCTCCAACCCCTAAAATCTTTTTATTCATTTCTTTTTTAACAACACCTGTATCGTCCATATACTAGGATGTTGTTATAAGAAGGATTCGAGCTACACTTACACACACCTACATCTAATGGTTAAAGAACATACTGTTTCCGTGGATGGCGAATTTCTGCCTCCCGAAACGATGATTGTTCGACATTATTTTAACACCTTCAAAGGTGGAAATTAAGATGAAAATATATTTATATATGATATATAATATTTTTATGTTTTCCTTAAGCTTCTGTATTTTTCATTTTGGGAATACCTTTATGGTTTCCATTATGGGTAAACGCGATATCTTCATTTAAGGAAGTGCGGACTACCGCCCCCTCAAAGTGATTTGATTCGTTAATACCATATGTGGGACGTATAAAGGATGGAGTTATGATATTATATATGATATTACACTGGAATGATAATATACCATTATATCATTATGATTCAATTTCATAAAATACGAAATAGAAATGGAAGCAGCGTTCATGCGTACGTACGGCTTACCGTCTCCATGAACGGTGCATTTCATTTCTTACCTCTAAATGTTATGTAATATTATAAATGCATGCATGTAATGGATATATATGATATATATGATATCTAAATCATGAATACTATTCTGGATATAATGGATACATGAACAACTTGTAATTATAAAGGTTTTATTTCTGACTCAAGTACCAATGATCGTTAAAACGACCGTTATTAACTTAAATAATTACATAGTGTTCATGACATAGAAATAAGTGATATAAAAGGAATAATGAACTTGAAAAAGGTTCTTAAACAAGTAGAAATTAACTCAAGTTTATTATTCAAGAGATTAAAGAACGACCGAGTCAAGTCGGACCCGAGGTATGGGACTTCGTCTCAATCTCCTTTCATTGAGGCATATTTTTGTTAAATACACAACCTTATTTTATACGGTGTATAAACCCTTTGAATTTTATGTTTATTCAAAAGGAATATTTTTTATACAAAGTGTTTACTAAACGAAAAAAAGGAATGTTTTTGTCGTACGTATGCGGCGACAATGACTTCTCCGCCGTCGTGACCATTATTTGAGTTTCGGCTTCCTCTACAAGCCAAACCGTTTTTTAAAAGAAAAATAAATACCATGTTTTACTTTTCTTTTATTTTGGTATTGAAAATGGTTTTCATAATGTTTTTATATCAATGTGTTGTATTGATATCTTGTGATTGAAAGGTGGAAATGTTATGTTTCCTTTATGCATGTTTTATTTGATATAATTATGTTGAGGTTCTTGGGCATTATTATGAAGACGGGTGGTTCCGTGATAAACTAATGGCGGGTGAGCCCGATATAGCTCTCCAATGCATTGGGTAACGCGAAGGAGTGAAACGTTAAGGTTTCTCTGAAGAGATTTAGGGAATATACTGTGATGGATATTCCAAACGTAACCAAGAGGGTTACTCCCTACGTAAGAATGTTATGAATGCCTCAAGTTACCTTTATGTCTTATGATTTCTATGATTTATTCATGATTTGATGAGGTATGTTAAAGTGACTATGTTTTATGGGTAAAGTATAATTTCATTCTTATGTATATAGGAACTCATGTTTCCTTTCCATATTTTTATAACCCTTACTGAGCATTTTATGCTCATCCCACATTTTTTTTTGAAATGTTTTTCACAGGACCAGGGAAAGGTAAATGATATGATGATAGTGTCAAGGAAGTGTCAAGAAAGAATCCATGTTTTATTTTAAATGTGTTTCCGTTGATGGGAAAAATGAATACTATCTTTTATGTAACCACTTTGCTTAAATGTGGAATGTAATACATGTTTTATGATCTAATTATCTAAAACTCTAAACTTGAAAAGATCCTCAAAGTGTATTCTTGAAATATCTCAAGATTAAGTAATGTTTAAGGCCGTGGCCTTATATGGAGGATATGGTCTAGAATCGACGTCTGATCTTCCATCATTTCTAGGATGTTATGAGATACATCTTTGGTTGGAATTGGTCTGAAGACCCATTCTGATGTTGGATCTAGAGTTTGTGTCTACTATGTTCCTCTATGAGTTTTCAGTAGATACTGGCAGTTCTCCAGTGTCAAGATAGAGGAAAGAGTCTATTGCCACTTTTATTCTTAGGCTTCCTTTGTATTTGACTGGTGGTCTTCATATTCACAAGCGGTAATTTTCATCTACTCGCTTGTCGCTGTATTTGTCCCACAGGATTTGTATGCATCCATATGAATTTTACTCTGCTCATATTTAGTTACCACCCTATTTGGATGACGGGCTTGAATTGTGTCAGTAGGTGTTTGTGTCGGTGTATAGCATGTTGTTTCCCAATTTAGATGGATGGCTTGAAGTTCATCAGGAAGTGTTTGTGCCTACGTGTAGCTGAGTGTCTCCTATTTGGATGGCAGGATTTTAGTGTATCGGAAGATAGCTGCATCTGCCTATAGTTTGCTGCTCTGTCTGCACTATGGGACCGATGATCTTTAGCAGGAATGTGGGTATTATCGTATTGTGCCACCCTATTTCTATGGTGGTCTTGAGTGGAGAGAGAACAATCATATGTCTTCTCATTGAATGTTGTTGTGTTATTATGTCGGTGTTGTTCCTCAAGAACTAGGGTGCTATCATGTTCCAAGTTATATATTTGCCACCCTTGGTGGGAAGCCTGAGGGGCTCGGGTCTTTTGGACTTTGGAAGGTTCCATTGGAATAAGGTCCTCCTCAGGGGGAGGAGGCCTGGTCGTTCGGTGCCGGCAGCGACACTCTCTGGCGGGGGCCTGTGGGTAGGATCCATGTGCAGTTGTGATGAAGTCTTCAGGATTGACTTCATATTCCTCCCTAAGGTAAGGGAGGTAGTCGTTGTCACATTTCATTGAAAGGCTCCAAAAATGGTTTGAGATGACCATTGGGGATGACTTATGCTGGGGTGTTGGAAGTGGTTGAAGAGGCATCTCGTGGATCTTTGTAGACTGGGGGGTTTGTCATGTAGCCTTTAGTGTGGGGAGAGTACTATTTCGGTGGTACTCTTTGATTAGTGTATTGGATACCCAGCGTTGAAGAAGTTGGGTAGGTGAAGGTGTTCTGCTCTTTGCTAAGGCCCTGGCCACCTGTGGGATCACTAATGTGCATGTCTACATGGGTCATTGAGATGTCATTTGGATTGAAGGTCTCTATGTGAGAACCTTGAATATATATGACATACACACCAAAAAAATCGTCAATGTAGCATTCGATTAAATATATGCATATTTGGCGATTCATCTTGGCCCTCTTCCCCTTTTATTTTACTGTGGGGCGAAGGGGCCTAAGTGGGGTAGAACCGCCACCTTGGTCAATGATTCATGTTGGGTTCACCATTTTTGTTTCACCCCCGAGGTGGTGCATTTACACATACTGGGGAAAACAAAATGGTATGACGTACAGTATCCTTTTGTCTTTGATCATTTCGGTAGAACCGCTACCTTGGTTAAGGATTCACGTCGGGTTCACCATTTTTGTTCCGCCTCTAAGGTGGCGTGTTTACAGGAGGTTCAGAAATGGAATGACGAGGATCATCACCCATCCCTTTTTCTATAGAGATATTCTCATCGAATTTACCGTTCCGTTTTTTTGACCCATTCGACTTCATTATCCTTTAAACAAGATTGAATTGACCATGCGGGAACTATTGGTCCTAGCGGGCGATTTCATGGGGTCAAGCACTCCTAAAATCAGTCCTTCTCAGATATAACTTCCTCAGATGGTCTCTAATGGGTTTGTTCACTAATCCTTGGTTCATTCCCGAAGAGTGTGTTCCCAAGCTACCCTTAGTTTGCAAGATCATCATAAGAAATCAAATACATTTTATGCTAGAGAGGCAATACTGAGTTGAGCCATATTATAAGGATCTTTGGAGTTTATTGTCATCCAGGGGGATAGAAGGTTACTTGATGTTGGGATCACGCCCAAATGGGGGGCTTCCTACAAATCCTCAGGAGAAGAATTAGAACCCGCATAGTTTGGATTGTGTGGGGATTACACGTGACAGCTGCCCATTTGATAAACATGATTGGGTGAACCGTTTATGGATGGGCACCCATTTGGAGCTTAGGCTTTCTAGTAGGCATCCTATGTATCCTAGTTTGATCCAGAATTAGAGTTCTTGTAGTTTGGAATGTTTGGGGCTAATGCATGGGAGCTTCCCATTTGATAGACATGATTGGGTGGACCCTTTATGGATGGGAACCCCTTTGGAGCTCAGGCATTCTGGTAGGCGTCCTATGAATCCTGATTTGATTAGGAATCCAATTTCTCATAGAATAGAATATGTGGGGACTATGTGTGGAAGCTTCCCATTTGAGGGGTATGATTGGGTTTCCCTTTTATGGATGGGAACCCTTTTGAGCTCGGGCCTTCTGGTTGGCGTCATACGTATCCTGATTTAACCAGGAATCAAATTTCTCATAGTTCAGAATGTGTGATGATGTTGTAATCCTTAAAAACCTATAATCCCATGTGAGTCATGCTCAGTGTAAGAAACAAGATGACTTGAAAGATTTATCAATGTACATGCCTCCTCCCCTATTGGTAGGAGAGGGAGAGCCCACAGCTGAAGAGGCTGGGGTGATGGTGGGCGAGGGCGTGAAGCGATGAACCTTTCCATGTAAAATGACATTAAAGGTCATTGTAAGAACTCGGTTTTTGCAATAAAAAACTTTGGAATATTCTTGATTTTATTCCAGAGCAGCGCCTTCAGACGGTGTGCGATTCCGAGCACCGATGTGGTCGGAATTAAATTTTCAGTGCATTCACACTGGTCATGCCAAATAAATGGGATAACTCCTAAACGGTGTTTTGGAACAGAAATATGAGTGTACGGATGGATCCAAAATAGGGTTTTTACCCTAGGAACAACATAAAATATGTCGTCGCGGGACGTTTGGACCCCTCGCCCATTAACGAAACATTAAACGGATAAATTAATTAATTTATTTATTCGTTTAATGACTTAACTCAAGTATCTCTTAAACTGTAGCTCGTATTGGAAAACCGAGGGCACCTTCGAGTTCGGAGCGTGCCGCTTACCCTAGGAGGGGTATAAATTTTGCGGGCATGGGCCTTCTGTAGAAAAAGTCCCGAAAGATGTAACCGTAAATAAAATAATTAAATTATTTTATTTTATTTCGAACGTTAAATTAAATAACTCTTGAATGGGAAATCAGATTGAAAATCTGACACCACCGTTGAGTTTGAAATGTAGTGTTTTACCTAAGAACAACATAAAATGAGAGGTCGTGAGAGTTTTTCTTACCACAACTTTTGGCGGGTGATGTTACACAGTTTAGCATTAACCTAATTACATGGATATAAATAGGTGGTTATAGAATCTTGATTTGGGGTTGCCTCCTAAACCACCCACCACACGAAGCCCTCTCCCATTTGGCGGATCAACGACTAGCCTTCAACGATGCTTTGGCAGGGGTGTTTTTCATCGTCAAGGAATCAAATCCTGAGGTAGGACATTTGATTAATTGTTTTTCCTCTCCCCACCCCTTGTATCGTTCTTTGTAAATTTTTTGATTTAGTTTACGACTCCATCACATATCTTATAGTTTGAATACAGAAACATGTTAAATTAATTTCCCCTTTGGTATATTTGAATCTGTGAAATCATCCTCCTGATATTGGAGCCTTTTCTCCATCTATTTGGCGTATATTATACATGTGTTCCTTTTTGTGGTGTGCGTTATTTGGTGCTATGTCAAACCCAAGTGAAAAAATGAAATCATGTGGGTGTAGCACTGGTAGCGCTTGGGGAAGGGGTGTGCGGCTTTGGTAAGTCGCGGCGGTGAGCCAAGGTTGCTGGGGATGGAGGCTGGAAGACGAAGAGGGTAGATCTGAGATCTACGGGTGTAGATCTGTGGTTGTGGTGTGGTGAGAAGGAGCCAGCAGGAAAGTATCAGAACGACGGAGCAGAGACGGTAGGCTGTTTGCCAAATCGGGATAGCGGCGGCCATGTGTCTTGGGAACAGGTCGGCTGTCGGTGTAGCGGAGGTGGCTGGATGGCGCTGGCGCGTACGGCGGTGGTTGAACGGCAGGGTGACAATTGTAGTAGGCTGGATCAGCATTTCCGGGTGACGATGGGCGTGTGTCGGAATGGTGTACTGGAGTAGCACGGTGAGGCTGGCGGGGTTGTGAATGGAGGCCGCAGATGACTCAGGAGAAGACACACAAAGCAGGACTGTGTTTGACGGGAGAAAGATAAGAAGATAGGTTTGATTGGAGAGAGGGAGAATGATTAACAAAATAAAATAAATAGAAAAGAAATATATAAAAAAATTGGAAATTGGGGGAGGGTCATGACCCCGTGAGAGTTAAAGTGGGGGAGGCACATGCGCCCAACCTTGTTTCATTTTTATTGATTTAAAATAATAATAATAATAATAATAATAATATTAATAATAATAATAAATATTATTATTATTATTATGGATACCAATTATTAGTTCGTCCATAAATATCTCATACGATGTCCGTTTTGTGTGCCGTCTATGGTAGTGCATTCCTGGTATCGAGACAAATATTTTGAGATGGTCACAAAAATTTTTAATTCCTGATACGAGGGGCTCAGTGGAACGACACATATGTTAAGTGGTTTGGCGTTTTTCCGAGATTTCTTGTTTTGGGCGGCACTGACACATCTGGAGTCTGTTTTGGGTGTCGTCTGCAGTGTTGAGACCCTAGCGTCAAGACAAAGATTTCCGGTACAATTTTGGGTATTGAAACCAGAGTTGAACCATGGGCCCCATGACCCACATTTTAAGCTGCGAGAAGCGCTTCACAACTTTATCATCAGACATCTGTTTGGGGCATGCGAGCGCCGATTTTGAGTGTTTTTTCGAGGGCATTACAATGGCGTAATCCACCCGCTTTGATTATGTACGGTGGTGCGGGCCCCATGAAGGTCGGTTTGGGCATTGACGATTAATTTATATCTCCTTCACTAGGCTTCCATTTCGGACAAGTGATTAGTCAATCTTGTGTAATTTTTTGAGAGGTTCGCAACGGTGTAATCCGTTGGCAGCGCTTCGGGACAGGGATGCAGGTCCCACATAGCACCGCTCGTGTGCGGTATGGAGAAGTGCATATTTTTCTATGGATATCCGCTCCACGCAATTAGGCAGTGAATTTGGTAAGCTTTTCCATGGGGATCACAATGGTGTGATGTGCCCAACTGTTTTCGGGACCGAGGCTCGGAACCACGGGACGTTGTTCGGGCGTAAAGCGGTGTTGGACAACTTTTCCACTGGATATCCATTGGAGGCGAGTAAATAGTCTATCTCGCAAGTTTTCCCGCGAGATTATAATGGTATGATCTGCTTGGATGTGAGGAGACTCATTCGATATATCATTAAATGTTGAAGCATGAAAGGTGTACCGGTGGAGGTTCTTCATGTGGTGTTTTTAGAGAACCCTTGGCGTGTGATTGCGTTCACTCTTGGGAGAGTGAAGTAAAAGATTAAAGAGACGTGGTTAGTCATGCTAGGGACATGGAGGAAGGAGGTTAGGGAAGTTACATTTACGCCTTTTCATGTTGACATTGGGTGTCGTGTGTACGATAGCCCTTGGGATGAAATGTGGAATACTCTGGGAGTATACGGGAATGCATGGAGGTACATGTTGTAGTTTGTACCTAAGAATGTTTATGCGCTTAGTTTGGAGATGAGTTGGGGCCACACGTCGTGTGGGCCCCATGTGTGTGTCATGTTCTACTGTACTTACCTTTGACCTCTCGCCACGTAGAGGGTCCACTTGTTCTTGATGGTTTTGACCAGTAGGGTTGAGTGGGTTTTCCCCTGGTCGTGTTCATGATGGATTAGACCAGCAGGGTTGAGTGGTTTCCCCTGATTTTGTTCTCGATGGTTTGATCGGTGGGGTTGTTTGGGTTCCCCTTTTTCTTTTAGTGGTGTGGGGTTTTAGTATAACATTCCTTCGTGTTCCCTGGTAGCGTTTTTGAGGATTCAGTGTGACCAATACATCACGCGGGCACCGATTCTCTACTCAGGAGGTTGTTTCCAGTAGGGATGTCCAGAGCAATTCCAGGTCTACCCTCTTGCAGGGCTAGGCTGTGGGTCGCCTGTCGACTTATTATAGGTCTACCCTCTAGTAGGGCTGGGCAGTGGGTCTCCTGACGACTTCTTCAAGGTCTACCCTCCAGAAGGGCTGGGTAGTGGGTCTCCAATTGACTTATTTCGGGTCTACCCTCCACTAGGGTTGGGTAGTGGGTCTCCTGTCGACTTGTTCTAGGTTTACCATCCAGCAAGGCTAGGCAGTGGGTCGCCTGATGATGTATTAGGGTTTACCCTTCAACAGGGCTGGGAAGTGGGTCACTCGTTGGCCTTTTAGACTTTGGCTTTCTTATGAGGCTAGTCGGTGACTTTTCTCCATAACTACCGGAGCGGGACCCTTGGTTGTATGGGTCAGTGATGTGACAACTTGACTTTGAGGACCTCTCGATTGTGTGACATTGATGAGGTGTGGTTTGACTTTCCCCAGAACTATCAAGAATGAGGGGTGCTTTCCCCACAAAGACACGTCCTTGAGACTGACCAAAACCAGTGAATCTCCTGAGGAACCAATCATCGCAGTCATCAACCTCATGCCACCGATGATCCCCGAGAAGCACCGACCCAACACCAAACAAAAAGAGGGGAACCCGGGGATGAAAACCTAAAAAACAACAAACAAACAAAGAACCCAGAACCCAATTAAAATGGAACTGGGATGAAATGGGACTGGAACCGTAACAAAACCAGGATTGGACCAACATGTGATGGGATAAAACCCTAGAAGGAGACAAGGGGTATGAAACCCTAAATGAAGAATAAAAGAGGCGTCGAGAGGACCCACAACCACAAAACTGCTATCCCAAATCTGCAGTGTACCCATCAATCCAAATCCGACCTAGAGAGGAGCGGTGGTACTCGAGGCCAGAGCACAGTAAGGCGGCCAAAAGAAGACCTTCACAGAGCTGGGCGAGGCAAAACATGAAGATAAGACCACAACTAGAGAGAGAGAGAGAATAGGAGGAGGAGGAGGAGGACATGGAGAGATCGAAGCCAGGATGAACGAGTGGAGAAGAGAGAGCCAGGGACTGCGCCACGGGACATCTAATTCCATCGGGGAGAGGGGAAACCCTAGGAGGAGGAATATGGAGAGCTGATCCACAAGACCAACAGCCCAGGAGAGTGAGGCGCCATTCCTCCAGCAACCAACCATATTGATTGTCCTACTCTACCATGATATTCTACACACTTCAAAACCATCACATGATTAGTTCACACCAAAATCACCTTGAGACTGATGAAGAATCACCAACTCCAACCAACAACACACTCAAACTCTGAAGCTGGAATGCATCAAGGAACTCAGCTTACGCGAGTTCACCCATGTACTAGAGTTTTGGTGTCACCTTCACCATTTATGGTCGGTCTCAGCACATCCATGACCCTTTATAAAAAAATCATCGACCCATGAATGATACAATTCTCTCTATTATAGGAGGATCTTCATCATCACCCATTGAACTAAATACTAATCTACACTTCCCATGCTTGACCCATCCCCATAAATAATGGTTGGATATGTCCAACCCACTCATACCTAAGAACCAACTCCATAAATCAACTGACACCTTTCCCCAATTCACTGAAACAACATTATCAGCAATAGTAGAAAATGCTTCCATCAAGGGTTTCACCCTTCAACCATCCAATAAGGCACTCCCACAAAAACCCTACCCCTACACCATTCCTTGAGTGATAACCCCAAATGGGCCCTAAAACTACACATGCATCGTTGCTCCCTGTCCATGGTCTCACATCCATAAAAAATCATATTGAAGTCTAAAATCCAATTGATCATACCACATTACATTCGAAATCCACCTAGTTACCATCCACGGTCAGGGGACATGTAACATTTCTCACCCAAAGCATCAACCCACCATTGCCATGTCCATATCACTGATCACACCAGTCACCTCACCATGAGAGTAACCTTGAATTGAAAACAGCACCACACTACCACTATAGAACTACTTGTGTTTTTACGTCACCTGAACCATTTCAATATTCCCACACATGGTCTATCATTAATCAACAAACCAAAAAGCACTTTGTGTCAGCCACACATACCTTCCCTTGCACAAAAAGACCTTTCCTACAAGTCTCTCCAACCCTCACTCTCCTATTTCAAGGTATATTGATCCACTAAGAACCCTATCATAGGTTCTCTCCCACCATATGACTAGGTCTCATCCAAACCCACCAAATGCACACTACTATGAAACCTGAATCATGCTAATGTGAGTCACATCCCATCTAGACTAGGCTCAAGCACCAAACCCATTGTCCATGTCCCACAGGCATGTCAATCCCATCCAAACTGAAATACCCTTGGTAGTCCTCTTCAACATTTGAGCATATACCCAAGCACATTCATATGTCACGACCACCCACCACATGAGCGTCATTCCAGAGTTCCTCTAGAATTAACTTCTACTCTCACCAACCCCAACTATATCAATTAATTCCAAAATTCAAAACCCCAATATAAAAACATCTTGAGGCCTATAGTGCTCCCCACCATAAGTGTCTTCCACTAATAGCTGATTCCAACTAGTGGTAATCCCCACCACAAGAATCACAAACTAATGGAACATAGGAACCGGTCCCCATTTGGGACCCAAAAAAACACATCAAGTGGCCTAACTCAAAAAACAAACAAAATAACATAAACAATTTCAGGCCACATTCCATAAACCCATCAAAACCACATCTGACTACTCAAGCCTCATGTCAACATCCTTGATCCAATTGTATGTGACCCCCACATAGCATCCACCTCAAGCCCACTACAAGAATATCTTACCAAAAATTCACCCCACAAGTCTACCACCAGTTTCTCCATCAAATACCCATGGCATATGTTCTGAAAGAACAAACCATGCACTGGGACACTCGTAGTCAACCACTGATGATAAAAAAACTAGCTTTCATAGACATCAATATTCCTACAGACACCATGAAAACTAGATCACACGCCCTCACTAACCTTACTGAAGGGGTTTCCAAACAACCTTGACATATAGGATGGGCACACAATCCAACCATCCAAGTAACCTTGACCAACACATAAAAATTCATCCAATAACTTTCCCTAGGTACAAATTTCTCATTTTTTAAAAACTCATTACCAAAACATTTCCCAAACATCCAAAACTCCCTGATCTCCTAAAACACCCTTTGGAATCCAATTGGTGTACATTAAATCTAAATTCACCCCAAATCTACAGCCTAACTAGTCCTTTTCTTGAAAATTGGTCCCATTTTGAAATTTCAAATTTCAAATTTTTTTTCAAAAAGACCCACCTTGAATTCCAATTTAAAAACTCCTTAAAAATTTGGTTATAAAACCCTTTCAAAAATCATCATCTCTATAAACCATTTTTAACAATACCACAATAAAACTACTTATGTGTGCCTCTCACCAAAACATGTTTTTTTAGAACTATCTTTTTCAAAAATAAAAATTTCCAAAATCCATTTCCCTATGGAAACTAAACACACATAATCACAATCATCAAAATAACATCTTATATACATATTAATTTCATCTTTTATTATAATATAATTGAGAGAATAATCTATTATATTTTAAATTGATTCATTAAATATGAATTTTTACAAGGAAATCTGGTCAAACAACACCACTCATAGGGGCATGTATAATACCCCTATCATGACACTACCATGATGCATCTATAACTTATTGGATCCCAATTGATCAGAACGAATCATCTCAAATATTTCATACCCTAAAATGGGATTCTTTTTCCAACCATACACCTCACTCATCCTTGAGTAACTGATCCCAAACTATTCATCCCATGGAAGATCATATTTTGACTAATGTCATGATGTTCAGGAAATCATTCAATCTGCCTGTCGAGTATTAATTTCCGATCTCTAATTATAACTCTTCTATCCATTACAAAACATACTCTAATACAATTATTTTTTTTCTCAAACAAGGTGTCCTGAATGGATACTGAGCAGGGAGCACCACATCACCTCAGGTGCACCTCCCTATATGCTAGAGGCTTCCAACTAGTGGCAGGGGACTAACATAGTCATGGGGATACTATTCCCATTAAAATAAGTCTTGAAGGTCATTACCAATTTTATTGAACATTCCGCATGACTCATCTATATAGTGGATTTCCAAAAAACCTATAGAAAATAAACTAGGAACCCATTAGGTCCATATAGTCCAGTATATAAAAGCATTAAAATATCTATATGTCGTGTCAAACATAACAGAGCAACAACAACTGATAAAAATAAGACATACGTCATATATAACAAAGTCCACTATATAGTACCTACTAACTATAATTGAAGAGATAACAACATGGCCTCTATCCCAACACACATTTCATCATGCCGTATCTAATACCTCTATGACGTGCTAGCTCATACCAAGATTCCGACTTTATGTAGTACCTGTAACCTGAAAGAAAACATAAAAGTCTATATTCATACACCAGAACCCACACCGAGTACATAGATAGGGGTGACCCCAATGACCTATTAGGTATCCCCAATTCCATTTTTTTGCTAAAATGATCAAGTGGAGTGCATGCAAAAGAAAAATAATGTTTAGTCATGTCCAAAAAAACACCCACTCTAAAACACATCACCCCATACCAACACAGGCATGCCTACTTTGACACCATGTTGGGATCCACCATGTAGCATTGCCCATGTAGTAGCTCCTTTTAAACAATGCTTGAATCTTTTTCACACCATAATCCATACAATATCTACCTAGTCATCATGCTAAAATGTATTTCTTTCAAAAAAATGATAACTGAAGTATCCCATTGCTTATGCCTATCACTTTGTCTAGATCCTCATCAAGTACATCTACCTATACTTGTACACTCAAGGAGGTCAATCAATCACCCCAACCCATCCCCATTGTCTCTAGGGAGGTCAACCATGACCACCAGACCATCCCTGTAGGTTTCTGGGAAGCCAATCAGTCACATAGGCCCATCTTGAGTGTTCTTAAGAGGACCAATAATCAAGTACCCAGACCCATCCATGCAGGATCTATAGAGGTCAATCATTAAACACAGACCATCCCGAGGGTTCTTGGGAGGCCCAACCATCAAGTACCCTGATTGATCCTTGTGCACTCGGGAAGGTCACACCATGTAGAAGGTTATAACACATAGAAAATAAAACTGGGAACACAACATGTCTCATGAATTACCGCCTAACCATATGATCACTAGTATCTCAAAACATAGTCCCACATGAAAGCACACACCCAAGTCACTTGAACACATCGCCACCTTCTAGGGGTTTTTCATTCCCACAATATTGATGGATAATTTTTATACAAAGAGAAAACATCACTAGAAAAATATAACTACAAATGTAGTTAGTTATACTATTGAGGAAAATAGAAATGAAAAACCAATGAACCAAGAGACATAGCACAATCAAGACACCCTACCTGAATCGATGTTCAAATGACTCATCTCACCCCCATATCGACTTCCATTGAGTCTAAAATCACATTTCTCGACATCTTACATTATAAAATTAATTAATTAAAACTAAACAACCTAATTCACTTAATAGGCATGAAACTCACCATTCATTCCAATGGTGCTAGAAACAAAATAATATGGGTGCATTCTACTACCAACAAACCCCTGATCCTAGGAATCAAAAAATCCACAATTTATCAAATCTAATTGAAGAATAATTTCATATAAATTCATCCCAAGACCTAATTAAATCCATGAAATTAAGTATATTGCAACAAATTATGAACAATGAATTAATTATGACATCTCATGACATCCACTATGATCCACACACAAATGCCTCTTAATGTACAATGAATTTTCTATTATATAGAAAACCATCCTTCATATCTCAATCCAAACTGAAAGATATTAAATAAAGACAAAAAGATGAGAATGATTGAAAAAACTAGAATACCTTACCTCAAAATTTCACATCAAATCCCTCTTGAATCACCCATATCAAAAGCACACCATGGGAGGGAAATTGAAATCTAAGAGGGGTTGTTCCAATTCAATTCATTTGGCTGGGGTAGAAGAAACCAAATGGGGATTCAAATATGAAATATTATAAAATGCCAAAAGTATCCTCATTAAAATAAGGGTTTATAGGCCCCATTGGATGGATGATTTATTGAGAAAGTGTTCCTAGTGCACTGTCTAGTCCATCAGCTATCTAGTGACTAACTGCTAAAAAATAGTAGTCCGACCACCGGATCATCACTCTAAAAACCCTACGAACGCACATCTAAGCCTCAATCCATGTCCAATTCCACTCCCTATAGGTTTTAAAATGTTTTTAATTCCACTATAAATACTGTATCTCATAAGGAACCTACTAGAAAATGGAATGTTCAAATTACTTTAGGAAGTTATAACTTATAATGATGCGGGTTTCTACATAAGACACTCATAATTTTCCTAGGATAGTAATAATATTCAGATTTTATTTCTATAATATGGTTTCTAACCAAAAAATTACATGGTTTATGTGACATTTAGTGTATAGATACAGGTATTGGTTCCATACAATCTTCCTTCATGGTTATAATTTATGTTACTTTCATCTCTTATGGATGAATCAAGAGGAAATATCAATAAAATTTATTTTTATATGAATCCATAGATTGAAATCATTATATAATTTTAGTAAAATAGTTTAATGTCTTTTAATATAGTAGAAAATAAATTTTTTAGACTCTCAGACACTTTTTCATGTTTGTTGACGATATTCTCATCTTTTTGAATGGCAGGAGATCGTCTCTTATTAAATTTATATAACTTATGTTGATTTATGGTAGCCTAACTTCCAATGGGTTATCTCCATGAAGAGAAATGTCCTTATATCCAATAAATGTTCAAGAAGAAGAATTTTGGTCATTCAATACATTCTAGAAATTCAGCAGAAGTAGTTACCAATGATTTATCTCGAAGAACCTATTTCTAATGGTTGTGTGAAAAATATCTTCTTTGAGGAACTCATCAATAGAATGTTTTGGGGACTCTTAATTGGAAAAGTAGGTTTCTCTCCCTTGGTTTTCATTTTTATTCGATAAATAGTGTGATTTATTCTATTCCAATGCATGTCATGTCCATTATCACTCCACCCAAGGGGATTATTTCTACAATAGAGAAGTTGATGAACTTGTTTCCTTCAGACTCCAACTCTATGCGAAGGTCTCATTGGGAATCTTGGTATCAGGAGGAAAATGTGGTGGAGGAAAGTGGAGTCATCCTCAGGGATTTCTCAATTTCTAGGCAGTCTAAGTAGGCTCATATGGCATGGGATTTTATTATTGGGGAATAAATGTGGGCCAAAACTCTTAGAACTAAATATGGAAATAATTGGAAAGACTGGGATAGAAAGAAACTATCTTGGTTGGGGATAACTGTTGTGTTTCACCTAGAAATTCTACATGATTATTCTCGTTGGGAGGTTAGATGAAGGGATATAAACTTGTGGAGAGACAATTGGGTTGGGGAGAAGTTATTTTTTCCAAACTATCCAGGGCCATATATGTCAGTATGAGAGGATAACATCCATCCTAGATTACTTGAAGACATTCTAAGCATGGAATAGATAGACCTATTTAAATAAGTTTTGTTTAATGAGGATGATGACCGATGCTTCTTTGTAGATTCTAGATCAGTATACTTTAATGTTCATGATTATTGTGGATTGATTCTGTAGGGATGTGGTCATGATGAGTGGGGATCGTGCTTGTGGTGTAAGGAGGCCCCCACGAAGGTGAGTTATCTAGTTTGGAGAGCGTGGTACCAAGCTCTCCCTATAGAGGATAATATCAAAAATAATGGATTTCATTTGTCTTCTCAATTCTTTTTCTATACTAACCCTCAGGAGGAGTCATTGGTATACCCATTTATCAAGAGTGAAAGGGATGACAGTATATGGTCTATTATGGATAAATGTGGTAGCTATAATGTAGCATGAACATCTATTCAGGACTTCTTCGTGAGTTGGTTTTTGGTTTTAGAACACCATGATATGGAGTCCAAGATCCGCAAAATCATTATTATAGTGATTTTCTGGATGCTTTGGGAGTAAGGAATGAATCAAGAAAAGAGGTTCA
This sequence comes from Viscum album, assembly GCA_963277665.1. Classification (NCBI taxonomy): domain Eukaryota; kingdom Viridiplantae; phylum Streptophyta; class Magnoliopsida; order Santalales; family Viscaceae; genus Viscum; species Viscum album. The sequence goes on along the minus strand of OY728135.1, from coordinate 608,794,047 downwards.
AAGATCGATTTTTCTTTGGCATGTGAGAATGAAGGCTCTTCTGCCTGAATTAGGCTAACTGGTTAATGGTGGAAAAAACTTCTCTATTTTTTGCAGTCTCCTAAACCGAACAGTGGCCCGACCTAGATCCAATGGATGTTGGGTTAGATGGAATCCCCTATGGAATGGCTTCTAGATTAATATCGATAGATCGCTTATGGATAGGAAGATGTGTGGGGGAGGTCTGGTGCGGGACATGAATGGTTCAGTTATGTTTTCTTTTAGTAGTTTTAATGGGCTGGGAAGTTCGTTAGGTACGGAAGTAAGAGTGTTGTTCACTGGTGTCATTCTTTGAAAAAGGATCTCATTCATGTTTTCAGAAGTGGAATCGAACTCTCAGGTGTTGATTTGGGATTTACATGGAAAATTTGATCCACCTTGGCATTTGACCTGCATTGTCTAAAGCTACGTCATGGAGATTTCTAATAGATGTTTTGTTCATCATATTCCAAGAGAGACCAAATTTTTATGTAGATTCCCTTTCTCATGGGAGTAGTTCTGAGGAAACCTTGATCGTTTTCACTAACTTGGGGTCATTACCTTGAGAATGTAATGTTTCTGTCCTAGGGTATTCCCTAGGGCTTCATCACATTAGACCTCTTTGATCTATTGTCTTCGTGGAAGGGATATTTCCCTCTTTTTTAATAATAAAAAATCAATTTTTGATCGATAAGTGATGTAGTTTATTCAAATGGATTTATTGGAAATATAATATTTTGAGGAAAAATTTAGATGTGATACACATTGAAAAAAAATTGTGTGATAATATACTATGCATAATTTTGGGCATCAAGGTTAAATAAAAGGATAATTCCAACACTTGATGTGATTTTTAAGAAATGGGTTTAAGAAAGCCTATAAATTTATAGTCTGTTGAGGGTAATAAGGAATTCATGATCACTAAAAAGTATATGGTGAGTGAAAAATAGAAAGAAACATTTCTATCAATTTTAATGATTGTCAGGGTTCCTGATGGATATTGATCTAATATTTATAGGTGTTTCATTGGGGTGATCATGAATTTTAAGCGGTTAAAAATCATTGATAATTACATTATTCTTAAATAGTTAATCTCAATTTCAATTTGGGGCTGTTTTCCTTTCCATGTTATTGAGCCTTTGATTGAATTTTCTAGTTTTTTAGAGAGATCTCTTTAATTAATCATCACATGTGTGATTTTAAAAATCTATAAGTCAAGATTGTGCATATACTATGAAATTTAGAGATACTATTTATACCTACATTTTTGATTTCACGGTCCACCTAAACACACATTTAACTAGTGAAGTCACTCTTGGAGAACCCAAGAAAATTAAGTGTATGTATCTAATATGGTTATACTTAAATACATTGAATCAATATTTATACAACAATGATTGTATGAAATATTCAATTTCCAAGGGATATTTGTTTGATGAGCTCACAAATTTTTGCGCATCATATATTAATGAGGTTGAAACAAATTTTGATAAACCCTCCCAGATTAATGAAGGTCTAATTAGATAAGGGTTAACATTTGATATAGAAAATGATGAGTTATTTAAATCTCATTGATACATGTTGTTCAATACTCCTTTTTTTATGAAATTGATACAATAAGTTTCATATTTGATCTATTATTCCATGTGTTTTTATATTAATTTTATTCTTTATGTTTTATTTTATTTTAATTTAGGATACATATTGCTCTGTTGGAATGGGAAAGGCCCTATGTGGTTGACCATCTGATCCAAAAAAAATTATTTTAACACATTTCTTGAGTGGATCAATACTTGTGTATGTATATATAATTGATTTAATATTTTTATAATGTAACTAATGTGCATTTTCTCACCTCTTTATCCATTTAGTTATGTGAAATTTATATATTTAAAAGATACATGAATCAAGTTCTCATGTATTGATCAAAGAACATAACCAACTAGTTGATAGTTCATTTGTTACATCTCGTCGCAACATGTATTTTTATGTTAATAGATTTTGATTCCATATTAAAAATGTTGATATGAACCATGAAATATTTAATAGTTGGGTTATTTTTATATCTATTAATTCATGTTATTACTCTGTATTATTGAGGGATATTATTGAGGTTATTTAGGAATGTGGCATAAAGCCTAAATTTTTGTGGAAGGATTGGGTTAATCCTATTCATGGAATAAAAGATGACTATCTAAAATTTACATTTGTAATCATTAACAATATGTTATATAAAGATGAAAATGTAAGAAATGAGCCCATTATACTAGCATCACAGGGAGAGTAAGTTTATTTTGTCAGCACTAATTCAAACTAGAATGTTGTAGTGAAAATGTATATAAGGGGATTTTATTATTGGAAAAGATAAACCAAATATTACTACCTTTCTTGACCAAACACACGACCAAACCACTATAGTCATGTGAGAAGAAGATATAAAATGGATTAAGGAGACAATTGAAAGAGATAAGATATATTTTCATAATCAGGGAAATATTTTCATTAATTGTTTTTCTAGTTACATGTAAAAAAGATTAACATTTGTAAATAACTATGAATTTTTTGAAAAAATAAATCTTTCCTTAATTATATATTTTGAAAAATGTAGGCATGTCATAGGAACGTTAGAGTGGTTCACATGACATTGGTGGTATGTATATTTTCATTTTTTATTAATTTATTGTAATTTTCAGTAACTATGATCCCATATCTATTTTTAAATTTTAATTAAAAAAATAGATATTGTTTACTACATTATGAATTTATGTTGAGCAGGATCTGGTGTGTCTTCTAGAAAACAAAGGGGTCCCTGTAAAAGGATTGAATCCTGGAACTATGGTGCCGATTTCGATGTGTTATTTTATGAAAAATTTCATCCATATAGAGTGGGTGAAAGTGTATTGATTTGTCAGTTGGTTCATATGATATGAGACCCACACAAAATCCCTCTGATAAAACTTGATTGGACTTTATTCCCTCACGATACCATTGAAATATTATGGATGGAGGTTTAGGTAAATTAACTATTTAATTTTTCATGGCTATATTTTTATTATTATCATATCCAATAATATTATTATTTTAATAGGATAATTTGACATCATGGACAGATGATTTTTTGGTTTCATGCATCACCAAATGCCAGAAAGTTATGAAAGGATTACAAGGTAATGGTGTAGAAAGATCACCAATCACATTTTTTTGGTGTGAAAGAAATTATAAAGTGATTATTTTCATGCCCTCTTCCTATGAAGTGAAAAGAGATAACTGGGAACCATTTTTAGAATGACAATTGGGCTTAGAGTGGGCTCAGAATGAGCTAATTAGTAGATTTTAAATGTTTGACGACCATAAAAAATGTGCCTCAGGGGGTCAAACCGAAGAAAACAACCTTATATTTTCATAAAATCATACAATAATAATTATAGTGTGATTTTTGAAATTTATAAACATATATAATTTCAATACAAGTATTTTTTTGATCGGAATGATTGGAAATGAAAATTTAGGGTTTTAAAACACTAAAATATTCTAGTAATAATAAAAACCATATCAAAAAACCTCTAATATCCATGAAATAATAGTAATTTTTTCTTTTTATTATTTTTTATGATTATTAGTAATTAACATGTCAATCTCACATGTGGTGTTCTCAGAACAACCTAATAAAAAATTTGTAAAGGATTGACGACCATTAAAAACATGATTTTGGGGGACAAAACCAAAAGCAATGGCCTCTAATTTTTGTGATATCTTATAAAAATAGTTGTCGAGTTAATTTTGAAATGTAAGAACGGACATAACATCAATACATTGTGTTTTTTGATTAGGATGATGGGAAATGTACTTTTGGTGTTCTAAAGAGAAAAATGTACATGTAACGGTTAAATTCAAATCAAATACCCTTTGAATAATTTGAAATCATAGGGAAGATTTATTTTTATTATTTTTGATGTTTAAAAATACTTAACATGTCAATTTGATGTGTGGTGTGTCTAAAATATCATAATAAATAGTTTTTAAAGGTCTGAAGGCCTTTAAAATTTTCTTTAGGGGGTCAAAACCAGAAAAGGACCTTTGATTGTCATGAAAACATAAAAAAATAGTAGTGTTATTTTTGAAATGTACAAACTAACATAACATCAACCTGAGGTTTCATTTTAATGAGATGACTAGAAACACACTTTTTGTGTTTTTAAACATTAAAAATTGTATGTAGTTGTCAAACCATTTCAAATGACCACTGAATGGTTTGAAATAATAGGAAAACCATATTTCTATTATTTTTCTGTGTCTGAGTAGAAAAGAGCAACAATTAAACATGTCATGCTCCCAAAATGGCCTAAGAAGAATATTTTAAATACTTAACGATCATTAAAAAATATTTGTAGGGGGACAAAACCTAGAAAAGGACCTCTGATTACCATGAAATCATATGAAATATAATACAGAGTAATATTTCAAATTTTAGCATTGAAAAACCATCAATCCAAGTTATTGTTTTCTCTGGATGATAAGAAACACATTTTCAGGTTTTTAAAAAATAAAACATGTTTGTAATGGTCATATCTATATAAAAAACCTCTGAATGATGTGAAATCATAGGAAGACCTTTTTTATGATTTGTATGAGTAGGGAACACATCAATCAAACATTCAATGTTCCTAGATGGATCGAATAAGCAGTTTTCTAAAGGTTTTGTGGCCTTTAAAAATGTATGTTTGATGGTCAAATTAAACAAAAATACCTTGGATTACTATAAAATCATTGTAAAATAATAATAGAGTGATTTTTGAAATGTACAAGTTAATAAAACATCAATCTATGGTGTGATTTTCTCGAGATGATCAAAAATGCACTTCTAGGGTTTTAAATCACTAAAACCTATGTGTAATGGTCAAAACCATTTATAAAATAATTCAAATGATGTAAAATCATTCTATATCCATCTATTTAGTATTTCTGACATGTACTAGTATACATCTCATCAATCTGACATGTGGTGTGCTTGAAACAACCTTATAAGCCATTTTTATTGATTTTATGGACATTAAAATCACCAGTTTGGGGTCAAAACGAAGAAAACAACCAATGATTTCCATGAAATAATATTATATGAATAATACAGTGATTTTTAAAATGTTATAACTAAAAAATGTTAATATGGGGTTTCATGTTCTAAAAAATGATCGAAAAAACTCTTTTAGTGTTTTAAAACTCTAAAATATGTGTGTAATGGTCAAAACCATAGAAAATAGACTCTAAATGGTATTAAATAAAAAAATATTTGTATTATTTGTGATATTTAAGAGTATACGACATGTCAATCAGACATGTGGTGTGCACAAACTAACCAAATAAGATGTTCTTAATGTTTTGAATGCCTTTAAAGATGTGCATGAGGGAGTCAAAACCAAGTGAACAACCTTATATTACCATGAAAACATACAAAAACTATCTTAAATTGATTTTTAAAATTTTATAAATTATTGAACATCAATCTAGGGCTTTTTTTCTCAGACTGACTAAAATAAACTTTTAGTGTTTTAGAATATTAAAATGTGCGCGTAATGGTCAAAACAATCGAAAATGATATCTAAATGATGTTAAATGTTTATATGTTTTATTATGTATGCCTATGAGTAAACATCACATTATTATAACATGTGATGCATTCCAAAAATTCTAATAAGTAGTTTTTAAAAGTTTCAAAAACCTTTAAAAACACATGTCAAGGGGATCATAACTATAAAAACAACCTTTTCTTGTTGTGAAATAATCTGAAAACAATTGTGTAGTAATTTTTGAAATGTTGTAACTAAAAAAACATCAATCTATGGTGTCATTTTCATGAGATGACCATAAACACATGTTTAGTTTTTTAAAACATTAGAACATATTTGTGATGGTCAAAAGCATAGATAAAAATCTTTGAATGAAATGAAATCACAAAAACACAGTCTTTGTATTATTTTTGACATGTAAGAATAGATCAAACATCAATTAGATATGTGGTGGGCATGGAATGGCTAAATAAAAAGTTTTAAAAGTTTTAATATCCTTTAAAAACTTTCAAAAGTGCTTCAAAACCATGAAAAAAAATCTTTGATTAACATGAAATCTTACAAAAACAACCATACAGTTTTATTTGAAAAATTTAAACTGGAAGAATGTCAATCTAGGGTGTCTTTTTCATAGAATAACCCAAAAAAAAATTTAGTGTTTTAAAACACTAAAACATGTGTGTAATAGTAAAAACCCATATAAAATCACATATGAATGATGTAAAATCATAATATGAACATATTAGTACTATTTTTTATGTGTGAGAAAACAACACATCAATTTTATGTGAAGTGTGCTCAGAATGGCCTAATAAGCATCTTTAAAGGCTTAACGGCCTTTAAAAACATGCATCATGCGGTTAAAACAAAAATGATGACCTCTTATTACTATGAAATCATACAAAAACAACAATAGATTGATTTCAAAAAATTTACAACTGATGGAATTTCAATTGGAGGTGTTATTTTCTCGGGATGATCAAATACGCACTTTGCATGTTTGAAAACACTAAAACATGCATGAAATATTCAAAACCATAGATAACAAACTTCTAATAACATGAAATCAAATGAAGACCATATTTTGTTATTTTTTACATGTATTTAGCAAATGAAACATCATTTGAATCTTTAGTGTCTGTAGACGACTGAATAAGAAATTTGTAATTGTTTGATGGCCATTAACAACTTACAATAGGGGGTCAAACCTAGAAAAAACTACCATTAATTTCCATTTAATCAAATAAAAATAGTTGTAGAGTGATTTTTAAAATTTTGAAATTGACAAAACAACAATTTGAAGTGTCATTTGCTCAGTATGACTGAAAACTCATTCTTATTGTTTTAAAACACTAAAACATGTGTGTAACAGTCAAAACAATATAAAATAACATGATAGGGACATGCAATCATATGAATATGGTATTTCTATTATTATTTATGTGTATGATTAGATAGAACATCACTATAACGTGTAGTGTGCCTGGAATGGCCTAATAAGTGGTTTGTAATGGTTTGATAGCCCTAATTTTTTTTCAGGGGTCCAAAACAAAGAAACATTCCTCTGATAGTCATTAAATTATAATAATACACCCCTATAGTGATTTTAGAAATATTTGAATTGAAGGAAGATCAACCAGAGGTGTTTTTTTATTGAGATGACTGAAAACAAAATTTTAGTGTTTCAAAATACCATAACATGTGTGTAATGGTCAAAAAATATCAAAAAATCTTCAAAGGATATAAAATCATATGATGGCCATTTTATATTATTTGAGATGTGTAGAAGAAGATGCATCATCAATCAGACATGCAGTGTTCTCGAGCAGACTGAATGGTCAGTTTTAAATTTAAAAATGATTTGAAAATAGTAATATATTAAAAATCAAATGGACTTGAATTGTTTATGGCATGTATTAATTGAAATATTATACTTGATATCAGTAATTGGATTTATTGTGATTTTTTATCTACTTCACTAGCTTTTATTTTTAATTTATTTGATTTTAGTTATATTAGAAGATGGGTGTGGAACATGGAAAATTGTTGGACAGTGTCACAAACTAGCCCAGGTTCCATCGTAACCTGATAACCGAGGTAGCCCTGACATAGCCCAAAGGGCGTTCCTGATCCCCACAGGTCGGTGACTATCACTTGGAATCATAAAACATACAAGTGGGCACAATTTTCCATGGTAATGTGGAAGTAAAGGAAAACAAGGCAGTATGTATAACAAAAGAAACTTCAGAGGGAGTGAAGTACCAGAATAAAACAAGGATTAAAAAGCACAAATCATTACTACCCATGTACGGAAACAGGGAAACCCAACCCAAGTCGTAGAGGACACAACTCTCTAAGACCGAGGCTCAATTGCTAGATCCACCTCCAAGTGATCCTTTTCCCTTTCTCGAACCTGGAAGAAATAATTCTACAAACACCTGATGTAAAAAGTAGGGTGTGAGCTAAAAATCCTTGTTGGGTCTCACCAAGGATTCCATAACTGAAGCCAATAATAGATTAACAAAGAAAGTGATTTTAGTTTTAAAAGATAAATAGGTTTGACATTTTAAAGAAAAATTAAAAAATCATTCTATACTTTTCAAATGATGGAAATATGTCTGGAAAAAATCCCTCAAGGTATCATTGAAGCATTTTTGAGATGATTTTGTTTGTTGACAATGCAGGGCTCCCTGTTTTGTTTGTTGATAAAGCGAGTCTCAATGACTCAAACTATTGACAAAGGGAGTTTTCTTGGAGAATGGGGAAAAGTGTTTTTGGTAAAGGGAGTTGTGCTCTTGTGTTAAGGAGGTTTCTAATATTGTACGTCAGGAATTTTTCAAATTCAGAACATCAAAAATTTGGCAAAGGATAGGCGACGTGCATGTCCAAAAGTGGTACGCAGGTGTTTGGCGCGTAGGTATTTGGCGCACAGGTAATTGGCATGTCAGTGTTTGGAGTGCAGGTGTTTGGTGCGCCGGTGTTTGACGCGCAGGTGTTTGGCGTGCAGGTGTTTGGCGTGCAGGTGTTTGGTGCGCATGTCCTCAAAATTCTAATAAATATATGACTACCCTCCTCATTTCTCAATGAGCTCAACACTTAGAGAAAATCTGAGCTCTGCGCACACAAGTGGAAGATTTGGGCATGCAGTTGTTGGATCACAGGTGTTGGTGGGTAGGTGTTGGCGTGCCGGTGTTGGCACCTAGGTGTTGGCTTGCACGTGTGGGCATGCAGGATGTGACGTGCAGGTTACAGACAGAAGGTTGTGGTGCGTAAGTTACGGACAACAGGTTGTGGCACGCAGGTTACAGACAGAAGGTTGCGGCGCACAGGTTATGGACAGCAGGTTTGGGTGCACAGGTTACAAACAACGGGTTTTGGCCAGCAGGTTGGGGCCAGCTGGTTGTGGCCAGCAGGTTGTGGCCAGGAGGTTGTGGCCAGTAGTTTTTGGCCAGCAGGTTTGGGCCAACAGGTTTCACCCAGTAGGTTGGGGCTAGCAGGTTGTAGCTAGCAGGTTGTGGCCAACAGGTTGTGGCCAGTAGGTTTGGGTCAGCAGGTTGTGGCCAGCACATTATCGGCTAGCAGGTTTTGGCCAGTAGGTTGTGGCGAGTAGATTTTGGCCAGCAGGTTTGGGCCACTAGGTTTCGGCCAGCAGGTTTCAGCCAGCAGGTTTCGGCCAGCAGGTTTTGGCAAGCAGGTGTGGCATGTAGGTTGGTTTTTCCGCAACGAAGGTTGAGGCTGTGCAATGGTTAAAGACAAGTCACCCTAGGGTTGCGTGAAAGATGTAATTTACCCAGAACATCTGTGGTAAAGTGGTATTCATCAGTGGATGAACATTGTACTTCAACAGAGCATATATCAACAGCTGAGGATGCATTATTTCATGTAAATGAGGAGACCGACAAGTCTATAAACTATGAGTGGATCCTTTCCAGATCAGTGAGAAAAGGAAGAGGAAGAATGTGATCCTCTCCACCAGTAGTGAGTCAGAGAGAGAAATAGGGAGTGACCCTTGGGAAAGCAGTGAGCTGACCCTAAACCTTGTAAAGACAGTGAGCCTGGGACAGAGGGACTGTGCCTGAACCTTGTAATCCACAACTAGTGATGTTTAGTGGAATTTGGAACGACCGACAACCTTTCGGCGTATGCTTTTTGGACGTAGCCCTTAGCTTTGAACCAAGTAAAAATTAATGTGTCTTTTGATTTCTTTACTTTCTGTTTATATCTTGCAACGGGAAGGAGAGATAAGATTGTTTTGCTTAACAGCGAAACAAGATTAGAACGGGCTTTAATTTTAAATTAGTCATACCCTGATTCACCCCCCCTCTCCGGGTATTCAGCCTTGTGGACCTAACAATTGGTATCAGAGGGAAATTTTGATATTTATTTTTCTCTCAATGGAGGTCACTAATCATAAAGGGATTCCGATCTTTAAAGGATGTAATTTTCAGATATAGAAGAATCGAATGCAACACTATTTCCGATATTTGGGAATGGATGTGTTGTCAGCAGCTATGCATGGTATCACAACTGATATTAATAATGGTGCATTATTAGAAGCTGAGCATAGAGAGTTGGATGCTGATGCCAAAGCAATCAATGCCTTAGGGGGATCCCTTTCCAATCCCATCTATGCAAAGGTGATGTCATGAAAAACGTCACATGTCATGTGGGAAAAGCTTTTGAATATATATGATGGGGATACAATGGTCAGAGAGGCAATGCTACAAGTGTTGTGGAATAAGTATGAAGATCTGAGAATGAAACCGAATGAGTCTGTTGATGCATTCTTTGATAGGTTAAATGTTGTGGTTGAAGACATGCAAGGACTTGGTGAAATTATCGAAGACATAAAATTTGTGAAGCACATATTGAGAAAAATTCTACCTCGGTTCAATCTGAAAGTTTCTGTTCTGGAAGATAATGATCTGAATGAACTGACATTGGATAACCTGCGCAACACCCTTGTTGTATATGATACGAGAAATTATTATAACGATGCTGTGGAAAAGGAGAAATCCAAAGAGGTGGCATTTAAGGACATGAAGAATCTCACCATTAATGATTATCAGGAGGAAGAAGAGACAGATGAGGTAAAGTCATTCCTCTCTTCAAATCTTCCAAGAGGAAAAGGAAATTTCAAAGGGAAACTTCCTCTTGAATGCTTTAGATGTGGAAAGGTTGGACATATCACAGCTAGATGCCCCAAAATGTTTCAAGAAGAAAATGATTAAGATGATGTTGAAATTCCAAAGAAGTAATCTTCAGCCTATGTGAAAGGGAAGAACCAATTCAAGAGAAATTTCTTCAAGAAGAAGAATCTTCATTCACATGAAATAGATAGTTCAGATGAGTCTGAGGTTGAAGAGGTTGAGAAGATTGAAAACTGAAAAGATCGTGGAGAAAATTCTATGGTGGCAGTCATCGGTAGTTCACATGAAAAGGAAGAAACTGACGTTGGAGAAGAAGAAGAAGAAGTTGAAGTAAGAGTTGATATGGAAGCCGAATTGGAAGAAACTCTTGAGGAGATAGACATTTGGAGATCCAAAATGAAGAAAACCAATAATGTGGTTCGTGATTCCAAACTCTCTATGCAACAACAGGATGAAGAAAATTCTGAGCTGTTAGAAGAAATTGAAAGACTAAAATCCTCAATACCAGAGAGCTCAAAAAATATTGTTGAGTATATGCTTAAAATTGATGAACAAAAGAAGGAAATTGATTGTTTGACTAACACAGGAAAGAATCAAGTCAGACGTATCAAAGAGCTTGAAGAAGAAGTGGTCAGTCTTCGATAAAAAATGAAGGATCAAGAAAAACTCTTGATCTCCAATGTGATGTTAGGAAAGAAGGTCATTCCAAAGATTGAAATGGTGAAAGAGGAGCCCAATTGTTCAGCAGGAAAGATGCAACAATTGAGCTCAGACATTAAGGCTAATTCAAGGCTTGATAAGAAGCAAAAATCTGTTTCAATTGACGTCAGACCACAAGCACCCATCCTAAAATTGAAGGTTGATTTGGCCACAAAGAAGAATAAGAATATTCAGAGATCCCAAGGGGATACTCATAGTGTTGATGTAACACGAAGGAATGCACCTTATATCATGTTTTATTATTGTGGGAAGATGGGACATTCATAGTGTGTGTGTTCCATAGCCAAGAGATATCGAAGGGAACAAGAACAGAGGTGGCATGCAAACAAAGAATGGTTTTCCAGAACATATTTCAAAGGACACTGTTTTTGGTATGGTGAATTTGGAAACATGGCTAGGTACTGCACTTCGACCATACTGAGAAATGTGACAAAGAAGAATCAAAACGATCGCAAGTAGCATATTAATAAACCAACATGTGAGTTAAAAATACAGAACAGATTTGCGGCTTTGCAAGATGAAGTTGGTCCATCATACTATGAGAAAGAACAGAAGTCTCAATCCGTGCCGAGTGTGAAGTAAAAATTATGGACCAAGAAAAAGAAAAATGACAAGGCTGTGGTAGTAGAAATTTCCCTTAATTCATCAGATCAATCTGGTGTATGGATCCTTGATAGTGGTTGCACTTTTCACATGAGAGGTAATAAGGATCTGGTTACAGGCATAAAATGTGACAAAGAAGGAGTTGTCCAATTTGGAAATGATGAATGTCTGACTATTGTTGGCTTAAGAAAATCCAATTTTGGGGGCAAAGAAATTAGATATACTGATGTCTTGGTTGTAGAGGGTCTTAGTCATAACATGCTCAGTGTCAGTCAACTATATGACTCTGGGCACTCTATCTGATTTACCAAGAAGAAGTGTGTAGTGAAAGTAAAAGATGGAGCAATTGTTCTATAGGGAAAAAGGAAAAAGGGAAATCTTTACCTTGTAGTTGGGGAAGAAGATACGTGCCTTTTATCCAGAGAGGAAGAAAACCAGTTGTGGCATAAGTGACTTGGTCATCTATGCCAACAATCCATGGAAGATCTTGTAAAGTGTGATGCTTCTAGAGATCTTCAAAAACTATCACATGATCTCACTCATACGTGTGATGCCTGCCAACAAGGGAAGATAATCAGAAAGACATACAAGCTAAAGGAACAGAAATCCACTAGTGTAATCGAATTGGTGCATGCTGATGTGTGTGGACCTATCTCACCATGAGATATAAATAAGAAAAGGTATTATGTTCTTTTCATTAATGATTATAGCAGAATGGCCTGGGTATTTGTCGTTACCCATAAGATAGAGGTGTTCAGTTGCATACAGAAGTATAGGAGGGAATCAGAAAGGATGCTTAGGCAGAAAATTCTAAAGTTTCGTACTGATAACGGTACGAAATTCACAAACAGTCAAGTTGAAAACTATCTCGAGAAACACGGGATAAGGCATCAAGTTTCATCAGTGATAACTCCCCAACAGAATGGAGTGGTTGAGAGGAGAAATCAGATCATCAATAACATGTCCAGAAAAATGCTTATTTAAAATTACCTACCATATAAATTTTGGAACAAAGCAGTTTTGACATCGGTCTATATGTCAAACAAGTCTCTGTTGTGCCCGAAGGAAGGGAAGAATCTGTATAAAATGTTGTATGGAATGAAGCCAACACTAAAATACTTTCGAATCTTTGGGAGTAAGTGCTTCATTATCAACAAAGAAAATCACAGGAAGTTTGTGTCATGAGGAGATGAGGGGATATTCCTTGGCTACTCAGAGAAAAGAAAAGCATATAAATGTTTCAAAAAATGGTTGGGAAAAAATGTTGAGAGAAATGATGCCACTATAGAAGAAAATGAACAGAATACTCAGTGACCCAGTGAACAGTTTCTGGATGAAAGTGATGACGAGGTATGCAAAAAAGGGGGAGTAGAAGTGGCAGAGGCTGACTCAGATAAAGATACTGATGATGAATAAGAAAGTGTCAAGTATGTGTCTGCAAGGAAGCAAATGAGTCGATCTGAAATTGATAGGAAGAATATCATTGGTGATCAGATAGCTCTAGTTCAGACTCAAAGAATGAAATCATTATAGAAAACATCGTTTTTATCTTTGGTGGAGCCGAAATGTATTTCTGATGTAGTTGAAGATGAAAATTGGGTTCAGGTTATGAATGAAGAGCTTGATCATATTGAGAAGAACCATACATGAGATATTGTTTCGAGGCCAGCAGACAAGAATGTTATCTGGACTAAATGGTTCTATCGCAACAAGATTAATGAAGATGGAATAGTGATTCGGAACAAGGCACAGCTAGTGTGCAAGGGATACTCTCAGATAGAGGGAATAGATGTTGATGAGACATTTTCACTGATCCAAGGCTAGAGACAATCAAATTATTTTTGGCCATAGTAGTGCAAATAATGTTCAAAGTGTTTCATATGGATGTCAAATCCGCATTCTTGAATGGTGTTCTAGAAGAGGAGGTGTATATTGAGCATCCTGATGCTTTTCTCATTAATGAGGATGAGAACAATGTTTGCAAGCTGAAGAAGGCATTTTATGAGCTAGAACATGCACCAAGAGCATGGTACTCAAGGCTTGATCAGTACTTGACGAAGCTTGGTTTCCAGTGTGGGGGAGTTGATTACAATCTCTATTTCAGCAATGATTGAAACAAAATGATTATGTTGTTGGTTTATGTCGATTACATAATATTTGGCAAATCAGATGAAGCTCAGTGTAGACAGTTTTCCAAATTCCTGAAAAATGAGTTTGAAATGTCAATGATTGGTGAGTTATCATTTTTCCTTGGTCTACAGGTGACACAAGGTTGGAATGGAACATTCATTTCTCAATCCAAATATTCCAATGAGGTTTTAAGATGGTTTGGAATGGATAAATCCAAGGAGATGAAGACTTCAGTTGCTACTCAGATGAAATTATCAAAAGATGATGATGGCAAGGCAGTTAACATCACAGAATACAAGTAAATTATTGGAATTTTTTTACCTGACCTCAACAAGGCCTGATATTGTTTTTGCCACATGCCAAGCAGCGAGATATCATAGTAATCCCAATGAAAGACACATGATTTCAGTAGAAAGAATACTTCAGTATATCCAAGGAACTGTGGATTTCGGTCTGATGTATAATGACAAATCTCAATCAGTGTTATTGGGTTACAAAGATGCAGATTGGGCCGGATCAGCCGATGATAGAAAATCAATGTCATGTGGTGCATTCTATCTTGGTGCATTGTGTATTTCATGGCTAATCAAGAAGGAATATTGCATCTCATTGCACATAGTAGAGGCTGAATATATTGTGGCCACTCAAGAATGTACACAGTTATTTTGGATGAATCAACAACTTAAAGATGTGGGAGTTGAAGTGATGTCTCTGATCAGAATCCAGTGCGATAACTCAAGTGCTATCAATCTTAGCAAAAATCCCATCCATCACTCATGGACCAAGGACATTGAGATCAAATATCATTTCATAAAGGAGAAGGTTGAGAAAAGAATTGTGAAATTGGAGTATGTGCCTACAGAACTACAGGTTACAGACATTCTGACAAAGGCCTTACCCAAAGAAGCGTTTGATAGGCATCAACTAGATCTGGGAGTTCAGTCGACTCCCCACACTTAAAAAAGTGTGAATGTGGAACCCCCCCTCTCCCAGAGGTATGATGTGTTTTTCCCTAATGTGCTGATATGTGTTTTCTACTCTGTTACAGACTACAAAGGAGTGACCTTTGGGTTCGTTGACAAAGGGGGAGAAAATAGTGATTGTTCAAGGGGCAGAAAATGTGGCAATTCGATAAATCATGATTGATATGTGAAGAAGCTGACATGTGGAGCACCGAGATAGGGGGAGAGTAATAAGAAAGGGGGAGAATATTAAATCTGATGATGCTAGAAGTGATCGATCAATGAACAGATATCACGACAGCCGAGGATCATGATAAAAGCAGAAGAGTGTTGTTGGAATGAGGTACGAATATTTCCCAAAATTGGTATCAGTTTGGTGTCAACAATGGGTGTCAGAGTTGAAGTGATTCATTGATAAACTTTTCATTTACTCTTGTTTCTCATGTCGAGCATTTCTCATGTGGGCTTAGATTATGTTTTGAGTAAATATTTGATCGCTATCTATATCACAAGAGGTGAATGGTGGTTGAAGATGAATGAAGCTTTAATGAGGTATCAGCGAATGGAGAATTGTTTTGAGAAGAGTTTTAAACAAACCCAATGGGGGAGATTT
Organism: Viscum album; assembly: GCA_963277665.1. Classification (NCBI taxonomy): domain Eukaryota; kingdom Viridiplantae; phylum Streptophyta; class Magnoliopsida; order Santalales; family Viscaceae; genus Viscum; species Viscum album. The sequence continues at coordinate 608,778,287 of OY728135.1, read as the reverse complement.
TTGGGAAAAAATCCCTCAAGGTATCATTGAATCATTTTTGAGATGATAGTGTTTCTTGAAAATGCAGGGCTCCGTGTTGTGATTGTTGACAAAGTGAGTCTCAATGACTCAAACTGTTGACAAAGGGAGTTTTCTTGGAGAATGGGGAAAAGTTTTTTTGGTAAAGGGAGTTGGGAACTTGTATTAATGAGGTTTCTAATATTGTACGCCAGAAATTTTTCAAATTCAGAACATAAAAAATTTGGTAAAGGATAGGTGGCACACATGTCCAAAAGTGGCACGCAGGTGTTTAGCACGCAGGTCCTCAAAATGCCTATAAATAGATGACTACCCTCCTCATTTCTCAAAGAAATTAACACTTAGAGAAAATTCGAGCTTTGAGAGCGCAAGTGGAAGTATTGGGCATGTATGTGTTGGTGTGCAGGTGTTGGCACGCAGCTGTTGGCACGCAGGTGTTGGCGCGCAGGTGTTGGCGCGCAGGTGTTGGCACACAGGTGTAGGCGTGTAGGTGTTGGCCTACAGGTGTGGGCGCGCAGGTTACGGATAGCAGGTTGTGGCGCGCATGTTACAGACGTTAGGATGAGGTGCACAGGATACAGATAGTAGGTTTTGGCCAGCTGGTTAGGGCCATCAGGTTGTGGCCAGCAGGTTGGGGCCAGCAGGTTTTGGCCAGCAGGTTTGGGCCAGCAGGTTTCGCCCAGCAGGTTGGGGCCAGTAGGTGGTGGCCAACAGGTTGTGGCCAGCAGGTTGTGACCATCAGGTTTTGGCCAGCAGGTTTGGGCTAGCAGGTTTCGGCCAGCAGGTTGTGGCCAGCAGGTTGTCTGCCAGCAGGTTGTCGACAAGTAGGATTTAGCCAGTAGGTTTTGGCCAGCAGGTGTGGCGCGCAGGTTGGTTTTTCCGCAACGAAGGTAGAGGTTGTGCACTGGTTAAAGAAAAGTTACCCTAGGGTTGCGTGAAAGTTAGAATTTTCCCAGAACATCTGTGGTAAAGAGGTATTCATCTGTGGATGAACATTGAACTTCAACAGATCATCTATCAACTATTTAGGATTCATTCTTTCATGCAAATAAGTATACCTATAAGTCTATAAACTGTGAGTGAATCCTTTCCAGATCAAAGAGAAAAGGAAGAGGAAGAAGGTGATCCTCTCCACCAGTATTGATCCAGAGAGAGAAACAGGGAGTGACCCTTGAGAAAGTAGCGAGCTGACCCTAAACCTTGTAAAGGCAGTGAGCCTGGGATAGAGTGACTATGCCCGAACCTTATAATCCACAACTAGTGAAGATTAGTGGAATTTGGTATGACCGACAACCTTTCAGCGTATGATCCATGGACGTATCCCTTAGCGGTGAACTATGTAAAAATTGATGTGTCCTGTGCTTGATTTACTTTCTGTCTATACCGTGCAACATGAAAGAGAGAGAATAGTGTTTTTCTTAACAGCGAAACAAGATCAGAACGAGCTTTAATTTTAAATTAGTAATACCCTAATTCACCCCCCTATCAGGGTATTCAGCCTTGTGGACCTAAAAAAATAAACATTTTAAGCAATGATTTTTACAAATGATGAAATATTTCTACAACAATGGCTTAAATAAATACAATTACATAAAATTGTTTATGTAAATTTAGAAGGTATGTAATGTAGTTTAAAACATTTTCATACATTTATATCTCAAATATAAATAACAAGCGAGCTACATGGTAATCTTCCAAATAGGTACGATAATATTTCCTACTATAGGGCTTTGTACTCTCTATGTGAACTCAGCAAAATGTGTATACACACGTCCTGATGACACTATCCAAAGGCTACTTGTCACCAACCTATCAGGGATGTTACCCACTACATGTATGTTTTAGAATGTTGTAATAGCATAGAGAGTGTCCAAATAACTCAATAACTACCTAAGGCTAGCATATGATCTTACATAATCAATGATGGGAAGTTTATTTTAAGACTACTTAAAAATACAATTAAATCCCATTCATTCATTTCCATGTCAATTTTTCATTTAGACCAAAAATGGGTTATAATAAAAAACATGTCTCTTTTTCAAGATAAAACCAATGGGTTTTTATCAAAATATTTTAATCTATTTTCATAGGTTTTAAATCCTTTCAAAACCAACTCCATCATTTGATGACTCATTCACACTATTAAATTCAAAAATTTAATTGAAAATGTTTTCATCAAAACTGTAATTTAAATTAAACAATTTTATCGTCAATTAAAATAAATTAAATAATTCAAGGTTAATCAGTTTTTCTGGCTAATCGGGATGGAACCACCTACCTCAAGGTCACCGATTTATACAGCACCAATAAACCACCATGTGTGTTACAATACACCTCCTCACTACCTGAATATCATAAGCGTCGACACACAAAGGGTCGATGTTCATCAAGGGGTTCTAAAACCAATGTGATTTGTTTTATTTTAAAATAAAATTTAGCATTTGATAATACATTCTCTCTCATGGAGAATCGTTATATTATCGTTTTATGTTAATGCATGAAATCCTATGAAATATCCATAAGAATAATTATAAATCTCATTTGATAATTTTATCCCAAAAATAATTTTAGAATGGTGATGGTATTCCACATAATTTTTTTAAATATATATATATATATGTATGTATGTATACATATTTATGTATATATATATATATATATATCAAAATATCCCTTGATAAAGCTATAATCATTTAATAAAAAATTATCTTTATTTTGTGATTATTTCTTGAGCAACTAACCTTTGATAATTTCAAAAAATTATCATTTTATAATATTAATAATTGTAATTTGTTAATCAAAATAATTATCCAATGATAATTTCGATAATCAAGCAATGTGATAATTACATTAATGTTATCCTTTCTTAATCCGTGAAATTATACAATAATAAATTTATCTAAATAAGTTATCCCAAATCATGCAATATGATTATCAATATATATATTGGTATATATGTGTGTGTGTGTGTGTCTGTGTTTGTATATATATATGTTTTTTTGTGTGTGTGTGTTTTGATAATTTATTTTAAAAAAATTATCTTTTGATAATCTTTGAAGAACAATTGTGATATAATTATGGATTAAATATATTATTTTCGGAATTGTGATGGAGGGAGAAAATAAAGAAAATAAGTTACAAAAATTAAATAAATAAGATAGAGAAATAAACAAACATGTGTGAGGGGGTGTCAGAAGGTGTCACACACTGAAATATAAGGATTCTGGATGAACAAAGTTCACAGCCACACCTTTGTGGGGTTCCAACGCTGTGAAAAATCGAAGGAAACAACCCAATTTAAGGATTTTATAATTCTAAAATTTAAAACCCTAAAATAATGTAAAATTCAATTCCTCTAAAATAAATACATGATTTAATGAATGATTCATCCAAAAACTAAATATAGATCATTTAATTTTACCCAATTAATAATTTTCAATTAATAACCATTGAAAATGGTTGGGAATGGTGTTTTTCAATCCATGAATTATCAAAAATGGAGTTACGGGTTTGTTGAAGATGATTGAACTGTGAATCCGAATATTGGAATTAATTTAAAAATTAAATTAAATTAATAATATCAATTCTTAATATAATTATTATATAACATAAAAATTGGAAGCGACCAAACCAAATGCTCGTTGCTCATGAGTGTTATTTTTCACCTAGGGTGAAAACCTCTCGACCCAACAGTGGTCTCAGATTTCTCATAGGATGCCCCGTTTGAGATATATTAATGATTTATTATTTAAAAATCAGATTAAATAATTAATTACAATAGAAAGGGTTATTTTTTTGAGTGAGGAATCCAAACACTCGATGCTTAAAAATGTTATACCTTGTCTAGGGTAAACCCCCCATTCCGGACCCCTTGGTGGTATTCTATTTCCCATACATCACACCATTTGGGAGATATTTAATTTTTTTTAATAAATAATTTATTAAACATTATTTAATTAATTTAACTCACAAGTGAGTAATCCAAATTTCTGATGCCTTTGAATGTAATACCCTACATAGGGTAATGACCATATTTCAGACATAATAGTGGTCTTTGATTTCTCACACGATGCACCATTTTAGAGTTATTCAATTATTTTGAATAAAAAGTGTAAATTTTAAAAAATATATTATATTTAATATTTTTATTCCCTCTTCGTTGAGTCTTTTAAAGACATGGAAAAATCACAGTAACTTAGAATCGAACTCCAAAAAAAAATATTTAATTGAAAATTCCAAGATGTTAAATGGAATTTATAGTCATTAAGACATTTATAAAAAATTCACTGATAAATCATTTTTTTCACATAATATTTTAATAATTTAAAGCAAGTGGGTTTCAGAATACTTGAAATAGTAATAGGTTGTTACATCCTCCCCACTATAGGATCTTTTTGTCCCCATAAAGCCTATGAAGAATCCTCCACATCAAAAAGATGTGACCATTTCTCTTTCATTAGTCTATCTCTTTTCCACATCTCATGAGAATCAGAACCATGCTGCCATATTACATGGACCAGAGGTATCATCATCCCATGAAGTAACATGGTCTCAGAATCAACAACCCTGACTCACCGTTCAATTACAGATAAGTCTGGTTCAATCTCAAGATCACTCCAGCTTCGAACATGAGATGGATCAAAGGGATACTTTCACAAATGTGATACATGGAACATGTTATGTATCGACATCAGCTGTGGTGGTAGAGATAGATGGTAAGAAACTTTCCATACATGATCAACAACCTCAAAAGGTCCCACAGAAGTAGAATCAAGCTTCCCTTGCCTCCCAAGCCGTTGATGACCTAGCCGGGGTGAAACCGTCAATAACACCTGGTCAAAAACTAAAACTCCAAAGGTCTATGGTGACTATCAACATAAGATGTGTACCAGCTCTGTGTTTTCAACATTCTCTGATGAATCAAATGGATCTTAGTTATCGTCTATTGGAACAAACTTGGTCCAACTAATGAAGTTTCACCGATCTCTGACCAACACGAAGAAGATTTAGTAGGACGGGCATTCAATGCCTCAAAAAGAGCCATTTTTATTGTGGATTGATAACTATGTTATAAGAAAACTCAAGAATCCCCAAATGATTATACCAAGCCCCACCAATGTCAAGAAAACATGAACGGAGCATATCCTTAGGGATCTTTATAGTTATCTCTGTCTGGATATCTAGCTACGGATGATAGGTCGTGCTCAAACATACCTGAGATTCAAGTACCTCCTGAAGGCCTCTCCAAAAGTGAGATGTAAACTGGGAATCCCTATCAGAGACTATAGCATATTGATCTCTATGAAAAAAGAATAGTTTCATTCACATAGATATTTCCCAACTCCTAAACATTGGTTGTACTCGAATGGGTATAAACTGATCCAACTTGGTCAAATTGTCGATCACAACCCATATCGTATTCTTATTCTTCTGGGTTTAAGGTAACCCAACCACAATGTCTATAGAGATTTCATCCCACTTCCATGTAGGGACTGGAAGCGATGAAGCAATCTTGAAGGCTTCTGGTGCTCGACTTTCACCTGCTAGCATGTATAGAAATTGGATACAAACTCAGCAATGCCCCATCTCATACCTATCCACCAAAAATATCGCCGCATATCATAGAACATCCTCATGGTTTTTGGGTTCACATCCCACTGGGAGTTTTGGAAATCCCCCATCACAGCCTACCTTTCCACTGACGACATAATGTAACGGTATCGATAACACAGAACACCCTCTTTGGAGAATGACTAGTGGGTGTTGGTCTCCCCACCATAAAGTGATTCTCTGATGCTATGGAATTCATTATCTTGTTTTTCCAAAAGAATCATCTCTAGAAGAGCATATGTCAATTGAACACTGTCTAAAGAAACTCCACCCCCTTCCATTAAACACTAATATGAAACTATGAAAAAAGAACCATCAAACTCCACTCTCCGAAATATTATCTCATATCTTGTGTTGGAAGTTTCATACTTAATTCATCTGCAATGACATTCCCTTTCCCTAGGGTATAGGCAGTGTCAAATTTGAAATATTGAAGGTACTCCACCCAATTCCATTAGTGGAGATTCAAATATTTTTGATAGAATATATAACTCAAGCTCTTATAGTCTAAATATATAGTAAAACTTTCCCCATAAAGGCAATGTCGTCAACACTTATGTGTGTGCATTACATCTGCATGTTCAAGGTTATGGGTAGTATAGTTCTTATCATGAGGATTAAGTTGACGAGATCCATAAGAAACAAAATGATTTCCTTGTATAAAAGCACATCCCAAACCTGAACACGATGAATCACAAAAGACCACATAGCCTTTCCCAACCTCAGGAGGAGTTAACACCAGCGCAATAGTCAAAAGACTCTTTATCTCAACAAATGAACTCTGATATTGGTCAATCCAATAAAAAATCACTCCCTTTCAAGTCAGAGAAGTCATCAACGAAGCTAACTTTGAGAGTTCCTTAACAAATCGTCAATAATATCCTACTAATCCCAAGATGATCTAAATCTCAAAATCATTTCGTGGTTGTTCCCAAGTCATAACAACATTCACTTTATCATGATCAACTTATATTCCTTGTTCTAACACCACATGACCCAAGAATTGCACTTCTTGAGTCCATAAATCACACTTTGAAATCTTGATATAAAGTCAGTGATTCCTTAGTAGACTCATAACTATTCCCAGATGATGCACCTGATCCTCCTTGGACATGGAGTAGACAAGAATGTCATCCACAAATACCACCACAAAGGTATCCAGATACTCATGACAAATTTTTTTCAAAAAATACATTAAAACTACAGGAGTATTTATTAGGACTAATGGCATAACAAGGTACTCATAATGGACATACCTACTTTGAAAATCGGTTTTCTAAATTTCAGATTCTTTTATCATCAAATGATTGTAACCATATCGAAGATAAATATTTGAAAACCACTTCTCCCCTTTCAATTGATCAAAAAAATCATCAATTCATGCTAATGTATATTTGTTCTTTATCGTAACTCGATTGAGGTTTTGAAAATCAACACATAAGAGAAGAGAACCATCAACCTTCTTGGCATAGAGAACTGGTACTTCCCAAGGTGAGACTCTCGAGCATATAATTCCTTCCTCAAGAAAATCGTCTAACCAGGACTTCAGTTCATTTATTTTAGCTCGAACCATTCGGTATGAGGGAATAGAAACCGATTGAGTACCATGGATTAAATCAATAGAAAAATAAACCTCCCTTACCAGTGGTAGACCAGATAAGTCTGAAGTAAACACATCATGAAAATCAGCAATGACTGAAGGAAGATTACCACACATTGAATCCCTCTCTAGACCGAACAAAATAGTTATATTACTTTACCCCAACTTCTAGTAAGAGGGTGTGGCTCTGCTCGACTTTGGGTCCCATTCTCCTTGAAAGACAAGAGGAACACCACTTGGTATAGTAAGGTAGACTTGTTGAAGATAATAATCATTTCAGGATTTATTTGCAATGATCCAATCCAAACCGAATATGACTTCAAGAGATTTCATGTCAAGAACCAAAAAAACTCCAAGGAAACTAGAAATCTTATAGAGAGAAGACACAAGCAGAACTAAGGAGACCCTACACTTTCTTTGTACCAAGGGGTGTAGTAATATCCATTTCAAAAGATAAAATCTCTAAATTTAGATTAAATAGATTAACAATATGGGTTGAAATAAATGTGGGAGATTCACCAGTATCAAATAGATGGATCACTAAAGATGAAGCTATAGTAATGGTACCTCTCATAGTTGCAGGACCCATTTCTACATCCTCTAGAGTCTCTTCCACTACGTGAAGATGCTTAATTCTGGATGTCTATGTCTGGAACCCTTTTTTACGTCAAGCATTTGATTTTCCCACAGTTTTTAGAGTTGTTGATGATCCTATTCCATTATGTAGAGTAGAGAAGTGATGTAAGAATCTTTATAAGTGCCCTAAATGTCCACTATAGCTACAGTTCTTGAGTGCCTCAGTTCCAACCCTCTTAGAATGTCTTGGCTTGCCACACTGATAGCAAGTCAAATAACTCTCTACTGGTGCTACTGGAGTTCTACAATGACTCTTTCATCGAGAACTACCATGAGAATTTATATTCATCCATTTTCCATTAAAGTAACCAATGTTACCACTGGGAGGAAAAGGAACTCCCTTCAACCCTAACTATCCATCCAGGTCCATCTCAACTATCATCACTCTATCCATCACATTATCATAAGCGAGAAGCATAGGTGAGAAAACCTGAGAACGAATATTTGATCAATGTCCCAACTCAAATTGTCAAGTCTTCATTTTCTCATTAGATATAATCACATGAGGAAACATCACCAACTCAATAAAGCGATTTGAGTACTCAATCATGCTTTATTTGTCTGGATCAAGCATAAAAACACCACTGTCTTAGCCAACACCATTGATTCAGGATAGAACTTGTTAGTGAAAAGAACCTTGAAGTCTTTCCACTCTAAACCCTCAAGTTTCCTAGTCATCACCATCATTTCCCCTCATCTCCTACTGAGTCCCTCCAAAATTATGGTGGCACACTTCACCTTGATTTCATTAGGATTCTCTAAGAACCCAAACATATGTTCAGTCTTGCACATCCATTCCTTATCATGTTGAGGGTTAGTGGAGCCTTTAAAAACTGGTGTCTTATAGAGTAAGAACTATTGATAATTATTTCTGAGAATAACCCTATGAGTATCTATAGCTAGAGATTGAATGTGAACTAGAGGTGGTGCTTGTCCCAGAGCTTGGACAGTGCGAACAATCACCTCAAACATACTTGAATCATCGATAGGACTCGCTTGCTAAGATTCAGCATCAGCCTTTTCCTGGATTCGATTCCCACATCTTCTCGGAGGCATGATGCTACACAACATCAACAAATATAAAAGGAGACATTAGATTAACACTCGAACTGAGTAACAAGGAAAACCATTCTTAATAGAAGGGATAAACATGATTTTGATTCCACTCTATCCAAATCGAAATATGGAAAATAATAGAACTAATCCACAATATGTATTTCCCTAACCACCCCTGGTGACATAAGGTTCATTTCCATGAGAGGTGGCCAAGAACTCAATAACAATTACCACCTATGTCCCAAAATGATTTCACAAATACAGACTGACTTCATGAAAAAAGAAAGATCAATAACCTTACTCTGATACAACTTTTTTACGAACCATCCCGGGTACCCTCATAACCCGATAACCGAGACATCCCTAACATAGCCTGAATGACATTCCCAATTCCAATGGGTGGATGACTAGCACCTGGAATCATACAACATACAAGTTGGAATGAATTTTCCACGAGAATGCAGAGGCAAAAGAAAACAATTTGGTATTCATAACAAAAGAAATTCCACTGGGAGTGACGTACCAGAATACACCAAGCCACAAAAATCCCAAAGCATTACAACCCAATTACAAAAACCAGTAAACACAAATCAAGTCCTAGAGGACACAACTAATAAAGACCTAGGGTCAACAGCTGGAACCTCCTCCATGTGATCCTTTCCCCTTGCTTGAACCGAGAAGAAGGAAGTATACAAATACCTGAAGAAAAAAGTAGGGTGTGAACTAAAAAACCAAGTAGGGTCTCACCAAGGATTCCGCAACAGATTCCAGTAATAGATTAACCAAGAAAGTGATTTCAATTTTGTAAGACAAACAGATTTGAAATTTTAAATAATAATTAAAAAAATCATGATATACATTTCAAATGATGGAAATAAATATTTTAAGTAATGATTTTTACAAATGATGAAATATTTCTACAATAATGGCTCAAATAAAAATATTTACATAAAATATATTATGTAAATTCATAAGGCATGTAAAGTAGTTTAAAACATTGGAATACATTTATATCTCAAATATAAATAATAAGCGAGCCACATGGTCATCTTCTAAATATATACGATAATATTTATAGCTATAGGACTCTGCACTCTCTAAGTGAACTCAGAAAAATGTGTATACGCACGTCCCGATGATACTGGCCAAAGATAACTTGTCACCAACCCATCGGGGATGTGACCCATAGCATGTATGTTTTATGACATTGTAATAGAATAGAGTGTGTCCAAATAACTCACACCTAAGGCTTGCATGTTCTCTTACATAATAAATGATGGGAAATTTATTTTAAGACTTCTTATAAATATAATTAAATTACACTATTTCATTTCCATGCCAATTTTCCATTTAGAACCAAAATTAGTTTTAATAAAATACATTCCTTTTTTTTCAAGATAAAACCAATGGGTTTTTATAAAAACATTTTAAGTCATTTTAATAAGTTTTATGTCCATTCCAAACAAACTCCATCATTTCATGACTCATTCAGACAATTAAATTTGACAATTTAATTCAAAATGTTTCCATCAAAACTCCAATTTAAATTCAACAATTTAAATAATCAATTGAAATAAATTTAACACATATAGGTTAATCATTTTGTGGCTAATCATGGAAGAACCACTTACCTCAAGGTCTCCAATGTCTGTGGTAATAATAAAACACCCTGTGTGTTATAATCAACCTATTCATGACCTTAATATCACATGCTTCGACACACCAAGGGTCGACGTTTGTCAAGGGGTCCTATAACCAATGCGAGAAATTTTATTTTGAAATAAAATTTTGCGTGTGATAATACATTATCTCTCCTGGATAATCTCTGAATTATTGTTTTATTTTAATGCATGAAATCACATGAAATATCCATAAGAATAATTATAAATCTCTTTTGATAATTATATCCCTAAAATTATTTGAGAATAGAGATTCTATTCCACATAATTTTTTTAAAATATATATATATATACATACATATCAAAATATCCCTTGATAATTCTATTATCATTTAATAAAACATTTCAATTTTTTAGTGATTATTTCTTTAGCAACTAGCCTTTGATAATTTCAAAAAAAATCATTTGATAATATTAATAATTCTCATTTGTTAATCAACATAATTATCCTATGATAATTTTGATAATCAATCCATGTTATAATAACATTAAAATCATCCTTTCATAATCCATGAAATTATACGTTAAAAAATTAATCTAAATAAATTAACCCTAAAAACACATTATGATTGTCATTATATATGTACGTACATATATATGTGTGTGTGCGTGTGTGTCTTCTGATAATTTATTTAAAAAATATCTTTTGATAATATCACATGAACAATAGTGATATAATTCAGGTTTAAATATATTTTTTTGGAATTGTGATGGGGGGAGAAAATGAAGATAATAAGTTAAATAAAATAAAAAATATCAAAAATTGAAATAAAAAAACCTACGTGAGTGGGCATTAGAAGGTGTCGTACACTAGTATCGAAGGACTTCGGATGAACAAAGTTCACAGCCGTACCTTTGAGGGGTTCCTAGGCTTTGAAAAATTGAAATAAACAACCCAATATAAGGATTTTATGGTTCTAATATTTAAAACCCAAAAAATGATTCATTCAATACCTCAAAAAGAAACACACGATTTAATGAATGATTCTTCTGAAAACTAAGTATGTATCATTTAATTTCACTTGATTAATCATTTTCAATTAATAACTGGTGAAAATGGTTGAGAAATGGGGGTTTTGAATCCATGAATCATCCAAAATGGAGTTACAGGTATGTTTAAGATGATTGAATAGTGAATCGGATTTTTGGAACTAATTTAATAATTAAATGAAATTAATAATATCAATTATTTAATATAATTATTAAATAACATAAAAATTATAAGCGACCGAACCAAATTCCCATTACTCATGAATGTTATATGTCGCCTAGGGTAAACACTTCATTTTGGACTCAAAGGTGGTCTTGGATTTCTCATTGGACGTACCGTTTGAGAGATATTAATGATTTATTATTTAAAAATTGAAATAAATAATTAATTTAAATAAAAAGGGGTTATTTTTGTGAGTGAGGTGTCCAAATGCTCGACGCTTACAAAAGTTATTCCCCGATGAGGGTAAAACACCCATTCCAAACCCACTGGTGGTCTTGGATTACCTATACGTCACACCATTTGGGAGATATTTAATTATTATTTTTAAAATATATTAAAAATTATTTAATAACTTTACTCATGAGCGAGGCATCCAAGGTCCGACACCTTCGAATGGTATACCCTAGTGGTCTCATATTTCTTATATGACACACCGTTTTTGAGTTATTCAGTTATTTGGAATAAAAAGTCTGCATTTTAAAAAATATATGATATTATATATTTTTATTCCATCTTCGCTGAGCCTTTATAGGCCTCAGAAAAAACACAATAGCATAGTATCAAACCCCCAAAAAAATTAATTGTACATTCCAAGAGGTTAACTATAATTTAAGTTCCCTGACACATTTATCGAAAATTCATTATTAAATCATTTTTTCACTTAATGTTTTAATAATTTAAAGCAATTCGGTTTAGGAATACCTAAAATTGTAACAATTTGTTATAGATGAGATTACTTATTAGGTTATGAAATTTTATATTTTTTAGAAATTTAATTAATATTTGAATCATGGTTTATTTTTTAAAATTATTCTATATTTTTTTTAAATAAATTATCCATAGCGACCGAAAAAGGCAATCACTATAGGTGTTGTCTGGATATCCTATAGCGTCTTCCATTTGGCGGCCCACTACTAAAAATTGTACTATATCCAGCAATTCTTTTATCATCACTCAACAAGAATCATTAATGGAGGAGGGATTATCACCCCTTGAAAAAATTTGGATAAAAGGGAAAAAAGTTTCCATTCTATTTTAACACTGATAAAGGTGTCACATTATCAGTTTTTCTCTTAGTGCTGGTAAAATATATTCCATTAAAAGTGAGATAAAAGCACTGATATAGGAAAAAATGAATAATTTAATTTATATAAACATATTTATACATTTTTAAATAAGATTTATATTGCAATAAGTAAATATACATAAATATAATATATAAATATGATTTATATAACTTTTAATAAAAAATAATTATAAATACCATTTTCATAATTTTATATATAAAAAAATATCAAATTTATATTAATCTATAAAAAATTTGATCAAATATTTTATACAATAATTACAAAATTTATATAAAAATAATATATATATATATGTGATATTTTAATATTTTATTTTAACAATTATATAAGTATATAAGTGAATATATTTATTTAAATATGTTATTCATATTTAAAATTATATATTTATATTCACATTAAATAATTTAAAATATACATACATGTATTTGTATATATATGTATGTATGTGTATGTATAAGGATGTCTGTTTATGCATATATGTGTATGTGTATGTGTATGTATGTGTACATGTATGTTTATGTGTATGTATATGTGTTGTGTATGTGTATGTGAATGTCTATGTGTATGTATGTGCATGCACATGTATGTAATTCTATATATATGTTTGTATATGCATATGTATGTTCTTGTGCATGTGTATGTGTATGTGTATGTGTACATGTATGTGTATGTGTATGTGTATGTGTAGGTGTATGTGTATGTGTATGTGTATGTGTATGTGTATGTGTATGTGTGTGTATGTGTATGTGTATGTGTATGTGTATGTGTATGTGCATATCTATGTTTATATGAATATTTTTATGTGTATGTGCATGTCTATATTCATGGAACACCTAAATGTAGACATGTTGGAACTCATAAGGATGAAAATGTTTCACATGTATGTTGGTTATCATATTTATTTTAATTATATCAATTTGATCCAACTTCATAGATATGTTTGTTTTTTATCAAGTCTCTTCATACACATTTTACCCAGTATGAAATGACATCATAGCATGGACTCATGGACAGATAATTTATTTCTCCCATATCCTAGATAACATATGATGAAGAATGAAAAAATTATATATATGAAAGATTTCCAAATGATTCGTTAAAGTTTTAGTTTTTCCTTATCTCAAAATGTATTAAACATATATTTCATATAGTGTTATTTTTTTAAATAACCAATCATATTATATTTATATATATCAATGGCCATTATATTTTGGGTGTTTTCTATCCACATGAAATTAATTTTTTTTAGTTATTCTCCATACTTTGGAACATGCAAGAAAACATCACAAATGTATTAGAGACATAAGTATGATTATTCTTATACTAATATATTATAATAACAAAATATTTTATTTCATTCTTATCATTTTTAAATAGGTAATAGAACCATAATAATGATATAATAGGGAAGAGTAAAATAAAGATCAAATATGTGTCCACAATGGTAACTTCAGTTTCAAGTATTACAATTTAGCAAGTGGTTAAAATGTTTTTTTCAATTGAATTGATAATTTATTTTTAAATATAGTTTTCATAATAAAACAAGGATTCAATGATGTGGATATTATATTTTATTATTTATGTATGAAATAATAAAAACTAGAAATATTTCAATGTTCTACAATGTTATATTTTATCATAACATTTCCAATTATTTATAATGACATTATAATGAAAATAAAAGTTTAATACTCTTTCTTATAATTTGTATCTTTCTGATGGTCATTTCCTTTATGATGAAAATTATTTGAATTTTCTTCAAGGTTCATGGGAAGATTATTTTTCAACTATATTGTGGTTTTAGTTTATATAGATTTTAAAATATTGTACCTCAATTGTAAAGTAGTGGTGATTTGAAACATGTTTTAATGTAAAAAATTTATATAAAATTGTATATTTGTGTTGGTTTATGCTGGTATTTATGATTTTTAGAGCTAATATTTTTTTAAAATCAAGTTGGGTTAGATTATTTTTTAAATAAAAATTAATGAAATTATTTACACTAAAATAATTATGATTTTTTGTGGTTGAACATTTAGGTGACCACCATTTGCCAGTCTCTATTGAAAACATTAGGAACTTCCAAATGTTGGTTGATATATATTTCCCCCAAATTTCCGATCATACTTTGAACACACCCCTTCCCATGCCAAGCACCCCATATTCCACTCTCCCATCTCCCATGCCGTCGAGAACCCCCATGCATCGTCGAGCCCCCCTCCTGCACCGCCGATCCCCCTTATGCCATCGAGCCCCCTCCCACACCATTGGGCTCCCCTTTGCACCTTCAAGCCCCCTGATGCTATCAATCCCCCCACTCATGTCATAAATAAAACTCTATCAACACATATTCTCACACCACTATTTTTTCGAGAAATTATTTTATCGACCCTCGCATATTCTGAGGAGATTCCATGTTCCCTCCTAGCTACTATTATTGAGCTTTCTCATGATCTCCCAACAATCTTCATCAAGATTCCTCATTACATCCCTACAAATAATTCTTGCAACAATCCTCCCAAGGCTCTTCCCTCATAACTCTTATCTAGGCCCCAAATTCTCTACCTTAGATGCATTGTCTATGATATAGACACTCACTCATTCAGTTTGTTAGATGAATTTTCAAGGAAGGTAAAAACATAGCCTCCTCTTCCCGCCTAAATGGACTGAAGGCCTTATTTTTTTTATTAGGGATAATCCCCCTTTTATGGGTTTAATGGGAACCCTAACATGACTTCTAGGAATAAGGCACAATTCCCAACATGATCCGAAGTCCAAATACATGACCCAAAGGCCCATAGGCATACTATGCCCATTACATGACCTATAGGCCCAACCCACTATAACTACCCCGCCTCAACTTTTTCATTATTAATTACCTAGCTCTCCACCTTGCATTGATTATTGGCTAGTGTTGCCCCATGAAAAGATGCACAGGGCTTGGTCCCGATGGTGGTTTTCATACCCTCTCATTATTTCAATTTGGTTAGCATTGCTATGGTGACTATCACTCTTTGCTCTGATATTCTTCTAGAGCCTGCTCTGTGTGAATTGGGTTGCTCCATGGATTATGTGGCCTGAAGGCCCTAAGGCCCGACATCGCTGAGTCTCGAAGGCCTTTGATGACCAGAAGGCCCTGAGACCAGTAAGCCCAAACCGGTGGCTCGAATGCCCTAATCAGGTGAATAGTTAAGGTTTCTATAGTACAAAACAATACCGAATAGTACCTACTATAGTACCTTCTAAAGTACTGCAACAATACCCAGAAATTCACCTCCACCTAGTTTCTAACTCGGGTCTCTTGGATGCCAAGCATGAGCCCTTACCACTCAGGTACGGCCTCATTGGCTTAGCCTCCTCTTGATTTTTTTTGTTGAGTAATTGAATAATTTTTAATGATATGCTTTTATAATTAGTGATTTAGGGTGTTTAAAGAATTGTAATTCATTATTATTTATCTTCTTTGGTTTCAAAAGTATATGTAGGAGTTGTTTGAAAGTGAACTTCAAATTCCTGAATAGATATTTTTATATGATTATAGTTTTGAATTTGGTTGGTTTGAATATGTGGAAATGGATTATTCATTATTTGATTTTGAAAAATTGAATGATTTCTAAGGGTTTAATCTTTAAGGTGGTTATTATTAATAAATTAGGAATTATATTTATCCTTATTAAATTTATGTTTATTGTATATAATAGCAAAATATATAAATAAAAAAATTATTTTTACTATAGAAGTATAAATGCAATATATTTTGTAGTAGAATATATATTATGAAAAATATATATAATTAAAAATAAATTCATTGTATAGTCACTAAATATATATAATTTGTTAAAATATTTTTTTGACTAAAGTGAGTTTTTTTGATAAATTATTGTGCCCTATATATATACATTTTTAATAATATGTGTATATATACTCTACTTTGAAAATATATTTGTTAAATGTTAATTAGTTAAAATATATATTTACAAAATATATGTATTTAAAAATACAATTAATTTATTTACTAAATAATGGTTGTAATCATTAATTAATATTTTTCTTCTTGATTACTTTATCAACAACTCTTTATGTAATATTGTTTTCTTGGTAGAATGGTTTATGTTTTTTATTCTCTATTAAACTTAATAAATAACTGTAATATAGTTTATATTATACTAATACATAGTAGTTTTTTGTGAAAAATAAAATAAATTAGTATACTTTTTTTCATTTTCATTTTAAAACAAATTTATTTTTATAAATATTATTTTATTTTTATTTAATTAAAATATAATTTTAATAATTATTTTTTATATTTGTTATTTTTTTTCTATAGATACAGATATGGATAAGAGTTGGATGGATCTACGAGATAGGTTTTTTGATGAATATTATGAGGGGTTCAACTTTTTATCAATTTAACTAGCACATTTCAATGAAACATGATTAGTTTTCCATGCATAAAATGTGAAAACAAATATCTCTTCAAAAAAGATATTGTTAGAGAACATCTATTTATCATGGGGTTTTTAAAAAACCATAAGACATGGACATCTCAAAGGGAAGAATTGTTTCCCTATCAATGATCAAAAAGTATTTATGTGGACATTAATTTGAGATAAGTTGATATGATGAACATAATAATCAATGATATGTTGAATTAGTTTAATCCTGAAGATACAAATGTTGTAAATAAAGACATTTGAGGGAGTAATCCTCTTTATTCTAATGATGGATATGTATTGAAATTCTTTGAAATTCTTGATGACGTGTTTACTGAATTATATTCTAGATTAAGTAATTTCAATAAATATTCATTCATGATTAAAATATTACACTGGAAGAACATGAATCAGTTGATAGACACCTCCTTAGACGTGCTTTTAGTATTGTTGAAGAATGTACTCGCTGCTAGAGTGAATATTACAAAGTCATACTATCATGCTCACAAGTTGAATGATGACCTTTGTTTCCCATATGAGACCATTCATAGTAGCTGCAAAAACTATATGTTGTTTAAAAAATGGAATGTTTATCTCAGTACATACACTATTTTATACTCATCTAGGTGGAAGGATAATGAGATTAATCAAGGTAGTAAAATTATTCTTGACAGAGTCTTGAATCCAGATAAATAAATTTCCACTAAGAAGACACATTACTTCTAACTTAAATTGAGGTTGGAGAGATTCTTCATGTCAGATAAAATTTCTAAAATGATTTTGCGGTGTTTGTAGAGAAAAAAATAGTTGGATAAGTTATCTCACCTAGAAGATTATTTTTCATGGAAGGAGTTGTATAAAAGATGTCATGCCCCATCCTAGGCTTTCTAAACAGTGCAAAAGAGGGGAGTGTCACATCATTGTAGGAAGGCCTCCCTGTGCACCAAGGGTTTTCAACATATGGTCAGGGCCTAACATTTTCATGGGGAGACTGTTCCCTCTAAATCATGTGTTAGGGGTCATTCCTAATTCTACAAAAAATTAGGAGGACCCATTCATATGGGGGGTGTACCACTAACCTAAAGACATGAAACTAGTAACACACTAGGACCCAATAATCTATAATATAAAAAAATAAAAAATATACATAAACCTTCAAACATAATAGAGTAGTAGCAGCAGAAAATTAAAAAAAATGACATCATATAAAAAAAATGAAAGTTTTCCAGTATTTGATAACTATTACTAAAAAGATAATAACATATACACCATCACAACACTCATGTATTCATGACATATCAATGAGATCTATAACCTATTGACCCATAGTAAGAGTCCATCTCCATATGATATCTATGACCTGAAAGAAAACATAATGGTTTACCTACATACATTGGTGCCACATAAAGTACATGGATGGGGGAGATTCTAATGACCCAATAGGTATCCCCAATTAAAAAACCAAACAATATGTTCTTGTGATCAATTTTAGTTCATAAAATATATATATATAGAAGGTAAATTTATGTATGTGAACCACACCCACCCTGAAATAAATCACACCATGCACACATAAGTATACATACTTCGATTCCATTTTGGGATACACCCCATACCACAAAATACAAAGTACCTACTTTAGTGTCATGCTAGAATCTATGTCACACCATAAACCATACAATACCTACCTCAACACTATGTTGGAAAAGTCATTTATTAGAAATATGATAGAAAAAGTGTCATATGTTCTACACATGTGACTTGGTCCATGACCTCATAAAGTTCCCCAAAACATCCTTATATACTCAATGAGGTCCATAAGTTACCCTGACCCAGCCACATAGGATTAGGGGAGGGAAATATGCATACTGGCCAATCATCATAGGCTCTGGAGAGTCTAACCAGTCACACTAGACAATCCTAAGGGTTATTGGGGCTCAATTGTTGACTATCGTATCCAATCCCTAGATAGTTGGTGAGTTTCATCAAGATGCCCTAAACCATCCCCTTAGACTCTATGGAGTTCAACCATACACACTATCCCATCCCAAGGGTTCTTGGGAGGCCCAATCATCTAGTACTCTGACCCATCCCTAAACACTCAGGGAAATCACACCAAGAAGAAGTTAGTACACATGGAAAAATTAAACACAGTGTGTGGCCTATCTCATAACATACCACCTCAATATTACGTATCTAGTCCATAAAGACCTAGTCAATCTTGAAAGTACTCACTTGGGTCCCTTGGACCCATCCTGGCCCTCTAAGGGTCCACCACTTCCCTACGTATCATGCTAAAACATTAATACCAAGGGAAAAAATCATTAGTCAAACCAAAAACCACTTGCATGAAATTATACTAATGGGGAACATGAAAATAAATAACCAATATACATGGTAAGGTCAAGTCCCCCAGCCTCAAACGACATTCATATTACTCATCCCAATCCTATTCCGGCTTCCATCAAGTCCAATATCACCTATCTCAACATCCAACAACTTCATGTAATTTAAATAATAAATAAAAACCAAATAACCCAATTAGAATGATAGGTTCCAAAATCACTAGGCATTCCAACGATGCTAAAATAACAAGAAACTAGCTATGTTCCACTCCCGACACACCCTTGATACTGGGAAACACAAAATATTCAATTTATCAATTTGAATTATCATAAAATCTCATCCAAATTCATCCCAACACCTAATTAATTATGTGCAAGAATTTACCTTTTGATAGATGATAAATAACATCGTCATTATGACATCTTTGGACACCCTCTATTATCTGAACACAAAGGTCCCTTGGGGAACAATGATTTCTCCATGATCAGGAAAAACCACCCATCCAATCCCTATCCAAACCGAATGAAATCTAGTGAATAATTAAGGAAAAGAATAAGGGGGAGAAAGGAGAAGACCTTAAATTGAAATTTCACTTCAAATCCCTTCATAATAACCAAGATTAAAGGCATTCCATAAGAGGGGAAATAATATACATGAGGGGCTCTCCCCCATCTATTCATTCGGTATGGGGAGAATAAAACTGAGGGGGTTCTAAATAGGAACCCCACAAAAAGTGGAACACCCCAGGTAAATAAAGAATATGACATCTTTATATTTATCCATATTTGTGAATCAAATATTAATATTACTTTAAAGGGTATGCTATGCTCGATGGCGTACCCAATACGCAACAACGAGTTTCTTGGGAATCTTACGTTGCACTTTAATAATAAAATAATATTATTTTAAATGGTAGTTAATGTCTAGCCGTTATAATGGCGGGAATGAACAGAACTAACTACAAAATGATTATATATGTTTGTAATATAATTTTACTCTTTAAAATAAATGGTAGAGGATTAAAAATGCAAATGAATCTAGTTTTTAAGCGTAAACATTCTAATATTCTTTAACAGGTCGATTAACCGCCTTTTGATGGAGAACCCCTTTTAAATCCAATTTTTGACAATTTTATATGCTCTATTTTTCAAAATAAACATATTATTTATGATTGGGACATTTAAATTTACCTTGGGTTAATTTTTGGTATTTTTCTGATAAAGTTCATTTTTTAATGAATAGTGTAAAATGTTGTATTTTAATTCAAAACCTCCTTTTAATCTAAATTATTTATATGATTAGATTATCTTTTAAATTGGTTTTAAAGTGAAATTAGAATATATTTTTACCATTAAATATAATAGTGGTCATTGGAATTAATTTCACTTTGAAATCAGACTTAAACTAGTGTCAATCTTTTGATACTTATTGTTTCATAAAAACACGCTATTTGTCATGACAGCGGGAATTAATTATTAAATTAATTAATGTGACTTATATGTTTTGAATTTTGTAAAATAGGCTTCATTTTTTAATTCTTAATATCAAATATAGCTTAGGGTGAATTTTTGGTAATTTTCTGAAAAACTTCAATTTTTGATGAATAGTGAAACCACTAAGTGGTACTTATAAAAACTGATTTTCCGTTTAAATGAAATTTTTCTACCTTTGTGTTTTGAATTAAAAAAATCCGACATACATGGTTGTCATTAAGAAGTAAAATTTGGTTCAATGGGATTAAAAATGTTTTTTGGTGAATAGTAACTTATTAAGTTTTTAATCGCGATTAGAGGAAATTAGTGTAGTTTAAGGTAAGAATAATGTTTTAATAAAATGAAATGACCTATAAACATGTCCTACCCTCATTGTATGTGTCATGGCCTACCAAGACAATCCATGGGTCAACTTGGGGACCCCATGGAGCCACTTTTGTTGGAAAATGACATAAATACCTTTTTATTTAATGATAAAGTAAAAATGACACAAACATGAAGTGTTTTACTAAAACAATTTTTACATGGGGTTATACAAGTCAGAGTTTTGACTATAAATAGTCATTGGAAAGATAAAAATATTTCCTACATCGTAGTATGTTTTTTATAAATTTTAGATATTAAATAAATTAAATTATTTATGACATCATGATGATGCAACGATAACTTCATTATTTAACGATTTAAATAAAATGGAAAGATAATGTAAAATATAAGCCCTACACAAGTCCAAAACCTATTGGATGAGTGGATTTCGAACCCTCATCACCTTATCCTAGAAATACATCAATGTGGGAACTTTAAAATCCGAAACTCTTTTGAAAATAAAGTAACATTTTGTAACTTTACAAGAGTGCCCCTCCTCTCCTTTTATAAAAGGCCCCCAACTCTACCTCCTTACCCACACTCCCAAAGCTATTGGCTCGGCCAACCTCTGCCCATTTTGTCTCTCCACATCCCTCTATTACTCTTTGAAGCATCACTTTGGTCAGACTTCTTCCCAAGGAAGCCTTTGATCTCAAACCAAAGGGAGTTATCCGATTTTAAGGTAATGTCTTCTTTTGAGTCCATTTGTTTTATTTTGCTTCTCCAACCCCCTAAACTCTTTTTATTCTTTTCTTTTGTAACAACTACAGTATCCTCAACATAATAGGATGTTTTTATAATAAGGATTCTAGCTACACTTACACACACCTACATCTAATGGTTAAAGAACATACTGTTTCTGTGGATGGCGAATTTCTACCTCCCGAAACGATGATTGTTCAACATTCTTTTAACACCTTCAAAGGTGGGAATTAAGATGACACTATACTTATATATGATATATAATATGTTTATGTTTTACTTAGGCTTCTTTATTTTTCATTTATGGCATACCTTTATGGTTTCCATTATGGGTAAATGCGATATCTTCATTTAAGGAAGTGCGGACTACCGCCCCCTCAAAGTGATTTGATTCGTTAATACCATATGTGGTACGTATAAAGGATATATTTAATGATATTATATATGATACCATACTGGAATTAAAATACTATTATGTATCATTATGTTTTAATTCCATTAAATATGAAATAGAAATGGAAGTAGCGTTCATGCGTACGTACGCCTTACCGTCTCCATGAATGATGCATTTCATTTCTTAACTCTAAATGTTATGTAATATTATAAATGCATAAATATACTGGATATATATGATATATATGATATATAAATCATGAGTAAAATTCTGTATATAATGAACCTTTGACCACACGAAGAACATGTAATTGTAAGAAGTCCACTTTCGACTTAAGAACCAAGTATCGACAAAACAAACATTATTAACTTAAATGATTACATAATGTCTATGACATGGTAATAAGTGATATAAAAGGAATAATGAACTTGAAAAATTTTCTTAAGGAAGTATAAATTAACTCACGTTTATTATTCAGGAGATTAAAGAACGATGGAGTCAAGTCGGACCCGAGGTAAGGGATCTTACTCCTCTCTTTCTTCTTAAGTGCACTCTTTTATGTCATTCCTTCTAAAGCTCATATTTCTTGTTATTGGGATATTCTTTTATATTACTCTTACTGTAATTTTTATGTTCATATTATGAGAGACCCTATTCTCTCTCATCAATCCATTTTGTAAGTTTTGAGTGGTGCCGTTAGGCTGCCGAATTTTCGTAGGAGATCTAACCTCACTCTTTCTTTTTAAGTACTCTCCTTTATGTCACTTCTTTTAAACTCCTTTTTGTTATGTTGGGGGATGTTATTTTTTATTCATATTTATCTAAACTATATGTTGATGTGATTAGAGACCCTATTTCCTCTCATCAATCCATTTTGGATGTTTTAAGTGGCGCCGTTAGGCTGCCGAGTTTTCGTAAGAGATGTTTCATCTCACTTTTATTCCCGTGATATTTATGCTACATTTGCCACAATTTCCTTTTAGTGGTTTATATACTTACCATTATTACAATCCTTTTGTAATATAATTCCATTTATGGGTATTTACATATTCATTGTATGACACTTCTTCAATGGGGTGTACTTTTTGAAAGTTACCCAACTCGGTAAGGGGACCTTTCACCCTACTCTATTTAAAAGAATTCTTTTGTTATGTCTTTTAATTCAAATACTATTATGTTGGGATATGTTATTTTATATCCTTATTGATGTAAATTTTATTTCCAAGTGATGAGATTCCCTTTTTATCTCTCATCAACTCATTTTCTGAATTTTGAAGTGATGCCGCTAGGCTGTCGAATTTTACCAAGGGAACTTTTTAACCCAATTTCGATTTCTTTGGGTTCAACATGTAGTTATTGAAT
The DNA here is from genome assembly GCA_963277665.1 of Viscum album. Taxonomy (NCBI): domain Eukaryota; kingdom Viridiplantae; phylum Streptophyta; class Magnoliopsida; order Santalales; family Viscaceae; genus Viscum; species Viscum album. Next base: position 608,754,291 of record OY728135.1, on the reverse strand, counting down.
ATGTCATCCTTTGAATATGTGTGAATAACCTTTTATTGTTTTACACTTAATATCCACTTATATTGGGTGTATTTATATTTTTCACACATAATTATGAGATTGATTTATCCTTAATTTAAGGATACCTTCTTTTTAATGGATTTTATCTCATTTTACATTTCTTTTGAGACGTCATTGTTGTCATGCACCAATTCACTCTTATATGGTGTGCATACTGTCCTTTGACATGTTATATCATGAATCCATTTATTCTCATGATATTATAAAGTTCAGATTAAATGTTATTCCGCTATTATTTGTATTCAAGAGTCTCTCATTTTGTTAAAAACTATTCAACAAAAATATCGTTTTAAATGTTTTAAATATTTATTATTATAAATCATTATCTTTAATGTCCATGTTTTCGAAATTGTTTTCAGTATTTATTTATATGGACATTAATGTTTTAGAATTATAATTCCATTAAAAGCTTCAAAGTGGTATGGGACACTATGATTTAAAAATCTCTTTTAAATGGTTTTTGAAAATGGATTGATTAATTCAATATCTGGGAATTACTTATTGTGATTGAAAATGAAATGTTGTTATTGAAATATTTATATTTTCAATATTTTATGTGTAATTATGGTACTTGGACATTTTACGGGTGGTTACGTGATAAGCCATATGACGGGTGGTACTGTGAATACCAGGACGGGTGGTTACGTTATAACCTCCAATGCATTGGGTATAGAAGTCGACCGTATGGCTATTCCATTAAGTATGTATGGAAGTTGGCTGAATGGATATTCCATTAAGTGATATGTGTGGAAGTCGACCTTATGGTTATTCCACTTAAGTATGTTTATGTCCTAAGTTACCTTTATATGTTATGTGATATTTACATGGGTTTTATGGTAATCTTTTGGTTACAGAAGGGTAAGTAATGAACTTTTTTTTCAGCGAAGAGTTTTTACTACTTCGAAAAGGTGAAAAGTATTACTTTGATAAATTATACATGGTTTACTTGTTGTTTTGAAAAACTAACAGTTTTCATTCTTTGTGTATCCATTACTGAGCTTTTTATGCTCATACCAAGTTTTTGAAATGTTTTTCACAGGACTTAGCGTGGAATAGGGTCAAGGATGAGATCAAGGTAAATTCATGCTACCTAAAACATGGAAATAGACATGTTTCTTTTTAAGAGTTTTTATTTTATGGAAATTGAGTAGAAGCGACTACTTTGTAATCTTTTGAGATGAAATAGTTATGTCCTAAATTCTCTAAAACTCTAAACCTGAAAAGATCCTCAATGTGAATTACTCATTTAGTTCAATACTAAGTAAGGTTTAAAGTCGGGGCCTTATAGTGGGTATCAGAGGTCGGTTTAGATAACTTTAGGGGTTAGGGTATTCTTTAAGCATAAGTAACATTACCATTTTGGCTAGGATTTTAGAAAGTGTCCTAGTTTTTAGATAAAGTGATTGAGTAAGTATATCTTAGTGTTTATCTCACTCATTAGTACAAGATGGTTCTGTTGATATACTCACAATGACCTTTCTATTTTTAGTGAATGGATGGATCTAGGAGGCACCAAAGAGACAACAGGTTTGAAGGAAACTGTGGTGGTTCTCTGTTTAAGATACTAGATAAAATGGGGGATTCAATGAAGAAACTCGTGGTTGTTCTAAACCAACTATCAAGGAGTCATGATCAACCACTTGAACCTTGGTATGTTCTGTAATGCATCATGTACGAGATGACCAAGCGATGTGGAAGTTCAGGTAATAATTATAAAGTTAACCATTAGAGTTTATATGATCCTTACTTTTGAGTTAATTATTGGTTATTATATGATATGCTGGAAAATGAAAGGCATGAGATAAACTTGAGGTTAAAATATGTTATGATTATTTTTGAAGATTTTATCTCGTTGTTGGGGAATGTTTTAAGAATAATATAGTTTTGGAAAAAGGACAACACGCAGACCGTGTGACAACCCGTCGTGTCAGACAAAGCTGCGGGAATCGAACCCATAACCAAAGTGCAACTGGTATTTATCGCCTACCACTGGACTACGTGAAGTCCCTGGTTAGTTTGACTGATTCTTTTTAGTTAGATGATTTTATGAATTAAGAGTAAGTTGATTTTAGGTTATCTATGGATATTTATTAACCTATCATGGAGGATATGTGATTAGGTTAATTACTTTTCAATACGATACATTAAGAGCAACTGATGTTGTTTGGAGATTAATGTTACGATTTAACTTGGAAGACTATGTGACTAAATCCTTCAAATATTTGGGTTTCAATCTTAGTCTGATTTACTTTGAAGAATTTTATGGACAAATTGATTATCGAATGGTCCTCGTTGAACTTTGAGTTTTGTTGGACAAATTTTGGAGATTAAGAATAGATTTTCTTTTTATAAAGGGTTATCCTTTTCTAGATTATCTGATCTTGTACTAACCTTTTTGGTTTTGGTTTTGGTTAAAGTCTAAAGACATGGGAAGTATATAGTTCTCTTTTGTGGATTAGGTGATTCTCTAGAAGTTGATTATAGTACTCTTAATGTGAAGAAGTCTTCCTAAATACTCGTCTTTTGGAGAAAATATGAGTTTGTGTAAGGAATCTAATAAAAGTTGAAAGTCAACATGATAAGTGGTTATGATTCCTTATGAATAAATTCCTCAATAAAAAGTAACTTAAAACAAAAATGTTGTCTATTATCTTTTCCTACTGGGGAATCGAATACTATATAACCCATCACATGTTTGTGATTTTCTTATGGTTAACTCTCTCCTAAACATGTTTTCTATCACTCTTCATCAGAACATGACCCTTTGTTTTTTCCACCATGTCCATATTTTCATACCTAGAATCCTAGTATGGGTTAACTCGGGTGACATCTGTACTTATCTTTCTTTATTTTAAATTGATTGTTTTACCGACTCTTGTTCTGATGTGGGACATTCAAGGATGTTTCCAAGCCCAATTTTAAAATTGCGAGGACGCAATTCCTAAAAGGGGAGAAGGATGTAACACCCCAGGTAAATAAAGAATATGACATCTTTATATTTATCCATATTTGTGAATAAAATATTAATATTACTTCAAAGGGGATGCTATGCTCGATGGCGTACCCAATACGCAACAACGAGTTTCTTGGGAATCTTAAGTTGCACTTTAATAATAAAATAATATTATTTTAAATGGTAGTTAACGTCTAGCCGTTGTAATGGCAGGAATGAACAGAACTAACTACAAAATGATTATATATGTTTGTAAAATATTTTTACTCTTTACAATAAATGTTAGAGGATTAAAAATGCAAATGAATCCAGTTTTTAAGCGTAAACATTCTAATATTCTTTAAAAGGTCGATTAACCGCCTTTTGATGGCGAACCTATTTTAAATACACTTTTTGACAATTTTATATGCTCTATATTTCAAAATAAACATATTATTTATGATTGAGACATTAAAATTTACCTTGGGTTAATTTTTGGTATTTTTCCGATAAAGTTCATTTTTTAATGAATAGTATAAAATGTTGTATTTTAATTCAAAACCTCTTTTTAATATAATTTATTTATATGATTAGATTATATTTTGAATTTGTTTTAAAGTGAAATTAAAATATATTTTTACCATTAAATCCAATAGTGGTCTTTGGAATTAATTTCACTTTGAAATCGGACTTAAACTAGTGTCAATCTTTTGATACTTATTGTTTCATAAAAACGCGCTATTTGTCATGACAGCGGGAATTAATTATTAAATTAATTAATGTGACTTATATGTTTTGAATTTTGTAAAATAGAATTCATTTTTTAATTCGGTATATCAAATATAGCGTAGGGTGAATTTTTGGTAATTTTCTGAAAAACTTCAATTTTTGATGAATAGTGAAACCACTAAGTGGTACTTATAAAAACTGATTTTCCGTTTAAATGAAATTTTTCCACCTTTGTGTTTTGAATTTCAAAAATCTGACATACATGGTTGTCATTAATAAGTAAAATGTGGTTCAATGGGATTAAATTTTTTTTTGGTGAATAGTAACTTATTAAGTTTTTAATCGCGATTAGAGGTAATTAGTGTAGTTTAAGGTAAGAATAATGTTTTAATAAAATGAAATAACCTAGACACATGTCCTACCATCTTTGGATGTGTCATGGCCGACCAATACAATCCATTGGTCAACATGGGGACCCCATGGAGCCACTTTGGTTGGAAAATGACATAAATACCTTTTTATTTAATGATAAAGTAAAAATGACACAAACATGAGATGTTTTACTAAAACAATTTTTACATGGGGTTATACAAGTCAGAGTTTTGACTATAAATAGTAATTGGAAATTTAAAAATATTTCCTACATCATAGTATTTTTTTTATAATTTTTATACATTAAATAAATTAAATTATTTATGACATCATGATGATGCAGCGATGACCTCATTATTTAACGATTTAAATAAAATGGAAAGATAATGTAAATTCTAAGACCTAAACATGTCCAAAACCTATTGGATGAGTGGATTTCGAACCCTCATCACCTTATCCTAGAAATACATCAATGTGAGACCTTTAAAATTGGAAACTCTTTTGAAAATAAAGTAACATTTTGTAATATTACAAGAGTGCCCCTCCTCTCCTCTTATAAAAGGCCCCCAACTCTACCTCCTTACCCACACTCCCAAAGTCTTTGGCTCGGCCAACCTCTGCCCATTTTGTCTCTCCACATCCCTCTCTTACTCCTTGAAGCCTCACTTTGGGCAGAAGTCTTCCCAAGGAAGCCTTTGAGCTCAAACCAAAGGGAATTACCCAATTTTAAGGTAATGTCTTCTTTTGAGTCCTTTTGTTTTATTTTGATTCTCCAACCCCCTAAACTCTTTTTATTCTTTTATTTTGTAACAAATAAAGTATCCACAATATACTAGGATGTTTTTATAAGAAGGATTTGAGCTACACTTACACACACCTACATCTAATGGTTAAAGAACATACTATTTCCGTGGATGGCAAATTTCTGCCTCCCGAAACGATGATTGTTCAACATTCTTTTAACACCTTCAAAGGTGGAAATTAAGATGACACTATATTTATATATGATATATAATATGTTTATGTTTTACTTAAGCTTCATTATTTTTCATTTATGGCATACCTTTATGGTTTCCATTATGGGTAAACGCGATATCTTCATTTAAGGAAGTGCGGACTACCGCCCCCTCAAAGTGATTTGATTCGTTAATACCATATGTGGTACGCATAAAGGATATAGGAAAAAATGAATAATTTAATTTATATATACATATTTATACATTTTTAAATAATATTTATATTGAAATAAGTAAATATACATAAATATAATATAAAGATATGATTTATATAACTTTTAATAAAAAATAATTATAAATACCATTTTCATAATTTTATATATAAAAAATTATCAAATTTATATTAATCTATAAAAAATTTGATCAAATATTTTATACATTAATTAAAAAATGTATATAAAAATAATATATATATATATATGTGATATTTTAATATTTTATTTAAACAATTATATAAGTATATAAGTGAATATATTTATTTAAATATTTTATTCATATTTAAAATTATATATTTATATTCACATTAAATAATTTAAAATATACATACATGTATTTGTATATATATGTATGTATGTGTATGTATAAGGATGTCTGTTTATGCATATATGTGTATGTGTATGTGTATGTATGTGTACATGTATGTTTATGTGTATTTATATGTGTTGTGTATGTGTATGTGAATGTCTATGTGTATGTATGTGCATGCACATGTATGTAATTCTATATATGTGTTTGTATATGCATGTGCATGTGCATGTGCATGTGTATGTGTATGTGTATGTGTACATGTATGTGTATGTGTATGTGTATGTGTAGGTGTAGGTGTATGTGTATGTGTATGTGTATGTGTAGGTGTAGGTGTATGTGTATGCGTATGTGTATGTGTATGTGTATGTGTATGTGTATGTGTATGTGTATGTGTATGTGTATGTGTATGTGTATGTGTATGTGTATGTGCATATCTATGTTTATATGAATATTTTTATGTGTATGTGCATGTCTATGTTCATGGAACATCTAAATGTAGACATGTTGGAACTCATAAGGATGAAAATGTTTCACATGTATGTTGATTATCATATTTATTTTAATTATATCAATTTGATCCAACTTCATAGCTATGTTTGTTTTTTATCAAGTCTCTTCATACACATTTTACCCAGTATGAAATGACATCATAGCATGGATTCATGGACACATAATTTATTTCTCCCATATCCTAGATAACATATGATGAAGAATGAAAAAATTATATATATGAAAGATTTCCGAATGATTCTTTAAAGTTTTAGTTTTTCCTTATCTCAAAATGTATTAAACATATATTTCATATAGTGTTATTTTTTTAAATAACCAATCATATTATATTTATATATATCAATGGCCATTATATTTTGGGTGTTTTATATCCACATGAAATTAAATTTTTTTAGTTATTCTCCATACTTTGGAACATACAAGAAAACATCACAAATGTATTAGAGACATAAGTTTGATTATTCTCATACTAATATATTATAATAAAAAAATATTTTATTTCATTCTTATCATTTTTAAATAGGTAATTGAACCATAATAATGATATAATAGGGAAGAGTAAAATAAAGATCAAATATGTGTCCACAATGGTAACTTCAGTTTCAAGTCTTACAATTTAGCAAGTGGTTAAAATGTTTTTTTCAATTGAATTGATAATTTATTTTTAAATATTGTTTTCATAATAAAACAAGGATTCAATGATGTGGATATTATATTTTATTATTTATGTATGAAATAATAAAAACTAGAAATATTTCAATGTTCCACAATGTTATATTTTATTATAACATTTCCAATTATTTATAATGACATTATAATGAAAATAAAAGTTTAATACTTTTTCTTATAATTTGTATCTTTCTGATGGTCATTTCCCTTATGATGAAAATGATTTTAATTTTCTTCAAGGTTCATGGGAAGATTATTTTTCAACTATATTGTGGTTTTAGATTATATAGATTTTAAAATATTGTACCTCAATTGTAAAGTAGTGGTGATTTGAAACATGTTTTAATGTAAACAATTTATATAAAATTGTATATTTGTGTTGTTTTATGCTGGTATTTATGATTTTTAGAGCTACTATTTTTTTAAATTCAAGTTGGGTTAGATTATTTTTTAAATAAAAATTATTGAAATTATTTACACTAAAATAATTATGATTTTTTGTGGTTGAACATTTAGGTGACCACCATTTGCCAGTCTCTATTGAAAACATTAGGAACTGCCAAATGTTGGTTGATATATATTTCCCCCAAATTTCCGATCATACATTGAACACCCCCCTTCCCATGCCAATCACCCCATCTTCCACTCTCCCATCTCCCATGCCGTCGAGAACCCCCATGCATCGTCGAGCGCCCCTCCCGCACCGCCGATCCCCCTTATGCCATCGATCCCCCTCCCACACCATTGGGCTCCCCTTTGCACCTTCAAGCCCCCTCATGATATCAATCCCCCCACTCATGTCATAAATAAATCTCTATCAACACATATTCTCACACCACTATTTTTTCGAGAAATTATTTTATCGACCCTCGCATATTCTGAGGAGATTCCATGTTCCCTCCTAGCTACTATTATTGAGATTTATCATGATCTCCCAACAATCTTCATCAAGATTCCTCATTCCATCCCTACAAATAATTCTTGCAACAATCCTCCCAAGGATCTTCCCTCATAACTCTTATCTAGGCCCCAAATTCTCTACCTTAGATGCATTGTCTATGATATAGACACTCACTCATTCAGTTTGTTAGATGAATTTTCAAGGAAGGTAAAAACATAGCCTCCTCTTCCTGCCTAAATGGCCTGAAGGACTTATTTTTATTTTTATTAGGGATAATCCCCCTTTTATGGGTTTAATGGGAACCCTAACATGACTTCTAGGCCTAAGGCACAATGCCCAACATGATCTGAAGGCCAAATGCATGACCCAATGGACCATAGGCATACTATGCCCATTACATGACCCATAGGCCCAACCCACTATAACTACCCCTCCTCAAATTTTGCATTATTAATCACCTAGCTCCCCACATTGCATTGATTATTGGCTAGTGTTGCCCCATGCAAAGCTACACAGGGCTTGGTACCGATGGTGGTTTTCATACCCTCTCATTATTTCAATTCGGTTAGCATTTCTATGGTGACTGTTACTCTTTTCTATGATATTCTTCTAGAGCCTTATCTGCGTGAATTGGGTTTCTCCATGGATTATGTGGCCTGAAGGCCCTAAGGCCCGATGGCGCTGAGTCTTGAAGGCCTTTGATGACCAGAATGCCCTGAGACCAGTAAGCCCAAACCGGTGGCTCGAATGCCCTAATCAGGTGAATAGTTAAGGTTTCTATAGTACAAAACAGTACCGAATAGTACCTACTATAGTACCTTCTAAAGTACTGCAACAATACCCAGAAATTCACCTCCACCTAGTTTCTAACTCGGGTCTCTTGGATGCCAAGCATGAGCCCTTACCACTCAGGTACGTCCTCATTGGCTTAGCCTCCTCTTGATTTTTTTGTTGAGTAATTGAATAATTTTTCATGATATGGTTTTATAATTAGTGATTTAGGGTGTTTAAAGAATTGTAATTCATTATTATTTATCTTCTTTGGTTTCAAATGTATATGTAGGAGTTGTTTGAAAGTGAACATGAAATTCCTGAATAGATATTTTTGTATGTTTATAGTTTTGAATTTGGTTGGTTTGAATATGTGGAAATGGATTATTCATTATTTGATTTTGAAAAATTGAATGATTTCTAAGGGTTTAATTTTTAAGGTGCTTATTATTAATAAATAAGGAATTATATTTATCCTTATTAAATTTATGTTTATTGTATATAATAGTAAAATATATAAATAAAAAAATTATTTTTACTATAGAATTATAGATGCAATATATTTTGTAGTAGAATATATATTATGAAAAATATATATAATTAAAAATAAATTCATTGTATAGTCACTAAATATATATAATTTGTTAAAATATTTTTTTGACTACAATGAGTTTTTTTGATAAATTATTGTGCCCTATATATATACATTTTTAATAATATGTGTATATATACTCTACTTTGAAAATATATTTGTTAAATGTTAATTAGTTAAATATATATTTACAAAATATATGTATTTAAAAATACAATTAATTTATTTACTAAATAATGGTTGTAATCATTAATTAATATTTTTCTTCTTGATTACTTTATCAAAAACTCTTTATGTAATATTGTTTTCATGGTATAATGGTTTATGTTTTTTATTCTCTATTAAACTTAATAAATAACTGTAATATAGTTTATATTATACTAATACATAGTAGTGTTTTGTGAAAAATAAAATAAATTAGTATACATTTTTTCATTTTCATTTTAAAACAAATGTATTTTTATAAATATTATTTTATTTTTATTTAATTAAAATATAATTTTAAAAATTATTGTTTATTTTTTTTATTTTTTTTCTACAGATACAGATATGGATAAGAGTTGGATGGATCTACGAGATAGGTTTTTTGATGAATATTATGAGGGGTTCAACTATTTATCAATTTAACTAGTATATTTCAATGAAACATGATTAGTTTTCCATGCATAAAATGTGAAAACAAATATCTCTTCAAAAAAGATATTGTTAGAGAACATCTATTTATCAAGGGGTTTTTGAAAAACCATAAGACATGGACATCTCAAAGGGAAGAATTTTTTCCCTATCAGTGATAAAAAAGTATTTATATGGATATTAATTTGAGATAAGTTGATATGATGAACATAATAATCAATGATATGTTGCATTAGTTTAATCCTGAAGATACAAATGTTGTAAATAAAGACATTTGAGGGAGTAATCCTCTTTATTCTAATGATGGATAAGTATTGAAATTCTTTGAAATTCTTGATGACGTGTTTACTGAATTATATTCTAGATTAAGTAAATTCAATAAATATTCATTCATGATTAAAATATTACACTGGAAGAACATGAATCAGTTGATAGACACCTCCTTAGACATGCTTTTAGTATTGTTGAAGAATGTACTCGCTGCTAGAGTGAATATTACAAAGTCATACTATCATGCTCACAAGTTGACTGATGACCTTTGTTTCCCATATGAGACCATTCATAGTAGCTGCAAAAACTATATGTTGTTTAAAAAATGGAATGTTTATCTCAGTACATACACTATTTTATACTCACCTAGGTGGAAGGATAATGAGATTAATCAAGGTAGTCAAATTCTTCATGATAGAGTCTTGAATCCAGATAAATAAATTTCCACTAAGAAGACACATTACTTCTAACTTAAATTGAGGTTGGAGAGATTCTTCATGTCAGATAAAATTTCTAAAATGATTTTGCGGTGTTTGTAGAGACACAAATAGGTGGATAAGTTATCTCACCTAGAAGATTATTTGTCATGGAAGGAGTTGTATAAAAGATGTCATGACCCATCCTAGGCTTTCTAAACAGTGAAAAAGAGGGGAGTGTCACATCATTGTAGGAAGGCCTCCCTGTGCACCAAGGGTTTTCAACATATGGTCAGGGCCTAACATTTTCATGGGGAGACTGCTCCCTCTAAATCATGTGTTAGGGGTCATTCCTAATTCTTCCAAAAATTAGGAGGACCCATTCATATGGGGGATGTACCACTAACCTAAAGACATGAAACTAGTAACAAACTAGGACCCAATAATCTATAATATAAAAAAATAAAATATATACATGACCCTTCAAACATAATAGAGTAGTAGCAGCAGAAAATTAAAAAAATTGACATCATATAAAAAAATGAAAGTTTTCCAGTATTTGATAACTATTACTAAAAAGATAATAACATATCCACCATCACAACAATCATGTATTCGTGACATATCAATGAACTCTATAACCTATTGACCCGTAGTAAGATTCCATCTCCATATGATATCTATGACCTGAAAGAAAACATAATGGATTACCCACATACATTGGTGCCACATAAAGTACATGGATGGGAGAGATTCTAATGAACCAATAGGTATCCCCAATTAAACAACCAAACAATATGTTCTTGCGATAAATTTGAGTATATAATATATATATATATATAGAAGGTAAATTTATGTATGTGAACCACACCCACCCTGAAATAAATCACACCATGCACACATAAGTATACCTACTTCGATTCCATTTTGGGATACACCCCATACCACATAATACATATTACCTACTTTAGTGTCATGCTAGAATCTATGTCACACCATAAACCATACAATACCTACCTCAACACTATGTTTGAAAAGTCATTTATTAGAAATATGATAGAAAAAGTGTCATATGTCCTACACATGTGACTTGGTCCATGACCTCATAAAGTTCCCCAAAACATCCTTATATACTCAATGAGGTCTATAAGTTACCCTGACCCAACCACATAGGCTTAGGGGAGGGAAACTATGAATACTGGCCAATCATCATAGGCTCTGGAGAGTCTAACCAGCCACACTAGACAATCCTAAGGGTTATTGGGGCTCAATTGTGGACTATCGTAACCAATCCCTTGATAGTTGGTGAGTTTCATCTAGATTCCATAAACCATCCCCTTAGACTCTATGGAGTTCAAACATACACACTATCCCATCCCAAGGGTTCATGGGAGGCCCAATCATCCAGTACTCTGACCCATCCCTAAACACTAAGGGAAATCACACCAAGAAGAAGTTAGTACACATGGAAAAATTAAACACAGTGTGTGGCCTATCTCATAACATACCACCTCAATATTATGTATCTAGTCCATAAAGACCTAGTCAATCTTGCAAGTACTCACTTGGGTCCCTTGGACCCATCCTGGACCTCTAAGGGTCCACCACTTCCCTACGTATCATGCTAAAACATTAATACCAAGGGAAAAAATCATTAGTCAAACCAAACACCACTTGCATGAAATTATACTAATGGGGAACATGAAAATAAATAACCAATATACATGGTAAGGTCAAGTCCCCCAACCTAAAACGACATTTAGATTACTCATCCCAATCCTATTCCGGCTTCCATCAAGTCCAATATCACCTATCTCAACATCCAACAACATCATGTAATTTAAATAATAAATAAAAACCAAATAACCCAATTAGAATGATAGGTTCCAAAATCACTAGGCATCCCAACGATGCTAAAATAACAAGAAAATAGCTATGTTCCACTCCCGACACACCCTTGATACTGGGAAACACAAAATATTCAATTTATCAATTTGAATTGTCATAAAATCTCATCCAAATTCATCCCAACACCTAATTAATAATGTGCAAGAATTTACCTTTTGATAGATGATAAATAACATCTTCATTATGACATCTTTGGACACCCTCTATTATCTGAACACAAAGGTCCCTTGGGGAACAATGATTTCTCCATGATCAGGAAAAACCACCCATCCAATCCCTATCCAAACCGAATGAAATTTAGTGAATAATTAAGGAAAAGAATAAGGGGGAGAAAGGAGAAGACCTTAAATTGAAATTTCACTTCAAATCCCTTCAGAATAACCGAGATTAAAGGAATTCCATAAGAGGGGAAATAATATACATGAGGGGCTCTCCCCCATCTATTCATTCGGTATGGGGAGAATAAAACTGAGGGGGTTCTAAATAGGAACCCCACAAAAAGTGTAACACCCTAGGTAAATAAAGAATATGACATCTTTATATTTATCCATATTTGTTAATCAAATATTAATATTACTTTAAAGGGGATGCTATGCTCGATGGCGTACCCAATATGCAACAAGGAGTTTCTTGGGAATCTTACGTTGCACTTTAATAATAAAATAATATTATTTTAAATGGTAGTTAATGTATAGCCGTTGTAATGGCAGGAATGAACAAAACTAACTACAAAATGATTATATATGTTTGTAAAATAATTTTACTCTTTACAATAAATGGAAGAGGATTAAAAATGCAAATGAATCCAGTTTTTAAGCGTAAACATTCTAATATTCTTTAAAAGGTCGATTAACCGCCTTTTGATGGAGCGCCCCTTTTAAATCCACTTTTTGACAATTTTATAAGCTCTATTTTTCAAAATAAACATATTATTTATGATTGGGACATTGAAATTTACCTTGGGTTAATTTTTGGTATTTTTCTGATAAAGTTCATTTTTTAATGAATAGTGTAAAATGTTGTATTTTAATTCAAAACATCTTTTTAATCTAATTTATTTATATGATTAGATTATCTTTTGAATTGGTTTTAAAGTTAAATTAGAATATATTTTTACCATTAAATCCAATAGTGGTCGTTGGAATTAATTTCACTTTGAAATCGGACTTAAACTAGTGTCAATCTTTTGATACTTATTGTTTCATAAAAACACGCTATTTGTCATGATAGCGGGAATTAATTATTAAATTAATTAATGTGACTTATATGTTTTTAATTTTGTAAAATAGACTTCATTTTTGAATTCGGAATATCAAATATAGCTTAGGGTGAATTTTTGGTAATTTTCTGAAAAACTTCAATTTTTGATGAATAGTGAAACCACTAAGTGGTACTTATAAAAACTGATTTTCCATTTAAATGAAATTTTTCCACCTTTTTGTTTTGAATTTCAAAAATCCGACATACATAGTTGTCATTAAGATGTAAAATGTGGTTCAATGGGATTAAAAATGTTTTTTGGTGAATAGTAACTTATTAAGTTTTTAATCGCAATTAGAGGAAATTAGTGTAGTTTAAGGTAAGAATAATGTTTTAATAAAATGAAATGACCTAGAAATATGTCCTACCATCATTTGATGTGTCATGTCCTACCAATAAAATCCATGGGTAAACTTGGGGACCCCATGGAGCCACTTTGGTTGGAAAATGACATAAATACCTTTTTATTTAATGATAAAGTAAAAATGATAGAAACATGAAATGTTTTACTAAAACAATTTTTACATGGGGTTATACAAGTCAGAGATTTGACTATAAATAGTCATTGGAAAGATAAAAAGAGTTCCTACATCATAGTATTTTTTTTATAATTTTTAGACATTATATAAATTAAATTATTTATGACATCATGATGATACAGCGATGACCTCATTATTTAACGATTTATATAAAATGGAAAGATAATGTAAAATCTAAGACCTAAACATGTCCAAAACCTATTGGATGAGTGGATTTAGAACCCTCATCACCTTATCCTCGAAATACATCAATTTCAGACCATTAAAATGCGAAACTCTTTTGAAAATAAAGTAACATTTTGTAACTTTACAAGAGTGCCCCTCCTCTCCTCTTATAAAAGGCCCCCACCTCTACCTCCTTACCCACACTCCCAAAGCCTTTGGCTCGGCCAACCTCTGCCCATTTTATCTCTAAATATCCCTATATTACTCCTTGAAGCCTCACTTTGGGCAGAAGTCTTCCCAAGGAAGCCTTTGAGCTCAAACCAAAGGGAGTTACCCGATTTTAAGGTAATGTCTTCTTTTGAGTCCTTTTGTTTTATTTTGCTTCTCCAAACCCCTAAAATCTTTTTATTATTTTCTTTTGTAACAACTCCAGTATCCTCAACATACTATTATGTTTTTATAAGAAGGATTCTAGCTACACTTACACACACCTACATCTAATGGTTAAAGAACATACTGTTTCCGTGGATGGCGAATTTCTGCCTCCCGAAACGATGATTGTTCAACATTATTTTAACACCTTCAAAGGTGGACATTAAGATGAAACTATATTTATATATGATATATAATATGTTTATGTTTTACTTAGGCTTCTGTATTTTTCTTTTATGGAATACCTTTATGGTTTCCATTATGGGTAAACGCAATATCTTCATTTAAGGAAGTGCGGACTACCGCCCCCTCAAAGTGATTTGATTCGTTAATACCATATGTGGTACGTATAAAGGATATATTTAATGATATTATATATGATACGATACTAGAATTAAAATACTATTATGTATAATTATGTTTTAATTCCATTAAATATGAAATAGAAATGGAAGTAGCGTTCATGCGTATGTACGGCTTACCGTCTCCATGAATGTTGCATTTCATTTCTTAACTCTAAATGTTATGTAATATTATAAATGCATGAATATACTGGATATATATGATATATATGATATATAAATCATGAATACAATTCTGGATATAATGAACCTTTGACCACACGAACAAAATGTAATTGTAAGAAGTCCACTTTCGACTTAAGAACCAAGTATCGACAAAACAAACATTATTAACTTAAATGATTACATAATGTCTATGACAAGGTAATAATTGATATAAAATGAATAATGAACTTGAAAAAGGTTCTTAAGTAAGTATAAATTAACTCACGTTTATTATTCAGGAGATTAAAGAACGATCGAGTCAAGTCGGACCTGAGGTAAGAGATCTTACTCTTCTTTTTCTTTTTAAGTGCACTCTTTTATGTCATTCCTTCTAAAGCTCATCTTTCTTGTTATTGGGATGTTATTTTATATTAATCTTACTATAATTTTTATGTTCATATGATGAGAGACCCTATTCTCTCTCATCAATCCATTTTGGAAGTTTTGAGTGGTGCCGTTAGGCTGCCAAATTTTCGTAAGAGATCTAACCTCACTCTTTCTTTTTAAGTACTCTCCTTTATGTCACTTCTTTTAAGCTCATTTTTGTTATGTTGGGGGATGTTATTTTTTATTCCTCTTTCTTTAAACTATATGTTTATGTGATGAGAGACCCTATTTCATCTCATCAATCCATTTTGGATGTTTTAAGTGGCGCCGTTAGGCTGCCGAGTTTTCGTAAGAGATGTTTCATCTCACTTTTATTCCCGTGAGATTTATGCTACATTTGCCACAATTTCCATTGAGTGGTTTATGTACATCCCATTATTACAATAATTTTGTAATATAATTCAATTTATGTGTATTTACATATTTATTGTATGACACTTCTTCAATGGGGCGTACTTTTCGAAAGTTACCCAACTCGGTAAGGGGACCTTTCACCCTACTCAATTTAAAAGACTTCTTTTGTTATGTATTTTAATTCAAATACTATAATGTTGGGATATGTTATTTTATATCCTTATTGATGTAAATTTTATGTCCAAGTGATGAGATTCCCTTTTTATCTCTCATCAACTCATTTTCTGAAATTTGAAGTGATGCCGTTAGGCTGTCGAATTTTACCAAGGGAACTTTTTAACCCAATTTCGATTTCTTTGGGTTCAACATGTAGTTATTGAATATGTCATCCTTTGAATATATGTGAATAACCTCTGATTTTTTAACAATTAATATCCACTTATATTGGTTGTATTTATATTTGTCACACATAATTATGAGATTGATTTATCCTTAATTTAAGGATACCTTCTTTTTAATGGATTTCATCTCATTTTACATTTCTTTTGATACTTCATTGTTTTCATGCACCAATTAACTCTTATATGGTGTGCATACTGTCCTTTAACATATTATATCATAAATACCTTTATTCTCATGATATTATAAAGTTCGGATTAAATGTTATTCTGTTATTATTTGTATTCAAGAGTCTCTCATTTTGTTAAAAACTATTTAACAAAAATATCGTTTTAAATGTTTTAAAGATTTATTATTCTAAATATTTATCTTTAATGTCAATTTTTTCAAAATGGTTTTCAGTATTTATTTATATGGACATTAATGTTTTAAAATTATAATTACATTAAAAGATTCAAAGTGGTATGGGACACTTTGATTCAAAAATCTCTTTTAAATGGTTTTTGAAAATGGATTGATTAATTTAATATCTGGGAATTACTTATTGTGATTGCAAATGAAATGTTGTTATTGAAATATTTATATTTTCAATATTTTATGTGTAATGATGGTACTTGGACATTTTACGGGTGGTTACGTGATAAACCATATGACGGGTGGTACCATGAATACCAGGACGGGTGGTTAAATTATAACCTCCAATGCATTGGGTATGGAAGTCGACCGTATGGCTATTCCATTAAGTATGTATGCAAGTTGTCTGAATGGCTATTCCATTAAGTGATATGTGTGGAAGTCGACCTTATGGTTATTCCACTTAAGTATGTTTATGTCCCAAGTTACCTTTATATGTTATGTGATATTTAATGGGTTTTATGGTAATATTTTTGTTACAGAAGGGTACGTAATGAACTTTTTTTTAAGAAAAGAGTTTTTACTACTTCGAAAAAGTGAAAAGTATTACTTTGATAAATTATACATGGTTTACTTGTTGTTTTGAAAAACTAACAGTTTTCATTCTTTGTGTATCTCTTACTGAGCTTTTTATGCACATCCCAAGTTTTTGAAATGTTTTTCACAGGACTTAGCGTGGAATTGGGTCGAGGATTGGATCAAGGGAAAGTCATGCTACCTAAAACATGGAACTAGACATATTTCTTTTTAAGAGTTTTTATTTTATGGAAATTTAGTTGAAGCGACTACTTTGTAATCTTTTGAGATGTAATAGTTATGTCCTAAATTCTCTAAAACTCTAAACCTGAAAAGATACTCAATGTGAATTACTCATTTAATTCAATAATAAGTAAGGTTTAAGGTCGGGGCCTTATAGTGGGTATTAGAGGTCGATTTAGATAACTTTAGAGGTTAGGGTATTCTTTAAGCATAAGTAACATTACCATTTTGGCTAGGATTTTAGAAAGTGTCATAGTTTTTAGATAAATTGATTGAGTAAGTATATCTTAGTGTTTATCTCACTCATTAGTACATGATGGTTATGTTGATATACTCACACTGACCTTTCTGTTTTTAGTGAATGGATGGATCTAGCAGGCACCAAAGAGACAATAGGTTTGAAGGAAACTATGGTGGTTCTCTGTTTAAGATACAAGATAAAATGGTGGATTCAATGAGGAAACTCGTGGTTGTTCTAAACCAACTATCAAGGAGTTATGATCAACCACTTGAACCTTGGTATGATCTGTAATGCATCATGTACGAGATGACCAAGCGATGTGGAAGTTCAGGTAATAATTATAAAGTTAACCATTAGAGTTTATATGATCCTTACTTTTGAGGTAATTATTGGTTATTATATGATATGCTGGAAAATGAAAAGCATGAGATAAACTTGAGGTTAAAATATGTTATGATTATTTTTGAATATTTTATCTCGTTCTTGGGGAATGTTTTAAGAATAATATAGTTTTGGAAAAAGGACAACACGCAGACCGTGTGACAACCCGTCGCGTCGAACAAAGCTGCGGGAATCGAACCCACAACCAAAGTGCAACTGGTATTTATCGCCTACCACTGGACTACGTGAAGTCCCTGGTTAGTTTGATTGATTCTTTTTAGTTAGATGATTTTATGAATTAAGAGTAAGTTGATTTTTGGTTATCTATGGATATTTATTAACCTATCATGGAGGATATGTGATTAGGTTAATTACTTTTCAATACGATACATTAAGAGCAACTGATGCTGTTTGGAGATAAATGTTACGATTTAACTTGGAAGACTATGTGACTAAATCCATCAAATATTTGGGTTTCAATCTTAGTCTGGTTTACTTTGAAGAATTTTATGGACAAATTGATTATCGAATGGTCCTCGTTGAACATTGAGTTTTGTTGGACAAATTTTGGATATTAAGAATATATTTTATTTTTATAGAGGGTTATCCTTTTCTGGATTATCTGATCTTGTACTAACCTTTTTGGTTTTGGTTTTGGTTAAAGTCTAAAGATATGGGAAGTATATAATTCTCTTTTTTGGATTAGGTGATTCTCTAGAAGTTGATTATAGTACTCTTAATGTGAACAAGTCTTCCTAAATACTCGTCTTTTGGAGAAAATATTAGTTTGTGTAAGGAATCTAATAAAAGTTGAAAGTCAACATGATAAGTGATTATGATTCCTTATGAATAAATTCCTCAATAAAAAGTAACTTAAAACAAAAATGTTGTCTATTATCTTTTCCTACTGGGGAATCAGATACTATATAACCCATCACATGTTTTTGATTTTCTTATGGTTAACTTTCTCCTAAACATGTTTTCTATCACTCTTCATCAGAACATGACCCTTTGTTTTTTCCACCATGTCCATATTTTCATACTTGGAATCCTAGTATGGGTTAACTCGGGTGACCTCTGTACTTATCTTTCTTTATTTTAAAGTGATTGTTTTACTGACTCTTGTTCTGATGTGGGACATTCAAGGATGTTTCCAAGCCCAATTTTAAAATTGCGAGGACGCAATTCCCAAAAGGGGGGAATGATGTAACACCCCAGGTAAATAAAGAATATGACATCATTATATTTATCCATATTTGTGAATAAAATATTAATATTACTTCAAAGGGGATGCTATGCTCGATGGCGTACCCAATACGCAACAACGAGTTTCTTGGGAATCTTACGTTGCACTTTAATAAAAAAATAATATTATTTTAAATGGTAGTTAACGTCTAGCCGTTGTAATGGCGGGAATGGATAGAAATAACTAGAAAATGATTATATATGTTTGTAAAATATTTTTACTCTTTACAATAAATGTTAGAGGATTAAAAATGCAAATGACTCCAGTTTTTAAGCGTAAACATTCTAATATTCTTTAAAAGGTCGATTAACCACCTTTTGATGGAGAACCCCTTTTAAATCCACTTTTGGAAAATTTTATAAGCTGTATTTTTCAAAATAAACATATTATTTATGATTGGGACATTGAAATTTACCTTTGGTTAATTTTTGGTATTTTTCCGATAAAGTTCATTTTTTAATGAATAGTGTAAAATGTTGTATTTTAATTCAAAACCTCTTTTTAATTTAATTTATTTATGTGATTAGATTATATTTTGAATTGGTTTTAAAGTGAAATTAGAATATATTTTTACCATTAAATAAAATAGTGGTCATTGGAATTAATTTCACTTTGAAATTGGACTTAAACTAGTGTCAATCTTTTGATACTTATTGTTTCATAAAAATACGCTATTTTTCATGACAACGGGAATTAATTATTAAATTAATTAATATGACTTATATGTTTTTAATTTTGTAAAATAGACTTCATTTTTGAATTCGGAATATCAAATATAGCTTAGGGTGAAGTTTTGGTAATTTTATGAAAAACTTCAATTTTTGATGAATAGTGAAACCACTAAGTGGTACTTATAAAAACTGATTTTCCGTTTAAATGAAATTTTGCCACCTTTGTGTTTTGAATTTCAAAAATCCGACATACATGATTGTCATTAAGAAGTAAAATGTGGTTCAATGGGATTAATTTTTTTTGGTGAATAATAACTTATTAAGTTTTTAATCGCGATTAGAGGTAATTAGTGTAGTTTAAGGTAAGAATAATGTTTTAATAAAATGAAATGACCTAGACACATGTCCTACCATCATTGGATATGTCATGTCCGAACAAGACAATCAATTGGTCTACATGGGGACCCCATAGAGCCACTTTGGTTGGAAAATGACATAAATACCTTTTTATTTAACGATAAAGTAAAAATGACACAAACATGAAATGTTTTACTAAAAATAATTTTACATGGGGTTATACAAGTCAGATTTTTGACTATAAGTAGTCATTGGAAAGATAAAAATATTTCCTACATCATAGTATTTTTTTATAATTTTTATACATTAAATAAATTAAATTATTTATGACATCATGATGATGCAGCGATGACCTCATTATTTAACGATTTAAATAAAATAGAAAGATAATGTAAAATCTAAGACCTACACGTGTAAAAAACCCATTGGATGAGTGGATTTAGAACCCTCATCACCTTATCCTGGAAATACATCAATTTGAGACCTTTAAAATCCGAAACTCTTTTGAAAATAAAGTAACATTTTGTAACATTACAAGAGTGCCCCTCCTCTCCTCTTATTAAAGGCCCCCACCTCTACCTCCTTACCCACACTCCCAAAGCCTTTGGATCTGCCAAAATATGGACATTTTGTCTCTCCACATCCCTTTATTACTCCTTGAAGCCTCAATTTGGGCAGAAGTCTTCCCAAGGAAGCCTTTGAGCTCAAACCAAAGGGAGTTACCCGATTTTAAGGTAATGTCTTCTTTTGAGTCCTTTTGTTTTATTTTTCTTCTCCAAACCCCTAAACCCTTTTTATTATTTTCTTTTATAACAAATCCAGTATCCTCAATATACTATTATGTTGTTATAAGAATTATTCTAGCTACACTTACACACACCTACATCTAATGGTTAAAGAACATACTGTTTCCGTGGATGGCGAATTTCTGCCTCCCGAAACGATGATTGTTCAACATTATTTTAACACCTTCAAATGTGGCCATTAAGATGACACTATATTTATATATGATATATAATATGTTTATGTTTTACTTAAGCTTCTGTATTTTTCATTTATTGAATACCTTTATGGTTTCCATTATGGGTAAACGCGATATCTTCATTTAAGGAAGTGCGGACTACCGCCCCCTCAAAGTGATTTGATTCGTTAATACCATATGTGGTACGTATAAAGGATATATTTAATGATATTATATATGATACCATACTGGAATTAAAATACTATTATGTATCATTATGTTTTAATTCCATTAAATATGAAATAGAAATGGAAGTAGCGTTCATGCGTACGTACGACTTACTGTCTCCATGAACAGTGCATTTCATTTCTTAACTCTAAATGTTATATAATATTATAAATTCATGAATATACTGGATATATATGATATATATGATATATACATAATGAATAAAATTATGTATATAATGAACCTTTGACCACACGAACAACATGTAATTGTAAGAAGTCCACTTTCGAATTAAGAACCAAGTATCGACAAAACAAACATTATTAACTTAAATGATTACATAATGTCTATGACATGGTAATAAGTGATATAAAAGGAATAATGAACTTGAAAAATGTTCTTAAGGAACTATAAATTAACTCACGTTTATTATTCAGGAGATTAAAGAATGATCGAGTCAAGTCGGACCCGAGGTAAGGGATCTTACTCCTCTCTTTCTTTTAAAGTGCACTCTTTTATGTCATTCCTTCTAATGCTCATATTTCTTGTTATTGGGATGTTCTTTTATATTAATCTTACTGTAATTTTTATGTTCATATGATGAGAGAGCCTATTCTCTCTCATCAATCCATTTTGGAAGTTTTGAGTGGTGCCGTTAGGCTGCCGAATTTTCATAAGAGATCTAACCTCTCTCTTTCTTTTTAAGTACTCTCCTTTATGTCACTTATTTTAAGCTCCCCTTTGTTATGTTGGGTGATGTTCTTTTTTATTCCTCTTTCTGTAAACTTTATGTTGATGTGTTGAGAGACCCTATTTCCTCTCATCAATCAATTTTGTACGTTTTAAGTTGCGCCGTTAGGCTGCCGAGTTTTCGTAAGAGATGTTTAATCTCACTTTTATTCTCGTGAGATTTATGCTACATTTTCCACAATTTCCTTTGAGTGGTTTATGTACTGCCCATTATTACAATACTTTTGTAATATAATTCCATTTATGTGTATTTAAATATTCATTGTATGACACTTCTTCAATGGGGAGTACTTTTCGAAAGATACCCAACTCGGTAAGGGGACCTTTCGCCCTACTCTATTTAAAAGACTTCTTTTGTTATGTATTTTAATTCACATAATATTATGTTAGGATATGTTCTTTTATATCCTTATTGATGTAAATTTTATGTCCAAGTGATGAGATGCCCTTTTTATCTCTCATCAACTCATTTTCTGAATTTTGAAGTGATGCCGTTAGGCTGTCAAATTTTACCAGGGGAACTTTTTAACCCAATTTCGATTTCTTTGGGTTCAACATGTAGTTATTGAATATGTCATCCTTTGAATATGTGTGAATAAACTTTGATTGTTTTACACTTAATATCCACTTATATTGGGTGTATTTATATTTGTCACACATAATTATGAGATTGATTTATCCTTAATTTAAGGATACCTTCTTTATAATGGATTTCATCTCATTTTACATTTCTTTTGAGACTTCATTGTTGTCATGTAACAATTCACTCTTATATGGTGTGCATACTGTCCTTTGACATATTATATCATGAATACCTTTATTCTCATGATATTATAAAGTTTGGATTAAATTGTATTCCGCTATTATTTGTATTCAAGAGTCCCTCATTTTGTTAAAAGCTCATTAACTAAAATATCATTTTAAATCTTTTAAAGATTTATTATTCTAAATCTTTATCTTTAATGTCCATGTTTTCAAAATGTTTTTTAGTATTTATTTATATGGACATTAATGTTTTAAAATTATAATTCCATTAAAAGCTTCAAAGTGGTATGGGACACTTTGATTCAAAAATCTCTTATAAATGGTTTTTGAAAATGGATTGATTAATTCAATATCTGGGAATTACTTATTGTGATTGCAAATGAAATGTTGTTATTGAAATATTTATATTTTCAATATTTTATGTGTAATGATGGTACTTGGACATTTTACGGGTGGTTACGTGATAAACCATATGACGGGTGGTGCCGTGAATACCAGGACGGGTGGTTACGTTATAACCTCCAATGCATTGGGTATGGAAGTCGGCTGTATGGATATTCCATTAAGTATGTATGGAAGTTGGACGAATGGATATTCCATTAAGTGATATGTGTGGAAGTCGACCTTATGGTTATTCCACTTAAGTATGTTTATGTCCCAAGTTACCTTTATATGTTATGTGATCTTTACATGGGTTTTATATTAATATTTTGGTTACAGAAGGGTAAGTTATGAACTTTTTTTCAGCGAAGAGTTTTTACTACTTTGAAAAGGTGAAATGTATTACTTTGATAAAGTATACATGGTTTACTTGTTGTTTTGAAAAACTAACAGTTTTCATTCTTTGTGTATCCCTTACTGATCTTTTTATGCTCATCCCAAGTTTTTGAAATGTTTTTCACAGGACTTAGCTTAGAATAGGGTCAAGGATGGGATCAAGGGAAAGTCATGCTACCTAAAACATGGAACTAGACATGTTTCTTTTTAAGAGTTTTTATTTTATGGAAATTTAGTAGAAGCGACTACTTTGTAATATTTTGAGATGTAATAGTTATGTCCTAAATTCTCTAAAACTCTAAACCTGAAAAGATCCTTAATGTGAATTACTCATTTAATTCAATACTAAGTAAGGATTAAGGTCGGGGCCTTATAGTTGGTATCAGAGGTCGGTTTAGATAACATTAGAGGTTAGGGTATTTTTTAAGCATAAGTGACATTACCATTTTGGCTAGGATTTTAGAAAGTGTCATAGTTTTTAGATAAAGTGAATGAGTAAGTATATCTTAGTGTTTATCTCACTCATTAGTACATGATTGTTATATTGATATACTCACACTGACCTTTCTGTTTTTAGTGAATGGATGGATCTAGAAAGCACCAAAGAGACAACAGGTTTGAAGGAAACTGTGGTGGTTCTCTGTTTAAGATACTAGATAAAATGGGGGATTCAATGAGGAAACTCGTGGTTGTTCTAAACCAACTATCAAGGAGTCATGATCAACCACTTGAACCTTGGTATGTTCTGTAATGCATCATGTACGAGATGACCAAGCGATGTGGAAGTTCAGGTAATAATTATAAAGATAACCATTATAGTTTATATGATCCTTACTTTTGAGGTAATTATTGGTTATTGTATGATATGCTGGAAAATGAAAGGCATGAGATAAACTTGAGGTTAAAATATGTTATGATTATTTTTAAAGATTTTATCTCGTTGTTGGGGAATTTTTTAAGAATAATATAGTTTTCGAAAAAGGACAACACGTAGACCGTGTGACAACCCATCGCGTCGGACAAAGCTGTGGGAATCGAACCCACAACCAAAGTGCAACTGGTATTTATCGCCTACCACTGGACTACGTGAAGTCCCTAGTTAGTTTGACTGATTCTTTTTAGTTAGATGATTTTATGAATTAAGAGTAAGTTGTTTTTGGGTTATCTATGGATATTTATTAACCTATCATGGAGGATATCTGATTAGGTTAATTACTTTTCAATACGATACAATAAGAGCAACTGATGTTGTTTGGAGATAAATGTTACGATTTAACATGGAAGACTATGTGACAAAATCCTTAAAATATATGGGTTTCAATCTTAGTCTGGTTTACTTTGAAGAATTTTATGGAAAAATTGATTATCTAATGGTCCTCGTTGAACTTTGGGTTTTGTTGGACAAATTTTGGAGATTAAGAATAGATTTTCATTTTATAAAGGGTTATACTTTTATGGATTATCTGATCTTGTACTAACCTTTTTGGTTTTGGTTTTGGTTAAAGTCTAAAGACATGGGAAGTATATAGTTCTCTTTTGTGGATTAGGTGATTCTCTAGAAGTTGATTATAGTACTCTAAATGTGAACAAGTCTTCCTAAATACTCGTCTTTTGGAGAAAATATGAGTTTGTGTAAGGAATCTAATAAAAGTTGAAAGCCAGCATGATAAGTGATTATGTTTCCTTATGAATAAATTCCTCAATAAAAAGTAACTTAAAACAAAAATGTTGTCTATTAACTTTTCCTACTGGGGAATCGAATACTGTATAACCCATCACAAGTTTGTGATTTTCTTATGGTTAACTTTCTCCTAAACATGTTTTCTATCACTCTCCATCAGAACATGACCCTTTGTTTTTTCCTCCATGTCCATATTTTCATACTTGGAATCCTAGTACGGGTTAACTCGGGTGACCTCTGTACTTATCTTTCTTTATTTTAAAGTGATTGTTTTACCGACTCTTGTTTCGATGTGGGACATTCAAAGATGTTTCCAAGCCCAATTTTAAAATTGCGAGGACGCAATTCCCAAAAGGGGGGAAGGATGTAACACCCCAGGTAAATAAAGAATATGACATCTTTATATTTATCCATATTTTTTAATCAAATATTAATATTACTTTAAAGGGTATTCTATGCTCGATGGCGTACCCAATACGCAACAACGAGTTTCTTGGGAATCTTACGTTTCACTTTAATAAAAAAAATATTATTTTAAATGGTAGTTAACGTCTAGCCGTTGTAATGGCGGGAATGAACAGAACTAACTACAAAATTATTATATATGTTTGTAAAATATTTTTACTCTTTAAAATAAATGTTAGAGGATTAAAAATGCAAATGAATCCAGTTTTTAAGTGTAAACATTCTAATATTCTTTAGAAGGTCGAGTAACCGCCTTTTGATGGCGAACCCCTTTTAACGCCACTTTTTGACAATTTTATAAGCTCTATTTTTCAAAATAAACATATTATTTATTATTGGGACATTGAAATTTACCTTGGGTTAATTTTTGGTATTTTTCTGATAAAGTTCATTTTTAATGAATAGTGTAAAATGTTGTATTTTAATTCAAAACCTCTTTTTAATATAATTTTTTATATGATTATATTATCTTTTGAATTGGTTTTAAAGTTAAATTAGAATATATTTTTACCAATAAATCCAATAGTGGACGTTGGAATTAATTTCACTTTGAAATCGGACTTAAACTATTGTCAATCTTTTGATACTTATTGTTTCATAAAAACACGCTATTTGTCATGACAGCGGGAATTAATTATTAAATTAATTAATGTGACTTATATGTTTTGAATTTTGTAAAATAGACTTCATTTTTGAATTCAGAATATCAAATATAGCTTAGGGTGAATTTTTGGCAATTTTCTGAAAAACTTCAATTTTTGATGAATAGTGAAACCACTAAGTGGTACGTATAAAAACTGATTTTCCGTTTAAATGAAATTTTTCCACATTTGTGTTTTGAATTTCAAAAAACCGACATACATGTTTTTCATTAAGAAGTAAAATGTGGTTCAATGAGATTAAATTTTTTTTGGTGAATAGTAACTTATTAAGTTTTTAATCGCGATTAGAGGTAATTAGTGTAGTTTAAGGTATGAATAATGTTTTAATAAAATGAAATGACCTAGACACATGTACTACCCTCATTGGATGTGTCATGGACGAACAAGACAATCCATGGGTCAACTTGGGGACCCCATGAAGCCACTTTGGTTGGAAAATGACATAAATACCTTTTTATTTAATGATAAAGTAAAAATGACACAAACATGAGATGTTTTACTAAAACAATTTTTACATGGGGTTATAAAAGTCAGATTTTTGACTATAAAAAGTAATTGGAAAGATAAAAAGATTTCATACATCATAGTATTTTTTTATAATTTTTAGAAATTAAATAAATTAAATTATTTATGAAATCATGATGATTCTCCGATGACCTCATTATTGAATGATTTAAATAAAATGGAAAGATAATGTAAAATCTAAGACCTACACATATACAAAACCTATTGGATGAGTGGATTTATAACCCTAATCACCTTATCCTCGATATACATAAATGTGGGTCCTTTAAAATTCGAAACTCTTTTGAAAATAAAGTAACATTTTGTAACTTTACAAGAGTGCCCTCCTCTCCTCTTATAAAAGGCCCCCACCTCTACCTCCTTACCCACACTCCCAAAGCCTTTGGCTCGGCCAAGCTCTACCCATTTTTTCTCTCCACATCCCTCTATTACTCCTTGAAGCCTCACTTTGGGCAGAAGTCTTCTCAAGGAAGCCTTTGAGCTCAAACCAAAGGGAGTTACCCGATTTTAAGGTAATGTCTTCTTTTGAGTCCTTTTGTTTTATTTTGCTTCTCCAACCCCCTAAAATATTTTTATTATTTTCTTTTGTAACAACTACAGTATCCTCAATATACTAGGATTTTTTTATAAGAATGATTCGATCTAAAATTATACACACCTACATCTAATGGTTAATGAACATACTATTTCTGTGGATGGCGAATTTCTGCCTCCCGAAACGATGATTGTTCAACATTATTTTAACACCTTAAAAGGTGGACATTAAGATGACACTATATTTATATATGATATCTAATATGTTTATGTTTTACTTAAGCTTCTGTATTTTTCATTTATGTCATACCTTTATGGTTTCCATTATGGGTAAACGCGATATCTTCATTTAAGGAAGTGCGGACTACCGCCCCCTCAAAGTGATTTGATTCGTTAATACCATATGTGGTACATATAAAGGATATATTTAATGATATTATATATGATATCATACTAGAATTAAAATAATATTATGTATCATTATGTTTTAATTCCATTAAATATGAAATAGAAATGGAAGTAGCGTTCATGCGTACGTACGACTTACCGTCTCCATGAACGGTGCATTTCATTTCTTAACTCTAAATGTTATGTAATATTATAAATTTATGAATATACTGAATATATATGATATATATGATATATACATCATTAATAAAATTCTGGATATAATGAACCTTTGACCACACAAACAACATGTAATTGTAAGAAGTCCACTTTCGACTTAAGAACCAAGTATCGACAAAACAAACATTATTAACTTAAATGATTACATAATGTCTATGACATGGTAATAAGTGATATAAAAGGAATAATGCACTAGAAAAAGGTTCATAAGGAAGTATAAATTAACTCATGTTTATTATTCAGGATATTAAAGAACGATCGAGTCAAGTTGGACCCGAGGTAAGGGATCTTACTCCTCTCTTTCTTTTTAAGTTCTCTCTTTTATGTCATTCCTTCTAAAGCTCATCTTTCTTGTTAATGGGATATTCTTTTATATTACTCTTACTGTAATTTTTATGTTCATATGATGAGAGACCCTATTATCTCTCATCAATCCATTTTGGATGTTTTGAGTGGTGCCGTTAGGCTGCCGAATTTTTGTAAGAGATCTAACCTCTCTCTTTCTTTTTAAGTACCCTCCTTTATGTCACTTCTTTTAAGATCCTCTTTGTTATGTTGGGGATGTTCGTTTTTATTCATATTTCTGTAAACTTTATGTTTATGTGATGAGAGACCCTATTTCCTCTCATCAATCCATTTTGGAAGTTTTAAGTGGCGCCGTTAGGCTGCCGAGTTTTCATAAGAGATGTTTCATCTCACTTTTATTCCCGTGAGATTTATGCTACATTTGCCACAATTTCCTTTGAGTGGTTTATGTACTTCCCATTATTACAATACTTTTGTAATATAATTCCATTTATGGGTATTTACATATTGATTGTATGAAACTTCTTCAATGGGGTGTACTTTTCGAAAGTTACCCAACTCGGTAAGGGGACCTTTCACCCTACTCTATTTAAAAGACTTCTTTTGTTCTGTCTTTTAATTCACATAATATTATGTTGGGATATGTTCTTTTATATCCTTATTGATGTAAATTTTATTTCCAAGTGATGAGATGCCCTTTTTATCTCTCATAAACTCATTTTCTGAATTTTGAAGTGATGCCGTTAGGCTGTCGAATTTTACCAAGGGAACTTTTTAACCCAATTTCGATTTCTTTGGGTTCAACATGTAGTTATTGAATATGTCATCCTTTGAATATGTGTGAATAACCTTTGATTGTTTTACAATTAATATCCAATTATTGGGTGTATTTATATTTGTCACACATAATTATGAGATTGATTTATCCTTAATTTAAGGATACCTTCTTTATAATGGATTTCATCTCATTTTACATTTCTTTTGAGACTTCATTGTTGTCATGCACCAATTCACTCTTATATGGTGTGCATACTGTCCTTTGACATATTATATCATGAATCCCCTTATTCTCATGATATTATAATGTTCGGATTAAATGTTATTCCGCTATTATTTCTATTCAAGAGTCTCTCATTTTGTTAAAAACTCTTTAACAAAAATATCGTTTTAAATGTTTTAAAGATTTATTATTATAAATCTTTATATTTAATGTCCATGTTTTCAAAATGGTTATTAGTATTTATTTATATGGAAATTAATGTTTTAAAATTATAACTCCATTAAAAGCTTCAAAGTGGTATAGGACACTTTGATTCAAAAATCTCTTTTAAATGGTTTTTGAAAATGGATTGATTAATTCAATATCTGGGAATTACTTATTGTGATTGAAAATGAAATGTTGTTATTGAAATATTTATATTTTCAATATTTTATGTGTAATGATGGTACTTGGACATTTTACGGGTGGTTACGTGATAAACCATATGACGGGTGGTGCCGTGAATACCAGGACCGGTGGTTACGTTATAACCTCCAATGCATTGGGTATGGAAGTCAGCCGTATGGCTATTCCATTAAGTATGTATGGAAGTTGGACGAATGGCTATTCCATTAAGTGATATGTGTGGAAGTCGACCTTATGGTTATTCCACTTAAGTATTTTTATGTCCCAAGTTACCTTTATATGTTATGTGATCTTTACATGGGTTTTATGGTAATCTTTTGGTTACAGAAGGGTAAGTAATGATCTTTTTTTTCAGCGAAGAGTTTTTACTACTTCGAAAAGGTGAAAAGTATTACTTTGATAAAGTATACATGGTTTACTTGTTGTTTTGAAAAACTAACAGTTTTCATTCTTTGTGTATCCCTAACTGAGCTTTTTATTCTCATCCCAAGTTTTTGAAATGTTTTTCACTGGACTTAGCGTGTAATAGGGTCAAGGATGGGATCAAGGGAAAGTCATGCTACCTAAAACATGGAACTAGACATGTTTCTTTTTAAGAGTTTTTATTTTATGGAAATTTAGTTGAAGCGAATACTTTGTAATCTTTTGAGATGTAATAGTTATGTCCTAAATTCTCTAAAACTCTAAACCTTAAAAGATCCTCAATGTGAATTAGTCATTTAATTCAATACTAAGTAAGGTTTAAGGTCGGGGCCTTATAAAAAGACCAAAAATCCCTTCATTAAAATAAGGGTTCCTAGACCCCACCAACTAGCCAGTGGGGATCATTAACTAGATTGTGGTTTCATAAAATGTGTGAAGAATATTTCCTATCTCATTGGATGGAAGGTAATCCCAAATAGTGTTCCCAACACACTCTCCAACCCACTAGCTGACCGATGACTAGATGCTAAAAATTAGCAGCCTGACCACCTGACTATTACTCGGAACCCCCTATGAAACCCAATTGAGCCGCAATAAAAGTTAAAAAATTACCTCATAGAGGATTTAAAAGGATCATGATTTCACTCTCAATCTCATCTCTCACAATGAAACCACCACAAAATAGAAAGATCAAATTCCTTCAGGAATTCCAAACCAATAATGACATGGGTCATTATAAACTCCCTACCATAATGCTTATCATCCCCAAGAAATCATGTAAAATATTGAACCATATCTCCCTACCTATCAAAACCTCCACCTAACTAAGAACTCATTGTATTCCATATATAAATTACAAACATTATTTCATTGTGAAATTCCAATACCATGCCCATCAATAATGACTCACTTTTCATTATTCTTAGTTTGATTCCCAAACCATTTCTATAGTTTCTTGAACAACCCTCTTGGGGTAGTTTCAAACTCACCATATATGATTTCAAATGACATCAGCAATTGGTCTCTCATTGACCAAATTTACTTGAAACCAATCAACCTCACCTTCCAACACACGTCCACCTCTCCCGAACATGATGCCCTAATCCAAGATGCACCACCACACCATACAACACTGATAATGATGTCCAACCCAATAATTGTCATACTTAATTGATTCATTCAGCAACCAACCATCTTCATTGTCTTACTCCACATTGAGATTCTATGTTCTTTAAAACCAACACATGATTAGATCATACCAAAACCAGCCTGAGACTAATGAAAATTCATCAAATCCAACTAACATCGCACTCAAACTCTAAAGCTAGTATACACCAAGGAACCAGGATTACACGAGTTCACCCATGTACTAGAATTCAAGTCCCACCTTCACTATCTATGGTCAGTCTCATCACATCCATGTACCTTTATAAATAAAATTCATTGAACCATGACTGATATAATTCTCCCCATTATGGGAGAATCATCTTCATCACCTATTGAACAAAACACCAATTTACACTTCTCATGCTCCATCCATCACCGCACATAATGTGTGGACATGTCCAAACAACTCATACATGAAAACCAACTCCAAAAATCAAATACCACCTTCCCCAAATTCACTGATACATCATAATCGACAATAATATAAAATTATTCCATAAAGGGTTTCACCCTCTGATAATCCAATAGTGCACTCCCACCCAATGGCTTCCCCTACCCTGTTCCATGAGCACTAACCCCAAATGTGTCCTAACATTGCATGTGCAACGTTTCTCTTGGTTCATGATCTCACATCCCTATATACTCATTTCAAATTCTAAAATATGATTGATCATACCACAATACATCAAATATCCACCTAGTTATCTTCCATGGTCATGGGACATTTCACATATATTTCCCAAAGCCTTGGGCCACCATTCCCAATGAATCTCCCTAATCACAATGGTCACCTCACCGTGAGAGTAACCCTGAATTGAAACCATCACCACACTACCACTGTAGCACTACTGGTGTTTTTCCATCACCTGAACCATTTAAACAATCCCACACATGGTATATCATTAATCCACAAACCAAAAATCACTATTTGACACACACAAATACCTTCCCTTGGAAACAAAGACCATTCCTACATGTCTCTCCAACACTCACTCTCCTATTTCAAGGTATATTGATCCACTATGAACCCTATCATAGGTTCTCTTCCACCATATGGCATGGTATCATCCAAACCCAATGAATTCACACTCTCATGCAACACAACCACACAACCCGAATCATTCCCATGCGAGTCTCATCCCATCTAGACTAGGCTCAAGTTACAAACCAATTTTCCATGTCCCACAAGCATGCCAATCCTAGACAAACTAAAACACCCTTGGTAGTCCTCTTAAAAATCTAAGAATATACCCAGGAACAATCATAACATACAACCACCCACCACATGAGGTCATTCCAGAGTTCCACTAGAATTCCATTATGATCTCACCAACCACAACTACATCCATTAATTCCAAAATACAAAACCCCAATATTCAAAACATATTGAGGCCTATGATTCTATCCACCTTAAGTCTGTTCCACCAATAGATGATTCCAACTAGTGGTACTCTCTAACACAGAATCATCAACCAATGGAACATAGAAACCAGTCCCAATCTGTGACCAAAACAAAAAACACATCAAGCGGTCTAACATAAAAGATAAACAAAATAACATTAAAAATATTAGGTAACATTCCATGGACCCTTCAAAATCACATTCAGCTACTCAATCATCATATCAAAATCCTTGATCCTACAATGAGTGACCCCAACAGAGCATCCACCTCAACCCCACTACAAGAAGATCCCACCAAAAATCCATCCCACAAGTCTTCCCCCAACAACTTAATCAAACAACCATTCCATACCTACTGAAAGAACAAACTTACCACTGGGTCACTCCTAGTCATCCACTGAAGATCCAAAAATACTAGATTATATAGAAATAGATTTTCCTCTATGCACTATGAAATATGAATCACAAACCCCCACCAACCTCACTCATGGGGTTTCTAAACAACATAAACATATAGTATGGGAACAGAATCCAATCATCCAACTCACCTCGTCCAACACATAAAAACTCATCAAACTGGTTTCCCTTGGTACTAGTTGCTCATTTTTTTCAAAAACCCATTAACAAACATTTTCACACAACCAAAACTCATCAAGTTCCTAAAACACCATTTGGAATACAAGGGGCTTCCATTAAAACTAAATTCACCCAAAATCCATTTCCTAGCTGGTCCATTTTTGGAAATTCGATCCCATTTTCAAAATTCCAATTTTTTTTTAAATCGTACCTTGATTTAAAATTTCAATACTCCTTAAAAATTTTGTTTTAAAATCCTTTCGAAAATAATTGGCTCTATACACAATTTTCAACAATACCACCCTAAAACTATTTATTTGTTCCTCTCACCACTACATGTTTTTTTTAACAGCCTTTCCCAAAAACAAAAAAATTCCAAAATCTATTTCTCTATGGAAACTAAACACCCACAATCACAATCAGAAAATAACCATTTATATAAATATTAATTTCATAACCCATTATAATATAAGTGATAGAAACATCAATAATATTTTAAATTGATTCAAATAATATGAATTTTGACAAGGGAATCTTGTTGAACAACACCGCTCATTGGTGCATGTATAGTACCCCTAGTATGACACTACCATGATGCATGTATAACTTATTGGATCCCAATTGATCACTATGAATCATGTCAAGCATTTTCCATCCCATAATGGGATTATTTGTTCAACCAAACACCTCACTCATCCTTGAATAAATAATCCCCAACTAGTCATCCCATGGAAGCTCACATTTTGACTGATGTCATGATATTCAGGAAATCACTCGATCTACCTCTCGAGCATTAATTTCATATCTCTAATTCTAATTATTATATCCATTACAAAACATACTATAATACCATTATTTCATACCTCGAACAAGGTCACCTTAATGGATCCTGAGCAAGGACCACTGAACCTACTCAGGTGCACCTTCTTATACGCCAAAGGATTCCAACTAGTGGTAAGGTCCTAACATATTCATGGGGATACTATTCCCACTAAAATAAGTCTCGGAGGTTATTAACAATTCTATTGAAAATTCAGCATGACCCATCCATATAGTGGATTTACGACCAACCATATATAAGAAACTAGGAACCCATTGGTCCCCTTAATTCAAGTATATAAATTCATTAAAATTTCTACATGTTGTGCCGAAAAAAATAGAGAAACAATAATAGATAAAAATAAAACAAACGTCATATATAAAAAAGTCACTCTAGCTAGTACCTAGTAACTATAACTGAAGAGATAAAAACATTCCCTCTATCCCAACTCACATGTCATCCTGTCATATCCATGTCCTCCATGACGTGCTAACTCATTCCAAGATTCTGGCTCTATGCAGTACCTGCAACCTGAATGACATTCTTATAATAGAACCAACACAAAGTGTTTGGATAGGGGGTGACCACAATGAACTAGTAGGTATCCCCAATTCCACAATTTTTTTTCAATAATATCAAGTTATGTTTATGAAATAGATGTATAATCTTTAGTCATGTCTATGAAAAATACCCACTCTAAAACACAACACACCATGAAAACACAAGCATTCCTACTTTTTCACCATGCTGGGATCCACCTAATACCCTATTTCACATATTACCTTCATTGATGCCATGCTATAATCTATGTCACACCATAATACATACAATATCTACCAATACACCATGATAAAATGGATTTCTATCAAAAAAATTGATAAGTTAAGTATCCCATGGCTTGTTCTAGTCACTATGGTCACATCCTCATCATGTACCCTAACCCATACTTGTATACTCAAGGAGGTCCATCAGTCACCCCAACCCATGTCCATGGTCTTTAGGGAGGTTATCAATGAACATCATCCCATCCCTGTAGGTTTTGGGGAGGCCAATCAGTCACATAGTCCCATCTTGTGGGTTTTTAGGAGGCCCAATAATCAAGTATGCCGACCATTCCCTATGTAGTTTGTGAGGTCCATTAATAACATTGACCCCAACATAAAGGATCTATAAAGGACAATCATTAATATAGAACCATCCTAAGGGTACTTGGGAGGCCTAACCATCAAGTACCCTGACTTATCCCTATTCAACCAGGAAGGTCACACTTAGCAAAAGTTTAGAACACATAGAAAATCAAACTGGGAACAATACATGTCTCGTGACTTACCACCTCAACATATGATCACTAGTATCTTAGAACTTAGTCCCACATTAAGGCACACACCCAAGTCCCTTGAACACATCCCCACCATCTAGGGGTTCATAACTTCCCTCAAGATCATCCCAACACTTTTACACCAAGAGAATAATTCATTAGAAAAATCAAACTACACATGTAGGTAGTTATACTATTGAGGCACACAAAAATAAATAACCAATTAACCAAGATACAATTCAAGATAAAGGCCCCCTACCTCAATTTATGTTCCAATGAATTGTCCCAACCCCATATCGACTTCCATTGAGTCTAAAATCACATGTCTCAACATATAACATTATCATAATAATTAATTAAAACTAAAGAACCCAATTCACATAATAGCCATGAAACTCACCATGCATTCTAATGACCATTAAAACACAAGAAACTAGGTGAATTCAACTACCAACAGATCCTTAATCCTAACAAACACAAAATACACAATTTGTCAAATTGAACTGAAGACCAGTTTCACCTAAATTCATCCCAACACTAAATTAAATCCATTAAACGAATTAAATTTATCCATGCTATGAAAAATCATCCAAACTATCTGGAGACAGACTGAATGAAATTCAATGAAGATAAAAGGATGATAAAAATGGGATGAAATAAGATAACTTACCTCAAAGATTCACATAAAATCCCTCTGTAATCACCCATATTAAAATCACACCATGGGAGCGAAACAAAGATCCCAGAGGGGATGTTCCCCTTCAATTCATTAGGCTGCGGTATGAGAAACCCAAGGGGGTTCCAAAAAAGTACCCTCATAAAATTATAAAATTATCCTAATTAAAGGGAGGGTTTGTAGGACCCATTGGATGGATGATGGATCTAGAAGGTCTTCCCAGTGCACTATTCGGTCCTACGGCTAGTCGGTGACTAGTTGCTAAAAAATAGTATCCCAACCACCCGATCATTGCTCTAACACCCCTCTGAACACCCATCTAAGCCACAATCCTTGTCAAAATCCACCCCTAGAGGTTCTCAATGGTTTTTAATTCCACTATAAATACTGGATATCAAAACAAACCTACCATAAAATAGAATTTTCAAATTACTTTAGGAATTTATAACTCGTAATGATGCAGGTCATTACAGAAGACACTCAAACTATTCCCAGGATAGTCATAATATCCGGATTTGTTTTTTAGCAATTGGTTTTTTACCATTAAATTCCATGGTGTATGTGAAATATAGTGTATAGTTATAGGTATTGGTTTCATACAATCTTCCTTAAGGGTTATGCATGAAGTTATAATTTATGTTACTTTTAACTCTAATTTATGGATTAAGAGGAACTAGAAATAAATTTTATTTTTATATGACACAATGGAATTATGGGCCTCTAAAATTTTAGAAAAATAATGTAATGTATTTTCATTTAGCAGCTATTGAAATATTTAGGATCTGGACCACTTTGTTATAGATAATTAATGACTTCCCACTATATGCTAACTTATCTAGTTGGAGTAAAAAGGATAATTTTGCTACCATTCATGTAAAAAAGGTAATAAATAAATTTTTATTAAGCACTATATAATGTGTTCATAACTTGGTCACAAACTCTTTCTTACTCTACAAAAAAAGTTTTGAAAAGAAAATGTGTTGTTTTATGGTAACAAAGAGAACATCCTAGCACCATAAATAATGTTTGAGGTTCAAATTCTAGGAAAAATGACCAAGAAAATATTCAAAATTTTATGATTTTTAGAATTTATTGGATCCTACATTTCTTTGTATTCATACGATTAATAGAAATCCCATTCATAATTGTAAAAAGTGATTTATATTCTTCAATTTTATTATTGGGAATATAATATTTTATGGAATAATTTATAAGTGATACACATTGAAACAAAATAGAGTGATAATATACTATGCAGAATTTTGGGAATCAAGGGGAAATCAAACTATAATGCAACAACTGATGTGATTTTACAAGTAATGGGTTTGAGAAAACCTGTAAATTTATAGTTGGTTAACGGTAATAGGTTATACATTCTCCCTGAAAAGTACATGAAGCGTGAAAAATAGAATGAAAAATTTATATCATTTTTAAATACGGTTAGGGTTCCTAATGGTTATTGATATAATATTAAAATGTGTGTCAATGTGGTGATTAGGAATTTTTTGGGGTTAAAATCATTGATAATTATATTTTGCTTCAACAGCTGATCAGAATTTCAACTTTTGACTATTTTTTTATCAATTTTATTGAGCCTTTGATTAAAGTTCCTAATTTTTTTGAGAGATCTCTTCAAAGAATCATCACATGAGTGATTTTAAAAATCAACAAGACAAAATTGTGCTTATACAATATCGTTTAGAGAAACTATTTATACCTTCTTTTTTGATTTCATGGTCCACCTAAACACAAATTTTATTTGTGAAGTCACTCTTGGTGATCCTAGGTAATTCATGTGGATTAATCCAATAGGGTGATACTTATATACATTGAAACTGTATTTATGGAATGTATCTTATCTTAAATATTCAATTTCAGTGGATATTTGATGGATGAGTGCACCATTTTCTGTACATCGTATATTAATGAGGCTAAAACAAAGTTGGATAAACCCTCCCATATTGATGAAGGTCAAATTTGAAAAGGGGTAATGTTTGATATGGACATTGATGAGTGGGTTCAATATCATTGATACATGTTTTTCAATATTCCATTGTTCATGACCTTGATACAGTAAGTTTCATATTTTTTCTATTATTCCTTGTTGTTTTATATTAAATTTATTTTTTATCTTTTATTTTGTTTTTATTTAGGATATATATTTCTCGGTTGAAATGAGAAATTCCATTTGTGGTTGACCATCTGATCCAAAAACATCATTTCAACACATTTCTTGAGTGGTTCAATAATCGTGTAAGTATATATAATTTATTTAATATTTTTATAATGTAACTAAGGTTATTTTTCACTAATATCTATCCATTTAATTATGTGAAATTTCTAGATTCAAAAAATGCATGAATAAAGTTCTCATGTATTGATCAAAAAACATAACCAACTAGTTGATAGTTAATTTATTACAGCTCATCGCTACAAGTCATTAGATGTAAATGGATTTTGATTCAATATTCAAAATGTTTATGTGAACCAATAAATTTTTGAGTAGAGGTGTTATTTTTCTATCTAATAATGCATGTTATTACTCTTTATTTTTGAGGGATGTTATTGAGGTTATTTAGGAATGTGGCTTAAAAAATAATTTTTTAGAAATATTGGGTAAATCTTCTCAATGGAATAAAAGTTGACCATTTACAATTTACATGGGTAATCATTAACAATATGCTATATAAATATGATTGAGTAAGAAATGAGGCCATTATATTGGATTCATAGGGAGAGAAAGTTTACTTTTTCAGCACTGATTCAAACTAGAATGTTATCGTGAAAATTTCCATAAGGGGGTTTTCTGATTGGACAAGATAAACTAGATATTATTTCTTTTCCCGGTCAAACACATGACCAAAACACTATAGTCATGTGAGAGGAATATATACAATGAAGCAAGGAGACAATTAAAGGAGATAAAATAGGTATTCAAGATCATTGAAATTTTTTCTTTAATTTTTTTCTAGTTATATATAAAAAATATTAACATTTTTAAAAAACTAGGAATTCTATGAAAAAAAATATTTATTTAATTATTATTTTTAAATATAGGCATGTCCCAGGAAGGTTAGAGTGGTTCACATGGAATTTTTTGTATGTATATTTTAATTTTTTATATTAATTTATTGTAAAATTATGTAATTATGATCCCTTATCTGTTTTTAAATTTAAATTTAAAAATTATATATTGTTTACTACAGTATGACTTTATGTTTAATAGGATCTATTGAGACTTCCAGTAGAAACAATGGTCTTGGTAGAAGGGTTGAATGCAAGAACTCTAGAGCCTTGTTGAATGTGTTATTTTATAACAACTTTCATTTAGTTGGAGTGGGTGCAAGTTCATTAATTAATTAGTTTATTCATATGATATGAGACCTACATAAATTCCCTCTAACAACTCTTTATTGGACTTTCCTCCCTCAAGATACCATTGAAATATTATGGAGGGAGGTTTAGGTAAATTTACAATTTAATTTTCTATGTATTTCTTTTTATTATTATCATATAAACTAATAATATTATTTGAATAGGATAATTTGACATCATGTACAGATGAGTTTTGGGCAGCATGCCTCACCAAATGCTAAAAGTTATGGAAGAATTACCTGGAAAGGGAGAACAGAGATCATCAGTCACTATTTTTGGGTGTGAAAGACATTTTACATTGATTCTCTCCTATATTTATACCCATGTAGTGAAAATAGATCACTGAGAACTATTTTAAACACATCAATTGAACATGAATTTTGCTCGGAATGAGAAAATAAGTAGATTTTAAATGTTTGATGACCTTTAAAAATGCGCCTTAGGGGGTAAAACCCAATAAATAAGCCTTTGAGCGTCATGAAATCATAAAAAAATAATCTTAGAGTGATTTTTAAAATTTATAAATAGATGTAATGTCAATATAAGGTTTCATTTGATCAGAATGATTGGAAATGAACATTTAGTTTTTTAAAACACTAAAACATTCCAGTAATAATAAAAACCGTATCAAAAGACCATTAATTTCCCAGAAATAATTGGAAGAATTTATTTTTATTATTTTTGATGTTTATGAGTAGAATACATGTCAATATGACACGTGGTGTTCTCAGAATTTCCTAATAAACAATTTGTAAAAGTTTGACTGTCATTAAAAACATGTATTAGGCGGAAAACCAAAATAAATGACCCATAATTTCAATGATTTCATATGAAAATATCTATATAGTTACTTTTTAAATGTAAGAACTCACATAACATAAATCCATTGTTTTTGTTTTTGATTGGGATGATGTGAAATGTACTTTTGGTGTTTTAGAACAAAAAAAATGTATATGTAATGGTTAAAATCAAATCAAACACCCTTTGAATGATGTTAAATCGCAGTGAAGAATTATTTTTATTATTTTTTATGTGTATAAATAGATGACATGTCAATTTGATGTGCAGTGTGTCTTAAATATCCTAATAAGTTGTTATTGATGGTCTGAACGCCTTTAAAACATGCTTCAGGGGGTCAAAACCAAAAAAAATACCTTTGAATATCATGAAACCATGCAAAAACAACTGTAGTGTCATATTTTAAATTTAAAAACTAATATAACATCAAGACGAGATTTGTTTTGTCAAGATGCCTAGAAACACACTTTTAGTGATTTGAAACACTAAAATATGCATGTAGTTGTCAAAACCATATCAAATGACCAGTAAATGGTTTGAAATAATAGGAAAACTATATTTCTATTATTTTGTGTATATGAGTAGACAAAACATCAATTTAATATGTCGTGCTTCTAGAATGGCCTAATAAGAATCTTTTAAAAGGCTTAATGATAATTACAAACATTTGGAAGGCATCAAAACCCAGAAAGGACCTTTGATTGTTGTGAAATCATATGAAATCTACTGTAGAGTATTTTTTTGAAATTTTATAATTGAATATACATCAATATAAGTTATTTTTTTCTCATGATAATAAGAAACATATTTTTATCTTTTAAAAAACTAAAATGTGTTTGTAATGGTCAAATACATAAAAACAATCATTGAATTATGAGAAATCATAGGAAGACCATTTGTATTATTAAGGATGTGTATGAGTAGGAAACACATCAAGAAAACATTAAATGTTCATGGATGGACAAAATAAACAATTTTCCAAAGGTTTGGTGGCCTTTAAAAATGTGTGTTAGAGGGTTAAATTCAAACAAAAGACCTTTGATTACTGTGAAATCATAAAAAACAATAGAGTGATTTTTGAAATGTATGATCTAACAAAACATCAATCTAGGGTGTAATTTTCTCAAGATGACAAAAAATACACTTCTAGGGTTTTAAAACACTAAAACCTATGTCTAATAAAAAAAACCATATAAAAATACATTCAAATGATGTAAAATAATAGTATATTCATATATGTATTATTTTGGACATGTATGAGTTGACATCACATTAATATGACATGTAGTGTGCTCAAAACATCCTTATGAGTAGTTTTAAAAAATTTAATAGCAATTAAAATCATGTGTTAGGAGGTAATAACCAAGAAAACATCCAATTATTACCATGAAATAATAAGATATAAATTATTGGGTGTTTTTTGAAATGTTGGAACTAACATCATGTTAATATGGGGTTTTGTTTTCTAAAAAATGACCGAAAAAACTCTTTTAGTGTTTTAAAACACTAAAATATACATGCAATTTTCAAAAACATAGAAAAAATACTCTAAATGATATTAGATTATAATAAATTTGTGTTTTTATTATTTGTAAAATTTATGAGTAGACGACATGTCAATAAGACATGTGTTGTTCATAGACGAACCAAATAAGTTCTCAATGTTTTGACTGCCATTAAAAACCTGCATCGTGGAGTCAAAACCTAGTGAACCACCTTTCATTACCAAGAAAGAATACAAAAACAATTTGAGAGTGATTTTTAAAATGTTATAATTCATAGATCATCAACCTAGGGTTTAATTTTTTTCAAAATGATAAAAAATACACTTAGTGTTTTAAAATATTAAAATGTGCATGTAATGGTCAAAACCATAGAATATGACCTCTAAATGATGTTAAATCATATGGAGATTTTATATGTATTATTGTCTATGTGTCTGATTAATGGTCACAATAATCCAACATGTGGTGCGTTCAAAACGGCCTAATAAGAAGTTTTAAAAGTTTGATAACCTTTAAAAACAAGTTTCTGGGCGATCATAACCACGAAAAAAACCTTGTATTACCATGAAATGATATGAAAATAATTTTATTGTAATTTTTGAAATATTTGAACTGAAAAAACATCAATCCAAGGTGTCGTTTTCTTGATATGACCAGAAACACATTTTTAGTTTTTTAAAACATTAAAACATGTGTGTGATGGTAAATACTATATAAAAAATCTTTGAATGACCTGAAATCACAAGAAAGCAATCTTTGTATTATTTTTGACATGGATGAGTAGATAGAACATTAATCAGATATGCGGTGTTCACGAACGGTCTGAATAAGTAGTTTTTGAAGTTTTAACATCATTCAAAAACTTTAGTAAGGGTGTCAAAACCTTGAAAAAAACCCGTTATTACCATGAAATCAAACTAGAACCACTATAAAGTGGTTTTTGAAATATTGAAACTAGATGAATGTCAATCCAGGGTGTATTTTTCTAAGGATAAAAAAACGAACTTTTTGTGTTTTAAAACACTAAAACATGTGTGTAATGGTAAAAACCCATATATAAGGTCCTATGAATGATGTGAACTCATAAAATTACCATCTTTTTACTATTTTTTATGTGTGTGAGAAAACAACACATCAATTCGATGTGCAGTGTGCCCAGAGTGGCCTAATAAGACATATTTAAAGGCTTAATGGATTTTAAAAACATGCATCAAGGGGTTAAAACCAAAAAAATTCCTCTAATTATAGTGAAATAATATAGAAACAACCATATATTGATTTCAAAAAATTTCAAGATGATGGAATGCATTCTTTGGTGTTATTTTTTCAGGATGACTGAAAACACACTTTTCATGTTTGAAAAAACTAAAACATGCATGAAATGGTCAAAACCATATAAAACAAACTTATAATGACATAAAATCATATGGAGACCATATTTTATTATTTTTTACATGTATTAACATATGGAACATAATTTGAATGTGTGGTATGTGCAGACGACCAAATAAGAAATTTTTAATTGTTTGATGGCCATTAGAAACATATAATAGGGGTCAAAACCAAGGAAAATCCACTGATTTCTATGAAATAAAATGATTACAACTGTAGAGTGATTTTTTTAATTTTGAAGCTGACAAAAAAAATACGAGGTTTCATTTGCCCAGTATGATTGAAAACTCAATTTTATTTTTTTAAAACACTAAAACATGTGTGTAATAGTCAAAAACATAGAAAATAACATGAAAGTGACATGAAGTTATATGAAAATGGTAACATTATTATATTTTATATGTATGAGTACATAGAACATCAATCTAACAAGTGGTGTTCCTGGAACATCCTAATAAGTAGTTTTCAAAGGTTTGATGGCATTACAAAATGCGTGTCAGGGGGTCAAAACCAAGAAAATTTCCTCTGATAGGCATAAAATTATACTGATAGAACCCTATAGTTAT
This sequence comes from Viscum album, assembly GCA_963277665.1. NCBI lineage: Eukaryota > Viridiplantae > Streptophyta > Magnoliopsida > Santalales > Viscaceae > Viscum > Viscum album. The sequence continues at coordinate 608,710,110 of OY728135.1, read as the reverse complement.
TTTTGAAATGATTGTATTGAAGGAACATCAATCGGAAGTTTTTTTTGATCGAGATGACCATAAACACACTTTAAGTGTTTTAAAATACTAAAACATGTGTGTAATAGTCAAACCCATATCAAATAAGCTTCAAATGACATAAAATTATAGGAAGACCATCTTTATTTTATTTGTGGAGTGTATAAGAGGATTCCATATCAATTGTATGTGTAGTGTGCTCAAGAAGACTGAATGATCAGTTTTAAATATAAAAATGATTTGAAAATAGTAATATATTTAAAATAAAATGGCCTTCAATTGTTTATGGTAAGTTTTAATTGAAATATTCTACTCGATATAATTTACTAGATTTTTTTTGATTTTTTATTTACTACACAATCTTTTATTTTTTATTTGTTTTATTTAGTTATATGAAAATATGGGTGTCGAGAGTGGAAAATTATTGGATGAGTCCACCTATTAGTTTATGAAATTATATAATTTATAGAATTTATTTAATATTTTATTCATGGTTTATTTTTCTAAATTATTCTAATTTATTTCCAAAATAAATTATATATTCTGACTGCAAACAGGGAGACACTATATGTGTTTTCTGGTTGTCCTATAATGGCCTCCATTTGGAAGCCCACTATTACAAATCGCACGAAATCCATCACTGTTTTTTATTAGTTCTCAACAAAAAACATTGATGGAGGGGGTATTAGCACTATAAAACAAATAGATAAAAGGGAACCACTTTTCAATGCTTTTGTTGACACCGAGGTAAAATATATGCGTTTAATAGTGTGAAAAAATCACTTATAAAAAGAAAAATGAATAATTTAATTTATATATAAATATTTATATATATTTATATAAGATTTATATTACAATAAGTAAAAATATCTAAATATAATATATAAATATGATTTATATAAATTTTTTTAAAAAAATTATCAATCTTATTTTCATAATTTTATATATAAATAATTATCAAATTTATATGAATCAATAAACATTTTTTGATAGTATATTTTAAAAGTTAATTAAAAAATGATTATATTCTTAATATAAATATGAAATATTAATATTTTATTTAAAAAATTGTATAAGTATATAAGTGAATATATTTATTTAAATATGTTATTCATATTTAAATTTATATATTTATATTCACATTATATAATTTAAAATATATATACATGTATTTGTATATATATGTTTGTATGTATATGAATATGGATATGTTTATATGCATATATGTGTGTGTATGTGTACATGTACATATATGTGTATGTGTATGTGTAAGTGTAAGTGTATGTGTATGTGTATGTGTATGTGTATGTGTATGTTTATGTGTATTTGTATGTGTAAGTGAATGTGTTTGTGTATGTGTATGTGTATGTGTATGTGTATGTGTATGTGTATGTGTATGTGTATGTGTATGTGTATGTGTATGTGTATGTGTATGTGTATGTGTATGTGTATGTGTATGTGTATGTGTATGTGTATGTGTATGTGTATGTGTATGTGTATGTGTATGTGTATGTGTATGTGTATGTGTATGTGTATGTGTATGTGTATGTGTATGTGTATGTGTATGTGTATGTGTATGTGTATGTGTATGTGTATGTGTATGTGTATGTGTATGTGTATGTGTATGTGTATGTGTATGTGTATGTGTATGTGAATGTGTATGTGAATGTGTATGTGAATGTCTATGTGTATGTATGTGCATGCATGTGTATGTAATTCTACATGTGTATATATATGAATTTGCATGTGTATGTGGGTGTGTATGTGTATGTTTATGGGTATGTGTATGTGTATGTGTATGTGTATGTGTATGTGTATGTGTATGTGTATGTGTATGTGTATGTGTATGTGTATGTGTATGTGTATGTGTATGTGTATGTGTATGTGTATGTGTATCAGTATCTGTATGTGTATGTGTATGTGTATGTGTATGTGTATGTGTATGTGCATGTCTATGTTTATGTGCATAGGTGTATGTGTTTTTGTATGTATATATGTGTACGTGTATGTGCATGTATGTGTACATATGCATGTTTATGTGTATATATCAGTGTATGTGTATTTGTATGTGTATGTATGTGTTCATGTATGTCTATGCATGTGTTTATGTGTATGCATGTTTATGTAGTATGTGTATGCATGCATATGCATGTGTATGTATGTGCATGTACGGGTATATAGTTTTATGTGTGTGTACATGTACACATACGTCTATGTGTATGTATATGCATGTGCATGTGTATCTGTATGTGTATTTGTGTGTGTGTGTGTCTATATGTTTATTTGTAGGTGTATGTATTTGTACATGTATTTCAATGTGTATGTTTGTGTGTACTTATATGCTTGTTTATTGATTTAATATTATTTATTCATTTTTAATATATCTTCATTTTTATTATTTTTTGAAATTCATTTGTTTTTAATACATATTCATTTAATATTTTTTAAATATATTCTATTTTGATAGATATTTATATATTTTAAAATATGTATACATCTAATTAAATATTAATATTATAAATTATTATAAAAAAATTATAAAGGTTAATAGGATATTATATTTTTTATATACATTCATTACAATACATACATCAATAATAATAATATTTATTTATACATTTTTATTAGTATTTTATGTGTTTGAAATTCATGTAATTAATGATATGAAATAACTTTTTTATAAAAATATTTTTGAAATTTATTTAATTTTATTTATTCATTTTTAGTTTTATTTCATTTGATATTATTATTTTTCTCATTTTTAATATTTATAATTTTATTAATTTTATTTATTATAATTTCTATCATTCCCCCGCACGGAGTGCGCAGGTGGGCTTCTAACACTACAGGCAGGGCGCTGGCGGTTTGTGGTGGGGACGGTCGTCAGCGAGTACAACGTGGATGGACGACCTCCAACGATGTGAGCATAGTGGTCACTAGGGAAGACCGACAACAGACCGACTGTTGGCGGCGGGGTCTGTGGCGAGTGCAACTGTGACGCCAAGACACTGTTGGGATGACCTCCAATGATGTAAGGGTAGTGGGCACTAGGAAAAGGATAGGTGGTAAAATCATCATCAGCAATGGTGATGCCAGACGAATGCTGGTGCTGTTAGGCACTCATGGTGGAATGTGTGCGAATGGATCAGATGCGCGGACAGACTCAACAATCAATTATATTTTTATTCCATTAATTACTTATTCCTTTTTTATTTTTAGGGAGCATTGGTTTGTCATTGTAATCAATTTGGATACTCTAAATATTTATTTTTTGGATTCAATTCCTTGATACCCAAAAAAATTTACCACACATGATCACGTTTATCATTTTGTAATATACTACATGCAATATTTTACAAATAAAATTCATGTTATACATTTTATATTATGTTTTATGGAATATTTTATATGATAGGTCTGCATTTAAATATCATCAAAATGATATCATTAGGACAGTCTTTGAGCACAAGAATCCTATCTAATTCTATAAGGGATAATTATTAGCATATCTATAATAAAATTCCACTATTTAATCATATATATAAAAAATTAAATAATTTTTTCAATGTTTCTATGGTGTCTGAAACAAATTAATGAAAGATATTATGGTTATCGGGTTTGAAATTTTTTAAAAGATATCATATTCCATCAATAAACTAGTATTCTTGAATAGGTGTTTTTTATGATAATTATAATATAATTTAAAATATTTTTTATCATTTTTTATTAATATTTTTCCATAACTACCAGGGCTGTCAATAGTGCATGTATTCAAAATAGGATATATATTTTCTAAAACAAATGAAGGGCCAGAATACATGGTGTTAGAATGTATGTGGAAATCATAAATAATTGACTTCCTACTACTTATTTGGTTATTTTATCATGATTTTATGTATGTTTTTTAGTTAATTTCCCTATCATTTTTATCTAATACTTAGTTAATTTTCACAGAGATCATGAAGAAATGGCTTCATCTAGATTTTTTCCCTCCATAATTTTGTGCTCTATTAAGAGCAAAAAATTATCCAAGAAAAAAATTCTATATGGAGTCTTTATTAAGTATGTTGTACTTAGGTACAAATTTATATCTTCATAGAGATATTTTTACTTTATTTGTTTTGGTTATGTTCAATAGTATGTGTTTTTAGTTTAAAAATAACACAAAGTTCATTTTTTTCAATTTAAATTGACATTTTAGTTAATAACATTTGTCATTCACTTAATACCAATAAAAGAGACATATATTGTCTTGTTACTTTTTGAAAATGATCTATAAGTCATTTAGGATGTCTACGGATTAGTCACACATCAATTCAACACGTGGTGTGGTCGGTATGACTCTAAGTGCATGTTTTTACTTAAAATTGGCATTTTAGTTCAAAACAGGCATCACATACTCAAAACCAAGGAAATGTGATTGGATTGTATTGATAATTTAAAAGAGTGATCCAAAAATAATTTTTTATGTATAATAATCAACCACATGTCAATCTGACACACAATGTGTCCCATATGAATCAATGTTTTTTTTCTTTAAAATTAACATTTCAGTTCAAAAGACACATGACATACTCAAAATTGAGCAAATAAATCCATATTTTCATTATAAATTAGGACAATGATCTACAAATCATTTTTTACATATAGGAATCAACTGCATGTCAATCGAACACACGGTGTGGCTGGTATGACTCAAAGTATGTGTTTTTAGTTTATAACAAAATTTAATTTAAAAACAAGTATCACTCACTAAAAACCAAATAAAAACAATTATATTGTTTTTATAATTTAGTAAAATTATTCATAAGTAATTTATCAAGTGTTGGAATCAACAACACATCAATCTGACACATGGTGTGATTGGTATGACTCAAAGTGCAAGTTTTCAGTCCAAAAATGAAATTTTACTTAAAAACAAGTGTCACTAAATGAAAACCAAGAAAACACACTTATATTATCATTATACTATTGGAAAATGATTTATAAATCCTTTGTGATGTGTACTAAATAGAAACACATCAATTTGATACATTGTGTGACCGATATAACTCAAAGTGCGTGTTTGCAGTTTAAAAATGAAATTTTAGATAAAAATGTGTTTCAATCATCAAAAATGAAGAAAAAAGGCTTCAAATGTATTTATACACTTTTACAACTATCCATAAGTCATTTTTTATGTGTATAAATTGGTCGCACATGAATCTGACACATGATGTGTCCATTATGACACACAGTGCTTGTTTACAGTTTAAAAATGCAATTTTACTTAAAAACGTTTGTTGCACACTAAAAACTTAGAAACCATAATTGGATTTTATTAATAATTTAATAAAAATATCCATAAGTAATTTCTAATGCATAAGAATCAACTTTGGGTTAATCTGACACATGGTATGGCCAGTATGACTCAAAGTGCATGTTTTTATTTAAAATTGACATTTAACTTCAAAACACATTCTCCAAACCCAAAATCAAAATAATGTTCTCATATTATATTAATATATTAGAAAAATTATCGATAAGTCATTTTTTATGTGAAGGAATCAACCACACATCAATCCAAAAAATTATCTGACCCGTATGACTCAAAGTGCATGTTTTATTTAAAATTAACATTTTAGTTCTAAAGATATGGGACGTAATAAAAAATTAGAAAACACATTTAGATTGTTTTGATACATTAATTGAATATTTCATACGTCATTTATGATATATATGAATCAGCTTCACCTCAATCTAATACACCGTGTGATTGGTATGACCTGAAATGTGTGTTTTCAGTCAAAAAAAGGAATTTTAGTTAAAAACATTTATCACTCCATGAAAACCATGAAAACCCAGTTGTGTGGTTTTTATACTCTTATAAAAGTATCTATAAGTCATTTTTTACATTTAGGAATTATCCACAATCCAATCAGATACATGGTGTGATAGATATAACTCAAATTGTTTGTTTTCAAATTCAAAATGATATTTTAGTAAAAATGAGTGTCATTCACAAAAAACCAAAAACACTCACTCATATTGTCTTTATACTTCTCTAAAACGATCAATAATTTATTTATAAATTGTAAGAATCAGTTTCACGTCAATTTGACACACAGTTTGACCAGTATGACTAAATGAGTGTGTTTTCAGTTTTAAAATGGAATTTTAGTTAAAAATGTGTGTCACTCATTGAAAATTGAGAAAAAACACACTTTTATTGTCTTAATACACTATGAAAATGATCTATAAGTTATTTTTGATTTTTATGAATCAACCACACATCAATCCAACCCACGGTGTGGTCGGTATGATCAAAGTGAAAGTTTTTATTTAAAATTGACATTTTTGTTCAAAACACATGTCACATACTCAAAACTGATAACATTATCTCATATTCTCTTCATACTTTAGGAAAATGTTTCATAAGTCATTTTTGATGTGTAGGAATTAACCACACATCAATCAAACACATGGTTTGATCGGTATTACTCAAGGTGTGTGATTTTTATCAAAATTGACATTTTAGTTCAAAAGACACATGACATACTCAAAATAGATTAAACACATTCATATAGTTTTGACATTTTAGGACAACAATCTAAAAGAAATTTTTGATGTTTATGAATCAACCACACCACTATCTGATACAAAACGTGACTGGTATGACTCGAAATTTTTGTTTTTATTTTTAAAATGACATTTTAGTTAAAAACACGTATCACTCACATAAAAATGAGAAAATGCACTCATATTATCTCTATTCTTTAGAAAAATTATCTATAATTCATTTTTCATGTGTAAGACTCATTCACACATCAATCGGACACATGGTGTGATCAATACGACTCAAATAGTGTGTTTTCAGTTTAAAAATGTCATTTTAGTTAAAACATTTTTCAGTCAATAGATACCAATTAACCACTCACATATTTTCATGATATTTTAGGATAACAATCTATAAATCATTTTTGATGTATAAGAATCATCCTCATATCAATACGACACACTATGTGTCCAGTATGACTCAAAGTACATGTTTTATTAAAAATTTATATTTTAGATCAAAACACATGTTGCATTATTAAAAATAAGAAAATGTGAACGGATTGTCTTGATATGTTAGTACAATTATCCATAAATTATTCGTGACATTTAGGAATCAACCTCCCTATAATCCAACACACGGTGTGCCCATATGACATGAAGTGTATATTTTCAGTTTAAATGTTACATTTTCTTAAATAAATGTATCATATTTATGTTTAATTTATTTCATATAGTATTAATAACATAATAATTTATTTTATAGGTACTATTTTTTTATTTAGCTGGGATGGTTTATTTTATAAATAGAATCATTATCTTGCTCTTTTGATGGGGGCTTGAGGTCCAAAGACAACAAAACATTAATGTTTTTTTTTATTTTTTGATATTTGTGATAAATTGTACATACTAATGTAATTGTAAAAAATGTTTGAAATATTTGTAATATAGTGTTTTTTCTTTTATTTTTGATGAAAATTTAATTGAAAATAAATTTTGAATTTACTTATATAGCATGATGTAATTTTAGCAGCACATTGTAACAGAATGACTTTTATGAGTGCTAGGAATAGCACTGATAAAATGTCACTTTATCGATCAGTGATAAAAACATGTTGAAAAGTTTTCACCTTCATCATTGATACAAAAATAATGATAAAGGTAACCCTTTATTAGTTATGATAAAGGACCACTTTATCATCATGTTTTTAGAACTAATAAAATTTATCATCTCTTAAAGACATTTTACATGATTAGTGTTTTGTAGTACTGATGAAGTCTATATCTAGCAATGTTAAAGCTCATATCTCCAGTAGTGGCCACTATAGGCCCCCTTGGGCTGGCCTATAGAAACTACCAAATGGACTTCACTATAGGAAACAATGATGGGTTAAAATGACCATCATTTGGTGGTCATTGGGTGGCCACTATAAGTTTTTAGAGACTCCTTTTGGCAGTGGATAATGGCCTTTTCTATAATAGTGTCATTATGTCAATTATTTTATAACCAATGTTAATAATGAATATATATTATTTTTCATGTATTTTATTCTATAACCAATGTGAAAAACCTATTAATTTTAGACTGTCAAGGAAATTTATTTGTCATTTTTTAATTAATCGATGTTAAATATACTCTTTAAAGTCGGTTATAAAAAACTGAAGTAAAAAAGTTATTTATTACATCACTTACAACATATCTAAAACCCCGAAATTAAAACCCCCCCTTTTCATTAGTGAAATATATTATATATATACTAATATAAATATAATTATACATTAAAATAGTGTTTTTTATCATAAATAAATTTTTAATGAAGGTCAAATTTTATCAGTGCTAAAAACAAGCATTTTAGTGCTGATAATGAGAACACCATTAACATTTTTATTTTTCCAATTTTTGAATAATAATGAATATGGTAGTTGGAGTGGAAGTTGAATGGTCAACAAACCATATAATTCAGAATGAAACCAAGGATCAAATCTTGGGGGAGAGGTATTTCTATGTTACTATAGAAATACTATAGGAGTACTGTATTTATGGAACTATTCATTCAGTTTGGGAATTCAAACCACTAGTTGTGGCCTATGGGTCATAGGGCCTTCGTGAAACCATAGTCTTCTGGGCCATAGGGCCTCCAAGACACTTTAGGCCTCTAGGTCATGGGATTTCAGGCCACTGGGCCAATGTTCCATGAAGCAGTCAGATTAGACCACATAGCTGGAGGCCGCAAAAGTGGATTCATAACATGTAGAAGCCACCAAAGGAGAACTAACCAAATTTTAAATGATTATAGGGTGTGACAATAATCAATGGTAATAGGAAAAATGAAACTCTTTCATGATGCAATGCTAGCAAATCATCATGCATAGAGGGGATCTAGGACCCATCAATGAAGAATATGTTGGGTGGGGAAATTCCAATGTAGTCGGGTCTTTAGATCTTTATGTCATATATTGGACCTTGTGTTTCTAGGACTATAGATCATGAAATGATTCTCTCTTAACTCAATTAAAAGGGGGGATAATCCAAAATAAATAAAAACTAAGGCTTTCGGTCCATTTAGACTGAGAAAAATAATAATGCATATATACTATGTATTTAGAATATTGCAATATTGGAATTATTTAATTTATTCAGTTTTATATAGGTGGTGTTTCATGTTGGACTTTTTATTCTATTTAGATTTATATTATAGTCATGAAATTTGTTGTGAGTGTTAATTATATAGATTATTTTGGTGTCTTGTGTTCAAAACAATCATGTTTTAAAACCACAAAGTCATGATTTATTACAAAATTAAATATATAGAAGAAAAATTTCATAGACACATCCACCACTTTATGACTAAAAACTTGTGACTAATACATCATGAGATGAATGGACCCCTAAAATCCCTTTACCATTTGTAAAAACTTTGATCCATAAAATCCCTATAGATTTGGATCAATATAAAAGTACATAGCCGCACTTATGCAGCCAAAAAATAACTTTTAAATACAATCATCAATAGTTGGGTAGGATGGATATATAAATTTAGGACACATAGAAAGATAATACAAATGAAAAAAATGATCTTAAAGTGGCATTGTAGGCATCATGCATTAGAGACTAGGGATTTAACTATGACAAGGTATGAGAATGGTTGAAAAGTAATGACCATTTCTCTTGAAAATGGACTATATAATGAAGATAATATCTATTTCAAATCCTTAATTCCCTTTGTAATTGATGCAATGCATCTTGAGATTCTCCCAATCCCATGGCCCTGATGATCCTCAGGCATAATGGGCTTGGCCCTTCCAACATCTAACCAGATCTTCCTCAACATCTCCCTTATATCCTCAGCTTGATATAACACCAGGTATGCCTGCCTGAGATTGTTGAAACTGAGACAGGCTCCCATATGGGAATTCGGGGCATCTTCTTTCTTACCTCCATTTCTTTCCACCTCCACATTCACCACCTCAGAGCAGAGGCCATAGATCCATTTGAGGACATAAAAGAGATTTCTTCAAAGGGCCCCTACCTAAGCATTGTTCACATGCCAAAGGAATTAGCCACAGAAGAGATTCCCACTTGAAAACCACTTACATCCATGAAAACATGCCCTGCCCCACCCAGCCCACACAATTATAGATTAAGGAGAAAGGTGGGGGAGATGTATCTTTCCCACACACTTTTCACAAGCAACAGCATAACAACCACTCTAGGGATGGTAGAAAGGACGAAAAATAAATTGTATGTCAACTACATAAGACAATTTTTTGGTACTGATCAGGTGTTATGGGTGTAAATTTTATCACATTTATTCAATAAAAATAGCTAAATTTTTTACTCATTATTATTTTATATTAATAATTATTATTATTTCATGTTAACATTTTTTCACTACCACATATCGCGGAAAAATTAGAACCTATTTTTATCAGCATGAATGTAAGGACCTAACCCCAATTGCCCAGAGTCGGTGCCTTATTTGATTACATTAGAAAAAAACATGGAATAATAATCCCAAAGGACCGATTAGATTAGTATTATTTGAAATAAGATACATACATAAGTTAGACATTACATCTTAAAAAGAAACACAACATAAAAACTCCTTAGACAACATCCATAACTCTTATGTTATTTCACCAAGTAATTCATAATAAAAATCTTAATTTCCTATGAAAATGAAACATAAATAAATGGGTGATATCAAAATCTCAGTAATGGTAAGTAATACAGTGGAAGATATCGTAAAAATTAGACATGGTGAATAATTTACAACACATACCTTTAAAAAACAAAATAAACTTGAACATCATATGAAAGGAATATGAGCCCAGCAAATAATCCATTATAAATCGTAATAATGGGTATTATAATAGTATAATAACCATATAAAAATTCAATTACTAGATTAATAATGAGGGAAGTTCATATTCCAAACATTATAACCATACCATCCAGACCTCGTGCTAGAACCATAAATAATCATTTTGTCATAGCCTTGTGCCAAGACAATAGTTTGTCCAAGGAGACCTACCAATGCATCAAGGGGCTATAGTGGGACAAACTCATCAGATAATAAGTCAAATTCTTTCCTCATATGAGTGGGTATTAACATAAACAACATATACATTCATATTGAATCTTTCATATGAAATGTAACTAACGTTCCCCAATCATTAAACATAAAACACTAATCATTCCAAGTAATATGGTGAATGGTTTTAGGATAGACCATCCACAATGGATTTAGTCATAAACCATTAAATAAAATATGGTATATGACTTCATATATTATTAAACACAATAATACATAAAAATCAACAAGTGTGTTGAATTAGATGAAAATACTCTTATAAAATCATTAAGCAATTCTTGAGATAAATACTCTTTTATTTTGAATAAAAGAGTTCATTTGGAAAAATCATTGTATAAAACCAGAAGTGAAGTGATATATTAATTTCATAATAAAATGAGTGATTTTATAAAGATAATGGTTTTCAAAAATAGATTATAGAGTGCTCTTGAAAATAAGTAAGAATTTGAAAAATTCCCTTGAATCAGGCTTGTATTTTGGAAACAATTTTGAAAGTTCCTTTTAATACATGTAATTATCCATCAAATAATGAAGGTTTCTGGTTGGTGAACAAATATATATTACTCACATAGAATTTATGAAGAGTTAAAAACAATTCATAATAATTTCATTGAGGTAGTTGGACAATGAAAGTAACCCGAATGAAAATGGAAGTTCGAGTAGAAAAACCCTTACCTTTAGTCTGAATGTGTTCCCCTTGTGAACTTAAGGTCCTGGAATTTTAAATAAGACTCATTAATAACATAATTAATAACTTATTATACATTTATTTAGTTTATCATAATTCTGTTTAGTTCATTTAGGTTCTTATTTATATGTTATAATATCAAATTTTGTCGTTTCGGAGTGTTCGTTTTCTTGATTTTCATAATCAGTTCCTTGTTTTTAAGTAATGGAGTTCATGTGGAATGGATTTAAATCTCCAGAATTTAAATTACATATTATTTATGAACATAAATAAGTTTTAAGGTTCATTTATATCATTTTTTAACATGGAAATAGGATGAATCATTAGATGAATTATTATTGATATCCACTTAGATTATTTAAGCTGTATTTTGATTACTAGGGACTAGTTTTGTCTTATGATTTAATAATATGTACATATAATGGTTATTGAATATTAATTTTGTTATAATGCATATATTATTTTCTGTTTCAACCATAAAAATGGTTTCATGGCCATAAATGAAGTAGAAATTGATGAACAAAACTTCATCGTCCACAAAGGCTATAAATTGGAACCTCAGGGATGTTGATTTTGTTTATAAAATAAAAGTGGGAGAGAGATAAGATATTGATTATGGTTATTCAATTAACATGATATAATTACATTATATATATTATAGTGGATTTATCATGGTCATTTGGATAGATGAGGTGAGGATAGGAAAAGAAAAGAGATGAACATTAAAATAAAAGAAAAGTTGAGATATCTCTTCTAAAAATTTGGCAGCCAAACGACATCGCTTAAAATTTCATAAAATAAAATGATGATAGAAAAATGGTATCTCATCATATTTAAATCAAAAGGATAGTAAGAAGAATACATAAAATCTAACCCCAACATATGAGAATGTAAATTCAAAGAGATAACATAAAAGAAGTGTCGACTAAAAGAGCAGGATGAAGGATTCCCTTACCTTGTAGAGTAGCTCCTAGAACTTGAAGGATGAGACCTTGGGGATTAAAGAAACCTTTAGAGGACTCCTAGAGAGTTAAAACCACCATATCTTCGAGGATGATGGATTAGGAATGAAATAAAATGAATGGATGAGTGGGTATTTATAGAAAAAGAGAGGGAGTCTTTTAATAATTTCAAAGGGACACCTCATTAGTGGTTTTTGTCAATCCATGGGCTTGCCCATGGTATTTTACCATGGTTTTATCCACTGGAGATACCTCATGTCATATGTTAATATACTCAAGTCTACCAGCCTTCTATTTTAATTATTATTTTATTATGATGTCATTAAACTACAGAAAACTCAAAACTGTATTTTTACTATTCACGAAAACATCAAGTATTTTAGAAAAATCCCAATAATTATCCCCTTCCATTTTTCAACATGTAGAATTCCAAAATGAACTCCATTTTTAAAAAATAATTTTTTAAATATTATTAATTCAATTTTTAATTGAAATCACAGTTAATTCGAAAAATAACAATTTTAAAGTATAATTAGTTTTATACCCCATTGAAAAAATAATCAAGAACTCATTATCTTATTACATTAAGAAAATAAAATAATATCACTATTTAATATTCATAAGGGTCATATTACTATTCATATTACTATTCATAAGTGTATGTTACTATTCATCAAAAGTCAAGGGTATTCTATCAGGCTCCAAATGACTTACTGGTCACAACTCTAGATGACCATTTTTTCGAAATTCAAAACACAGAAGAGGCAAAGTTGTGTTTAATGGCTAGATTATAAAATTCATTCAATATTTATTTTCAAAACATTGGGGTGTTACATTGAAAATAGAAAACACTAATAAATGTATCTTTTGTCAATGCTAAAAGCAGCACTAATAATGGTATGCCCTTTATTTTTTCATTTTTTACTACTGATAAAGGTGGATCTTTATCAGCTTTAAGAATAGTGCTGCTAAAACCTTGTAAGAAAAAATATTATTAATATATATATAATTATAATATTTAAAAAATGTGTATATAATTAAATTAAATATAATGTATTAATATTTTATTTCAACAATTATATAATATATAAATTAATATATTTATTAATATTTATTTATAATGATATTAAATAATTAAAAATATATGTACATGTATAACTGCATGTATGTATGTGTATGTAAGGACCCGACCCTAGTTTCCCAAAGATGGTGCCTTATTTTATTAATTTGGAATATAAACAAGGAATATGCCTCCTGAAGAGCTGAGTAGTTTAGTATATTTGGAAACCAGATACGTATATAAGTTCAATATTACAACTTTAAAAGAAATAAAACATATAAATTCCAATGAAAACATCCATATCCCCTATGTTATCCCTACATTTCATTCATAATATACTTCTTCACATCTAGGAAAAAATAATACTTGAGAAATGGTTGAGATCAAATTCTTAGTAAGGGTAATTAATATAGAATAAGATATCATAAACATAAACATTAGGCATTGTGAATAACTAAAAACACATGCCTTTACAAAAATAAACTTCAACATAATATGGTAGGAATAAGAGATAAATAGATAATGCCATAATAAAACATAATCATTGGTGTTCTACTAGTTGAATAAACACATGAACTATAAATTACTAGTTTCATAAGGAGGGAATTCCTAATCCTAAATATCATAACCATACCATCAAGGCCTCATGCTAAGACCATAAATAATCGTACTATCAAGGCCTTGTGCTAAGAATTTAGATTGTCTCATGAGACGTACCAATGCATTGATGGGATATAGAGGTCACCACTACACACTTACTAAGTCCAATTCATTACTCATGTGAATGGGGATAGACATAAAAAATATATACATTAATATTGAAACTAACATATGAAATGTTAATAACTTTCCCCGAACATAAATCATAAACACTAACTATTCTGAGTAAATTTCTGAATGGTTTTAAGATAGAACATCCAAATTAAAACTAATAATAAACCATTAAATTAAATATTTTAGATTACATAATAATATATTAATCCAAATAATACATAATAATCAATAAGAGTGTTGATATATATGGAGATAGTCTTATAAAATCATCGAGAAATTCTTGAGATAAATACTCTTTTACTTTGAAAAGAAGTGTTATTTTGGAAAAATATTTGTATAATACCATAAGTTAAGTAAGATGGTATTTTAATAATAAAATTAGTGATTTTGGAAAGACAATGGATGCTAAAAATAGATTATAGAGTGCCCTTGAAAATAGTTAAAAATTCGAGAAATTCTATTGAAATGGGCTTGTTTATCAAGAAGGATTTTTAAAAGATCATTTTCATACATATATATCTCCTTAAATGAAAGAAGGATTATGATTGGTACACATATATAGATAATTCAAACATAATTTATGATGATTATATAAGAATAAATAATAATTTAATTGGGACAAAGTGTAACCCAAAAGAAAATGGAGGTTCCAGTTAAAAACCCTTACCTTATTTCTAGATTTGTTCTACACTTGAAATCAAGGCCCTAGAATGTGAAATTATACTTATTAATGAATTATTTAAAAACCTATTATATATGTATTTGATTTATTATGATTCTATAAAGTTAATTTATGGTCATTTTTATGGGTTAATAGATTCAATATCATCTTTTTTGGGTGCTCATTTCATTAGTTTTCATGATCGGTTCATTTGTATAAGAGTATGGATGTTCATGTAAAATGAAAATTGAAATACAGAATTAAATTTATGACATATTAATGATAAATTGGAAGTTTAAATTATCATATAATTTTTTTTGTTATATTTGGAGAGGATGAATCAATATATAAAATTTTATTGATAAACATTGCTATTAATTTGGAGGTTTTTCGATCACCAAGAACTCGTTTTGTTTTATAATTTAATAAAATGGGTACAAAATAGTTCTAGAACATTAAGTTTGATATATTATATCTATTATGATATGGTTCAACCAAAAAATGGATTCTTTCCAAGAATTGAATAAGGTAATAGAAATTGAAAATTCTTCGTCCTTGAATGTGATAAATTAACACATCTCGGACAGTGTTTCCATTTTTAATATAAGAGGAGGAAAAAAGATATATGATGATGAAATATTAAATTAGAATAATAAAATTTCATTACCTATAGGGTACTGGAATTATCATATCATTTTTATGAGGTTAGGTGAGGAAATAAAAAGAGATAAAGAAACCTGAAAGAAAATAAAAGAAATGAAAAGAGGAATTTACCTCTTGAAGTTATCTTCCTTGAGAGCCTCTTCAGGGGAAAGGTTTGGTCTTTTTATAAGACCAAGGGTTGCTGGAAATGGGGGAAAATATTGGGAGGAGATTTGAGAATAATTTAGATAACCCACAAGTATTCAGAGGAGTGAAGAGAAGAGGAAGTGAGGGGGGGGGGGGTTTATAGTGGAGGAGAGGGATGATTTTTTAATATCCTATTCATTATTTAATTATTTCCCTCAAGACAACCAATAGTGATTATTCATATGAACCATAATAGTAATAATGTTATGTGAGTTCTAACCAAGTGTTCTTACATCATCCATGATGCTAGGAATAGTTAATTTAACTGATAATGTATATATAAGGTAAATTACTGTATTTTACTAGTCATCAAAGATTCGACTATTTAAGAAAAATCCCAAAAATTCACTCAATCCATTTTTTAACATGTATAATTCAAAAAAGAACTCAATTTTTTAAAATAATTTTCTAAATATCATTCATTTAATTATTTAATGAAATCATGTTTTATTCAAAAAATAACAATTTTAAAACTTTAATTTTTTTATATACACTTGAAAAATTAATTAAGATCTCATTGTCTTATAACCATAAGATAATAAAATAATAACATGATTTTCTATTCATAAGGGTCATATTACTATTTATATTAATATTCATAAGGGTATGTTACTATTCACCAAAAATTAAGTTTGTCTTATTAGACTCTATATATCTTACTGAACACAACTGAGTATGTCAGTTTTTCGAATTACAAATCACAAAGGTGAAAAATTTGTGTTCACTAGATAGGTTATAACAATGTGGTGTTTTGTAGAGACTCAGTGTTTCATGCATTCAATATTAAATTTATTTATAAATCCTTGGGCTGTTACACTGTATGTGTGCTTATAAATATGTGTACGTGTATGTGTGTGTTTGTAAATGTGTATGTGTACATATGTATAATTGTAATTCACATAAATGTTACGAATTATATTTTTTATATTTTTCAAATTTATTTAATTTAATATATTCATTTATTATTATATATCAATTAATAAGGTTTAAAATATATTTAATCACTCTGTAATATTTATTAATACATATATTTATTTTCTATACCTGTAATATTTTCAATATGTTTGTAATTTACATGATTAAAATTTATTCATTTATATATATTAGGTGCTTGGGGATACAATTACAATTAAAGACACACACACACACACCTCACACACATGCTAGAAAGGCAGACTATAACCCCCAAGGGATATCCCACCCATCAAGACTTTATTTATTCAATACATGTCTCGTATTCCGAGTGAGCATGAAATTTAACATTTAAAATATGTATGAAATTTATATAATTAATTTATTTTTTTAATAATTCAAAAATTTAAATATATAATAATACAATAATAAATTTATATAACATTTTTTAAAAGTATTTGTGAAATTATAAATAGACAATTATATATTTACATTAATTATAAAAATATAATAAAAATATTTATAATTATAAATAAATACGTTTTAAATATATTTATTTATACATAAAATTATAAATAAATAAATAGAAATTTATACAATTATACAATTATAATAATTATATTTAAATAATAAATATACTTATTATATTTATATAAATATATTAATAATTATCTATAAATACTTTGTAAATATATTTATTTATTATTACAATTATAAATATAAATATATATAATTATAAATAATCATAAAATTATAATATATATATTTAAATAATAAAAATTGTTATTATATTTATAATTATATATAATTATATATTGATATAAATATATATAATTATATAAATATACCAAAGCGGTGCAAACCATGAATTATAATTATATAAATATAATTGTATAATTATATTATAATTTGAAAAGGTAGGGACAAATCCCATTTATTGAAGAAATAATAAAATAGAGAAAAGAAAATATGGTGTTATACTTGACAATACTGCCACCATCAATGATTGTCAAAGACCTAGTTTTTCTCTGGTTTTAATACCAATCCTATAATACTCATCATATATTGAATTCTAATGAAATCGTTTGTGTCTGCGCCCATGGCCATGACCCATGGGATGTATGCCTCTCCTCCAAGTTTTCACATGTTTCAAGAGGCTTTCAATGTCAGTGCTCTCTGATTCAGTGCCCTCTAAGTCTGTTTTTCCAGCATCTGATTGAGTCTCCACAATCTTAGATGGGTCATCAACCAAGGTGGATTATCTATGGGAATATGAGACACAACCTCCTAAACTCGGTCTATGTTTTCCTGTAGTGCATGAACATTGGATTCCAAGAAATTATCATCCACTAGAGAAGATCCCCTAACCACTGAAGTAGAGGTAGGGTAAGTACTAGGTAGTGAAGATTCCCCATCATCCCTTTGCTATTGGTAGGCCTCATGGATCACATCATCCTAAGATAAAAAATTTACCTTAATTGAGAGAATCCAACACTCCAAAAGGATTAGAGATAAGTACATGCACCTTACTTGGATTTCCCATGACCTTCACCTTTTCAAAGTTTCTTTCAAGCTCACTTGAAGTTAGTAGCACAAATGGATCCAAGTCAATATCATTTGAGCTTCCAGTAGGTGCAGAGTATTTAAACTCAAGAGAAAGAGGTTTTTACTTTCTTAATGAAACCATTTGAAAACATTACTCATCAACTAGCTTGGATGAGGACTTCCTAACTTCTAGAGTAGAAATGACATGTTCTATCAAAGGAGTGAAGTGTTGAGTAATGCTAGAAAAACCATAACAACCAACTAAATTCTTCTTGGCTGGCTACGAGGAGACCATAGAAAGCTTGGATTTACCTTTCCTTTTAAAAGAAGTCACATTTTTCTCTTGTAGTAGTTCCTTATCCACTTACATTTGGATAACCTTCTCAAAAATCAGACCGTTCCATGTCATCACCATCATGAGAAGAATTACAATGTATCGAACCTTTTTCCCGCTCCTCTACTGCAATGTCATCCTAAGTTATTTTGATCAGAGACAAAGAGATTCCCTAGTAAATGTTATCACCCACATTCTATATAAAATGATATGTATATGGTACATTTTCCTTATTATCAAAGATAAATTCCTCTTAAATCACCATAGGAAAGTAAGGCGGAACCTTATTATTAATCCCATCAACCACTTCCTTTCCCTCCATGGGATCAAACAAAGGTGATCCAACACACTACACACCATCCCATGTTGTTGTTCGGTTTGAGAAGAACTGTCATCCCCCTTCTCAAAATTATCTCTTCTACATTTTTCAGCATTCAATGTTTGATTAAACATAAAAAACTGAGCCTTATTATTGCATAAATTTTTCCATTACCACGAGTCAATAAATATGCATAGATTAAAGACCTTTTGTAATTTGAGATGTGATAAAAAATCAACCTGAAGTCAGGAAAAAAATACAGTGCTCTCTCATTTTTCAATTTTCAAATCATATTCATCAACGTCAATGTAGAGGAAGACTTTTTCAACTTATTAAGAACATAAATCGACGTCTACCAAGAAATTAGAAAAGTGAAAAAATTTGACTGGCTCAGTCTCCTTGTCCAATTTGATAGGAACCCTAATTACTAATTCAATGTAATAAAGAATCCTTAGGTGACACGAAATCTAGTTTAATATATACAATTTGACCCACAATTGCACAGATGATTTAATTTCCTCCATTGGACTAAAAATTTTATCCCATTCACAAATATGCATAATGCTCAACATGAGGTAGATAGAGTCGAGACCCCATACCTTCATCTTCAGATCTTCATTAGCGAACATGATATGAAAAAATCTCTCCCCATTGAGATTCCCTATCAATTACCAAACCCCCATACATCAGAGATCTAGGTGGCCAAATCCCCAATGTTCCACGACTTCACACCCCTCAAAAAAATAATTCAAGAAATAAAAGAGTGATTACCAATTTACAGATGTTTTGAAATCACATCAGGGTCTCCTTTGACATGGGAAATACTCCCTTTGTGATGAATCACACCAGCATATGATTTTTTGTATTGAGAGAAGGATATACCAACCTATCTATTGAGAATAGAAACAAAAAGTTCTGATCTACCACAATCCATTGTTCGACTTTCCAACCCAATAGAGTCATGTTTTTAGGTATCAAAGCACCCATGATTCAAAAAACATTTATTCATTGGATAACCAAACAGAATCACCCAAGTTAAATAAATATATTTATAATTATATTGAAATATTTTTAAATATTTTTTTTTATAATTATAATTAGAAATAAATATATATATATTTAAATAATTATAAAATTACAATAAATATATTTATTTTAATTTTATAAATATATATTTATATGATAATAAATATATTTAATTAAATAAATATATAAATATATTTATATTTATATACTAATATTTATAAAATTATAATAAAAATATTCATTTAATAAATATATTTATTGTATTTATAATTTTTATTATTATTAAATAAAATGCCTATTTATATATGGGTAGAGGGAGATCAATTACATAGCCGGTAGGCCCAAGACCATGTGGCCCATGAACATGGCCTGAAGGCCCAGTGTAGCATCATTTCTACATCATCCTACCTATGTCACCACCTACATCATAAATCCCATAAGGGGATTTCTAGGATTTGATCTCTAGATTTTTGATGTAGGATTATAGGGTTTACTACCCAGACGCAACCCCAACTGCATATTTATAATAATATAATTATATATAAATTTATAAATTTATTTATAAATATAAAAAAAATTATAAATATACCAAAATACTTTTAAATATGTTTATTTATAATTATAAATATATATATATATATAGATATTATTAAAATTATATCTTAATCATCACTTTTTTAGAACTAATAGAACCACTCTTTGTTAGTGTTAGAATTTTGGCGCTTATGAAGAATCCTTTTATGAGTGCTTTTTTAGCACTACTAAAGGGGTATCTTTATCAGTTCTAAAAATATCTAATAATAGCCTTACAGGTTCTGTTAAAAAAACCCTAATAGATTCACCCTCTCTCACAACTTTAGGCTCTCACAGAACCGTACTATTGCTGATACCGATCTCCCTGTCATCACTGTCATTCCCTGTTGTCGTTGTCACTATTTGTCGTCATAGTAACTCCATCATGGAACCAAATCCTCACCAATATTAATAAATTTATTGATCCTTTAAATATATAAGGTGTGATATTATTTATTCTCATCTTTAATCACCTCTTTCATCTTGGTTTTTAACCCCTTTGACCTCCATGCATGTAGTATAGATGTGGCCCTTTTCTTATAATGTTAGTTGTCCCCCATAAAAGGTGAGGCATTTCCATTTGGAAAATGTAAGTGTTTCTATAAAACCTCCGTTTTAATTAATATATTTTGTTTCTTAGTGGTTTAAAAGTTTTTATTATAAATTCATATCCATATGGTATACCCGTAGTGGATTATAAATGTTTTCAAAATGGTTTTAATTCTCAGTATGGGAGAGTTTCCAAATGGATTTATCTTGTTTTTTAATTGATTTAATTGAATATCATGTGTTTGATGATATTTAAAAATTGACCATCAAATTTAATTCAATGGTTTTAAAGAGGTTATTGGATCTAAAATGTTTTTAAAGGAAGAATTTGGGATTTTAATGGGGCGTGTTGAACCCAATAAAATGGTGTTATATCTTTCCAGCATGTGAAAACAATTTATTGTGATTTGTGGAAAATAGATGGTTTCCAACTAAATTTAAAAGGGATATTTGATAATTTTATTTCAAGGTGTTTTTTGGAATAGGATTTCAAATGGTGTGACATGGTTTGTAATCCTAAACTTCTTTTGAAAGCCTGATTGGAACTTTTATAGAATTTATTTTCTAAAACATGTGACACCCTTAATTGAGCCCCTTATTATTGATATGTCTTTTGTGTATTGTGAACACATGTGGGATTTTTGGAATTATTATATCTTTATACAATTATTATGAATTATTATGAAACCATATATTTCTTGTGAGGGTGTAGAAGGTGAGATGTGGTTTATTTTATGTTTTTTATGATTATTATTTTCACTTTTCTTGATTTCTAACCTCAATTTATTGATATCATGGGAGTCCATGGAATTAGTAAATGAAATTTATTAGTGAAAACTATAGTTCCACAAGACTACCAGGATAGATATTTTCTTATAGATCAACCTACGGTTTGTATCTCCAGTTTAGATCATGTCACTTGAGTACTAGAGAGTTTCTTAGGATACTTGGGTCCTTTTAGGATACATTAGAGGATTATATCCTATAAATTTTTTGCATCCCCTAATCCTTAACTTCATTACATGGAACTATCATTAGTGTTATGTTTGACAACACTTATTCAATCACTTATTAAGTGTTTATGAGTGTGTGTTTCTATATTGTTAAGTGATATTGAAATAATTATTTTTCAAAATCATTATGGGAAAATTTAAATAAGTGATAAGTGATATAAAATAATCGATAACAAAAAATTAAATGCAACCATACCAACATAAAAGAGAATTTATGTATTTGGATGGATTTTATAACACATAAAATATTTCATACCCATCATTACTATTGATTATGTTATTGAAAAAACAATTGATGTTTGTTTTGTTTCTAAAAAACACATGTATTTAATTTTTTTAAAAAAAATTAATAAGTGTTATAAAATCATTATTTTTTATTAAAAAATTTAACAATAATTAAAGCAACAATATAGTTTTAATTATTATTTTCAAATTCATCTTTAGGCCATACTTGATGGAATTACACAACATTTATCATTTATAATTGTTGTTTTTAAAAAATTTGATAGTTTTTTGTTTTTTGTAAATAATGTTTATAATTAAATTCATGAATAAAATCATTCCAAGTATGCACTTTTTTTTATCTTTCTTGAATTAATAATTGTTATTTTAAGATGAAAAGAAATATTGAGTGTGATTTAACCAAACATTTTTTATCATTCAAAACATTGTTTCATTTTTGTAAAGATTTTCACAACCTCTTTGTTTATGTTTTTTCAGAAAAATATGTGTTTTATTAAAAAAATAACATTTGGAATTATTATTATTTTTCTTTGAAAAAAATTAATTTTAGAAAAAATCATTATCTACTTTTCAAAATTTTTTGTTGATTATCTTTTTTTTCCTTGAAAAAAATCTTTTATTTTATTTTTAAAACTATTCTTTCAATAAAAACTATGGTTTTTTATAATTTATACTCAAAATATTTTTTACCATTTTCTTGATCATTTTTAAACTATCTTAATGTTAGTTATGTTTTTAAAATTGAAACAAGTGAGTTTCATGAATAAAATTATTTTTGTATAATGAAACCATTTTATTTTTATTTTAGAATAATGTAATAACACTCATGCATTTACAAACTATATAAATGATGAAAAACACAATTGCGATGAACAAGACTCTAAGAAAATTTTGTTTTAATCATATTACCTTGAGAATATTTCACATACGATAAAAACTTACCAATAATATACAACTAAACACTCACATCCAACATTAATAATAATTTAAAATATTTTTCCAAGAAATTGTGCCACATGAATAATGTTGAAACTTTATTTATAAAGATGAATATTAAGATACAAAACTCAAGTTAAATATAAATTAAAAAGATTAATTTAAAGACAAAATATATATGATAGAGCTATTTAAATAGATAGATCTTAGATAGAGCCCTACCATCATTTTTTAAGCATTCTAAAACTATATTTCAAAGTAAAGAATGCTCTATCTTATATCACTAATTTTAAAAAAAATTGAGCTTGTGATTATAAACTTCTTTCAAAGGTGAAGTTAATCACACATAAAAAATTATCAATATAGATGATTCCAAAATTTTTGTAAATTATGTACATATTTTAGTTATATGGATGTCATGGTCTTCCCAGGTATAAAAAAAGATATCAAAATAGGTTCAAAAAGTGTTATCTTGAGAAGGATGTATGTACAATATTGTTTGGACAAGGATAAAAGAAATTTTAATCTAAAATAAAACATAATATCTTCAACTACCTCGTAAGATACTTTTGTGGAAAACAAGTATGTAAATCATAAGAGATACAAAGGGGCATCTGAAAGCAATGACATTAGAGGGAGGGATGAAGGGATGCTTCTAAGGATTCAAGTCTTTGATACCATATAGAAAGAATAGACCAAAAAAATTTCTTCTTTAATAAATTCAAAACATTATTTATAAAAATAGATAATTAGATAAAAGACCCAATATAGAGAGATAGTTAAAAATTAAAACTAATAGGAATGTGATAGGATGTGACTACTAAAAAACAGTCATAGATAGACCACCATATTAATTATTTAATCACCCTAATTGATTGGTAACACAAACTACATATGAAAGTCTACATAAAACATGCAATTTAAATTAACCAAGATTAACCCCACAATATTGTATCCTTTATTAGTATAATAGTTAAGCTTCCCTATCACACAAAAAAACATAAACCTTCTACCAAGACAACCACTGAGTCTTCACTGATAAGAATATACCACCATCAAAAGGAGAATTAATATTTAACCCAATTGAAACTCCTAAACCTATTTTTCACCTAACATCACATAAATGGTTTAAATTATGGGATTCATCCACAACTACATCTTCTCTATGATTTGTTGTTAGCTTCTAGGAGGTTATATTAATGAAAATGTGAGGATATAGGGGATGAGAAACTATGATAGTTATTTATTTGGGGAAATGTATAAACCAATATAATTAGTAATAATATTGATGATTGTTTGGTTTTTGAGTGGTAGAGGTAAGCCTTTAATCCTAATCCAAATCATGGAAAGGATAGAGGGTCCCATTTCATATGTATGAAAAAAGACAATATTAATGAGTAGAAAACTGATGAATCCATAATTATATTCTTACATTAATACATAATTTGAATTTATTTCCCATATCACCCACTAGAATTTGATTCTCACTTTATTCACTGGCCTCTTCTAGAAATACATCCATAAAATTACTTATTTGGCTTGATTTTTTAAATGATGTATGATACTAGAAACTAGAAACAATGTATTACCTTGATATCATCCAAGAAAACCATCCAATCCAACCAAACCAAAATACCATTGAATATTTTATAATGTGAATAAAGAAATGTTGTCCAGTGCTTCATCAACTCCCTATCCTAGGAACATTTAGATTTTACAAGAAAACTATCATCCTCATCAACTTAATCTCCCAAATAGATATAATTCAATTTTATTCCTTAAAAATAATCCCTTATCTCTTCTGAACATGAATCTATGTTTCTTGAACTTCTATGAATAGTATTCATCCCATACTAGGTGTAACATCCCATGTAAATAAAGAATATTAATTTTTCATATTTATTAATATTTTTTTAATAAAATATTAATATTACTTTAAATGGAACACTATTCTCGATGGCATACCCAATACGCAACAACGAGTTTCTTCGAAATCTTACGTTGCACTCTAATAATAAAATAATATTATTTTAAATGGTAGTTAACGCATAGTCGTTGTAATAGCGGGAATGAACAAAACTAACTAAAAAATTATTATATATGTTTGTCAAATATTTTTACTTCTATCTAATAAATTTTAGAGGCTTAAAATGTGAAATTATCCAATTTTAAGCGTAAATATTCGAATATTCATTAAAAGGTCGATTAACTGCCTTTTGATGGTGAACCCTTTTTTAAATACACTTTTTGAAAATTTTATATTTTATTTTGGACCAAATAAAATCCTTCTTTAGAATCTTCACATCAAAATTTACTTTGGGTAAATTTTTGTAATTTTTCCGATAAAGATCATTTTTAGTGAAAATGTTGTATTTTAATTCAAAACCTCCTTTTAATATGATTTATTTATATGGATAGATTATATTTTTAATTGGTATTAAAGTGTAGTTAGAATATATTTTTACCATTTAATCAAATGGTGGTCATTGGAATCAATTTCACTTTGAAATTGGACTTAAACTAGTGTCAATCTTTTGATATATTTTGTTTCTTAAAAACACGCTATTTGTTTTGACAATGGGAATTAATTATTAAATTTATTTATTCAACTTATATTTTTTGAATTTTGTAAAATCGATATCATTTTTGAATTCGGAATATCAAATATAGCTTAGGGTTAATTTTTGGTATTTTTCTGAAAAGCTTCAATTTTTTATGAATAGTGAAACCACTAAGTGGTTGTTAAAAAAACTGAATTTTCGTTTAAATGAAATTTTACCACCTCTATGATTTGAATTTAAAAAATATGACATACATGGTTTTCATTAGGATGTAAAATTTGGTTCAATGGAATGAAAATAATTTTTGATGAATAGTATCTTTTAAGTTTTATTAATCGTGATTAAAGGTCATTAGGGTAATTTAAGGTAAAGATAATGTTATAATAATATGAAATGACATTGAAACATGTCATACCCTTATTGGATGAGTCGTGGCCGATCAAGACAAGCCATGGGTCAACTTGGGGACCCCATGGAGCCACTTCGGTAAGAAAATGACATTAATAAATTTTTATTTAAAGTTAAAATAAAAATGTCACAAACATGTATTGTATTACTAAAACAATATTTACATGGGGTTACACAAGTCATATTTTTTACTATAAATAGTCATTGGAAATCTAATATTATTTCCTACATGATAGTATTTTTTTTATAATTTTTAGACATTAAATAAATTAATTTATATATGACACCATGATGATGTAGTGATTACCTCATTAATGAACGATTTAAATAAAATGAGAAGATAAGGTAAAATCTAAGAGTTACACTTTCCAAAAAACTATTGTATGGGTGTCTTTCGGACACTTATCACCGTATCCTCCAAATATATAATTTTTGGACCTTTTATATCCGAAAGCTATTTTAAAATAAATTTTATTTTCAAGACTTTCCAAGAGTGTCCCTCCTCCTTCTTATAAAAGGCCCCCACCTATACCTCCATACCCACACATCTCAAGCCTTTTTATTGACCAAAATCTGCTCATTTTATCTATCCACATCCCTCTATTCATCCTAGAAGCCTTACCTTATGCATAAAGCTCTTCAAGAATCCATTTTGGTTCAAACCAATGGGAGTTACCCGATTTAAAGGTAATGTCCTCTCATATGTTCTTTTGTTTTATTTTACGTCTCCAACCCCCTAAACTCTTTTTATTACTTTTTTTTGTAACAACACCAGTATCTTCAATATACTAGGATGTTTTTATGATATTTATTAGAGCTACACTTACACACACATCCGTCTAATGGGTAAAGAACATATTATTTCCGTGGATGGTGAATTACTGCCTCACGAAATGATGATTGTTCTATCTTATCCTACCACCTCTCATGGTGGCCATTATAATGGAAATATATTTATTTATGATACATATTATATTTATTTCCTCTCTATGCATATGTATTTTATATTTAATACATTCCTTTATGCTTTTCATGTTGTGCCAATACGATAATTTCATTTGAGGAAGTGTGGACTACCGCCCCCTCAAGTGATGTGACTCATTCATGCAATACATGGAATGTATAAAGAATGAAATTGATTAAATTATGTGACCTATATAACATATATAATATATGGGAATTATAATATATATATATATATATATATATATATCTCATCTAGTTTTAATTCCATTAATGTGCCAAAGAAATGAAAGTAGCGTTTATGCGTACGTACGACTTACCATCTCCATGAACAGAGCATTTATTTTATTTTTATCTCCAAATGTTATATAATAGTATAAAATGAATATATACTGGTTATATATGATATTTAAATCATTAAAACTATTTTTGAGATGATGTACTTATAACTACATGGAAAATTCTTTTCCAACAAGTTCGATTTTTACTCATGTACCGAACATCAACAAAAAAGTTTGATATGAACTCACATTATTAACCAATTATTATAAAATTATAATATGTGATATGAAATGAATAATAATATTTAAAGTAGTTTCTTAAGTAATTATAACTTGAATAACGTTTATTATTCAGGAATATAAAGAAACGAACAAGACAAGTCAGACTTGAGGTAAGGGATCCTACCTCTCTCTTTCTTTTTAAGTACTCTCTTTTATGTCATTTATTTTAATCTCATATTTCTTATGTTTGGGAATGTTATTTTATATTCCTCATTTTGTAATTTTTATGTTCATTTTATGAGTGACACTATTTGATCTCATAAATCCATTTTTGGAAGTTTTAAGTGGCACCCTTAGGCTGCCGAGTTTTTGTAAGGGATTTTTCATCTCACATTTACTCCTATGAAATTTATGCTATATTTTCCACCATTTCCTTTTAGTGGTGTATGTACTGCCCATTATTCTACTATTTATGTAATATACTTTCTTTTATGATTATTTACATCAATGTTGTATAGTCCTTATTTCATGGGGTGTACGTTTTGAAAGTTACCCAAGTTGGTAAGGGAACCTTTCACCCTCCTCTTATTAAAAGAATTCTTTTTGTTAGGTCTTTCAATATACATATTATTATGTTGGGATATTTCCTTATATATCCTTATTTCTGTAAATTTTATGTACAAGTGATGAGATACCCTTCTTATCTCTCATCATCTCATTTTCAGAATTTTAAAGTGACGTCGTTAGGCTGTCGAATTTCTGTAGGGGAACTTCTTATCCCAATTTTAATTCTTTGGGTTAAACCTATAATTCTTGATTATGTCATACTATGAATATGTGTGGATGAACTCTGATTGTTTTACACTTAATATCATCTTATATTGGGTGTATTTATATTTTTCACACATAATTATGTAATTGATTTATCCTTAATCTATGGATAACGACTTTGTAAGGGACTTCGTCTCAATCTCCTTTCATCGAGGAATATTTTGTTTTGTACCAAAATTTATTTTATACGGAGTATAAACCCCTTTACTTTCTACTTTTATTCAAAAGGAATATTTTCTATATGAATCTTTTTACTAAACGACCAAAAGTATGATTCTTTTTAACGTACGCGGTGACAACGACATTTCCGCCTCTGCGAGTATTATTTGATCTTTGGATTCCTCAAGAAGCCATAATGTTTTTAAAAGTAAATAAATGCCATATAATCTTTTATATATTTAGGTATCTAAAATGGTTTTTATAATGGATTTGTTATGTCAATATATTTAAGTGATATATTGTGATATAAATGTGGAAATTGTTTCTTTCCATTATATTTAATTTATGTCTTATGATTTTGTAATGGTACTTGGACATTTGATGGGTGGTTACGTGATAAACCTTATGATGGGTGGTGTCGTGAATACAATTATAGGTGGTTACGTTATGACCTCCAATGCATTGGGTATGGAATTTGGCCATATGTCTATTCCATGTAGTGATATGTTTGGAAGTCGACCGTATGGTTATTCCATTTAAGTATGTTTATGTCCCAAGTTACCTTTATATGTTATGTGTTATTTATATGGTTTTAGGGTAATATTTTGGTTAAAAATGATAATTTGTGATCTTTTATTCGGTGAAGAGTATTTACTACTTCGTAAAGGTGAAAGTATTATTTTGATAAAGTATTCAGGGTTTACTTGTTGTTTAGAAAAACTAACAGTTTTCCTTCTTTGTGTATCCTTTACTGGGCTTTTTATGCTCATCCGAAGTTTTTTTGAAATGTTTTCCATAGGGATTAAAGATTAATAGGGTCAAGGATGGGATCAAGGAAAGGCATGCTACCTAAAATATGGAACTAGACATGTTTTTTAAGAGTTTTTAATTAATGGAAACTTAGTAGAAGTGTCTACTTTGTAATCTTTTGAGATGTAATAGTTATGTCCTAATTCTCTAAAACTCTAAACCTAAAAAGATCCTATATTTGAATTATTCATTTAATTCATGATTATGTAATGTTTTATGGCTGGGTCCTTATAGTTGGTATCAATGGTTGGTTTAGATAACTTTAGAGGTTAGGGTATTCTCTAAGCATAAGTTACATTACCATAATGGATAGGATTTCAGAAAGAGTCATAGTTTTAGATAAAGTGAATGATTTTATGATAAAATGAATAATTATATCACAGTATTATATAATTATTCTAATGATATACTCACTCTGACCTTTTTTGTTTTATTAAATGACTGGATCTAGCAGGCACCGAAGTGACAGTGGATGTGAAGAAAACTGTGACACTTTTCTGAAAGAACAACTGAATTATTTGGGAGCTGCAATGAGAATTCTCGTGGTTATTCTAAACCAACTATCAAGGAGTCATGATTAACCACTTGAACCTTTGTGAGTTCTCTGATGCATCATGTATGAGAGAACTAACTCTATGTGTAAGTTCATGTAATAATTATAATGGTAACCATTAGGGTTTATATGATCCTTACTTTTGAGGTAATTATGGGTTACTATATTATGGAAGCTGAAAGGCATAAGGTAAATTTGAGGTTAAATTATGTTATGGTTTTTTTGAAGATTTTATCTCTTTTTGGAGAACGTTTTAAGAATTATATAGTTTTGGAAAAAGGACAACACGCAGACCGTGTGACAACCCGTTGCGTCAGACAAAGCTATGGGAATCGAACCCACAACCAAGGCGCGACTGGTATTTATCACCTAACATTGGACTACGTGAAGTCCCTGGTTAGTATGAAAAATTCTTTTTAGTTATATAATTTTTTGAATCAAGAATAAGTTGATTTTGGGTCATCTAGGAAAATATTGACTTATCAAGGAGGATATATGATTAGGTTAATTACTTTTCAATATTAGACTTTAAGAGCAACTGATGTTATTTGGAGATGAATGTTAATTTTTACCTTGGAAGACTATATGATTAAATCCTTCAAATATTTGGGTTTCAATCTTAGTTTGGTTTACTTTGAAGAATTTCATGGACAAATTGTTTATTGAATGGTCTTTATTGAACTTTGGGTATTGTTTGAGAAATTTTGGAGATTAAGAATAGATTTTTTTAAAGGATTATCAGTTTTGGGGAATATCTGATCTTGTACTAACCTTTTTGGTTTTGGTTTTATTTATTGTCTAAAAAAATGGGAAATATATAGTTCTCTTTTTTGGATTAGGTGATTCTCTTGAAGTTTATTATAGCGCTCTTAATGTGAACGAGTCATCCTAAATACTCATCTATTGGAGAAAATATGAGTTTGTGTAAGAAATATAGTAAGAGATGAGAGTCTAAATGAAAAGTAATTATGTTTACATAGGATTTAGTTAATCTCATAAATAAATTCCTCAATGAAAAGTAACTTAAAACAAAAGTGTTGTCCGTTAACTTTTCCTGCTGGGGAATCAAATAACGTTTAACCCATCACAAGTTTCTGATTTTCTGGTGGTTAACTTTCTCCTAAGCATGTTTTCTGTCACTCTCCATCAGAGCATGACCGTTTTTTTTCTTCCATATAAATTTTTTCCTACATGGAATCATAGTATGGGTTAACTCTGGTGACCTTTGTACTTCCCTTTCCTTCTTTTAAAGTGACAGTTTAATATACTCGTTTTCTGATGTGGGGCTTTCAATGTAGTTTCCAAGACTAATTTTAAAATTGCGAGGACGCATTTCCCAAATGGGGGGAAGGATGTAACATCCTAGGTAAATAAAGAATATTACATTTTCATATTTATAAATATTTGTGAATAAAATATTAATATTACTTTAAAGGGAACGCTATGCTCGATGTCGTACACAATACACAACAATGAGTTTCATCGAAATCTTACATTGCACTCTAATAATAAAATAATATTATTTTAAATAGTAGTTAACACCTAGACGTTGTAATAGAGGGAATAAAAATAACTAACTAAAAAATGATTATATATGTTTTTCAAATATTTTTACTTCTATCCAATAAATTTCAGAGGCTTAAAATGTGAAAGAATCCAATTTTAAGCGTAAATATTCGAATATTCATTAAAAGGCCGATTAACCACTTTTTTATGGCGAACCCTTTTTTAAAACAACTATTTGAAAATTATATATGTAATTTTGGGCCAAATAAAATCCTTCTTTAGAATGTGCACATCAAAATTTACTTTTGGTAAATTTTTGTTATTTTTCCTATAAAGATCATTTTTAGTGAAAATGTTGTATTTTAATTAAAAACCTCCTTTTAATCTACTTCATTTATATGGATATATTATCTTCTTAATTGATTTTAAAGTGTAGTTAGAATATATTATTACCATTTGATCAAATTTTGGTCATTGGAATTCATTTCAATTCGAAATTGGACATAAACTAGTGTCAATCTTTTGATATATTTTGTTTCTTAAAAACACGCTATTTGTTTTGACAACGGGAATTAATTATTAAAATGATTAATACAATGTATATGTTTTTAATTTTTTAAAATAGTCATCATTTTTGAATTCGGAATATCAAATATATCTTAGGGGGAATTTTTGTAATTTTTCTGAAAAACTTCAATTTTTGATTAATAGTGAAACCACAATGTGGTAGTTAAAAAAACTGAATTTTCGTTTAAATGAAATTTTACCACCTCTATGATTTGAATTTAAAAAATCCGACATACATGGTTTCCATTAGGATGTAAAATTTTGATCAATGGGATGAAAATAATTTTTGGTGAATAGTAACTTTTAAGTTTTATTAATCACGATTAAAGGTAATTAGTATAATTTAAGGTAAAGATAATGTTATAATAATATGAAATGACATTTACACATGTACTAACCTTATTGGATGAGTCATTACCGACCAAGAAAATACATGGGTCAACTTGGGGACCCCATGGAGCCACTTGTGTAAGAAAATGACATTAATAACTTTTTATTTAAAGTTAAAATAAAAATGTCACAAACATGTATTGTATTACTAAAACAATTTTTACGTGGGGTTATACAAGTCATATTTTTGACTATAAATAGTCATTGTAATTCTAATAATATTTAATACATCATATTATTTGTTTATAATTTTTCAACATTAAATAAATTAATTTATTTATGACACCATGATGATGCAGTGATTACCTCATTAATGAACGGTTTAAATAAAATAAAAAGATAAGGTAAAATCTAATACATACACTTGTAAAAAAATAATTGGATGGGTGGTTTTCGAACCCTTATCACCGTATCCTTGACATATATAATTTTGGGACCTTCTATATCCTAAAATCATTTTAAAATAACATAACTTTCCAAGACATTCCAAGAGTGCCCCTCCTCCCTCTTATAAAAGGCCCCCACCTCTACCTCCGTACCCACACCTCTCAAGCCTTTGGATTGACCAATCTCTGATCATTTTATCTCTCCACATCCTTCTCTTAATCCTAAAATCCTTACCTTAGCCATAAATCTCTTCAAGAATCCCTTTTGGTTCAAACCAAAGGGAGTTACCCAATTTAAAGGTGATGTCCTCTCAAATGTTCTTTTGTTTTATTTTGCTTCTCCAACCCCCTAAACTCTTTTTATTACTTTTTTTGTAACAAAACCAGTATATTAAATATACTAGGATTTTTTCATGAGAATTATTATAACTACACTTAAAGACACCTCCGTCTAATGGTTAAAGAACATACTATTTTCGTGGATGGTGAATTACTGCCTCACGAAACAATGATTGTTCTATCTTCTCCTACCACCTCTCATGGTGCCCATTATGATGGAACAATATTTATTTATGATATATATTATATTTATTTCCTATATATGCATCTGTATTATATATTTAATACATACCTTTATGCATTTCATGTTGTGCCAATGCGATAATTTCATTTGAGGAAATGTGGACTCCCGCCCTCTGAAGTGATGTGACTCGTTCATGAAATACATGGAATGTATAAAGAATTAAATTTATGAACTTATGTGACCTATATAACATATATATTATACTGGAATTATAATATATATATATATATATATATATCCCTCATCAAGTTTTAATTCCATTAATGTGCCAAAGAAATGAAAGTAGCGTTCATGCGTACGTACGACCTACCGTCTCCATGAACGGTGCATTTCATTTCATTTTATCTCCAAATGTTATGTAATAGTATAAAATGAATATATACTGGATATATATGATATTTAAATCATTAATACTATTCTGGAGATGATGTAATTATAACTAAATGGAAAATTCATTTCCAACAAGTTCGATTTTTACTCATGTACCGAACATCGACAAAAACGTATGGTGTGAACTCAAATTATTAACCAATTATTATAACATTATAATATGTGATATTAACTGAATAATAATCTTTAAAGGAGGTCCTTAAGAAATTATAAATTAGCCAATGTTTATTATTCAGGAATATAAAGAAACGAACAAGACATGTCGAACATGAGGTAAGGGATCCTACCTCTCTCTTTCTTTTTAAGTACTCTCTTTTATGTAATTTCTTTTACGCTCATATTTCTTATGTTTTGGGATGTTATTTTATATTCCTCATTCTGTAATTTTTATTTTCATATTATGAGAGACCCTATTTTATCTCATAAATCCTTTTTTGGAAGTTTTAAGTGGAACCGTTAGGCTGCCGAGTTTTCGTAAGGGATTTTTCTTCTCAATTTTATTCCCGTGGGATTTATTCTACATTTGCCACCATTTCCTTTGAGTGGTGTATGTACTTCCCATTATTCTACTATTTTTGTAATATACTTTCTTTTATGAGTATTTAAATCAATGTTGTATCGTCCTTCTTTCATGGGGTGTACGTTTCGAATGTTACCCAAGTCGGTAAGGGAACCTTTCACCCTCCTCTTTTTAAAAGAATTATTTTTGTTAGGTATTTTAATTTACAACTTCTTATGTTGGGATATGTCCTTATATATCCTTATTGCTGTAAATGTTATGTACAAGTGATGAGATACCATTCTTATCTCTCATCATCTCATTTTTAGAATTTTAAAGTGACGCTGTTAGGCTGTCGAATTTCTGTAGGGGAACTTCTTAACCCAATTTCAATTCTTTGGGTTAAACCTATACTTATTGATTATGTCATACTATTAATATGTGTGGATGAACTCTGATTTTTTTACACTTAATATCCTCTTATATTGGGTGTATTTATATTTGTCACACTTAATTATGTAATTGATTTATCCTTAATCTAAGGATAAAAACTTTGTAAGGGACATCGTCTCAATCTCCTATCATCGAGGCATATTTTGTTTTATACACAACTTTCTTTTATATGGTGTATATACCCCTTTCACTTATACTTTTATTCAAAAGGAATCTTTTCTATACGAAGCATATTACTAAATGACAAAAAGTATGATTCTTTTTAACATACGCGGTGACAACGACCTTTCCTCCACCGCGATTATTATTTGATCTATGGCTTCCTCAACAAGCCGTAATGTTTTTAAAAGTAAATAAGTACCATATACTCTTTTATGTATTTAGTATTGAAAATGGTTTTTATAATGGATTTGTTATGTCAATATATTTATGTGATATATTTTTATCTAAATGTGGAAATTTTTTCATTCAATTATATTTGTTTTATGTCTTATGATTTTATAATGGTACTTGGAAATTTGATGGGTGGTTACATGATAAACCATATGACGAGTGGTGCCGTGAATACCAGGATGGGTGGTTACGTTATAACCTCCAATGCATTGGGTATTGAAGTCGGCTGTATGGCTATTCCTTGTAGTGATATGTTTGGAAGTCAACCGTATGGTTATTCCATTTAAGTATGTTTATGTCTCAAGTTACCATTATAAGTTATTTTTTCCCTATATGGGTTTATGGTAATATTTTGGTTACAAAGGATAAGTGGTGATCTTTTATTCAGTGAAGAGTATTTACTACTTCGTAAAGGTGAAAAGTATTACTTTTATAAACTATTCATGGATTACTTGTTGTTTTCAAAAACTAATAGTTTTCCTTCTTTGTGTATCCTTTACTGGGCTTTTTATGATCATACCATGTTTTTTTGAAATGATTTCCAAAGGGCGTAAAGATGAATAGGGTCATGGATGGGATCAAGGAAAGAAATGCTATCTAAAATATGGAACTAGACAAGGTTTTTTTAAGAGTTTTTAATTTATGGAAACTTAGTAGAAGTGTCTACTTTGTAATCTTTTGAGATGTAATAGTTATGTACTAATTATCTAAAACTATAAACCTGAAAAGATACTCTATGTGAATTATTCATTTAATTCATGATTATGTAATGTTTTAAGGCTGGGTACTTATACTAGGTACCAGTGATAACTACAGAAGAATTCAGAGAATAACACCTACCACCAATGGAGTAATTAATTTCCTAAATTCAATTACACTTTTCCTTCAAAGCGTAATGAAATTATTTGAAACATTAAAATTTAGGGTTCCCCTTATTTGAAATTATATGTTCTCTGTATTTATTTATTTGGATAAATATTAATATTAGTGAGTCAAATTGGATGTATATGAATTGAAAATGTATGGATTCCAATTGTATAACTAAAGTGTGTGAATATGGGGTGAAATAGTTCACCAAGTTTGAAAAAAATCATCAATATTATCCTTCTCAAAACCTTTTTCTATGTTTAAAATATTTTTATTTAATAATAAATAGTCCATAGGTTTTGGAAGAATACATGATCTATTATGTAATAGATCGAAGTTATAAACGATGGAATAATCATAGGGAAACATTGAATGTATCTAGTGACTGGGATAACACTACATTTTATGGATCATTTGACATGATTACAAGTGTGGAAAATAATGAAGTACGTATCTACGATGTGATTATAGGTTTGAATGATGGTGATGATCATATTGAGGAAATGACAATGATAGTTAAATATGAACTTTATGATTGTCCAAAATAGTTTGAGAAGTCAATGATTTGTGCAAAGATCCCCTAGATTTAGGGTGTTCCATTCCCCTTAATGGTATGATTTACTAGAGGTAATTGATTTTTTCATAATTAATGTTAGGAAATATGAACTAGGAAGACACTGATATCATTTCTATATTTTGGTCGGAGTGGATACTCAAGAGGGGGGTGAATTGAGTTCCTATTAAAATTTATGTTTAAAACTTTATCATTAAAATCCCCCAAATTAAAACAACAGGCTAAACTGTAGTGAATTTATAAAGACTGTAAGTTTTCAATTAGTTTCTCAAGAGATTGATTATTTCTCAGTTAACTCATTCTGAATATTAGTTACCTTTTGAAACTAACTTACAGGCTAACAAAAGTTATAAACACTTTCTAGTTTAAGTACCAGAGTAACTTTAAAATAGATTTTTATTTCAAAGTACTAAGAAGCAGAATCTTTAATATAGATTAAAACAAAATAAATAAGCACAAAATTTTTAACTAGGAGGTTCAGTCTCAATTTGAGACTTAGTCATCTGAAAACAATTTATATAAACATTGATCCCTAGCCTGGATCGGGGTCAACAACAGTACAAAGACTGT
Source organism: Viscum album (assembly GCA_963277665.1). Lineage (NCBI taxonomy): Eukaryota > Viridiplantae > Streptophyta > Magnoliopsida > Santalales > Viscaceae > Viscum > Viscum album. The sequence continues at coordinate 608,672,553 of OY728135.1, read as the reverse complement.
CCAGGTCCTATGACCTCTACCACAATTCTTCATGGGAAAACAAAACAATAGCACACAGCCTATCCAGGTCACACTTTATATATACCATTATCCACAGTGGGATATAATAGTATAGGGAAGGATTGAGTGAGGATTTATAAATCCTCCAGTTCAGCACAAGAGATAGTTTCTGTCTAAAAATAAAGAGCACACACACTGCTCATAATGTAAATAAATGAAATACAATAGGGATAAACAGATAGATATGGGTTTAGAATGCTTTATTTATTTTGAGTGAAGTTCTGGACTCCTTGGACCGATGAAGATGAGGATTTGAGTCCTTCACTGGTTTTTTTCAAGAAACAGAGTGTCTTTTTTGTATTTGACTTCTAGTGTAGGTGTTCTGCTCGAGTAAGAGAGTATTCATTTTAACACTTGAGCTTCTTCTTTGAAACTTTTTCTTGATGTGTATGACTGTTCTTCGAGTTCATCTCATGTTTTTCTTTTTGAATTTTAGTTCAGGTGTCACACACTTGCACATGTATTCCTCTATATCTTTCTTCATTATATTTATCTTCCTTTAATACCTTGATCTCCAGCAATGGGAATGATTACCTTTTTATAGGTATGAGGTACGGTTCCTAAAATTCCAACCACTATCATTAATTAACAGCATGTGCATTAAAAACATCAAATATGACCGTTTCTAAATAAACAAATAGAAATAGAGTTTAGAGATATAGAGACTGGTTTCCATCGGTAGCTCTTAGTATCAGTGAGCTTGTATCGGGATATTTTTTGTGTCAGTAGCTGTTATACTTTATAACGGTAGCTCACTTGAATCAGGCACTCTTCTATCGATATCTCCATTTATCAGTATCTCCTCTAATCAGTAGCACCTTTTATTGGTAGCTGTGTATTTGTATCGGTGGACTTCCTATCAGTAGCTGTCTCTCTGTTCGTTTGTATCGGTAGCTTGTATCAGTAACTATGTACCAGTGACCTTCTTTCACAGGAAGCTTGGTCCATCGGTGACCTTTACTTATCGGTAGACTATGTACTGGCAGGTCTTTATCAGTCGACTTGTGCATACCAGTATACTTATGTTATCAGTAGCTCTTCTTCTATCGATATCAGTTATGCATATCAGTGACTTTATCCATATAAGTAGACTTCTATACCGGTGTACTTAGCCTTATCAATAGTTGTGTATATGTTTGTCTGTATCAGTAGATATGTGCATACTGGTGGACATAACACTTATTTGTTCTATGCAAGACATATCCAGATTGAGTTAATAATATTTCAATGTATGTATAAACATAGATAAACATTGATTAACAAATTCCAATGATTATTTTGATATTTTTTGTCAAGATAATTTCACATATACATATAGGATTATAAACACATATTAAACCATGATTGGGATTATCAAAACAGGTGAGGTAAAAAATCTCCCCCTTTTTGATAATCACAATTCATGGAATTATAATCCAAAAAAATCATTAATGTATCAGAGGATATAGTACTAAATGCAATTATATCAGACGTAATAGTAAAACAAATGTACCAGAGGTATATGTATTATACTCATAAATATTAAGATCATATTTCTCAAAAATATCATGTTTCTCCCCCTTTCCATTTATATTATTTCTCCCCCTTTGTGATTAGAAAAAAGAAGTAAACAACGATTAAAAAGTAACATAATGTAAGAGAGAATGAAATCATGTATATATCACTTCATGAAAAAAATACAGAGAAATACATAATTGAATCAAAAAAGAATACAAATGATTCCTATCAAATTTCCTAGCCACTTATTCAATCCACCTCCTCAGCATGTGATTTTCCCTTGGGATCAGAAGAGGAGTTAGGTTTGGTGGATGCAGGTGGAGGCTTAAGAACACCAGAGATGATCAATGGAGGTTGAGCTACTGATATAATGCCTGGCCTATAGTGTGTAGCTCTCTAGGTGATCATAGGAGTAAGGCTCCAAATTTCATGGGTTGGAGTCATCTAAGAAATGGAGACAGACTGAGCATAGGCAGGTAGAGTTGGAGGTACAATGATTGGAGTACTGTCTACATGAAAAAATTGTAGCAACAGATTCCTAAAGTCCATAATGATTCCTTCTCCTCCTTCCATAACAGAAATAAAGTCATCCTTGTTTTCCATAAACTTGTCTAGAGAAGGAGTCAACTCCCTGAGTTTTATTACTTCTTCTCTAAAATATTGATTGACTGGAGGAAGTTCCAGGTTTTCTAACAGAAGCTTTAAATGGTTGTTGAGATGATTCTTGGTATAGATCCTTTGAAAATAGAAATCCACTTTGTCTTTGTCATCTTTTTGAGACGCAGTGGACCATATCATAAAATTCTGAAAAATTTCCCGATATCCCTAGTGGTAGTCACCACCTGGGTCAAAGAAGTAGAGTCTACAGAGCCACAAGTAGAAGATTGTCCAATCTCTTCTCTTATCACAGTTTCAGTTTGATCAATATCCCAAGAAAGCCTGGTAGAACTCAAAGGTGCAATAGTAAAGGCAATTGTTTCCTTAAAGGATTTAGTCAGCCCACTTATGAGATTTTTCACAAGAGTATCATAGGAGTTGACATGTTGTTCGATGGATTTCTTGAATTCCTCAAAAATTGATACCATTTGGCCAATTACACTCTTCAAAAAATCCAAGTCTTTGTCTGCTTGATATATAGAGCTCATATAAGGCTCCATAGAGACAATTTATTTCTTTAGAGATTCATCATCTTCTTCTAATCTTGAAACATGATTCTGGAAGGTCTTGACTTCATCCAAAACACCAGATACTGATTCAGTCATCGCAGACCGAATAGATGATACTAATGTGGTTTCCATTATTTTCATTTCTTCCACAAAACTGGCCTGTAGATCAGATTTCAACTGATTTAAATCATTTTTCTTACTATGTCCTCAGGTAAATTTTCAGAAAGAAGATTTTATGAGACAGGAGGTCTATTGATCAGTGTATCATCTTCTGAATCATGATAGTCCAAGCCCGAAACTACAAACCCTAGGTCTTCTACCCAGTCTTCAATCTCAACACCTACTGAAACATTTCCAAGTCTAGTTGGATGTTCCCCATCATTTTGTTCATTCTCTTGTATATGTACATTAATCACAGTCTCAGCAGGTAGGCCTTCCTTAGATGAATTTTCCACAATAATCTCTATTTTTCCAACAATAAGAGGATCCTCGGGAATAGGTGCAGGTCTGTCTACTTCAATAACTTCCTCAGTAGGCATTGGGGAGTGCCCAATCAGTGGATAAAGACTTATGTAGGCAGAAACAGATGTTTCAGTTTCAGATTCTTCTTCTTCCTCATTCTCAGGATCAGGCTGGTCTTCCTTATCAATAGGGATTTCTTCATTTCTCTCTTCCAAGACAGTTTCTTTTGCAGAAGATACAACTTCAGCAATAGGACTTTGAGGCATGTTTGGATCCCTTCCATTAGAAATAGAGGTATTTTCTTCATCAGTATCATCACTATACTGTGGTTCCTCTTCATCAGGTCCTAGACTAGGATCCCTCACATTCTTAGGCCAAGAAGGGTGATCCACATGATTAAACATATCGTACAACTTCTCATATTCCCTGACCCATTCTCTTATCCACGGATTCTAATTGATCTTCATGTATTTATAGATAGTTTTGGTAATACAAAAATTGTCTTTCATAACCATTGTCTCATACCGAGACTTAGCCACACCTCTTACCTTGATCATCATAGATATCAGCTTTGAGAAAAATAGAGCATTAGTTTTTGACTTTGGCCAGGTCATATCCTCAATCGAAATCATTAACAGTCTACACAGATTCACCTTAACACCATGTCTCAACAGATGCATCAAATAAATATCTTGGTATTTCAGATTTTCAAAGTCCCCTCTTCTTGGACTTAGCACATGTTGAATGAACTTGAACAGTAACTGGTTATCTCCATCAATTTCTGTAGAAACAACCTTTATTGGTGTACCATCTCCTGTTAATTCTTCCAAATCAGCTTCATACTCAAAGATGTCACTGGGAGGAAGAATTTATTTCGAGAAATACCAAAAAATGACTCCATGTGGGACTTTCAAACATTTATCCCACTCAACAGAGGAAAAGGATATTTTTTCCATTCACAACTGAAACCACTCTATTCTCAACTTCTGATTTCTCAAAACGAAAAACTCCTATAATTATTTTACCAGCTTTGGATAATAAGGGCCATTTTTATTCAATAATAATTCTACCCATTTCTGATCTTCCAGCACTTCTAGAACTAAAGACCTACTGGTCATCAACCATTCCGTGCATAGCTCTTTCTCAAATACGATCTCCCTTTGAACGGGATGCAGATTTGTATGTTTCTTCAATTCACTTCCACCACTATATTCTCCTTTGTGTCTCTTTGTATTCGGCGCATCATATTTTTCGCTAACTAATGGCCTCTTTACTCTTTCCATTCTACAAATCATGAGGCTTAGGGTTCCAAGATTTGGCAGCTAAGGCTTGAAGGTAAAGGGTTTGAGGTGGATCAAGATGAGGTCATGACTTATGTCTTATCATTTAGGAATCACAAAATAAATAAATAAAGAATAGTAAGTATAGTACAGACGATACAGATTCTGACGGCTAAAGATACATAAGTTTAGAAACAACGCAACCTAATAGTAATACATATCAGTGATGATTCATAATAGTGAGGTATATCGGTGAAGTTCATAACAGTGAGGTATAATAGTGAGGTTTCTAATGGTGAGGTTTCTAACGGTGAGGTTTCTAATGTTGAGGTTTATAACGGTGAGGTTTCTAACATTGAGGATTCTAATGGTGAGGTTTCTAACAGTGAGGTTTCTAACGGTGAGGTTTCTAACGGTGAGGTTTCTAACGGTGAGGTTTCTAATGGTGAGGCTTCTAACGGTGAGGTTTCTAACGGTGAGGTTTCTAATGGTGAGGTTTCTAATGGTGAGGTTTCTAATGTACAAGGTCTATCATTCCTAAATCATGTCTAATGTAACTTAACCTATCCTAACATAATGGCTTGGTAAAAATGACAGTTAATTGATGTTCAGTAACTATAAATTCAAGAGTAATACCACCCTTTTAATAATGATATCTCATAAAGAGGTGCCTTACATCAATATGATTGGTCCTAGTGTGTGACACTATATTCTTAGAGATGTTCATTGCACTAGTGTTATCACATTTTATTGATACACGTCTATACTAATATCTATAGTTCAGTAAAATCTATTTCATCCACTGAATTTGTGCACAACAACTACCAGCAACAATATACTCTGATTCAACAGTAGAAAATGCAACCGAATTCTGCTTTTTTACTACATTATGATACTAATGAATTACCTAGAAGATGACATGTTCCAGAAGTTATCTTTCTATCTAACTTGCAAGCAGTAAAGTCACCATCTGAATAAATTATTAAATCGAATGATTTTATTTTTAAATAAAATAATCCAAATCTAGTAATATGTTTATGATATTTGAAAGTCCTTTTAACAGCAAGCAAGTGTAACTCTTTTGGATTAGCTTGAAATCTTGCACACATACACACACTAAACATAATATCAGGTCGACTAGAAGTAAGATAAAGTAAACTCCCAATCATACCTTTGTATGTGGTTTGATCCACTTGTTTCCCAGTTTCATCAGCATCCAACTTACAAATAGTAATCATAGGTGTATCACTTTCCTTAATACTATGTAAACCAAAATATTTTAAAAGATCTTTTGTGTATAAACTTTGATTTAAAACAATACTATTTTATTTTTGAAGAACTTAAAATCCAAGAAAATATTTGAGTTCTCCCATTAAACTCATTTCAAATTCATTTTTCATACTCTTTGAAAAGTCAATACACATGGTATTTTTAGAAGATCCAAAAATAATATCATCAACATAGATTTTCACTATCAAAACATCTTTTGAAATTCTTTTGATAAAGAGAGTAGGATCAGGAATCCCATTAAAAAACCTTTTGAAATAAGAAAACTACTAAGTCTATCATACCAAGATCGTAGAGCTTGTTTTAAACAATATAAAGCTTTATAGGGCTTAAAAACTCTATTTAGAAAATGAGGATTAGTAAATCCAAGTGTTTGTTCAAAAAAAACATCTTCAATTATAAAACCATTTAGAAAAGAACATTTAACATCCATTTGATATAACTTGAAATTCAGATAAGCAGCATAAGAAAGTATAATCCTAATAGCTTCTAATCTAGCTATAGGTGAAAAGGTTTCCTCATAGTATATTCCTTACTCTTGACTATATCCTTGTGCAACTATCCATGATTTGTTTTAAACTATATTTCCAGATTCATCAACTTTATTTCTAAAAACCCATTTAGTGCATATGGGCAAAGTGTCCTTAGGTCTGTCAACTAATATCCAGACATTGTTTCATTCAAATTGGTTTAATTCTTCTTGTATACCCATTACCCAAAGTTCATCATTGATTGCATCAATGATATTTTTAGGTTCTAACTGTGAAAGAAAGGCTTGAAGTTAAACCTGGTTTCTTAAAGAATCTCTAGTCTGTGTCCCTCTATCAAGATTACCAATAACAGCAACTAACAGATGATTCTTTAGAATCCTAGTTGATCTGGTAAAGGTAAGATTAGAAATTTCAGGTTCTTCTCTATGTTTGAGTTCACCAGAAGCAGGTTCTAGAAAATTTCAAGAATTACAAGTTTTTATAGCAGGTTCACTTTTTTTATCATTAAGGTCTAGAATAGAAAGATCTTCTTCAAGATTTTCAAGATAAGACTTAGGTTCATGAGGATCAGTTTCATCAAATTTGATGTGAAAAGTTTCATCCAAAAATTGGGTTCTTTTATTAAAGACTCTATAAGACTTACTGGTTATAGAGTAACCTAGAAAAATTCCCTCATCACTTTTAGAAGAAAACTTATCAAGATTATCCTTAGTATTGAGAATAAAGACTTTTCAACCAAAAAATATGAAGTAACTAACATTAGGCTTATAATTATTCCACAGTTCATAAGTGGTCTTCTTGAGAAGAGGTCTAATCAAAACTCTATTTATAATATAACAAGATGTATTTACAGCTTCATCCTATAAGTAAATAGGTAGGTCATACTCATTAAGCATAGTTTTTTCAATTTCCTGACGGGTTCTATTCCTTTTTCTACTACACCATTCTGTTGAGGTGTCCTAGGTGCAGAGAAGTTGTGACTATTGCCACTGTGTGAGCAGTAAGATTCAAACTCTTGATTTTCAAACTCACATCCATGATCACTTCTAAGGGTATTAATTTTAAGTCCACTAAGGTTCTCTACAGACTTGGAATATTTTATATAATAAGAACAAGCTTCACTTTGTTGAGCAAGAAAGTATACCCAAGTATATCTAGAAAAGTCATCTACTAAGACGTAGACATAGTGCTTCCCATTTAAACTAGAAACTCTAGAAGGTCCAAACTAGTCCATTGAAACAACTCGAGAGGTTTAGAAGTTGAAACTTCTTTCTTTGATTTGAATGAATCATTATGTTGCTTTCCCTTTTGACAGAGAGTAAAAACATTGTCTAATGGGAATTTTACGGGAGGTAGGTCTCTAACAAAATTTTTCTTAGTTAGTTTCCTAAGTGAATGAACATTGCAGTGTTCTAATCTTCTAGGCCATAGCCAAGATTATTTATGAAAATCATTTAACCATGTAACCTTTTGTTTGACTAAATAATTCAAATCTACAGCATATACATTTTCATTTCTTAAGGCAGAAAATACTAAAACATTTTTAGAATTAAAAACATTAAAAGAATCATTTTCAACTTTAACATTGAAACCATCATCACACAACTGATAAATGCGTAACAGGTTGTATTTTAATCCATCAACAAATAAAACCTTGGAAATTAAAACTGAATCCGTGTTACCAATATGGCCTAATCCAATGATTTTTCCTTTTGAATTATCACCAAAGGTGACATATCCTCCATAAAAATAAATTATACTTTTGAAACATGAGTAATCTCCAGTCATGTGTCTTGAACATCCACTGTCCAAGTACCACATCTTCCTATGGGAACTCTTTAAGAAAGTTTCCTTCAAAACAGGTTTAAACAAAAAATGATTTTGGTACCCATATTTTATTGGGTCCAGACAGGTTAGCAAGAAACACTTTTGGTACCCAAATTTGTCTAATGGGTTTCATATAATAAATAGATTCAACATATTTTGAAATATAAACTTTGATTGATCTACAACTATTTGAATATCTAGTTGAGGCATAGGAATTTCAAAAACTGGAACTAGCAGCATACTGTCCAGATTTAGGAATTAATTTATTCTTAACAAGCTGTCTCTGTCCAGGTTGATATCCCAAACCCATAGTGTACTTTGGTGCCACTTGTTTTCCTTGAATTTGAGTTAGAGTATTCTTTACATTTGTTAATTTCTCTAAATAATTTCTAAGTTTCTCATTAGAAAAATTTAAGTTGAGTATTCTACTTTAACAGTAGAGCATTCTTTTCCTTTTATACTTCTAAAGCAGATTTAACAGTGCTAGTTAAATCATGTTGTTTCTTCATGGTTTTATACTTATCTTTTAGCTCATTGAAAGTTTCCTATAGCATATTACATTATTCAAATAATTCTTCACTAGACAAGTTTTTATAATCAGAATCATCTCCATAATAATAAGAATTTAAACCATGAGTATCCAATGTTACCTCAGGTGTGTTTTTCATGAAACACATATTAGATTTTTGAGATTTTTCATCCTGAGTGGAGTCAGAATCACTTGAACTGTCTTCTAAAGCACTCCAGGATGCTTTCATAGCTTTCTTATATTTTTTGTCCTTGTAATAATATTTATTCTTGTATTTTAACTTTGGATAGTCAGCCATAATGTGTCATTCTCTCTTTCATTCGTAGAAGACTATGTCATCACTTTTATCAGTCTTTTTCCAATCTTTCTTTCAATCTTTCTTCCAATGACCTCGTAGGTCATACCAACACTTATAATTTGGTTTTCCAAAAAATTTCTTCTTCATATAGAATTTCTTGAATATCCTAGATATTTGAGCTATCTCTTCATCACTATCAGAATTTGAACCTTCGCTTGTTGAGCATTAAGTAGGTATGTGAGCTTTCTCCTATCCTTACTATTTGAGGCAGTAAAATTAAATGCCACTCACTTCTTCTTTGGTTCATCATCTTCCTTCTTATTTACTTTCAACTCTTCTTCATACATAATCAACATACCAATCAGCTCCTTAACAGGTAGTGAACTTAAATCACATGATTCTCTTATTGAGCCTGATGTGCCTCTCCATCTTTTTGGCAGACATCTTAGTATCCTCGTGATTTTCTCATTTGCAGGAAAAACTTTTCCAAGTGAGTTCATTGTATTTACAATTTCGTTGAACCTGAGATACATGTCAGAGATTGGTTCATCAGGTTTCATTTTGAATTTGTCATATTTAATAGTGTAAGTGTTCAATATCATTTACTTAACATTAGTTGTTCCCTCATGAGAAGCACACAAAGTATACCAAATTTCATAAGCTGTTTTACCAGCAGATATTCAATTAAATTATTCATCACCTAGAGAAAAATACAAAGCATTCATTTCTTTAAAATTATTATTGTAAGCTATTTTAGTAAGTTCATCCCAAGAAGTTATTTTAGTTTCAGGAATCTAATATTGAGTCTCTATAGTAGTCCTGATATCAAATCCCATACTTTCTAAATGAATTTTCATTTTCAGTTTCCATTTGGTATAATTAACACCATTAAAGAAGGGTGGCCTATTTGTAGCAGATCCTTCTAGTCTATTGTCCATAATTAGATTTTAACAAATATATTTAAAGAGATAAAATTTAGAACTAACATAAATTTAAGATCTTTAAGATACAACTAAAATCACAGTTGAAAATATAGAGTATTTGAAAATTTAGTTAAAAATGTATATCGCTCACTAAAAACCATGAAAAATTACTTATATTGTCTTGATACATTGGACTCGTATTTATTATTTAAGAAAAGAACTATTTAGAATTGGTCGAGGGAGACCCATTACATAGATCAAAGGCCCAAGGAAAAGTTGTTATGCCCCAGCCTCGGGATTCCCTGAAGCCGGTGCAGAGTTTAAATAAAACATGGTGTGTAATTTTTTTATAAAATTAAAGGCTGAAAACAAACACATGTTACAATAGAGAGGATCTTTTTGGTTTATATCCTAGATAATCAGATAAAATTATTTCATTTCTTTTAAAACTAGAAAAAAAAAGAATCTTCACAAACCTGCCACCAAAATTAACTCAAATCTACCATACTTATAAAAATTAAATCAAAATGTAGGGTGAGCATATGAATGCCCAATCAGGGGTTTTTTAAATAAAAATATTGCTGAAATTTAAACATCTTTAAGACATTACTTTAAAATTATTTATTAAAAATTTTCCTAAGGAAATAATATAATAACATTTGATCACAAATTAAAAGTTAACATTTTTAGGAATATTAACTGGGTTATAATGAAACATATTCCAATTCTAGGCATGCTATTACAAAATACAAAGTGTACAACATATAATGTAAGAGTCATTATAATTTTAAAAAACGTAACATGCAAGTGTATAAATACTAAATGTACTACTGAGAGTAATAAATGATCAGTGTTTCACAAAAAAATAATAACTTCAGTTTCGTTCATTACTAACCGTAATCTATTACTGGCTAATAAATTATTTGGGTACTGAGTAAACATCATGCCATAAGTATTTACTTCTTCTGATACTCATAAGTGCATGCTCTCAACCATGGATATTCTACTAGTCAAATATCCACTTGGTTAATTAATTATAATAAACATAATGAGGGAAATGTATATTACCGGACTATTTCAAGACCTCGTGTCAAGACCTAAAATGTCAATGGCCTAATTCCATGACATGATTTTTCTCATGAGAACTATCGATTCACTATGGGTCTTTTATTAACTAGTCCCCAACCCATAGGGCATTCATTAACTAGTCACCAACCCATATGGCTTTCATTAACAATTCCCCAACACATTATAATGAGTCCAATACATTCCTCATATGTCAGGAGTCGTATATTCAAAGTGTCCCATACCACATTCAATATTTAATTTCTTATCTCATATATTCAAGGAGTCCCATACCACTTTGAATATTTAATGTATCCTTCCACATTATTCAAATTGTCCCATAAAACTTTAATAATTTAGTGTTTAATCCATATTTGGTCATAATAGTTGAATTTCATTCTTTAGCATTTACATATATATAAAGTGAAACATGCATATATGTGTTAATAACAATACTAATAGCTGCATGGATATGGAAATAAATGACTAGTATTATAATCATATTATACCACGTGTTATGAAAACTAAAGCACAAAAATAAATACATGTTTTTTCATATAAAACGACGACCATAAATTCTAAAATCTTATTAATAAAATACATATTGTAAATTCATCATGGATTGGATTCATAACTAATTTAGAGGGAAAAAATTATTTCATGTGGGGTATTAAACACCTAGATGTCCAAAAAATTATTAATGGTATGCTCATGTAAAACACATCACAAGGGTACACAAAATGATAAAAATGAAAACCATGAATTTCAACCATAACCAATACAATTTTTTTTGAAAATAAGTGATTCATTCATATGTATATAAGAGTATAAAACCCCAAAAATTGTACTCAAGAATTCTTTATAATTACTAAATTCATCAAAAAGTATAACATTTGGAAAAGCCAAAATTATCTACGGTTTAGTGTTGTGTAAATCCGTTTATACAAAAGGGTGTATATAAAGAGTTGTATTTCTAAATAAAAACCATTCATATTACAAAACCAACATTTGTTATTCTTTCCTATCAATCCTTGATGTTATAAATAAAATTGAGGATATAATTTTATATGTATACACATATATTCACATAACCAAATAGACTTTATGTACCATTATATGTTACACATCTTGTATTTTGTAAGAGTATTCCTATGATTGGAATATGTTTCATTATAACCCTGTTAATATTATTTAAAATGTTCACTTGTAATTTGTGATCAAAATTTATGATATGAATTCGTTATGAAAATGTTTAATAAATAATTTTAAAGTATTATTTTTAAGAAGTTTCAATTTCAGATTTATTTTTATTTTAAAAATACCTTATTGGGCATTCGTATGCTCACCCTAGGTTTTAATTTAAAATTTACACATGTAGTATATTTGAGTTACTTTTGGTGGCAGCTTTGTGGAGATTCTTTTCTTTTCCAGTTTTGAAAGAAATTTAATAATTGTATCTAATTCTCCAGGACCTAAACCAAAAATATCCTCTATAGTGGGACATGTGTGTGTTTTCAGAATTTCTTTTTATAAGAAAAATACACACCATATTTTATTTAAACTCTGCACCGGCTTCGGGGTAGCTCTGGGTCGGGGCATGACACAAGTGGACTGAATAAAAGGATTGAAATCCCATTTATGATGTGTAGGAATCATCCACATGTCTATTTAACACATAATGTAGATGGTATGACTCAAAGTGCGTGTTTTTATTTAAAATTGACATTTTAGTTCAAAACAGGCATCACATACTCAAAAACAAGAAAATGTGATCATATTTCATTTATAATTTAAAACAACGATCCATAAATAATTTTTATGTATAATAATAAACCACATGTCAATTTGACACACAATGTGGACACTATGGCTTAAATTTTGTGTTTTAATTTAAAATAGATATTTTAGTTCAAAAGACACCTGACATACTCAAAACTGAGAAAACATATTCATATTGTCTCGATACTTTAGGAAAATAATCCATAATTCATTTTCGACATGTACGAATCAAATTCAGGTCAATTCGACACACATTTTGACCGGTATGACTCAAAAAATGTGTTTTAAGTTTAATAATGAAATTTTCGTTAGGAACATGTGTTTCTCATAGAAAAACATGGAAACACACTCATATTATCTTGATACTTTAGGAAAATGATTCATACGTCATTTATGATGTGTTAAAATCAATTTTACATCAATATGACACATGGTGTGACTAGTATGAATCAAATTGAGTGATTTTAGTTTAAAAAAGAAATTTTACTTAAAAACACATGTCCCTCACTAGAAACTAAGAATCTTTAATTGTGTTAATTTTATACTATTTTAGAATGATCCATAAATCATTTATAATGTGTTGGAATCCACTACACGTCAATCTGAGCCACTGTGTGACCGATATAACTCTAGGTGCATGTTTCAAATATAGAATTTACATGTTAGTTAAAAATGTGTTATAGTCATTGAAAATAATTAGATCATGATTTAATTTTCTTCATAATATAGTACAATGATCAATAAGTCATTTTTAATGTGCATAAATCAGTCGCACATCAATCCCACACATGATGTGAATGATTTGGCTCAAAGTGCATGTTTTCAGTTTAAAAATGACATTTTAGATAAAAATGTGTGTCACAAGAAGAAAGATGAGAAAAATAGTAATATTTTATTGATACATTATAAAAAATATCCATAAGTAATATATCATTCATAATAATCAACTTCATATCAATCTGACAAACGGTGTTCCTAGTATGACTCAAAGTGCATGTTTTTATTTAAAATTGATATTTTAGTTAAAAATAAATGTCTTATACTCAATATTGAGAAAATTTTATCATGATGTATTTATTATTTAGGAAAATTATCAATAGTCCATTCTTGATGTGTAGGAATAAACTACACATCAATATGACACACGATGTGGCTTGTATGACTCAATGTGTGTGTGTTTCGTTAAAATTGAAATTTTAGTTCAAAAGACTTGGGACATACCCAAAAATGAGAAAATATATTTAGATTTTTTTTTAATTTGAGACAATGATACTTAAGTAATTTATGAAATGTAAGAATCGACCTCACCTCAATCTAATACACAGTGTTACGGTAATGACCTAAAATGTATGATTTCAGTCTGAAAATGAAATTTTAGTTAAAAACATGTGTAACTCCCTGAAATCCATGGAAACAATTATATGGTATTGAAACTCTATTAAATAAATCCATAATTTATTTTTTACGTTTAGTAATTATCCAAATTTCAATCGTAATGGATGACCAGTATGACTCAAAGTGTTTATTATTAATTTAAAAATGACATTTTAGTTAAAACATGTGTTACACACTAAAAACCAAAAAATACACTCATATTGTCTTGAAACTTTTTACCTATGATATATGAGTCATTTTTTATGTATTTGAATAATTTTCTCTTCAATTTGACACATAGTGTGACTGGTATGACTCAATGAGCATGTTTTTAGTTTAAAAATTAAATTTTAGTTAAAATGGTTGTTTCTTGATAAAAATTGAGAAAACACACTTGTATTGTATTAATACATTAGGAAAATGATTCATAATTTATTTTTGATGTCTATGAATCATCCACACATCAATCCAACACATAGTATGGCTGTTATGACTCAATGTGAAAGTTTTTATTTAAAATTTACATTTTAGTTCAAAACATATGTCACATACTCAAAACCAATCAAATTATCTCAGATTTCATTAATACTTTAGGAATATATTCTATAAGTCATTTCTGATGTGCATGAATCGACCAAACATCAATCAAATGCATGGTGTGTTCGATATGACTCAAAGGGTCAATATTTATTTTTAATTGTGATTTTAGATCAAAAGATAGGTAGTGTACTCAAAATGAGGAAAACACATTTAGATACTTTTGAAATTTAAATAAAAATATCTAAAAGTAATTTGTGATGTGTATTAATCATCCTCACCTCTATATTATACATGGTGTGACGAATATGGCTTGAAATGTTTGTTTTTAGTTTTAAAATATCATTTTAGTTTAAAACATGTGTCACTCATTAAAAACTAAGAAAATCCACTTGTATTATTTGGATACTTAAGGAAAATGATCTATAAGTCATTTTTTATGTGTATTAATAATTTAATCAACAATTCGACACATCGTATGATAGGTATGACCCAAGATGTGTGTTTTCAATTTAAAAATTTCATTTTAGGTAAAAAGGTTTGTCAATCACTGAAAACAAAGTAACCACACACATATTTCCTTGATATTATAGGATAAAAATCCATAAATCATTTTTCATGAGTAGGAATTAACTACACATCAATACAACACACTATGTAGCTGATATGACTCAAAGTTCATGTTTTTAGTTAAAACTGATGTTTTAGTTCAAAACATACACTACATACTTAAAACCAAGAAAATCATCTAGGTTTTCATGATACATTAGGAAAATTATCCGTAAATCATTTCTGATGTCTAGGAATTAACCACCCCTTAACCTGACACATGATGTGCCCGATATGACTAAAAGTGTACATTTTCAGTTTTATAGTGACATTTTATTAATGAATTATATAACATTTATGTTCAATTTATTTCTTACGGTGGTTTGTTTGATAACTAATATGATGATTAGGATCTTTAGGGAAGGGGTTGAGGACCAAAGACAGTCAACAATTAATGTTTTTGATTTTTTGATATTTTTGATAAATTGTACATATCAATATAATTTTACAAACCAATGTTTGTAATATAGTGTTTTTTCATATATTTGTGATGGAATTTAATTTAAATTAAATTTTATATTTACTGCTGTAGTGTAATGCAGTTTTAGCAGTACCTGGTGGTAACTTGGATTTTCTCATTGCTAAAAATGTATTGTTAAAGTTCCCGCTTCATAAATGATACAAAAACCATTGATAAAGGGAACCCTTTATTAGCACTAAAAAAGGACCCATCGTTTCAGTGTTTTTCTAACTAATAAAATTTGTTGAATTTTAAAGGATTTTACAACATTATAGGTTTGTTAATGCTGATGAATGATCTTTCTAGCATTGTTAATGTTCATATCTACAATGGTGGATACTATAAGCCCCCTCAAGCTGGACTATAGAGATCTCTTAATGGAATTCACTATAAAGAACATCGATGGGTAAAAAACAACAACCATTTGGTAGTTTTTGGGTGACCACTAGAGGTCTCTAGTGACTGATTTTGGTGGTCTATAGTGACTTCATGTCGGTAATTTTATAACCAATGTTAATAATGAATTTTTATTACTTTTCACATTGGTTATTCAATAAAAAAACATGAAAACCAATTTAATTTTAGACTATTGGAGAAATTTAAAATTTAGTTATTAATTAATTGACATTAAATATACTCTTTGATGCGGATTATACAAAACCATTGTAAAAATGTTATTTATTATGCCACATACAATATCTCTAAAAAACCAAAATTAAAAAATTATTTCTCACTAGTGAAATATATTATATATATTAATAAAAATACATTTATATATTAAAAGATGATTTTTTATTATAAATATATATGTTTTGTGAGGTCATTTTTTATCAGTGCTAAAAACCTGAGCATTAGCTGTGATAAAGGGAACACTTAAAAATTAACTTATTTAAATTTGCAAATAATAATGAAAATGGTAGTTGGAGTGATAGTTGGGTGGTTAACACAACCTATAATCCAGCATGAAACATTTGATCAAATCTCATGGCAGAGTATTTTTGGGCTACTATAGCAACACATTGGCAGTATTGTATCAGTACAACTATTCTTCCGATTTTGGCCTTCAGATCATTAGGTTGGGCCTATGGGTCACATGTCCTTTGGAATACCATATTCCTTCAAGAAACTGGTACTCTAGGCTACATGATTCTACCAGGTCATTGTATTTTAGGCCATAGGGCCTCTGAGTCATGAAGCAGTTAGGCTAGACCACACAGGTGAAATCTTGAAAAGAGGAATCAGAGCACGTAGTAGCCACCAAAGAAGATCTAACCAGATTGGGAATGATGAGAGGGTATGTAACACCCCGAGATTTTATGAAAAATATTATTTTAATTTCATTAATGTCTTATGTTGTATTCTACACCAAGATTACCTTGCGTTATACGCAACACCGTATTAGCTTGCAGTATACGCAAGACTATTCTTGGATCGTGTTACACACAATTTTGATAATAGTTATTCTACGAAACATTGAGTATATATATATATATATTAAATGTATAAATGAAATATGGTTGGATTCTGTTATACGAAACAACAAAGTATTCTTTCACAACACGCAACCCTGACTTGGCTTGCATTACACACAATCGCAACCTTCCTCGATAGCGTGTATTGTACGCAATATCGGGTTTTAATAAACAATGTTATATTATTATAATATTGTCATGAACTAGCCGTTATGAATAGTATTAAATAAATTTTTAATTTTATAACATTATTATTCATCTTACACATTTCTAGAACATGGTATAAGAATAAAATAAATTTTTCGGGTAAAATAAGTATTTTTCAAAAAATGCAGTTTTGCCGCCTTTTGATGGCGCACCCACTTTAAATCTGGTTTTTGACATGTTTATAAGTTCAATTTGACAAAATAAAATTCTTCTTTGGAATCAAGAAATAAAAATTTACTTTGGATAAATTTTTCATATTATTCTGGTAACTTTCACATTTTAATGAATAGTAAAAACACGCTATATTTTAATTAAAAACAACTTTTTTCATCGTAATATCTTATGTGGTTAAATTATAATATTGAATGGTTTTAAAGTATAAATAGAATATATTTTTACCATTTAATATAATGTATGTCATTATCATTGATTTTACCTTGAATTCGTAGGTTAAATCAATTCAATCTTTTGCAATGTTTTAAACAAAAACCTGTTTTTATTCGACAACGGGATTAATTTTAATTTAATTTCTGCAACTTCTGTGTTTTGAATTTTAAAAAATGGATTCCATATTTGGAATCAGTGGGTCCAAATTATGTTAATAGGATACTTTTTATTTTTGGGAATTATGAATAGTAACTACGGTAAATTTTATTTACCATAGTTAAAGGTAAATCGGGTAATTAAGGGTAAATATAATATTTTAAAATTACCCTAAAAAATGTCAAATTCCTATTGGATGACTAAAAAACGACCCATATCACCTAAGGGTCGGATTAGATTAATTTAATTAATTTTTTTCAATGAAAATAATTTAATTATTATTAAAACCAAAGAATGTGACAACATGTCACTTTCTTAACGCTTATAAGTATAATAATTTTAATCTAGTGATAAACTTCATGAAACTTTGAACATGAATAGTCTACAGAAATATAATACAATTATCTACATCATAGGAATTTATTTATAATTTTTAGGGATTAAATAATTATCATTTATTATGACAGAAAGATGATGCAGTAATTGTCTTATTAATGAAATATTGACATAATTAATGTTATAAATGCCCAAATAAATGTAATTTCAGACTTTTTATGACTTACACTAATTTTCTAGGTTAATATGACATGTTATTGTTGATTTAAGTAACTTTTTTCGAACTTATCATTCTGTTATGAATTTCATAAAAATCATGTACCAAATAGTGTCAAAATTGACATAAATAGTTTTTAAAACAAATATTATATTATTAATTGTTATTTTATTTCTAAAAATCTAAGGTTCGACAAAATGACTTAGATAAGATTATATATATTAATAATAAACAACTTAGGGTTCTTTTGGCTTGATATAGTAAGTTTATTAACCATATAGTGTAAGAAAACAAAAAGACACGGTAAAAGTTAAATTATTTAACTTAGAGTTAAATCTAATTGATAAGGATAAAATAATAAACTAAACTTGTCTAAATCCTATTTTTTGATATTATTTCTACCCATCCCCACTTTACCTTCGAAATAAGACCCTTTGGAACCAATATAAACCGATTTTGACTTTAATATAAAATAATATTTTGAGATATTCCTAAGGTGCCCCTCTCCTCCCTTATAAAAGGGCACCTCCTCCCTCTCTTCCTCACACAACTTTGAGCCTTCAAGCTCGGCCAACCCCTGCCAAAATCTCTTCTCCACTTCCCTAGTATCATCCTAGAGGTCCTAGTCTTCTTCAAAGACCATCCTTAGTTCTTTAAGTGGAGGTTAAGAAAAGGCGCGTCAAAAAAGAGGTAATATCCATTACCGATCTTTTTTAATTTCATTCTTCTTCAACTTATTCTTATTTATTTGTTTCATGATAAAGTAATAACATCAGTATTACTTACATACTTATATGTTATTATAAATATGAAACAACCCTAATTCACCTTCTATCCATCCTACGGAAAAATGAAATCACCGCGCGTGCGTACGTACGGAATACCGTCTCCACGCCGTGGTGTAATCTATTTTCCACCATCACCTTACAAGGATGAGTATAATGGTGTAATGAGTAACTATATATGATTATTATAGAGTGATATTGATACTGAAATAGTATACATACACTTCAACACAATTCCACGACCATGGGAACGATATCATCGCTCGTGCGTACGTACGGACTACCGTCTCCACGACGCCATGAGATTCATTCTCAATGATTAACCATTCATAAATGATTATAAAGTATGTATAATATGTAATAATGAAATATATTACATAATAATGATACTGGATTTATTTATATATTTATATGTATGTCATCTACTTAATTCCATTCAATTCAATAAGGAAACGAAAACAGCGTTCATGCGTACGTACGGACTACCGTCTCCATGAACGGTGTATTTCTTTCCCTTTAATGATTTATTATATAAATTTATATCCTGAATATATATATATAAATAATGTTTTATTTTCTGTAATTAATTAATCATGATCTAAGTAATCATATGAATAATTACAAGTCAAAACACGGACGACAAATGAAACAATTTTACCCAAAACGCTCTTTAACATGAATTTACAAAAGAACGGGTAATATAAAGTCATAAGTGGACCATATATGATATAATAACAATGAATATTATTCTATAATAAGTCAATAACATGATTTGAATCATTATACAGGAGGTTCAGACACCTACAAAGCAATTCGGACCTAAGGTAAAGGAAATATCACAATCTCATTTTT
This sequence comes from Viscum album, assembly GCA_963277665.1. NCBI lineage: Eukaryota > Viridiplantae > Streptophyta > Magnoliopsida > Santalales > Viscaceae > Viscum > Viscum album. Next base: position 608,652,497 of record OY728135.1, on the reverse strand, counting down.
ATCTGAGATTGTTTATTCGTAAGTATTTACTGGGGTGTATTTTATCATCCACATCCATGTTTCATCAATATGTAATATTATTTCCATCCACCTACAATTGTTTAAATCCATTTTTACCCTTCGGTGAGTTTTTAGTAATATGTATTAAAGGAATCTTTTGTCGTTTTTCGTACGAGGTACTTTTTGACTTTTCCGACAAAAGTACGAAGAATGTTTTTTTAACTTATACGGAATTAATGGATTTTTAAAACATTATTTCCAAGAAGCTTCATTTAAAAGTTTTAAAGTTTATTTTTAATCAACTTCCTGTAGTTTAAAATTGTATGACATGTTAAGAAAGGAAAATGTTTTTGAAGTAGAAAGGATATTTTCCTCAAGAATGAAGTTCAAGTGTTTTATCAAAATTGTTTTCCATCTAAGATAATATAGGGTTCTGTTTTTATCCCTATTATTACATTGATTTGATTATGTTGTGAGGGAATTATTTTTATGAAGTCATTTACCTTATATGATTTGTTTTATGATGTCATGATGTTTCAAGAATCCCATTTTTGTTACATGTGTTATGCGATGATGTATGATTTATGATTATGTGGCACACATAAGAAAGGATTCATTATAAGATGGGTGGGTCCTATATCTCTCTCCAATGAATTGGGTAAAGATTTTATATCTCATGAGATAGACATGGCTGAAATGGTAGGTTATACCGGTTCAGTGAAACAGGACTGAAACGAGGGTTACTCGATTCAGAAAGGGACTTTGTCCACTAAGATAGTCTTGGAAATGAGTCTTGACTAACAAGAAATGATTCTCTATGATTATGTGTGTATGCCACAAAGTTTCATGTTTTAAGTTATGATTATTGGGATTTCATTTCACTACTATGATTTATCCCATGTTATGAAATTATGCTCTCTTTTGCAGGTTAAGATTTCCAAAAGTTATGTTCTTATGAATATGATGTGATTGATTTTTCTTTTGTATACCCTTACTGAGCATTTGAGATCACCCTTTTATGTTTTCTTTTCCCCAGGATATAAAGAAAGGTTTTAGGTAAAAAAAAGTGAAGATCTTTATGGGAGATATTGAAGATCTTTCACCACGATTAGAAGATTACGTTCTGAGCTTCCAAAGATACTAAACTATTACGGTCCTTGTGTGTGTTTTTTTTGTTATGTACTAAGTATTCCGCAAAAGTAATGTAATATTCAAGTACGTTAAGCTTCGGGTCTCTACAGGGAAATAAAAACATCATTAGTAAAAGGCGTCATGAAACTATTCATGGGGAAATTCTAGTTGATCATCCATGCAAGGTGGGGAGTTAGGAGCCATCAATAAAGCAGACGCTGGGGATGGGTAGTTCCAGTTTAGTCGAGTCTTTGGGTATTTGGGTTTTGTACTAGGCATTGTGCCTCTAGGGTTGTGAGTCCTATAAGGGTTCTCTCTTAACCTAGTTAAAAATAGAGATAGTCCAAAATCACTAAAATTATATTGGGTATTTTTCCATTTGGACAAGACCAAATAATAATGCATATGTACTATGTATTCCAAGTAGTGTAATTTTGGAATTTTTTAATTTATCATTTTTATGTATGTTCTATTTCATGTAAAAAATATTTATAATATTTAGATTAATATTAAATACATGAATATTTTTTCATTGTTGGTTATATATATTATCTGAATGTGTTGTGTCCAAAATATTCACGTTTGAAAATCCAATGTCTTGATTCATTACAAAAATCAATATATACAAGACAATATTCTTAGTCATGTTAGAAAATTCATAAATGAACACATCAAATACTTCTAGATTGAAATTTTTTTATTAATACATCATGAGCTAAATGGAACCTTAAAAACACTTGGAAAGTTGTAAACACTTTGATTCATAAAACCCTGCAGATTTTGATCAACTGAAGTGGATAGGTGCACTTTTGAAACCCTAAAAAGTCTTTTAAATTTGGGCATCAATTGTTGGGTAGAATGCCAATAAGAAATTAGTAAGCATATAAAAAGAAAATAGAAGCACAAAATGACATTTCAGCCAAAGTAAGGGATCTTAAAGTCATTTTAGGAATCAAGAATTTGAACCCAAGGATTCATCTTTTATAAGGTAGGATAATATATCAAATATAATGAACATTTACCTTGAAAATAGAATCATATGAAAAGAAGTTCTAATTCAGATCCATCATTCACCTTGTAATTGTTGTAATGCAGCTTGGGATTCCCCTAATCACATTCCCTTTGTGATCCTTAGGCCTAATGGGCTTGGCCCTTCTAACATCTGACTATATATTCCTCAACATCTACCACATAGACTTGTCTTGACACATCTCTAGGTATGACCGGCTGAGCATAGTGAAACTATGATTTGAGAAAATGTATTTCAATAAGGAAGAAGAAAAAGAAGAACCATTCCTAATGGAATTTTAGGAAATATAATTTTCCCCCTGATCCTACAAACAAAAAGTGGTAGATTGTTCTATTATTAACCAATATCATTGAAAGTTAAAATTTTATTTCAATTTAGGATGAAACATTCATTGAGACGTCACAATAATTCCATAGTAGTCCTAATATAGATGAGGTCTTTTATGTCATAGGAGACTACAATGATGGGATCTAGATAATCAATAAAGGGCTCAAATCTCTTCAAACATTAAATAAAAAATATGATAGTAAATTAAACATGTTTTATTTTTTTTAATATACATTTTTTTACCTCGTATTATTATATATTCACTAGTAAATTTATGTAATATAAATTAAATTTTTGACCACTTATGCATATAGTAGATTCTGTACATGTTGATGCTCCCAATCATAAGGAACAACAAGTTTCTTAACATGTTAATACTTCCATTATATAGGAACAACAAATTTCTTTATATGTTGATGCTACCTATCTTGTGGAACAAGATATTGATGATGTTTAAGCCAAGGAAATGGTACATGGTGAACAACCTATGTCCTAAAAAATAAAAAATCATCATAGAATTATGGCCTTAACAAAAATTATAAAGGCGATAATTAGAGGCAACAGATTCTAGCTTAGAAAGAATGCACATAGCTATCCTATTCACCCAAGAAAATCAATTTTAATTATTTAAATTGGGTTCACCACGCATATGCAGGTGTTTAATGGTGTAGATAGGTAGCATATTGTTGTACCTGTAGTTAAGGGCCTATTTTGGGAATATATTAATTTAAAATTGTGATATACTTTCTTTATTTTACTAAAAACTAAAATAATGAAATATTTATTTACTCTTCATTATCCCTTGTATAGTGCATTTATACTAGATTACAACTAAATGAATTTTGTATTAATGGTTATTGGAATGGCTCATAGAGTCTTTTAGAAAATTCATATGATGTATCATCTCAAGGATGGTGGAGTGAAAGTAAACCCACTCTCAACATAGATGTATTCACACATGATAATCCATGAAATGTGGAATAAGTTTATTAGACATCCTGATGATGCATCTTTTTAGGTATGTTGTGATTGGTAATACATTACGTGAAAATACCTTTATTTTTATTATGAAAATTTATTTTTTGAAAAACAATCGAGTGATAAAAATAAATATCATGAACCAAAATCCACATACCCCAACCATAAATCAAGGATGGGGTACACTTCACTTGAAAGAAAAATAGTATGTATTTTAAATCTATAGTAATACATTTATGTGGACTGAAAAAACAACACAATTATGTTCCTTTATTTATATACAGATTGATGAATCAAAATCCAAATACACTTCCATCCCACATCATGTAATATAGTAGGAGGATTAGGTAAATAAATATATAAAACTAATAGATTAAAAAAAATTGTGGGTGTCAGGTTTAAGCATAACATAATAAAAATTTGTTTTGATTTAAATTACAATTACATAACAATGATTGATTATTTTACAATATTTTTTATTAGGTATAGATATAAGAATCATCATCGGTTGTATCTAATGAATGACTACTTTCAATGGCCTTGAACTGATAAGAAAAATAGGTCCATGTTAGAGGTGTGGGTTCTGGAGTGTCTCCCCAAACATATCATAAGAAAATAAATTCATAAGTTGACAAATATAAGAAAATGGATGAGTTAAAGACCAGAATAACTTCTCTAGAATTAAAAATTAATGAAAATTATGAGTTAGAGAATTTTTTGGGAAGGTATAAAAAAGAGGAAACATAAAGCAAAGAAACCCAGACACCATCTAAACCAGAACCCAAACTGTCGTTCCACATACCTGAGGAGCATCCCTAATCCCCCTGGGTATAAGACAAGTGTCATGGGTATCAAACATAACCATTGGGGATGGTTTCACCATAAAGAATCCAAAAATAAAAATCCAAACATAGAATAATGATAAAAATATAATTATTAAATACAAAAAAACACTTATAAAAAATAAGAATTTATTACATAGTTTAAAAAACTACAACAGAATCTAAGGGAAAAGAAATTAGAAGATAAAAGAAGCTAAAATAGAACTCAGAATGACCAGTTCCATGAAACCTATAGCCTAATCTCTAAATCCACGTTTCTCAAAAGTCACCACCACAATGCTATCAACCAACTAGTTACTAAGGAATATGACACTGGATCAAACCCCAAAGCTAACCATGAAGGGGCCTACACAAGAAATGAATACTACATACCTGCCAATGTGAGCATGTGAGGTTTGAACTGAAGCTAGTAAAATACCACCCTGAGTATATTTCAGGCCTTCCATAAAAGAATCTAAAAATAATAGTTTGAAAATAATGTAAACAAATAGGGTTTCTAATAATTTTTACGCGACATAAGAAAAAAAATGGAACACACACTTTCCCAAAAAAAAATTTGATGAAACATTCTACGAAATGGTTTTACTAAAATCCATTCCAATTTCACATTCTATCCATTTCTCATTAAAACTCCACACTTTTCATGATAAAACAACACATGGTTATAAATCATTTTAAAAGCATTAAAACAAATAATTTCACTTGAAAACGGATTCCCTTTATTTCAATAAAAATATTTTACAAACTCAAATAAAAGGTAAGAAAGGAAACAAGTGAATCTATAAAGATAAATCAACCATAAAAGGTTACAAATAGTGTCAAAAAATGGATGGAACCAGACTAGTGAACATCAATATAAATCATAAGAAGATAAACACTTCAATAGAGTCTATAGATTCCATAAAAAACACAAATGAAAATATATTACAAAAATAAATAACATGAGGCATATACCATGAGGCAGCACCACATAGACCAACATGAAAGCATAGGACATTTATAGGTTCACCTTAAACAGGTAGGTTAACGGTCACACATCCATCAACTAAATCACTCTAACAAGTCTCCTAGGTGAAAATACCACTATCTATGTGTTATGAACAAGTTAGGGGGCTAGACAGTGTTAAATCTTAACTAGCCTAACAATTTCATGATATTTCCCACTTATTTTCCTTGGTCTCATCATGGAGTAATAAAGGAGGTGGCCCATGAACAAAGAAAGTCATCACAAGATAATAATAAATCCCCAAGGGATAACAGCACAATCACATCCTTCACATCTCACATACAAACCTTAATAAGAGACCTAATTCACAATCACAACATTAATCACATAACAAAGAATCCATCCCATGGATTTACACAACATAATCAATAAGCACAAGTGGATCAATAAGGAGACAATCAATATCACATAATAAGGTTCCAACTTGGACATAACTTATCACATATAGAATATAAATTTGTAAATAACTTTCGAGAAACAATATGTAACCCAAACATGATTATAAAGTAAATAAAGATCAACAAAATTTTGAATCAATAACCAAATGGAAACATTATTTCTCATTATAATACAACACCACATGTTAAAACATGTAATACCTCTAAACTCGAAAGGGAAAACCACTTTGAAATCTAAATTGGGATTAAAACCCAAATATCAAGTTCGTTTCTTATAGAAAATCATCCTTTTCATTTTATCAATCATTAATAATGCATCAATCAACAATTTCCATCAAATCACCATTTAACCACAAAATCCTCAATCATTTTTTCAAATGAAATTCTTGGTTTGATATGGGAAAACATTCATCAATACAAATAGATAACCTATATCATATTTATCATGTTTGAAAATGAATTTATAAAAACAACCTCTCGTAGAACTCTTAAATAAAATGAAATGAAATAGAAACACCTATATCAAGTGGGGGAATCTTTTCACCTTCGAAAAAATTCAACAGAAAGGAACTTATACTGCATATCAAAACCATATCAAACCAAAATCCCCAATTCCTATCAATCCTAAAAAATAAAACAAGAAAGAAAATTAATACTAGGGTTATAGGAGTTGGATAAAATAAGTGAAACTATGATAAAGGGAGAAGAGGATCTCATACCTCTTGATCCAGAAAAAGAACCACTCTAAATCCAATTAGAGAATCTTGAAGAATATGGGATAACCGATTTGAAGGAATTTGGGTTTTGGGGTCTGAATAATGGATAATTTGGGTAGAATCCTCAATTAAAAAATAAATTAAATGGAACAAATACCCAAACTAGGTAGGCCTCATGGTTGTCTCACATGGTTTTCCAAACCATGAGTAGACTGTGTGTCTTCCACTACCTCAAACCCCCATGTGGCTTCATTGTTGTCTCACATTTTTTCATTAACTTTTGAAAAACTGCGCACTCTCCTCTAACCGCCACTAAAAGGAATACATGGTTTCAACTAAACTATTTCTAAACCATGCTCCTTAACCATGAACCCCTAGAAAACCATCCAAATCTCCCAAAATTGAAATGGGAACACCCTGATCCCAAGGCAGAAAACCACCACAATATCACTCTAAATAAAGTGACAGGTTGATGTGTCACAAATTCCCCACCATTCCACTTTCTACCCCAATAATTTCCTTATAAATTCATGGGAATCATGAATGAAAATACTATTACTCTTCTAATAAGAACTCTATCACCAACAAAATTCCCAAAACATAAGAACCAGGAGCTCGATATACAAAAAACTAATCCTTAGGTTAAACACCTCTGAAAAATTCATAACTCACTAAAATGACATAATTAAAGTGATAATATGAAAAAAAACTAATGAACAAGAGTATAGTGATAATAAGAGAACATATTACAATAAACACCCTATAATATTATTTGAAATTAGGAATATCAGAATTTTCACCACTACTAAGAGAAAAATGAAATCCAAACTAGATCATAGTAAAACTTAAACAATGCCTCTAAAACATCCATGGTCACTAAAAAAATGACAACACCTAAAAACTTAAGGCATACCAACATATCTATTCACAAGAACAAGAAAAACACCTGGAGACCTGGAAAAATTCTCCCCTCCATTTATAATTTCTATATAATGGTGAAAAATTAAATAATAAAACCCAAAAGGAAATATCTCCACCAAAGAGAGATGGATCTACTAACCCTGAAAACCCACTCAAGACACTATAAAAGAGAACATCCTAAAAAAAACTAAAAGGTCATTAGACCTGATCACCAATAAAAAGGCACTCCATGAATTTTGAGAGACACACCAATATGCAAACACATAAACAATAAATGGAATGTTTTTACACTTAGGTCAGGATACTACACTATGGTTAACTCGAGAATAAAATCATAGAACACCCACTCATAGAGATACTAAATAAAATCATACCCTGATAGTTCTCACAACCTACCCAGATACCAAAATCTCTTCCCCATTACCATATCCTTCACCCAAGGCATTCACATGTGATCCATCCAAAAAAAAACATTAACACATAGTCTACTACATGCATAAAAGAAAACAAGAAACAAGAATTAATGAGGCATGAATATCTGAAATGTTATTAAAATAGGGTCAAAAGAAATTTCATCCATTATAAATTAAGGATTTGGATTCACAAAAGATAGGGTAAATACCTTAATAAAAATAAAAACTACAATGGAGGATGCTTCCAGAAAAATTCTCAAATTCCAAATTTCCAATGGAAGAAACAACACATAACACTACTAGATTCAATTTGGGTTTGATAATTCTTCTTTTAATGCCTGAACATCTCAAAAAACCTTAAAATATTACCAGTATATCCACTCAATTGAATGTTCTTCATAGTTGATGGACAATAAGATCGAATGTTCCTAGAATTCCGACACTAGAAACAGACAACAAGATTTCTTTTGATCGAATCGGAAATGACAGGTTGAGAAGACATCTTCCCACCACCATTACATTCCTGCCCCCACCCCCCTCATAATTAGTTGGATTATCTTTACTAAAACTCATCACTGGTCACCCTACCAAGATTTCCTAAATGACGAAGGCCTTATAAACCACTTTTCTAAAGGTAGTAAATAAATAATGAAGCACTGATAAACAAAGTTTTGGATTAAGGCCTCAAACAAAAAACCACACCTTTTTAAAATCATTAGTTACCAACTATGAAGAGAAAATAACCAATTCAGTGAAATGTTCAATATAGTATTCCATGGACTTATCACCCTGTATAATTCACAATAACACCATCACCTTCTCAACTTTCACCTATTTATGAAAAAACCATTTAATTTATGTATCCTTGAAGTATTCCCAATATAGAGCCTCCAATGGATGGGAATGAATAGAGAGATTCCCCCACTCCAAACCCAAACCTTCAAACAAAGGAATAGTGAACCTCACCTTAGAGGATTCAGGAGTTCGCAGTAAGTAAAAAATATCTTTAACTTTGGATAACCACTCAATAACCTAATAGGATCTTCAAAAACCATAGAATATTAGAGGGTATCAGTTCATGAACTCTCATGAATGGTCCAGGAGTTGATAAGAACATGTAACTTACACTCCATCACCAGTCTTGGTAGACTTAGAGACCAGAAAAAAAACTTCTGGGTCATGATGATAACTTGTAAAGACCATTAAATTTCAAGGAAATTTTTGTCTTAAAATCTTTGGGATTTTACGAGTATGTAGTTTCTGACGGCGCCTGATTCCGAGGCTCGGTGTGCCTGGAATCATTTACCAAAGTTTAGCTCGAGTACGTTCAGTGAACGAACGAGCGAGTTTTTTTTCTTACTTTTGAACCGGTGCTTAGAATCGAAATCTGATGGCACCGTTGAAACCACAACACCAGTAATTGTTTAAGAACACCTTTTCTGGATTTGCGTTTTCACAGGAGGATTTGTAAAAAATTGGTGATTAAATGATAAGTAAAATAAAATTATGTACAATTTTATTTTATCTGTGGTAGTTAAACTCTCTCATGAGAAGTTGTTGGTGGGGCCCACAACCACCCAACTTCCCATGTGTAGTTATGAGGGATGTGGGTCTCACATGAGCCCCCACCTTTTCCAATTCCCTAAAATCCTCTAAAACCCCCTCATTAAATTATGTGACTCTCCCTCACGTTAATAATTCCAAGTTTACACCGCATTCATTATGAAAAATCAAGATTAAATTAGTGAATTCAACTTTTGAAGTTTTGAATTGTTGGCATAAGTAAATAAAATAAGACTTTTTCCTTATTTTATTTTGGTTGTTTCATTGTGTGGAGATTTTGGGAAGAAAACTCTGAGTCTTGAAGAACTCCATCACCTTTTTTGGAGAATGTCAAGACTTAGACGAAGAACACCGTCACCGCAAGGATAGATCGATGTGCCATTCCTTATCCTCTCTGCAATTGGTGTGTGACGCCATCCCATCCTTGGGCGCATGCCAACGTTGTCATCGAAACCACCCCCCGTAACGCTAGCTTCTGCGAATTTCTTCGAGGTTGGGGTTGAGTTCAAATTTAATCAATTAAATTTTCACTTTGTATATCATTGATAATTTCATGTTCTAGGCTGCTAGTTATCAATATAAATGTGGAGGTTAGGCCACACAAACACAACCGATCCTCCTCCCCTATTGTTGTTGATCATCGTTGAGGCTTGGAACGGAGGCGACGCGGGGCCGTAGCACCGCGCAAGGACAAAGAGGACCACGACCGAAGCGGGCCGCGGTGGAGGAGCATGGCGCTGTCGCGCCACGCTAGTGAAGACAAAGGAGGACATGTCCAGGAGCGGGCTGCCAGCACTCAAGGAGGGGGGACCCCCATGGGCCCCGCATGGCACAACCGGCCGGCCGTAATGGCCGGCCGTTTCCAAGAAGACAGGGGGTTTGAAACCCTTGGCAGTCACCTAGGACGGACCCAACGGGTCTGCCATTTCGGGAAAAAAGGGCCCCCCCATTTGACGTCCGCCCGCGTTGGGTCAGCCGCCCGCATAGGGTCGGACCGCCCGCGCCAGGCCAGACCGCCTGCGCCGGGCCGGACCCCCGCGCCTGGCCGGGCCGCACCGGCAGGGCCAGGCCGCGCCGGGCCATGCCCAGTTGGGCCGGACATGGACCCGGGTCGGGTCTACCCGATTCAGGCCGACCCAAGGGGTACTGGGCCAGGTCGGACCGGGCCCAAACCCCATGTTTTCAGACAGTTCCGTTCAAACGCCCAAAACAAGGGCTACGGACCTCCGATCGATGCACCGTCAGTTGCTTTGGGATCCTTGGATTGAGGCGGTCATTTTGGTATATTACACACAAGGTTTCGAAGAACATTGGATACGGCTTGGTTGGTTCGAACATGAAACCAACCATGCCCTCGGAGCAGAAACACTTATAACTTGAGCTTCGGACGTCCGATTAATGTGCCGTTGACTTTGATAGATTCCTCTTAGTGAGATGGCTCTTTTGGATTACTCCTCTTGGGGATTGGACATAGATGGAGTACGGTCGGGTTGGTTTTAGCTTAAAGACCAACCGGGCCCCTAGGACGAAAAGGCCAATATCTCTCAGACCGGGCGTCCGAATGACACGCCGTCTGTCGCGTTGAGTTCCTATAGATGAGACAGAACATTTCAATACATCACATCTTGAATTTTTGATAGTTGATGTATCGACCCCTTGGCTCGTGGAGCGGATCCTCTCAGAATCGAGCGTGTTGTATGAGGGAACCCTAGAGCTGGCTGCGACTGTAACGACGATGATGATTGTACTTGGATCCTACGTGGGTTCGGCAGTGAGGAAGATTGTACTTGGATCCTCCGTGGGTTCGACAGCGATGATGAATGTACTTGGATCCTACGTGGGTTCGGCAGCGACAGTTAATATACTTGGATCCTACGTGGGTTCGACAGTGACGACATCTGTACTTGGATCCTACGTGGGTTCGGCAGAAGAGATGATTGAGAGGCTACTTCAATCATCTCCACCCCTCTTCGTGAATAGTATACCTGTGTGAGCTGAGTCTTGACTTTCAAACTTTACCTTCGGTGTGTTTGACTTGCTGTCCTGTGTGGACTGAGTTGTGATGTCCTTTGTGGACTGAGATTGTGCTTTCCTATGTGGACTGAGATTGTGCTCTCCTGTGTGGATTGGGTTGTGATTTTCCTATGTGGACTGGGTTGAACTTGGGCTCAAGAGTGGGATCTGAACTGGGTTTGATGACTTAGGTATATGTATGGGAATATACCTAAGAATGGTTGATTGTTATCTTGTGTTGTATCACTCCTTAGTGGTTTATCCTTCATGGATTTTGGGAGACCTACAGGGTCTCGGGGTCGCTAATGAGTATCGAATACTCTCCCCTGCATGGGCTATGCCCGCACTACGTTGTGTTGGTTCCAGAAAAAGGACAGTACTGATCGCGGTGGTGGTTCGTGGAGCTGGATGGTACCTGAAGGAGGACCACTGGGCAGGACGTACACGGAGCGGACGGACAGACTCGAGGTTCTGACGAGACTATCTGTACTCAACCTTCATTTGGGAGTTCCAGAGGACGTCTTGGTGGTTGCTGCTTTACTTTTCTGCTGATTTAGTTTCTTTTCAGTTGTACTTTACTTTCAGTTGGGTTTGTATTCTGGCCCATTCACTTTCCAGCACTTACTTTTGTACTCTATTTACTTAGTGTTTACTTTTGCTTGCGTACTCTGTGGTGTTTGTTTACTTTCTAAAGTCAATGCCTCCCCTTTTATCAGGATTCACGCCTTGGGTGCTATTTGCCAGCCCCTGGCCTAAGGGAGGCGGGCTTGGGGTAGTCACGGTACGGGCCCCGAGGACGGGTCGTGACAAATTGGTATCAGAGGAGTTCGGTTCTACCGCAGAACTCATGACTCTGATCTTTCTTCTATGTGAAGCAATATTGTTAAGGGTATTGAGTGTGGTTATCAGTCCAGGGAGTCATGTATTGGTGCGGCGGCCGACGTATCCATACACTAGGACCCTGACTTCTGATTTCCGACTTAGTGCACAGAAACATTGGTTGCATGTGTGTTTCAAAGTTTTCTTTATGATTACTTGTGTCAGATCACCATGTATACTGAATTGACTATGGAGCACCTGTTTCTTTTCCGGATGGCCCCACGATGGCATCCATCTAGGGTTCCGAGCGTTGTACGAGATGGCAGCCCACCGAGCGACGAGGCCTCAATATAGGGCCCCATTACAGCGGAGGCATCAGCAGTACCTCTACCCGCCGAGCCACCGATGCCACCAACCCCAGTAGCTGAGAGTGCACATCGCCTTAGTGTACTGCATGAGTTTCAGTGTCAGTGACTGCCCAGGTTTCGTGGAGAGACGGACCCTCAGGCAACCGAGGATTGGCTGGAGGCTGTTGTGTGAGTTTTCAGATTAGTAGGGACACCAGCTGACCTCATGGTGATCCTTGCAGTGAGTCTCCTACACGCGGAAGCAGGTTGATGGTGGAGCCTGATGCTCCAAGTGCATGACGGGGCATCTCTTCATTGGATGGACTTCAAGGGCCTCTTCCGCTCGGAGTTCGTTCCAGCCACCCTCCGTGCGGTGCATATCCATGAGCTACTACAGCTGTGATAGGGCATCATGACAGTAGCCCAGTACTCGGTGAGGTTTACTAATCTTTCGCTCTACTCCACGGACATGTTACGGGACCCATTATTCTAGGCCCGGACCTTCGAACAGGGACTGAGGCATGAGATCAGGGCTTTGATGATCTCCCTCAGCATTCTGACATAGGAAAGAGTACTGTAGTGAACCCTTCTTGTAGAGAAGTTTCTTGCTGAGCCTACACCAGCAGCAAGACCTACCCCAGGGTGGCACGTAGAAGAGTCATCTGCAGCTGGCAGTCGACGGATGTCACAGGGGTCCAAGAAAACCAAATCATCAGGCGGACGACCACATGATACTGGCTCGGAGGTGCAGGGCACACGCAACAGAGCCAGTCATACGAGAGGCAGATAGTGCTATGCATTCGACGGGCTGGGCCACATGGCTCATGACAGCCCGACCCGCCATGCAGAGGAGAAACAGATGGTTGAGGGACCACCCATGCAGAGGCAGAGGTTCGACCATGGCGGTCTGCAGAGAACAGGTGGACGAGGCAGAGGAGCTGGTCAAGTGGCAGGTGGTGGACGCCATTTTGAGGCTCTACCACCACAACCACTAGGAGGTCCACCCCGACCACAGGGAGCTGGCAGAAAAAGGCAGTCTCAGCTTCAGGCAACGAAGGCCTACGACCACGGTGCACTAGATATGATTTTAGGTACTATCTGTGTCTAATCCACCCTTTCTGTAGTTCTTATAGACATAGAAGCGAGTCATTCTTTCATTGCTGCTGCCCTTGTTTGGTGCTCGGAGATTCCGATGGAGCCGTTGGCTTGATCCTTACGGGTAGAGACTCCTACGAGAGCAGACTTGATGATTACGTACTGGTTCCGGCAGTTTGAGATTACTCTAGGAGGTGATAGCTTAGGTTGGGATCTTCTTGTAGTGGCGTCGAGGCCTTACGATGTCATCTTGGGCATGGGTTTGTTATCTACGGTCCATGCTCAGATCGACTGTATTAGGCGCAAGGAGCGATGTTTTTGCACCGATGGGAGCAGGTTCACCTTCACTGACAAGAAGGGAGCATTTTCAGTGCAGGATGGACTCACGCAGAGGAGAGGACAGTCGATCACTCATCAGTTGGCTAGCCTTATCCTAGGAGTAGTTGATGTGCGGAGTCTGAGTTTACCTATTGTGGTGGATCTGTATGCGGACATTTTTCCTGACGATGTTCCAGGACTACCTCCTCACAGAGAGGTAGAATTCTATATTGAATTGTACCCTGGGACATACCCGATATCTACTCCAGCATGTCGGATGGCTCTCGCAGAGCTTCATGAGCTGCGGGTACAGCTGGAGGACTTGCAGGGCAAGGGATTCATCTGACCCAATGTTTCACCCTGGGCTTCCACGATATTGTTCTCCAAGAAGGCGTACAGGAGCTTGCGACTATGTGTCGATAACCGTCGCCTAAACTTGGTGACCTTGAAGAACAAGTATCCACTTTTGAGGATTGATGAACTCTTCGATCGGCTCAAGGGAGCACGATGGTTCTCGAAGATATACCTCAGGTCAGGCTATCATCAGCTCAGAGTTCGAGATGAGGATGTGCAGAAGACAGCCTTTAGGTTTTAGTATTGCCAATATGAGTTCTTGGTTATGCATTTCAGCATAACCAATTCTCCAGCAGTGTTCATGAGTCTCATGTACAGGATCTTCCAGCCGTACCTCGATCGATTTTTCGTAGTCTTCATTGAATACATATTGATTTACTCGACTACTGAGGAGGAGCACGCCTACCACTTACGGGTTGTACTGGATACACTCCGAGAGCACTAGATTTATGGTAAAATCTCAAAGTGTAAGTTTTGGATATGTGAGGTCCACTTCTTGGGGTACGTCATCTCTGAGGTTGGAGTTGTGGTGGATCCTATGAAGATCGTGGCAGTTCTTGCTTGGGAGCCACCCCAGAGCATGATAGTGGTGCGGAGTTTCCTAGTTCTGGTTGGGTACTATCGGAGATTTGTTCCAGACTTCTACAGAGTTGAAGCACCATTTTTAGCTATGACGAAGAAGGGGAAACCCTTCATGTGGTCAGATAGATATCAACAGAGCTTTGAGAAGCTGAGACAGAGATTGACCAGTGCACCCATCTTGAGGCTACCAGAGGAGTGCGTTGGGTACGTAGTTTACTGCAATGCATCAGGGAACAGACTCGGGTGTGTCTTTATGCGGAAGCGAGCAGTGATCGCCTATGGATCATGACAGTTGAGGCACCACGAGCATAACTATGCTACCCATGACCTGGAGTTAGCAGCAGAGGTCTTCGCCCTGAAGATGTGGCAGCACTATCTGATGGGAGAGCGCTTTAAAGTCTATTCTGACCACCAGAGACTTAGGTACATCTTCTCGCAGAAGGACCTGATCCTAAGACAGTGGAAATGGCTCGAGTTCCTCCAAGACTATGACTTTCAGATAGTCTATAATCCTGGGAAGGGGGACGTAGTAGCTGATGCTCTCAGCTAGAGGTCAGGCATCCAGCTACTTGGAGAGGTGACAGAGCAGCTAGCTGCGTTGCAAATATCCTTCGTGGATGGAGATGGGGCAGCCTTTCTACAGTCACTCTTAGTCACTCCTCCACTTCTTCAGTGGGTCAGAGAGGCACATCTTGGGGACATTGACTATGAGACGTGACGTGCACAAATATCCTCTGGACATTCACTTGATGGATTCTTTGTAGGTGGAGGGCACGTCATCCTTTTGATGGGGAAAACCATGGTACCAGTTGCTTTAAAAGAGGAGGTGCTGAGAGAGTTTCATACCTCCCCATTAGCGGTGTATCCAAGAGTAGAGAATATGTACCAAGATCTGAGGCGACATCACTAGTGGCTGGGTATGAAGAAGGTTGTGTCAGAGTTCATTTCACGATGCCACACCTGTCCGCAGGTGAAGGTTGAGCACTAGGTACCATCAGGCTTGGTACAACCCTTAGAGCTCTCAAAGTGGATGTGGGATAGGATATCTGTGGATTTCGTGACTGGACTTCCACGTACTTCTAGAGGACACATCTCCATTTGGGTGATTGAAGACCGACTCACCAAGTCGACCCACTTCTTAGCTATCATAGAGCAGGGCTTAGTGGAGAGCTTGGGGTGCCTCTATGTTCCGGAGATTGTACGGCTTCATGGTGTGCCATCTTCTATCGTCTTTGATCGAGACAGTCGCTTTACTTCCCGGATTTGGAAAGGGTTTTGCAGGAGGCGTTCGGGAGGCAACTACGCCTGAGCCCCACCTTTCACCCTCAGTAGAATGGTCAGATGGAGAGGACCATTCAAACTCTCGAGGACATGTTCAGTGCATGTGTCATTGACTTTGGTCACAGCTATGAGGATCACCTACCCTTGGTAGAGTTTGCGTACAACAATAGCTACCACTACACCATCGGGATGGAACCATACGAGGCATTGTACGACCGACCTTGTAGATCACCCCTGCACAGAACAGACGCTAGGGAGTCAACACTTGTAGGACCAGAGATGGTCCAGTCCCTGACGGAGAAGGTACGAATCATCCAGGAGCAGATGAGGACAGCTCAGAGCCGACATAAGTCTTATAATGACAGGAGGCGGAGACCACTAGAGTTCGAGGATGTCGACCATGTTTTCTTACGGGTCTCACCTCGACGTCGATTACAGAGAATTTGGTGGGGCTCCAAGTTATCTCCGGGCTTCATCGGACCATTTAAAGTTCTCAATAGGATAGACAAGGTGGCTTATCACCTGGCTCTTCCACCTCAGTTGCACTGGATGCACCACGTCTTCCACGTATCTCAGTTGAGGAGATACGTGCATGACCCGACGCATTTCATCGACCATGGGGAGCTGGACATCGATGATGGGGTGACTTTTACAGAGGTTCCAGTGGAGATCGATAATCGATAGGAGCGGGTCCTACATGGACAGTCGATTACTCTATTGCGCATCAGGTGGCAGCACATGATCCTCTATGAGAGCAATTGGGATAGGGAGGCTCAGATGCGTGCACAATACACTCATTTTTTTCCCTAGTTTGTGATGTAACTTTACGGGGACGTAAATCCCTAAGATGGGAGTAATGTAAAGACCAGTAAATTTCAAGGAAATTTTTTTCATAAACTCTTTGGGATTTTACGAGTACGAAATTTCTGACGGCACCTGATTCCAAGGCCCGGTGTGCCCGGAATAAAGTTTTGAAGTTTAGCTTGGGTATGTTCAGTAAACGAACGAGCGGGTTTTTTTCTATCTTTTGAACTGGTGCTTGGAATCGAAATCTGAGGGCACCGATGAAACTGCAGTACTGATAACTGCTTAAGACGACCTTTTCTAGAGTTTCTTTTGCACGAGAGGAGTAGTAATAAATTGGGGATTAAATGATAAGTAAAATAAAATTGTGTGAAATTTTATTTTATCTGTGGTAGTTAAACTCTCTCATGAGAAGTTGTTGGTGTGGCCCATGACCACCCAACTTCCCATGTGTAGTTATAAGGGATGTGGGTCCCACACAATCCCCCACCTTTTCAAATTCCATAAATTCCTCTAAAACCCACTCATTGAATTATGTGACTCTCCCTCACATTAATAATGCCAACTTAACACCCCATTCATTTTGACATCTCAAGATTAATTATGTGAATTCAAATTTGGAAGTTTTGAATTGTTGGCATAAGTAAATAAAATAAGGCTTTTGACTTAGTTTATTTTGGTTGTTTCATTGTGTGGAGATTTTGGGAAGAAAACTCTAAGTCTTGAAGAACTCCATCACCTTCATTGGAGAACGTCAACACTTCGACGAAGGACGTCATCACCACAAGGAGAGATCGACATTCCATTCCTTCTCCTCTCCACAGCCAGTGTGTGACGCCATCCCCTCCTTGGGTGCACGCCAATGCCATCCTCAAAAACACCCCCACAACTCTAGCTTCTACGAATTTCTTCGAGGTAGGGGTTGAGTTCAAATTTAATCAAATAAATTTGTGCTTTGTTTATCGTTGATCATGTCATGTTTTTGGCCACTTGTTATCAATATAAAGGAGGAGGTCGGACCACACAAACATGGTCGATCCTCCTCCCCTATTGTTGTTGATCATCGTTGTGGCTTGGAACAGAGTCAACGCGGTGTTGTTGCACCGCGCAAGGACAAAGATGACTGCGGCCGAAGTGGGATGTGGTGGAGGAGCGCGGTGCCATCGCACAGCACCGGTGAGGACAAAGGTGGCCGAAGATAGAAGTGGGCCGCGGCAGAGGGCCGCGGTGCCTACGCGCCGTGCCGGAGCATCAAGGGGCCATGGCTGGGGTGGGCTACGGCAGAGGGGCGTGGCACCGTCACACCGTGCTGGTCAGACAGGGGCCGCGACCTTGGGCCGTGGCGGAGCAGTAGGAGGCGGCTGGCCAAGCCGGCTATCGGCACTCAAGGAGGTGGGACCCCCACTGGTCCCGCATGGCACAATCGGCCAGCCATTTCCTAGAAGACCGGGGGTTTGAAACCCCCGGCATCCACCTAGGGCGGACCCCACGGGTCTGCTGTTTTGGGAAAACAGGGGGCGGTGCCCTCCCCCCCTTCCGTGTCCGCCCGTGCTGGGTCGGCCGCCCGTGCGGGGTTGGACCGCCCGCGCCGGCCCGGACCGCCCACGCCGGGTCGTGCCACACTGGCTGGGCCGGGCCTCGCCAACCGGGCCGAGCCGCGTCTAGTTGGGCTGGACCCGGACCTGGGTCGGGTCAACCCAGTTCAGGCCGACCCAGGGGGTATTGGGTCGGGTCGGACTGGGACCAAACCCCCTGTTTTCGGACAGTTCCGTTCAAACGCCCATAAATTGGGATACGGACCACCGCTGACGCACCGTTAGTTGCATTGAGATCCTTGGATCGAGATGGTCATTTCGGTATATCACCCTCAGGGTTTCAGAGAACTTTGGGTATGACCAGGTTGTTTCGAACACAAAATCAATTGGGCCCTCAGAGCGGAAACACTTATAACATGAGCTCCAGATGTCTGATTGACGTACCGTCAACTTTTTTAGATTAATATTAGTGAGACGGTTCTTTTGGATTACTCCGCTCGGGGTTTGGATATAGATGGAGTATGGTCGGGTTGGTTTTAGCTTAAAGACCAACCGGGAACCTGGGACGAAAAAGCCAATATCTCTCAGACTGGGCGTCCGAATTACGCGCCGTCTGTCGCGTTGAGTTCCTATTGACGAGACAGAACTTTACGATACATAATCTATGGAATTTGTGACAGTTTATGTATCGAACCCTTGGCTCGTGGAGCGGATCCTCCTGAAATCGAGTGTGTTGTGTGCAGGAACCCTAGAGATGGCTGCGACTGCGACGACGATGGCGATTGTACTTGGATCCTACGTGGGTTTTGCAGCAAGGATGACTGTACTTGGATCCTCTATGGGTTCGGCAGCAATGACGACAGTACTTGGATCCTACGTGGGTTCGACAGTGACAGTTACTATACTTGGATCCTACGTGGGTTCGGCAATGATGACATCTGTACTTGGATCCTATGTGGGTACGGCAGAGGATATGATTCAAAGCCTACTTAAATCATCTCCACCACTCTTCATGAATAGTATACCTGTGTGAGCTGAGTCTTGACTTTCAAACATTACCTTCGGTGTGTTTGACTTGTTGTCCTGTGTGGACTGAGTTGTGCTGTCCTTTGTGGACTGAGATTGTGCTTTCCTTTGTGGACTGAGATTGTGCTTTCCTGTGTGGACTGGGCTATGATTTTCCTGTGTGGACTAGATTGAACTTGGGCTCGAGAGTTGGAGCTGAACTGGGTTTGATGACTTAGGTATATGTATGGGCATATACCTAAGTAAGGTTGATTATTATCTTGTGTGGTATCACTCCTTTATGGTTTATCCTTCATGGATTCTAGGAGACCTATGGGTTCTTGATGTCCCTACTGAGTATCAAATACTCACTCCTGAACAGGCTATGCCCGCACTATGTTATGTTGGTTGTAGACGACGGACAGCGCTGATCGCGGTGGAGGTTCTTGGAGCTGGACGGTACCTAGAGGAGGACCACTGGGCAGGACGTACACGGAGCGAACAGATGGACTCGAGGAGTCGACGAGACTATTTGTACTCCCCCTTCAGGTGGGAGTTCCGAAGGACGTCTTGGTGGTTGTTGCTTTACTTTTCTGCTGCGGTTCTTTCTTTTCAGTTGTACTTTACTTTCAGTTGGGTTTGTATTCTAGCCCATTCACTTTCCAACAGTTACTTTTGTACTCAGTTTACTTAGTGTTTATTTAATCTTGTGTACTCTGTGGTGTTTTCTTACTTTCTAAAGGCAATGCCACCCCTTTTATCAGGATTTACTCCTTGGGTGCTAGTCACCAGCCCCTGGCCTAAGGGAGCTGGGCTTGGGGTAGTCACGACACGGGCCCTGAGGACGGGTCATGACAAAACTACTAATGAATTCCCTTTTTGAATTTTGAGTTATTTTCTAGGGGAATAATTCTATAACATCACAAAAAAATACCTCAATCAAACCACATTAAAATTCAACACAAAGATGATAATTGTAAACAAGACAATCCAATTTTTTTTTAAAAAATACCTCAGAATTCTACATAATGGAACCAAATATCAAAGCAATAAAATCGAGGTCACAAACCTCCTTTCAAATTTTCACCCAAAATATTTGGAAACATTTCATACTACACACCGAAAGCATTTAGAAACTGACAGAACATCAAAAATTATTTTTTTCTCAAATCACTTATTACATGATTCAAAAATATTGATAAGAAAACCAAAACTCACCCAAAGGATATTAAGAATTACATCACCTAAGAACCCATGAATTTCTTTCTATAAGAATCAATACAAACCATAAAAACTTGTTATAGTTAAAAAACCTTTTAACCAGGGAACTTAGGAAACCAAAATAAGAATTTAAAACAATTCCAACTAATAAACTATAAAACATTTTATTTCAATAACTTAAAATGGGCACAAAACATTACTTAAACATTCATAAACAATCCTCATCGAACATAAGAGAGGACCAAAGTAAAAAAGGAAGGGGAAAAATAGAAATTATACACCTTCTCCATTATGCATAGTTTGGAAATAGGTTTCCATTCCATTAACCAATTGTTTGAGTTATTTTATAATTTTATCCAGAATGGTTTTCACAGCCTGTGCATGGTTTGGTAGGCCATTTACCTTAACCATATGCCCCTGAAACCCTTCCAATTTCACTTCTAAATGAGGAATTTTATGGGATGTCTCCTGAAATCTTCTAGTAAATTATATTAATATCAATCCACAAAAAAAAATATCTCATTTAAAATCCACCATATCCTGGAAATTTAAAATAAGACTCCCAACCACCCATGGAAACTAGAGATCTGACAAAAGGAAGAGTGGGCTATGAACTTCCTCAAACCTACCACCCAAGTCCTGAGAGTCTAATATTCTTTCCACCACTAATCACAAATAAAATTAAGGTGAAACATAAGAATCTAGGTCTGACTAAAGAAACATAGATTCTTTGATACCATTTTTTAATGAACTAACTTGGGATATTATCTAAAGTAGTGCCTGAATCGACTCTCCACATACCCAAGGAGAATCCCTGATCCCCCTGAGCTGGTGAATAGTATTAAGGGTATAAAAAATAGTTGTTGGGGAAGGTTTCAACCCCAATAATCCAAACATAAACATCCAAACATGTAATAATGTTAAAGATAAAAACATAATCTCCAATAAAACTCTTACAAAAAAATAGGAATTCAATAAAATTTCTACAAACAACAATGAAAGATAAATGAAAAAAATTGAAAGATAAAAGAGGTAGAAATAGAACTCGAGCCAACCTATTATATGAAAATAAAGGTCTAATAACCATATCCACATGAATCAAATGTGTCCCAAACATCCCATAAAAAAACCACTTTTTGAGGAAGACCACACTGGATCAAACCCCAAAGACAAACCTGAAGGAACCAATACAAGACATAAAGAATACATACCCACCAATGTGAGTATATAGGGTTTGATACAATGCCAGTAGGATACCTCTATGATTTTGTTTCATTACTTTCATAAATGAAACCAAAATCACATGTTTGAGAACAATATAGGGAAATAGGTTTTCCTTTCATTTTTACATGATATAATAATAAACAAAACATAAAATATGAACATCCCCTAGCACAAATTTTATAAAACATAACATGAAAATGTTTTACTAAAATATATTCTAATTTCATGTTCTAGTCATTTATAATTAAAACACCACACTTTTAAAGATAAACCTACACATGGTTTTAAAATATTCTAAAAGAATGAAAACTAATAATTTCACTTGAAAACTACATCCCTTTTCTTTCCTTTAAAATATTTTACACACCCAAATCAAAGGTAAGAAATAAATAAAGTGAATCTTTAAAGATTACTCAACCATAAAAGGTCACAAATGATTTCAATAAAATGATAAAACCAAACTACTGTGCATTAAGAAAAAATTATAAGAATATTAACACATTAAGAGAGTCTATCTATGCAATAAAAAACTTTCATGCCAATATATAACTAGAATGCATAATATAAGATCCATAGAATGAGTCCACACTAGAGGGAATAATAGGAAAACACAAGACATGCATAGGTGGGACTAATACCAGTAGGTTAACGGTCAAACATCAATTAGTTGATTCACTCTGACAAGTCTCTTTAGTGAAAATCCCACTAGTCAGGTTCTAAATACAACCAGTGGGGACTAGTCAGTTTTAAATCTCAACTGAACTAACCACATCCCAATACTTCTCCCTTAGTATCCTAGCTCTCCTTTAGTAATAATAAAGTAGTTGGGCTATGAATAAATAATGTCCTCACTTGACAGTAACAAATCCCCAAAAGTTAACACTACAACTACATCCTTCCCACCTCACACACTACCCTTATGAGGAGCTCAAATTCATAAACATAATATGAATCTCTTTACAATGAATCCATAAGATGGATTTACACAATATAATCAACAAAAAATAAGAGGATCAACAATGGAACAATCAATATCACATCACACGGATCCAAACGGGCCGTCACTTATCACAAATAGAACATACATTTGGAAATTCCATTTAAAAAAATTAGGATCCAAACACAGTTTGAAAGTAAATCTGGATAAAAAATCCCAATCAACAACCCAAGGGAAGCATAATTTGACCCTATAAAACAAATCACCCTTTAATACAAGGAATCCCTCTAAACACAAAATGGAAACCCAGTTTGAAACCCCCTTTGGGATTAAAACCCAATGAAAAATTTATTTTCTTTTAGAAAACTATCATTGGAATATTATCAAACATGAAGAATTCATAAAACATCCTTTTCCATGAAAGAAACATTTAACCAAAAAATTCCCATAATTTTCCAAATTAAAACCATGGTATTTTATAAAAAAATATTCCTAAATCAAACCTATATAACTTACTTCATAATTTTATAGTTTGAAAATTAATTTAGAAAACCAATCCCTCATGGAACTATTAAATAAAGGGAAATTAAATGGAAATACAAACCTCCTATGGTGAAACCTTGTTGCCTTCAATGAAATCAACTAAAAAAGAACTTTAACTATGGATCACATCCATTTAAATAAAAATTAACATCCCCTAATAACCATAACAATTAAAATCATCAAAAAATTGTCACTATGGTTAGAGGAGATGGATAAAGCAGGGAAACCAAGAAAAAAATGGGAAAGAGGATCTCATACCGCTTGATCCGAATATAGGACCACCCTAGAACCACTCTAAATACACTTGTTGAAGCTTGAAGAAGGAGGGAGCCTCCTTGGAACTAATTTGGGTCATGGGGATATAATGAGGGAGGTTTGGGGTAGAAAACTCAAATAAAAAGGATGTAAAAGAAAATAAATACCACAAAATAGGTAGGATGTATGGTTGTTTTACATGGTTTTCTAAACCGTGTGAATACTGTATGTCTGCCACTACCTTAAACCCCTTGGTGGTCACATGATTGTCTCTCATGGTTATCCTTAATTGTGTTCATATATTGTCCTCCCCTCTGACCACCACTGCAAGGGTCACATGGTATCTAATACATGTTTTGAAAACTATTCTCTTTTACTATTCACCCCTAAAATACCCTTCAAAACCCTAAAAATTCAACCAGGAACACCTCAATACCAAAGTGGAAAACTACAAAAATATAACTACCATGAAAGTGACACTTTGGGGTGTTATAAAACAACACAAAAAAACCACTACATGAAGACCCACCAGATTTGAGGTGATCCATTCCCCTAAAAGGACTTCCTTACTAGAGGTAATCAGTTTTATCATTAATATTTCGAATAAATGTGAATGAAGTCTACACTGATACCTTTCCTATACTAATATTATATAGGGTGAAAGTAATTGTGATTTAGACTATCAGTACCCCTCATCACCTTGTTGTGAGGGGTATAGTGTACAATATCTAAGGAGATATTCTATATTATAAACAACTCCCAAAAAGTTTTGTGAGAGTAGGTATTTACATAGACCACAATCTGATCATTGAGCTACCTATTACCCTTGATGATCTATATGTCCACACAGCCAAACATTCTATTGTAACTATCATAGAATGATTTTTTGAATTTGTAAAAATGCATTTTGAAAAGGAGGTATTCCTTTCCTATTTATTTTTTAAGTAATCCAATTAATAATTAATGAAAAAATACAAGAACCAAGGATTGTTATTACAAATAGGGAAAATTAAATAAAAATGAAAGATCGAATAAAAATAATCTAAAGGATCAACTAATAGATTGAAAATACCTTCAAAATGTACCCTTAACCCACCAGTTCATCTTCCACATTTATTAATATTATACATTCACGCAGATATAATGTTCAATGAGAGTGATGAGACCATCATTTACATTGAAGAAAAAATGTATGGAGAGGCCATTACATACTCTATTAGTCTTGACAATGTCAATTAAATCCTCATACATGTATGGTTAGGAGTCTCAGTTATAAATGTATACATGAGGTGTGTTTTCATAATTTTTTATCTAATATTTGATTTAATATATTAATTATATTTAAATATTATTCATAATTTTTATAGGTGTATATATGAGTACTATTTGAAGGGAAACCCTATGAATAAAAATTTGAACTCATTATTTATCACATAACTTATACATAAAAAAGTTCATTGAAAGAAGGGTAATATTTATTAATAATGGGAAAACTAGCATTGATTTCTGAAAATAAATTTAAAGATGAAAAAATCTTCTTTGTACCAATGATGTAGGGGTAAAACTCTATAATTAAAACATATCAAATATTTTTTCATATCTTTACTTATAAGTTATTTATTATATTAGAGATCATTGGTTGTGCATTTAAATCAATTTGGATACTCCAAAAAAATATTTTTTGGATTCAATGAATGGATATTCATCAAATTGACCA
The DNA here is from genome assembly GCA_963277665.1 of Viscum album. Taxonomy (NCBI): domain Eukaryota; kingdom Viridiplantae; phylum Streptophyta; class Magnoliopsida; order Santalales; family Viscaceae; genus Viscum; species Viscum album. Next base: position 608,627,122 of record OY728135.1, on the reverse strand, counting down.
CACATAATGATGTTTATCAATTTGCGATACACAACATGGAATATTTTGAAAACAAAATAAAATTTTTAAAATTTATATTATGTTTTGTTGAAAATTTTATTATGATAGGGAGGTGTTTAAGTATCATTAAAATCGTAGCATGAAGATAGTCCATGATAATAAGAAGCCTATCTAATTTTACAAGGGATAAATATTAGGGTATATATGATAACATTTCACTATTTAAGCATATATATTAAAAAATCACCTAATTTTCTCAATGTTTCTATGGTTTGAGAAAAAATAATGGATAACAATGTGGTTATTATATTTTAATATTTTTGAAAGACATCATATTCCATCAATAAACTATAATGCTTTAATTGGTATTTTCAATGATAATTAAAAATTCATTTAAAATATTTATTAATAATTTTTTAATTTATATTTTTTTAGTACTACCAGGACTGTAAATTGTCCACGTATTCAAAATAGGATATAGATTTGTTTAGAAATGAATGGGAACAATACATGGTGTTCGAATATATGAATACATCATGAAGAGGTGACTTTCGACTATTAATTTAGTTATTTTTATCATGATTTTACCTATATTTTATAGTTAATTTCCTTATCATTTTTTTCTAATACTTATTTAGTCAATTTTCATAGAAATCATGATGAAATGACTTCTTCCAGAATTTTTTTTATTCAACAATTTTTTACTCTATAATGTTAAAAAATAATATAAAAAATCTAGGATGATATACTCAAGTATAATTTGTTCTCTTTGTAGAACCATTTTTTCTTGATTTGTTATGTTTGTCTTCAGTAGTGTGTGTTTTTAGTTTTATTATAACTCAATGTTCATGTTTTCAATTTAAATTGAAATTTTAGTTAAGAATGTATGTCACTCGCTAAAAACCAATAAAATATACTTAGATTGTCGAGATACTAAATACAATGATACATAAGTCATTTTTGATGTATAGGAATCAGTCACATATCAATTCAACACATGGTGTGGTTGGTATGACATAAAGTGCACATTTTTATTTGAAATTGACATTTTAGTTCAAAACAGTAATCACATACTCGAAACCAAGAAAATTTGATTGGATTATATTAATAATTTGTGACCGTCATCGATAAATAATTTTTTATGTAACAACCACACAGCTATTTAACACATGGTTTGGCCAGCATGACTAAAAGTGCAGGTTTTTATAAAAAACTGACATTTTAATTTAAAAGACCCATAACATACTAAAAACTGATAAAACACATTCATATTTTCTTGAAATATTATAATAATTATCCATAATTTATTATTGATATGTAGGAATCAACATCATGTCAATCCAACACATGGGTTGACAAGTATGACTCTAAGTATGTGTTATTAGTTTAAAATTGACATTTTTTTTAAAAAAAATGTGCTACACCTTGAAAACCAATGAGTAAAATTATATTGATATTGATAATTTGGAAAAATAATTCATAATTCGTTTAAGATTCATTGGAATCAACTTCACATCAATCTGACACATGGTGTGACTACACAACTCAAAGTACATGTTTTCAGTTTAAAAATGAATTTTTACTTGAAATCACGTGTCACTCACAATAAATAAGGAAAAACATTTATTATATTTATACCATTGTAAAATGATTTATAAATAATTTTTTATGTGTAAGAATCAACCACACATTAATCTGACACACTGTGTGACTGATATAACTCAAAGTACATGTTTTCAGATTAAAAATGATATTTTAGTTCAAAATACTTGTCACTCATTGAAAATAAGGTAAACACGGTTTAATTTTATTGATAAACCTGTATAATTATACATAATTCCTTTTTAATGTGTATAAATTCATCACACATCAATCTTACACATTATGTGACCGGTTTGACTAAAAGTGCACATTTTTAGTTTTAAAATGACATTTTAGTTAAAATCATCCCTCACCCACTGAAATCTGAGTACAAACCCTAACATTTATTCATATATTATCAAATTGATCTATTAGTATTTTTTGATGCATATGACTCAACTTCATTTTAATCTGACACACGGGGTGGCCAATATAACTCAATGCGCATGTTTTTATTTAAAATTAACATTTTAGTTCAAAATATGAGTCACATAATCAAAATCAAGAAAATTTTCTTATATTATCTTGGTACAAAATAAAAACGACCCATAAGTCATTTTTATGTGAATAAATCAACCAAACATCAATATGACACATGATTTGGCCGATATAACTCAAAGTGTGTGTTTTTCTAAAATGGATGTTTTAGTTCAAAAAACGTGGAACATACTCAAACTAAGAAAACCCAATTGTATATTTTTAATAATTTATGAAAATGATTCATAAGTAATTTATTACATATAATAATCATACTCACCTCAAACCAATACACGATGTGATTGGAATGACCTAAAATATTATTTCCAATCTAAAAATGACATTTTAGTTAAAATATGTCACTCTTTAAGAACAATGAAAACAGAATAATATAGTTTTGATACTCTTGGAAAATGATCCATAAGTAATTTTTTATGTATATGAATTATCCACATATCAATTTGAATCATGGTGTGGTCGGTATGACTCAATGTTATTGTTTTTAGTTTAAAATATATATTTTAGTTAAAAACAAGTGTCACGTAATAAAACCCAAAAAACACACTCAGATTCTCTTGATACATTGGTAAAATGATATGTATGTCATTTTTAATGTGTATAAATTAGCCTCAGGTTAATCTGACACATTGTGTGACCTGTATAACTCAATGAGCATGCTTTCAGTTGAAAATGACATTTTAGTTAAAAATGTGCATCACTCATTGAAAATTGAGAAAGAAACATGGATTGACATAATAATTTAGGAAAAAAATACATAAGTTATTTTTTATGAGTAAAAATCAACCACATATCAATCCAAAACCCAGTGTGGATAGTATGGCTCAAAGCGAATGTTATTATTTAAAATGTGATATTTTAGTTCAAAACATGTGTCACGTACTCAAATCAAAGAAAATTATCTCATATTATCTTCATAATTTACAAAAGTTTTCTGTAATTCATTTTTTATGTATAAGAATTAATTTCATGTTAATTTGACACATGGTATGACCGATATGACTCAAATTATGTGTTTTTTAAATCAACATTTTAGATCAAAAGACACATGACATACTAAAAATTGAGTAAACACATCCATATACTTTTTAAACTTTAGTAAATAATTCCAAAAGTGATATATGATGTGTATGAATAAATCACACCTGTATCAAACACACGGTGTGATAGGTATGACTTGAAATGTGTGTTTCAGTTTTAAAATGACATTTTAGTTAAAAATTTCTTTCAATCACTAAAAAATGAGAATATGCACTCATATTTTCTTGATAATTTATAAAAAATATATATAAGTCATTTTATATGTGTAGGAATCATTCAAAGACCATTCGAACACAAAGTGTGATCACTATGACTCAAAGTGTGTTTTTTCAGTTCCAAAATGATAGTTTTGTTAAAAATGTTTGCCACTATTTGAAAACCCTATAAACATACTAATTTGTTTTATTATGTTAAGAAAATAATTCATAAATAATTTTTTTATATATATGAATCAACTGCACATCAATACGACATACTGTCTAGCCAATATGACTCAAATTTCTTGTTTTTATTTACAATTGATATTTTATTTCACAACACAAATTTTATAATTAAACAATTAAAACAATACTCAATTGTATTGATATGTTATGAAAATTATCCATAAATCATTTTTGATGTATAGGAATCAACCACCCATTAATCTGACACACAATGTGCCCGATATGACTTGAAGTGTATGTTTTTAGCTTAAAAGTTAACATTTTATTAATTCATTGTATCATATTAATGTTTAATTTATTTCTTATAGTATTACAAAAATAGAATTTTTTTATATAGGTACACTCTTTTTCTCAATTTTGGGTGGTTTATTTGATGACTGGTAGCATGATCCGACTCTTTTGTGAGGGGGTCGAGGTCCAATGACAACGAAACATTAATGTTTTTGATTTGTTGATGTTTGTGATAAATTGTAAATACCAATGTAATTGTACCAAAAAATGTTATAAATGTTTTTAATATAGTTTTTTTTCTTGTATTTGTGATGTAAGTTAAATTGAAATTAAATTTTGAATTTACTGATGCAGTGTCTTGTAATTATAGAAGCACACTATTACAGTGTCGCTTTTATCTGCGCTATCAGTTCCAAAAACATGATGATAAAGTTTTTCCTTCATCGGTGATACAAAAATAACTAATAAAGGTAACCCTTTATCAACACCAATAAATGACTACATTTTTCAGCACTTTTTTAGCATTGATAAAAGTCATAATCTTTAAAAGGCTTTTACAACATCAATGTTTTTTATCGTTGATGAAGGCTATTTGTAGCATTGTTAAAGCTCATATTTAGAGTGGTGTCCACTATAGGCCCCCTCAGGATAGTATAAAAAGACTAACAAATGTAATTCACTATAGGAAACAACGTTGGGTAAAAAATGTCCATTATTTGGCAGTCACTAATGAAATTTTCTGTAGTAGTGTTATTATCTTTGTTATCTTATAAGCAATGTTAATAACAAATTTTTATTATTTTTCAAATTGAAAATTCAATAACTAATGTTAAAATACTTTTAGTTTTAGGTTGTCTGGGAAATTTTTATGTTAATTTTCAATTAATCGACATTAAATATACTCCTTAAATCTGGTTATACAAAACCAATGTAAAAATTTTATTTATTATGATGCTTACAACATCTCTAAAATAAAAACATTAAAAAAACCATTTTCTTGAGTGAAACATATAATATATATATATATATATTAAAATATTATTTTTTATTATAATTTTTTTATGGAAGTCACGTTTTATCAGTTCTAAAAACAAGCACTGTAGCATTGATAAAGGGAACACCTTTAATGATTTTAGTATTTCAATTTGTTAATAGTTATGCATATGGTAGTTGGGGTAATAGATAAGTTATTTACATAAATTTTAATCTATTATAAAACTCAGGATCAAATCCTAGTGGAGGAGTATTTCAAGTTTATTATACTGTTTCAGAGAAACTATTCATCTGGTTTGGGCCTTCGATCCACTAGTTTGGGCCTACAAGTCATAGGGCATCTGGGCCACCATAGGCCATTAGGTAATAAGTCCTTTCAACCACTTCAAGCATCCATGTCATGGGATTTCTGGCCATAGGGCCTCTGATCCATGGAGCAAGTAGGTTAGACCACATGGGTGCAGGCCCAAAAAGCGGAATAAGTGCATGTACAAGCCACCAAAACAGATCTAACCAGATTTGGAATTATGAGAGGGTATGAAAAGAGTTATTGGTATTAGGAATTGTGCACCTATTCATAGGGAAATTCTAGCTAAACAGTCATGTGAGGTGGGGAGTTAGGATCCATGAATTAAGCAGATGGTGGGGAGGAGCAGTTCTAGTGTAGTCCGGTCTTTGGGTCTTCGGGTCTTGTATTGAGCCTTGTTCCTATGAGATTATGGGTTATGTAAGGGTTCTCTCACAACCTAGTTAAAAGGGGGGATTATCTAAAAAAGAATAAGGTCTTCAGTCCAATTAGAAACAACCAAATAATAATGCATATTTACTATGTATTCAAAATACTATAATTTTGGAATTGTATAGTTTATTCAGTTTTATGTAGGTGGTGTTCCATGTTGGACTTGTTTATGCTATTTAGATTTATTTTACAGACATAATATTTGTTGTGAGTGTTGGTTATATATGTTATTAAAGTGTATTGTGTCTTAAATAGTCATGTTTGAAAACCAAAAATTCATGATTCACTACAAACTTCCACTACAACAAAATTGACTAATAGTGGTGGTTATTTTTTGATTTGGAGGTGGTTTAAACCACCACTATATACATTCATGATGGTTTTTGAAAACCACCTCTAAAGTTAGAATCATAATCCAATTTTTTTTATTCCTTTTATTTAGTATTAGATTTTAGGTACTGTCTCAAATAATTTATTTATCTTTGGTTTAACCTCATAAAGAATACTGAGGTGATAGTAGTGGTTATAAATGTTGTTTCAACCACCACTGAACAATAATTTGGAATATATTGCAATGGACCAAAATACCTCTATTTATCTTTTTCAAAAAAACATACATCCGTATAAATTTCATCCCCAGAACAAAAAAAGATATTACATTATAAAAAAAATTAAACAAACTATTCCATTATAATAAATACATAATCATAAAATGTCATGTTCAATTTATCCAAAACCATAAATCAAAAATTCCTTAATATAAAAAGGATAATAACCAAAAAATAATTAACATGAATATGTTATTTTATGTTCTTCTTGATTTTATTATAATTTCTAGGTCATGGATTACCATTCATTTGACCCTCAAGCTCCATAAATGATATAAATGAACCCAAGTGGGGTGTTTTCAAGCATATCATGGACTAGTGAACTAAGTTATAAACCTTGTATCCCTCCATGATAAATTAGAGAATGTTAATGTAAGGAGAAAGTGGTAGTATCCTTATTAATTAGTGATAATATGAAGATTTTAGTTGTGTGAATATAGCTACCATATCTTATATAACATTTATTATTAGCTGTATTGATAACCAATAAGAGCCCTTGTCCTTTTATTTTTGTTATAAGTGAGTTTAATATTATCATTTTGACTAGTGAGTTATTAATTGTGTCTTAAGATTATCTATGCTCTGATTTTATATGGGTTTCTTGTGGCATGAGTTGGGTGAGCATTCCAATAATTGGAATGTGATTTTATAGAATTGTTATGAGGATTGGTTTGGATGATGATTCCAACAATGATGGTAGCTATGATAGAAATTTGGGATGGGTGTTCAAGTCAACCTTGGATATGCGAGATATTATAAATATATTATGTGTTTTGGTTTTGGATTTCATTCCAACCATGGATATAAGCATTATAATGGACCGGGTTATATTACCATTGTAGTAAAAGCATGCCAACCGTAGATGTGATTTATATATCATGTCATATCAGTATACACATTTATAGTGGATGTGAATGAAAATGATGTGATTTTATTATAATAATTTTTTTGAAGTATAATGATTTTATTTAGATATTATAGAGTAGATAAATAAGATCAAATATAAAAGAGGATGTGAAGATAAAATAAAAAATAATGAAAATTATTTATTACTTATAAAGAATAACTTAGAGTTCCCAATTCCAAGCCTTCTTTATTTTGAGTAATTATAGTTTCATCTTAAAATAAGAAGATTCCAGACATGGGATTTCATTTTTAGGGATTGAATATGGAAAATTAACTTCTCAATAACCAAAAATCAGGTGTTTCTTTTAATGGGTAAACAAATCCCCTTTTTATATGTTATAATGACGGGAATTTCCAAAAATTCTCATTCATTCAGCTATAAGGATTATAATTTTATAGGGAAAGTAACACAAAAAGAGACATAGGATAAATAAAGGCCATGAATTCATTCACCCAAAAACTTATATGAAAAGGTTCTAGTATATTTTAAATAGATTTTACCATATTGAAATTTACATATTGATAACATCTTGAAGTAAACGTGAAAACCCCCAAAATACCTTCACATAAACTCTAGGGTGGGATAAAAAAATTCATAGTTGAGGGTGGTGATTCATCTAGTATAAATAATGACCCCACTTGGTTTTTCATTATTTTATCATCTATAAATATGAAGGTAATATGGATGAACTAAATATTTTTTTTGTAGTTTATATGTGTAGTAGTAAAGAGTTCTTAAGAATGTTGATGAGAATAGTGTTTTATGTTCTCTCATGGTTTATCCATACAAACTAAAAATTAATATGATAGAAGTAGTTTCTACCATTAATAATACTACATGAAGAGTAATATTTTCGAAAATAAGGTTAATGATGATGTAGATGTTTCATCTTGTAGAATGAAGATATTAAAGATAATCGTTATACATAATTATTCTTGTAGATTATTACATTAACTGAGTTTTAAGGTAACATTACAATTAGAGATGAGTTTTTAGGAGTGTATAGAGTGATGATCATTTTATCTATATGTATAAAATGATTTAAGGTCCACTTTCTAAGAGGAGAGTGAATATAAAAATATATATGTTTCATAGGCAAGAAAAATACTAATGGGGTGTCCAGATGCATGCTAACCAGTATGTTTAGTTATCCAGGTAGTACTTGGTTTATTACTGAGTGGAATCAGAACTTAATAAAGTTAATAAATTGTTGAAAGATACAATTTATTTTGAAAAGAAAAATAATAGGTGGAATTTAAAGGTGTACTAAAAAAACAAAACCTGAAGATCCTAATTATGATGAGTAAAAGATTAATTTTGGAATAAAACATTGCAAATGAACCAAGATTAAATATTTTCATGCAATGTAAGGGAAATATATATATCCCAAACAGAAACCACAACATGGTTTTTAAATCACCATATTAGTGTTAGTCTATCATAAGTGTAGTTAAACATCATCACCGAATCCAAAGTGAACCCTAATAACTACCTGATGAACTTTGATCGACACCATATATGTCTCTGTCTCCACTCCCTTCTACCAGCACCTCCATGAAAATGTTCATGATAATAAAACAGTGTTGTATATTTAAATTTAAACTTAAACCCAATAATTTCTTTTTTGTAATAACTGATTATGAAGTCATTTGATTTACCTTCTCACTACCGTCCATCGATACAATATCACTAGGGAAAGATCCATTTGTCTTCTAATATAATTCAATCAGTGATTTCTGTATAGAAATGAATTTTTTCTCTTTTATCTTTATATGATCCCCATGTTCTTTAATTGTGATTTTAATTACTAAAAACTCCCTCTAACCATATCTAGGAAGGGAGTAACTATTACTAGGCGTAGATGCTACTGCAATCCCTAGTTTCCTACCAAAAACATAGATTGTAATGGACCCAAACCCATCCAACGCATGCATCAAGGATGCTCCTTCACAGGGACATGAATAACTAGATCATCCTAGGAGACCGAGAATGACTGCATGGGATTAGCATCCCATGGTTCTTTTATTTTTTATCAACAAATAAAATTTAAATTGTCTCACCCCAAGATTTCATAGTACGCTATTTTTTCAAAGTAATTCATTAACTTGCACTACACGCAACACTAAGTTCATGCACACCATGACATACCAAACCAGTCGTTCAAAAGCGGTTATGAATAGTATTAACTAAATTTTAAAATTTATATAATCCTTATAATTTTAGAATCCATATTATGAGTTTCTTAGACATAATGTAAGAACAAATTCATTTTTCAGATAAAATAAGTATTTTAAAAAAAAATGCAATTTTACCACCTTTTAATGGAGAACCCTTTGTAAATCAAAAATTTATAACTTTTATATATTAAATTTGAAAAAATAAAATTCTTCTTTAGAATCTGGACATAAGAATTTAGTTTCAATAAATTTTTGGTGTTTTTATGATAACTATAATATTTGGGTGAATAGTGAAAAATACTATATTTTAATTGAAAACAAAATTTTTAATAAAAATAAATTGTAGTGTTAAATTATACATTTTAATGGTTTGGAAGTATAAATAGATTATATTTTTACCATTTAATCCAATGTTATTCATTGGAAATAATTTCACTTTGAAATTGAACATAAACAAGTATCAATCTTTTGTTAGTTATTATTTCTTAAAAACACGGTTTTTGGTTTGGACAACGGAAATTAATTTTAAATTAATAAATGAAAATTATATGTTTTTAATTTGGTAAAAGAGACTTAATTTTTGAACTCATAATATCAAAATTATCTTAGAGTGAAATTTTGGTATTTTTTTGAAAAATTTCAATTTTTGATGAATAGTGAAAAACACTGAGTTATTGGTTAAAACTGACTTTTTATTTAAATAATTATTTATTTTATTTAAATTTATTTTAGGTCAAAATAGATACATAATACCTATATAAGTTCAATATAATTAATTGGAGTCATTTTATAATAAGATTTTATATATACAAATTTTATTGATCTTTTTACCGTCTTTTACCCACCTACTAGGAGAATTTGCAAATTTGCATAAAACTTAATTTTACCATTTATGTGTGTTGAATTTCAAAAAACTGAGAGACACGGTTAACTTCATTAAGTAATATTCAGTTAAATATGATGAAAATAATTTTTTATGAATAGTAACTTTTGACTTTTATTTACTGCGGTTAAAGGTAAATAGGGTAATTCAAGGTAAAAACAATATTATAATAATACAAAACTACCTTAACACTGGTACTAACCTTATTGTATGGGTCATTGACGACCATGGGCATCCTTGGGTCTATTTTGGGACCCCATGGAGCCACTTATGAATGATAATGACACTTTATTTTAATTAACTTAAAATAAATGCAAAAATGACATAAACAAATATCGTTTAGTAAATCAATTTTTACATGGGGTTATATAATTCATCATTTCAACTATAAGTATTCATTGGAAATCTAATAATATTTCTTACATAATGGTATTTTATTTCTATATTTTAGACATTAAATAATTTAATTTATTTATGACACAATGATGATGCAGTAATTACCTTATTAATGAAATATTAAAATAATTGATATTATAAATATCCAAATAAATGTAATTTGAGACTTTTTATGAATTACACTAATTTTATAGGTTATATTAAATGAATTTTGTTCGAATTAATAATGTTGTTATGAATTTAACAAAAACAAAATAGCAAATAGTGTCAAAATTGACATAAAAGAGTTTTTAAAACAAATATTATATTATTAATTAATATTCTTTTCCTAAAAATCTATGGTTCATCCAAAGGGCTTAAATATTATTATATATGTCATTAATTAACCACTTGAGGTTCTCTTGGAAGTTTATAGTAAGTTTATTAAACATATAATATAACAATACAATGAGACATGGTAAATGTCAAACTAATTAACTAAGAGTTAAATCTAAACGATGAGGTTAATATAGTTCCCCAAACCTATCTAAAACCTATTGGTTGAGTATTTTTCGACTCATTCCCACATTATACTCGAAATAAATTATTTTTGAGCCATTAGAAACCGAAAATGATTTTATTATAGAATAATATTTCAATCTTTTCCTAAGGTGCCCCTCACCCCTCTTATAAAAGGTCACTCCACTTATCTCAAATTAACACATTCAAAGCCATTTGGATCGGCCAAAACCTACCCAAATATCCTATAAACTATCATCCCTTCATCCTAGAGGCCTTACTTTAATCAGAAAGTCAACCTAAAGATCTCTTTTGATCAAATCTAAAGGAAGAACCCGAAGAAGAGGTAAATATTTCATCACCTCTTTCAAGTTCTTTTCTTTTCCCACTTCTTCTTTCCTTGTTGTTTACATTATAAAATAATGAATCCAGTATCTTATATATATTTCGATGTTATTATAAATATGTTACAACCATATTCATTATTCTATACATCCTTTGAATGACATGTCACCATACATGCATACGTACGGCTTACCATCTCAATGTCGTGGTGTAGTTGTTATTCAATACAATATTATTTGGATGGGTATAATAATGATGCATAATCAATGTAAATAATAAATATAACAAGATAATTATTTTTTATATATGATATAACATCCAATTATATATGATTTTAATATCAAAAGAATGTTATTGTCGCTCGTGCGTACGTACGAATTAACTTCTTCACGAACGCGATGAGATTCATTCCCCATCATAACCATTCAAGACTAATTACAATTTGATGATTAAAAATAATGTTTAAAGACTTATATAATTATTTATATGAATAAGAAACATCCCATCCATAACAAACATGACTCACGTAACAAAGAATATTAATGAAAATGAATTATCTAACACCTGAAACGATGATAATACTAAAATATCATTTACAAAGCATTATTAAAAGATCATATATGATATCATAATTATGTATATGGTTCTTGTATAATTTAATAACAATGATTTAACTATTATACCAGAGGATAACTTAGCCTCGACCAAGGAAAAGTAAAAGGTAAGGGGTTTCTTATCTCACATTTAATTCAGTGAGATTTCTATTGTTCGCCACTTGTTTATTGCATGTGGTGTATTGTGTACTGACATTTGATATATATTATCATTATTATCATTATATTCATGGTATTATATGAATTATTTTGTGGTTATTAACTTTTGGTCATATGACTCGATTGATTACAATGTGGTAATAGTTAAATCAACAATCTCTTCATTATCTGAGGTTGTTTATACGTAATTATCTATTATGACCTCTTTATCATCGACATCCATGTTTCTTAAAATGTATTTCAAAACATTTTTACTATTAACTATAAAATGGGTTAAAGGCATTTATACCCTTATTTGACCTTATATGTTTTTTAAAGGATTCTTTCCATCATTTTCCAAACAAGGTAATTTATAACATTTTTGACAAAATTAAGGTAAGAATGTTTTTTTAACTTATATATTGGTTGATGATATTTTCCGCCATTAAAACACCATTGAAGATTCCCTTACAAGATTATATGAATATTTTAAAAATAAATGTTTTCTTTATAATTATGTGACTCTTAAATGATTTCAAAATTGAAAGAGATATTTCACTAAAATAGTTTTGATTTCATCTATATCAACATCCCTTGATAAATTTTACACTTGTTTGAAGTTGATTTATTATGATAAAAATCTTCTATATTGTATTTATGGTTTTGTGATATGTTTGACTATGGATGATTTATTTTTATGCCATTCCTGTTTTATGGTTAAAGTATTGAAATTTCGTAAGCTAGTTTTAATACAAATTTTTATGTTATATTTCAACCTCTTCTTATGATGAATGTGTTGGACTAGTATGTTCCGGGTTGGGGACCGGTAAAAGTAATCCCTCTGAGTTGGGGTCCAGTTACGCACACCCTCAAGGTTGGAGTCCGGTTACAGAGGCTCTCCAGGTTGGAGTCTGGTTACAGAGGCTCTCCAGGTTGGAGCCCAGTTACAGAGGCTCTCCTGGATGGAGTCCGGTTATAGATGCTCTCCAAGTTTTGGTCCTGTTACAGTTAGCCCATAGGTCCTGGGATGAGGCCTTAACACATAAATTGAAGTCCTTAACTATACATACCCCCATTATAAAATTAGTTATTACATGTGATTATTCAACTAGTAGAATATCTATGTGAGTAAGTAAATGGAATTATTTTGATTGTATATTTTCCATATTGTGCTGAAGTTCAAGTTTAAAAGGATTTTGTTTTAGTCTTATACCTTGCCTTAAATATTTATTCTTATTTATGAAATTTTCCGCTATATTTTTATCCTTACTGAGAATCTGATCTCACCATTTTCTATATTTTAGTTTTCCCATGATACGAAGAAGTATATTATGACTAACCTACAGGGATTGTCTATGGGATCTCAGTGTTGTATATGGAAACAATGTTGTTGTATTTTTCCATTTTTTAATGTAATGTAAACCTTATGAATGTATATATTACTTCCAAGACTACTAAACTAATTGGTCTTTCAAGACTTAATCTTTTGTGATCATGCTAATGATACATAATAATGCACCGACTCTAGGCTTCTGGGGTCGGGGCATTATAGTTGGTATCAGAGGATGTTTAGTACAAACCTTGGAAACTAGATTTAGATAAAATCTGATTAGAGAACATAATATTTAGATATACATTTAGGATTACTATAGAAGAACATCCTAGAATACTGGTACTATAGAGATTTTGTGAGTTTTTCAACCTCTACATCCCTGTCTGGATATGAGCTGGTAGAGGCAGCTCTGGAACAGATGTACCTAGGGGTAAAACTCAAAAACACCACATTGAGCTAGACTCGAATGAGTACTGGTGCACGACAATGGGATTTTCTGAACTCTTTGCTACAACACTCTTGGGGGATATGCATTGGATAATTCTCATTTCCATTACAAAAAATTATGAAGGATTTAGGTGTAAATACTTCCCCAAAGAAAACATTTTTATGATTATGTATTAAATGAACAAACTGTTCAATTTACATTAGGTATTTTACAAGTTCGGAATTATGAATTGCGATTCATAAACTAACCTAGTGTATGACATTATTTAGAAATGGAACCTGGTAGAAGGAATGAGAACTCCAACAATATGTATGATCCAAAGAGTAATAAGGATCATATCTTTCATAGTATTAAGCCATCATTTAGATGGGAAATAGTACCCCATGTATTCTTAACATATGAGGAAATAGTTTCATTTCTAAATAAGATAATCAAATAATTCTTTGAGTCATACGGATTTGAAGGGAAGCCATAGAAGAAAAGGCTGGTAGTGAGAAAGATAGATAAAGGGAAGAAGTGAAAGATGGATATTCACATATGTGATAATTATTGAATGAATCACCTTGGTAAATTATTTAAGGGAATGGGAGAGATTGTTATAAGTGTAGAGAAAAAGGACACCAAGTACTTGATTTCAAGGGTAAGAAAAAAATTTCATATGTACAATGCTTCAACTTCAAGGATTTGGGACACTATGCGAATCAATGTCCAAATCATCAGAGTATACCCAAAATGATGCTATTAGATAATAATAATGTTATAATACTACCGAAGATGAAGAGGAATGATTATATTTCATACATTGTTATTAAAGTATTGTGTCATTTGAGTATTGTATTAATGATGTACATGTTATAATAATTTTAGAGTATATAAGGATTATACTGTAGTACTATTTCATTAAAGACTTGAGATTGTGTGGAACCAAGAAAATTGACTCAATAATAGGATAAATTTTGGAAAAATATATGTTTTAGAAAAAGATAAACCATAATATGGTTCTGATACCGATGTAGTGATTTTGGAATAATACATGATTTATTTGGATAAATTATATTGGATATTCTTGACTACCTTGAAACTGATTATTGATTTTTATATTCCATCATTGTTGGAGTTTACAACATTTTTGCATAAAAGGAGTATATCTAGTATTCTATAAGGAATAAGAGGGCATGAATGTAATCAATATGTTTTTATGGTAATTCAGGATGTTGCAGTGTTTTAACAGAATACATGACGAAAGTGTTAAGATGTTATTATTTGGAAAAAAGGGTATTTATTGTGTTTACCTTCCATATAAATTTTTTATAGTGAGTTTGGACAGAATTATTTTGGATAATTATAGTTTTATATTATTTTTGGATTGCCATAAAAAGGACAACCCAGAGGTCGGGTGGCAATGTGTCACGTCTGGCAAGGCCGTGAGACCTGAATTCGTAACTGAAGGGTGACAAGGGTGTATCACCTACCACTGGTCCACATGATGTCTTGGATTGAATAATGTAGTTTATTTAAAAGTTCTAGTTGATGAATTATAAATTCATTTTTTTGGAACCCTATATGAATAGGATAAATAGAATATTTTTTTAAGTTGTATTATCTTTTAAAGTAAAAGATGAGTTTTTGGTAGAAATTAGTTAAAGGCTGGAACTCTACTGTCAAGCATATTTTTTTCTTCTCTTATTCTATGAATAAATTAATTTTTAAACTTTAGTTAAGGGATCATAAAACAAAAAATTTGTTATCCTAATACCTTATGTTTTTTGGAACTGGTGATATTTTAAATCATCATAGATTGATCAATTTGAGGCCCTCACTTCTACAATTGTTTGTGAATGATGCCCTCAATCACGTCCAATAAATATTTAAGTTTTTCCTCCAATTATGTGTCTATAATTTCCACCAATTTTCTCCTAATTGAGATCATAATTTTGCGGTGACTTTTTCATTCCCCTTTTCCTCTTATTAAGACTAAATTTTATTAACCCAATTTCCAATGTGGGATTTCCCACAATGGTATTTTCTATTTTCAACCTTTTATTTTTGAAGAACAATTTCAAATTGCGAGGTCGCAATTTATTGAATGAGTGAATAATGTAACACCCCAAGATTTCATAGTACGTTATTTCTTCAAAATAATTCAATAACTTGCACTACACGCTACACTAAGTTCACGCACACCACGACCTACCAAACTAGCCATTTAAAAGCAGTTATGAATAGTATTAACTAAATTTTGATCTTTATATAATCCTTATAATTTTAAAATCCAAATTATGAGTTTCCTATACATAATGTAAGAACAAATTCATTTTTTTCAGATAAAAGAAGTATTTTAAAAAAAATGCAATTTTACTGCCATTTAATGGAGATCCCCTTTTAAATCCAATATTTGAAACATTTATATATTCAATTTGACAAAATAAACTTCTTTTTTAGAATCGGGACATAATAATTTAGTTTCAATAAATTTTTGGTGTTTTTCTGATAACTTTCATATTTGGGTGAATAGTGAAAAATTCTATATTTTAACTGAAAACAACTTTTTTAATCAAAATAATATGTAGAGTTAAATTATACATTTTAATGTTTTGGAAGTATAAATAGATTATATTTTTACCATTTAATCCAATGTTATTCATTGGAAATAATTTTACATTGAAATTGAACATAAACAAGTATCAATATTTCGTTAGTTATAATTTCTTTAAAGCACGCTTTTTGGTTTTGACAACGGAAATTAATTTTAAATTAACAAATGAAACTTCTATGTTTTGAATTTGGTAAAATAGACTTAATTTTTGAATTCAGAATATCAAAATTAGCTTAGGGTGAAATTTTGGTATTTTTCTAAAAACATTCAATTTTTGATGAATAGTGAAAAACACCGAGTTATTGGTTAAAACCGACTTTTTATTTAAACAATTATCTATATTATTTAAATTTATTTTAGGTAAAAATATATACCTAATACCTATATAAGTTCAATATAATTCATTGGAGTCATTTTATAATAATTTTAGATATATAAAAATTTTATTAAACTTTTAACTGTCTTCTACCCACCTTCTAGGAGAATTTGCTAATTTGCATAGAACATAATTTTACCATTTTTGTGAGTTGAGTTTAAAAAATCTGAGAAACAAGGTTACCCTCAGTTTATAAAATTTGGTTCAATAAGATGGAAATAATTTTTTGTGAATAGTAACTTTTGACTTTTATTTACCACGGTTAAAGGTAAATAGGGTAATTCAAGGTAAAAAGAATATTATAATAATACAAATTTACCTTAACACATGTCCTAACCTTATTGGATGAGTCATGTATGACCATTTCCATCCTTGGGTCTATTTTGGGACCCCATGGAGCCACTTATGAATGATAATGACACTTTATTTTAATTAACATAAAGTAAATACAAAAATGTCATAAACAATATCTTTTTGTAAATCAATTTTTACATGGGGTTATATAAGTAATTATTTTGAATATAAATATTCATTGTAAATATAAAAATATTTCCTAAATAATGGTATTTTATTTATATTTTTTAAACATTAAATAATTCAATTTATTTATGACACAATGATGATGCAGTAATTACCTAATTAATGAAATATTAAAATAATTGATATTATAAATATCCCGATAAATGTAATTTGAGTATTTTATGAATTTAAAAAAAAATCTAGGTTAATAGGAAAATTTAGGGTTGATTAAATGATTTTTTTGAAGTAATAATGCTGTTATGAATTTAACAAAAACAAAATAGAAAATAGTGTAAAAATTGACATAAAAGGGTTTTTAAAACAAATATTATATTATTAGTTTCTATTCTATTTCTAAAAATCTAAGGTTCATACAAAGGTCTTAAATAATATTATATATGTCATTAATGAACCACTTGAGGTTGGTTTGGAATTTTATAGTAAGTTTATTAACCATATAATATAAAAATACATAGACACATGGTAAATGTCAACCAAATTAACTAAGATTTAAATCTAACAGATGAGGTTAATATAGTGACCTAAACCCGTCTCTAACCTATGGTTTGAGTATTTTTAGACCCATCCCCACCTTATCCTTGAAATAAATTATTTTTGATCCATTAGAAACCGAAAAGTATTTTATTATAAAATAATATTTCAATCTTTTCCTATGGTGTCCCTCACCCCTCTTATAAAAGGGCACTCACCCTTCTCTTAAATTCACACCTTCAAATCCATTTGGCTTAGAAAACCCCTGCCAAAATATCCTCTCAACTATCCTTCCTTCATCTTAGATTCCTTCCTTTAGTCATAAAGCCAACCTAAGGAGCCCTTTTGGTCAAATCAAAAGGAAGAACCCGAAGAAAAGGTAATTATTTCATCACCACTTTCAATTTCTTTTCTTCTTAAACTTCCTCTTTCCTTGTTGTTTCCATTATAAAATAATAAATCTAGTATATTCTATATACTGTGATGTTATTATAAATATTTTTCAACCATATTCATTATTCTATCCATCCTTTGAATGACATGTCAGCATAAGTGCATATGTACGGCTTACCGTCTCAACGTCGTGGTGTAGTTGTTATTCAATACATTATTATTTAGATGGGTATAATAATGATGTATAATTGATGTAAATAATAAATATAACATGATAATGATTCAGTATATATGATATACCATCCAATTATATATGAATTTAATATCAAAATAATGATATTGTTGCTCGTGCGTATGTACGGATTACCGTCTCCACGAACGCGATGAGATTCATTCCCCATCGTAACCATTCTAGACTAATTTTCATTTGATAATTAAAAATAATTTTTAAATAATTTATATCATTCTGGATATTAATAAGAAACATCCCATCCATAATAAACATGACTCACATAACAAATAATATAAAGGAAAACAAATTAGTTAACACCTGAAACAATGATAATACTAAAATATCAATAACAAAGCATTATTAGAAGATCATATATGATATCATAATTATGTATATGGTTATTTTATAATATAATACCAATGATTTAACTATTATATCAGAGGATAACTTACCCTCGAC
The DNA here is from genome assembly GCA_963277665.1 of Viscum album. Lineage (NCBI taxonomy): Eukaryota > Viridiplantae > Streptophyta > Magnoliopsida > Santalales > Viscaceae > Viscum > Viscum album. The sequence continues at coordinate 608,608,125 of OY728135.1, read as the reverse complement.
CAAGGAAAAGTAGAGGGTAAGGGGTTTCTTATCTCACATTTAATTCTGTGATATTTCTATTGTTCGCCACTTATTTATTGCATGTGGTGTATTGTGTATTGACATTTGATATATATTATCATGATTATATTTATATTCATGGTATTTTATGAATGATTTGGTGGTTATTAACTTTTGGTCATATGAATCGATTGATTACAACGTGGTAAGGGTTAATTCTACAATCTCTTCCTTATCTGAGGTTGTTTATACGTAATTATCTACTAGGACATCTTTATCATCCACATCCATGTTTCTTAAAATTTATTTTAAAACATTTTTACTATTTACTATAAAATGGGTTAAAGTCATTTATACCCTTATTTGATCTTATATGTTTTTTAACGGAATCTTTCTGTCGTTTTCCCAACAGGGTACTTTATAACCTTTTCGACAAAATTAAGGTAAGAATGTTTTTTTTAACTTATACGGCGAGTGTGGATATTTTCCACCATTATAACATCATCGAAGCTTCCCTTACAAGATTATAAGAATATTTTCAAAATAACTGTTTTCTTTATAAATATGTGACTCTTAAATGATTTCCAAATAAAAAGAGATATTTCTCTCAAATAGTTTTGATTTCAAGTATGCCAACATCCTTTGATAAATTTTAAACTTGTTTGAAGTTGATTTATTATTATACAATTCTTCCATATTTTATTTAATGTTTTGTGATATGTTTGACTATGGAAGAGTTATTTTTATACCATTCATGGTTTATGGTTAATGTTTTGAAATTTCGTATGCTAGTTTTAATACGAATGTTTATGTTATATTTCAACCTCTTCTTATGATGAATGTGTTGGACTAGTATGTTCCGAGTTTGGGACCGGTAAAAGTAAGCCCTCCAGTTTGGGGTTCGGTTACAGCAGACTCTATGAGTTGGAATCCGGTTATAGAGGCTCCCCAGGTCGGATTCTAGTTACTAAGGCTCTCCGGGTTGGAGTCCGGTTACAGAGGCTCTCGGGGATGGACTCCGGTTACAGAGGCTCTCCGAGATGGGGTCCAGTTACATTTAGCCCATATGTCCTGGAACGAGGCCTGGACATGGAAATTAATGTCTCATACTATACATTCCCTCATTATGAAATTATTTATTACATGTGACTATTCGACTTGTAGAATATCCATGTGAGTAAGTAAATCGCATTATTTTTTTTATCTTTTCCATATTATACTGAAGTTCAAGTTTAAAATGGTTTTGTTTTATTCTTATACATTGCCTTAAATGATTATGCTTATTTATGAATGTTTCCACTATATTGTTATCCTTACTGAGTATCTGAGCTCAGCCCCTTCTTTGTTTTATTTTTCCCAGGATGCGAAGAAATATATTACGACTAACCAGTAGGGATAGTCTATGGGATCTCAATGTTGTCTATGGAAACAATGTTATTGTAGTTTTCCATTTTTTTATGTAATGTAAACCTTATGAATGTATCTATTACATCAAGGGATTCTAAACTAATCGGTCGTTCGAGACTGGAACTTTTTTTTATCATTCCATTTATATGTAATAATGCACTGACTATGGGCTTCTAAGGTAGGGAATTACACCAATCATGTTTGAAGAAATATATATTAACATAGTGACAAATGATAATAAGTTATTTCATTAAAAATTAATTCATACCCCCAACTTCATTGGAAGGATCATTCACATTACTCCCATCAGATTTTGTATGAACATCCAAAAAAAGTTCTGTTTGGGAGACTTGGTGCCATAAATTCTTTGACTACATTAAAAAAATATAAATTAACAATTTAATATATGAATTAGTTAATTTTGTCTTATAAATAATTAATTTAATGAAAATATTAGCAGAATCGATCTGCTTCTGGAAAAACTATGTGACCCGACCGTGTGGGGGATGATTTTTTTAGCTCAACATGATTCATTTTTCCTTCCAATATACTAAATTAAATAATGTGTAATTTAATAGTAATGTTTTCAATGTCATATTATTTTCATATGAATTTATATATGTAAAATGATATTAATGTAATAATACATATTTCAATACCACATGATTCTCATAACAACAACTATCAAAAAACACCATCCACTAATCTATAGGTACCCCTTCAGGTACCTTATCATAATTTTGTTGAGTGTCCAATGATGTATCATTGAATTCATTCCATAATATCTATTTAAAATCTTTCTATTTCATACCCAAAATTTTCACAATCCACTTTTGTGTGTTAATATCATCAATAGTGAAGTGGAATAACATCTGTACAAATAGATTCATTTTGAAAATATTTGAATTTAAATATATAATTACATTTAATTAAACCATAATGTATTAAAATTACTTTATATAGGAATCAAAAAATTAATTTTTCCATTATTGAGGTATATGCCTCCAATCAAAATAGGTAATTAGATGGTTAATCAGCTCTTCCATTATCTTGCCTAGAACATGACCAAATAATCCTATGAAATCATCTGTGGGGACACCATAATAGTCAAATGGGAAAAATATCTTCAATTATTTTAGATTACAAACATATGAAAAATTCATATTTCTCTTTATAGTAACATTCTTTTCAAATTTTATGAATAAATAGTTAATAATATAAAAAATGTGCAATACCTTTATTCTTGTTAAAATTTGTACCTATAACTATCACCTTCCAATATCCTCATGAAGAAAAAGTAGTAAAGATTTATTCCCTATCTATATAATCTTTTGAATGGGGAATAATTGTCTGATATGCTGATGGGATGTATAAGGATGGTGCTCCTAATGCAATTGGAATATAGGAGGGTTCAAGAGACAGAAACGAGGGGGGGGGGCAGACTGAGGGTGTCTCTAATTCAGTAATAAGGGATGATGATGGATCATCATTTATTGGTGTGGTTGAGGTAACATCAACTGGGAGTCAACTGGGATCAGTGAAATGCTTCTTCCCGGTCATTCCTGTCATTTAATCAAATAAAATTATCTTCAAAACATATATTTCCAAAAATTAAAGAATTGATTTTAGAAATGATAAAATATGAAAAGTACTGACTAAAAAAATATACATAGCTATGATAATGAATAACTGAACATATAACATAAGTGGTTGTTAAATTAATTGATTACTACACATACAATCAGTTTTTCCTCCACTCATTTCATTAAGTTAATCCATCATTACTTCATCTACTTAATCCACCCTTGAAAGACTAATATTTTCAGTATCATGATGTAAAAATAAATTTGATTCTAACTATTTATGGGATTATATTATGGAGGTCAAATATTTCACTTCAACCCTCATATCATACAATTCTATTAGTTTTATATGAGAAATGACACTTCACCCTTCATCTATGACATATTCCACATAATATACCATTTTATCTTACAATAAGAAGATATACGGATCATATAATTCACGGTCACTGACATTTATCAAGTGAGAGAAGTTCATAGAAGTAAATTATATGGAATATCATTTAATACAACTAATAATATCAACCAACTTTCATTTTAATAAAAAAAATAAAAAATTCATTTAGTAATTTAATTATATAATATTAGTCAACTTTCCATAGTATCTTATTTCAATAACCATAAATATACCACTATTATGTATTTTAAAACCCTCTTCCCAATCGACTGTATCAAATTAAATACATTCACATATCTATGTTCCTATAATAATTCCATTTATGTTAGTATAAATTTTGAGATCCTCCAAACTGATCTGTCAATAGTAGGATTGATTTTTTATTTCTGATGTAGTTTGGATTGATTCGATGTGTTTTCAACGCATCCAAAGTGATTTCATATTGTCTCAATATTATCCAAGTATCTAGAATAAATGGTATGGCACTCTTCTACTAAATAGCCATCAAAAATAGATCCTTCATGTTGAGGTTTTATTTTCACGTATTATTTAAAATAACCAAGAAATCTATGAAATAAAATAAATAAAACACAATTATGTACTTAATGAAGTTCCCAGAATTGTTTACTTAATCTGAAAAACATATAAATAAAGTAACTCTAAATTTGACACATGCATCGATAATGTACGAGGCCTCCTAATTTAGTTTCCTCAACTAAATTCAATGTTAAATTCATGATGACATTAAAAAACAATGGAGTGAATTTAATATCCACTTCATAAAGTTTAGATAAAAATATCTTTTGAAGGTTGTAAAGCTCATCTGCTGTAGAGTTTTCTCACATAGCTGTATGAATAATCTATAAAATTGGATTCAAATTTCAGTAACCTTTTTAGGTAATAATTTATGCAATGCTTATGGTAGTAACTATTGTAATAAAATATGTGAATAATTAATTTTTAATCCATGTAACCTATGATGATTTAAGTTGACACACCATGAGATGTTACTTTAATACATATTAAATACCTTCACATATTTTAAAATTTTACGGAATTTATCTTTATACATATTTTCCACGGAAATAAATTTCCAGATCATACTTTTCATTATCATCTATCCAGAGATCATGCTTTATGTTCATTGATTGTAAGTTGTTCTGAGCATTGAGATAGTCCTTCAATTTTCAATGCTCATTAAGCAATGTGAATATCAAATTTTCCCAAACATTCTTTTCGATATGAATAAAATCAATATAATGATGTATCAAATTAATTTATTGATCACGAAGTTTGGAAATTATACTTTTTTCTTCCATTTGTACATTTCACTTTCACTTGACTGTGCACTTTGAACTCATTTCCCACTATCATTCACATGACGCACCTTCCCAAATTCTATTTCAACATTTCCATGTTGTTCCAATATTTCAGAACCTATAAAAACATTATAGGTAGTATATGATTAATAAAACCATTGAATGTTTACTTCTTCAACTGAAATGTATGAGACGCATCGAGAAATATTTTATAACAAAATAAAAACCATTTTTTACTTTAAGGTAATCGTTTGGGATCAAAATAATTATTACAAATTGGATAATCCAAAACCATGTAAGTGTTCCAACAAGAAAATTTCCCAAGTCCAGGGAAGTCACTAATGGTTCACATAAGAGTAGCATGCATTTTAAACATTGTTCTAGAAGATACATCATATGTCTCAAAATCGTTGCGCTATTAATCCTATTATTCTTCAATTAGAGGATGAAATTATACATCAATATAATTTCCAGAAAATATCTTCCATGAATAATAATCAAGATGATAAAAGACATTTGCTTCATATATATTCATGAAGGAAGATCGTAAAGGATCAAAACAACTTTCCTAATGCTACAACCGGGGTTAAAAATCCCAAAGGGGTTGAATTCACCGGTATCTAATACCAATCACACATTCTGAAGATCGTATGAGAAATTTGGATATAATTAATCCAAGGTATTCCTTTATTTTGAATCTCTTGTTTGTTACATTAACCCATCATTATTATTATTTATAGAATGCAACTTTGTGTGCTCAGTGATTTTTTATGACATGAATAATCTTTGTAATTGTGTTTTTAAAGGGATGTAATGAAAAACCTTGACAGTTGTGTTATTTTTATTATTCTTCACATTAATAAGTCAATTTAGAATTCCAACATCACCAATTGACTAACATATAGAAGAATAACATTATTTGTAGTCTTGTTTTATTGAATCCTATCCCTAGTAAAGCATAAAATCATTGATAAAAGAATATATTTTTGTATATTACATACCAATCTTGTTTAAATTTTTTTTTCATATCATACAAAGACTTAGGGATATTAGTTTTATGAAATTCATCACAAAAAATTCACTATATCATGGACATCACATTTTTTTAAATTTTGTATAGTCATTTGATATGGTACAACTTCAATAGAAAATAATGCATTGAATATTTCATACATCCACTATACAACTCTTGATTTCCATCATCAAATAAATCAAGAAACATATTTTCTACTTATTAAAGTTCTCTATTAAATTAGTATACATAGAAAATAGAGTAGTATCTAATGATATGTTAAAATTTTTATTTAGTTGTCCTATAGTCCCAAAAACATCATTTTTCATGTTTCTATTTCCAACACCCTCAACTAGATTATTCTAATATATTTTGATGTTTTTATTCTTGTCTTTCAATTACAAAATCATTTTTTATAAGGTTTTTTATTTTATTTTCCATTGTCGATGAATTTGGGAGCTCATTCGGTTGATTGACATCAATGATCAACCTTTCTATAATGTTCAATTCTCCATGCCAAATCCCAAAAAAATATTTGTGAAGGATTTTATTCAATATAAAGTGTTCATAAACTTAATGTCTCTTCAAATATCTTCTAAATTAATATTTAGGACATGAATATCTTATTTTCCCATCAATGGGTATGTTGGAAATTGAAAAATCCAAAACTCCTCTAAACCCTTAGCATACTGAGATGTGTTCCTAAGTAATGTCATCCAACTTTTATCCATATATATCTCAATGTGCGAACATTTTGTTAAAAAATATAATAAATAAGTATTACTAAACAGGAAAATAGATAAATATAATTGAAAAAAACCATCCCAATTAGTTATAAGAAGAGTCATATAAGTACTAAATAGGTCAAAGTAAAAAAAAAAGGAAATCAATCATTGATAGTATTATGTAAAATTGAAGCAAGAGATAAAACATACAATCATTAAGAAACACACAAAGATGAATCAATAAGAATCTTTACCTCATGATACCATAGCCCTCTTTATGGAATAACTATAGTATCATGAGTCTCAAGAGGTTCATACACATTTATAAAAACACTTTTCTTAAAGTGTTCATCTGGGTTTCATAAAGATCTTCAGAAGCCAAGCCATTTTCACACAATTTAAAAATACATTTAAAATGTTCTTTAAGAATAATTTATTAATCCATACATTGAAATAAAATTTATAAATCTAATTATTTACATAGATCCACTTTTGAAGGTAAGATAACCCTCTTTAATGGAGGTAAATTTGTGTTAAGCACCCATTTTTCAATACCAAACTTTCACCGTTTTAAAACAATTCAATCCACCATGAGACTTATAGTTTCAAATAAAATTAAAAATACTAAAGTTAAACTACCTTAAATTCCTAAAACATTCCTCTAAAACAACACACACACACATTTTGATGAAAAAATCGGTGTTGAGCAAAACATTAAATTGTTAATTACCATTAGAAAACCCACCAGGAATTTTAACAACCACTTGTAATGTGACCTAGTACTATGAAAAACTCATTAAACCATTTGAAAACATTTAAAGACCAAAATGGATTTATTGTAAAAGAATCCATGAGAAAACCATTATTAAGAGGTTCACACCACTATTTTCACAAGATTTAAGCATGTGACACATCTATTACAAGAAAATAATAAATTTTTAAATCTTTTATATCATTAAATAGTCTCATAAAATGATTCTAAAATAATAAGAAGTTATTTAAAATCATCCATGAAATATAAAACACGCATTACAAGGGAATTCCATATAAATTAATTTAAATGTATTTAGCATGGGAATTGAGAAGATAACCTCTTTAGCTTTTTTAGGGTGTATATGAAAAACATTCAAAATATTTAATTTAAAATTAAATTTAAATTCCCATATAAATTCCATAAAAATCCATATGACATCAAAAAAATAAAATTGCATTAAAATTGTTAAAAACAAGATATACAAAAAAATATGATTTTCATGAGGAAAGTTTGAGTTTTCATAACACATTATAGTCAATTACATGGGAATATGTAAATTGAATAAATATACTAGAATAAAAGTAAAATTAATTAGATTCATATATAGGAAATAATAAAACACATAAAAGAATATTTTGGAATATAGGGATATAAATTAAAAATATAGAAGAAATCGAGAGATATTCCCCTTACCATAAGTCCAGGGCTGCATCAATACACTACAACCTCCTATATGTTATAATATTGTTTTATTTAAATATAAAAAATTAAGAATATTTATATTATTTATGATCATTTTTATAATTAATTATTATCTTTTTCAATATAAATATAATACATAAAAAAACAATAGTTCAAATAATTCCATGATTTTCAAAAATAATAGTATTGATTATTTTTTCTTTTTTCATGAGTCATATAATCTATAAAAGGATAAACATAAATAAATACATATTTATTAAGTATATATACGAATGTAACAATCAATGGTGGTAGTGATAATTAAAGAATAATTATTATCCATTTAGGTGATAAAACATTACATGAATGATAATAATGAATGAGGAGATAAATAAGATATATATATTATTTATTATTTATATTAATTTTATAAAGACATGATATCATTTATATTATGTTTATGTAATTATGATTTATATAGGTAAAGATATAGAATTTTATTTGAATTAATAATGAAAGATAATTATGAGAGCTTCTACATAATATATGAAAATAACTCTTAACCAATGACCTTACTAAGAAAGGATGGGTAACACCCCAATCTAAGTGACCTGAATAGTACTCAATTAATGATCTTCACATCACGTCAAATGCAACCCCTTATATTCTAGATGTTTCTAACTACTTATTAGTGACTCAACAATCTTTGGGAAATTACTTCCACAATGTAAGAGAGAAAGGGACATGAATGATTATATAGAAAATTTTGATTGAACCATCTAAATGGGGGTCAAACTGAATATATGTAGACATAAAATAGTGATCTAAAAGATTCCCCATTATTTAGAATATAAAAATCAATAACTAAAAACATGATGATTTAATTATAAATAAAAACAATAATACAAAATAAATTTTAACATCCCAAATAAATAAAAATAAAATGCTTCACACTACATAAAATATATTCATCACAATTAGAAATAATGATATAGAGTTTCATCTGGACTAACTCATAATGTATATGTAAGAGCTTGAGTTTTTGTTGAGGTATTGATCTTTCCTTTTTAGGTAATTTTTTTTACATTCCTTTTTGTCTTATACCTCATGCTGAGTCATGGACCGGTTAGGTTGTACTTAGGAAATAATGGGAAAAGAGGGTGAAGGCTGGCTGAAGGCTAATTACACGTCATGAAGAGGGGTTACACGTCGTGTAATCCTAGGTCACAGTGTGAAATGGTTTGTCTATGACCATTCACAACATGTAATATTTTTTCTTCAGAAAAGGAAAACCGAGCATTACACTCCATGTAATTTCCTGATGGGGTTTTTTAACAATAAAGGTAATGGCCTCTTATTTTTCTACGCACAACCCTTTTATCTATCGTTTAAAGCCTAAACCCCTCTAAAATGGTTTTTCAGAACTAAAATTCATATAGACTTTGATTCTTACACCATCGGTAATGTTGAAACCACATCGGTAAGTACTCTAATCCTTTTTAGTCATTCTTGATTCTTTATAATAATGACTACGCTATTGGGATTTAGGATCATGTGCCCTAATTTCTTGCTCTTTATCATTTCTATAGATTTATCCTAAAATGATGATAATTCAAACTTCATACTAGATGAAAACTCTACTACCAAGCTAAGTTAGGTGTTCTATGATTTTATTTTGTTTTTTTTGCTGATTTTTGGGTATTTGACCTTTTTTATGTTTTTCATACTTTCCGAAGCGGCCCTATTTTTAAGGAATAAACTTGTAGTAGGATTATTCGGACCCAGTGAGGATGTACATAGGCTTTGTTTAGTTTATTTGGCACCCATTTCTCGATTCATGGTCACCCATGTGGTGTGCCTTAAGGAAATAACATGTTTATTCCTGTTTAAACCACCAAAGGGTTTATTCATGTGCTTTATTAGTTAGAGGAAGCCCGTTAATGCTATAATGAGTTGACTATATAGATTAGGAGATGTACTAATTCCTGGATTCATGTTTCCATGTTATGCCATATTTATTTTTGAAAAATTATCTTTAATTAAAGTAGCTAAACAAGTGGCTATATGTGTTGGTAACTGTTAACTACACAAGGGGTGTGTTGGGTAATGGTGATATGTGAGAGGGTATACTCAAAAGACTTGTTTTATTTTAAGTGTAGTGATATGGGTGGATATACCTATATGAATTGATTAATGGCATGTTTGAATGGGTAAAATGGGATGGTAGGCCCATATGTTTTGTAAATGATAAATGGAATGCATGAGTGGGAATACTCATGGATTGTAATTAGTTATGTGAGTGGGTATACTCACATGGAAATGATATGATTAAATTAAATGAATTGAATGAATTGATTGATATATTTCATAGAATTCTCTCTATGGATTTGGAATGCGGTAGTGGATGCCTTAGGTTGACTCATCCCCATAGGTCTTGATTCTATGGGATTCCTCAGGCCTTGCTACCCCATGGATCCATCTTTCTTTGAATCACATAGGATATGTCTCTATACTAGCTCCTAAGACTACCACCACTTCCTAGACCGAGTTTCCACCAGGATTCCCATGGGACTCAATGTGGATTCCTTGGATGAGTTCCTTGGATCCGTCCATTCATGGTGTATATTTATTTCATGGATGCCCTGGTACTTGACACATTAGATCTGGCCCTTGGAGACTTCACTTATTTATATGGGATGTCCATGGGTTACTCGATACAGATGGATGTACGACGTGGTTGTGGGTTACTTGATACAGATGGGAGTATGGTGTGTCTATGTGACATGGTTACTTTTTTATATCTACCTAGTTTAGAGATGATGTTTGTTGTAGGTATCCTTTAAGGGATGTTTGTTTTTTTACTTATTAGAGTATACACATTCCATGGGTATTCACTTTTATGTTACAACTTTACTTACACTTTCTAGCACATTGTGTATTGCTCTTAGAACTGTATAGACCCTGGGTGGTTACCTACTCCGATGATTTTATCACACCTAGTTTGGGGCTGCTCAAGTACCCAAATAGATTATATGGTTGCAGGTGATGATAGGGGGAAGTGCCCTTGTATAGGTTGTTGACTGTGGTTTGGGAGCAGGATAGAATAGGACCAAGATGAGGCTTGCAATGTTGCTAGGACTTTTGGGTCTATTGTACATGTTTTGGATGATTTCTAGATAAATGTATCATTTCATCATTGTATATGTGACATCTCTAGACTATTTATATAGTCCTATCTTGTCTTACTTTCAGTTGACTGTTTATTTATTCAATTCTGCTATTATATGTGTTTTACTTCTTCTGTGATATACTTTGTAAGGAGTGAATAGTATCCCCACTGACACACCTAGACCCTCACTGCTAGTCAGCAACCTTTGGAGTTTGGGAGATGTGCTTGAGTCCATGTGTCCAACTAGGTTTGGGGCACCGTTGGGTGGAATTCAGTTCGAATATATTATAAAGTTGTATCAAATTGTCTTTTCATGTTTTCCTTACTGTTTGGATACAATATAAATGGATAGTAATGAAATGATATTTGGTAACAATATATTCTCGAGAGTAGCTACCCCACATATAGTGAAAAGCCAAATGACCTCAAATGGATTTTTATTTTTCTAGATTTCGATTGTCACAGTTATTTTGATTTCACCATTGGGTGATAGACATGATTTATGTAGTCACTATTGAAGCTATTGTGGGTTCAATTTCTATTGTAACCCGAGGCGATGAGGGAATTTCATCTCATGCATCATATATTTACATGATAGAAATCACATGCCATGCATTATTTCATTCCATTTTTGATGAATTACTTATTGTATTCTATTGTGATAGATGACATGATAGTTGTGACTACTGTTGTGATATACTTTGTGGAGTGGATAAAAGAGTGATGTTATATTTCCATTCATAAGGATTATGGGCCTTTATGTATTGGGAAATGACACACCAAATAAATGAAAATGATAAAATTAATTTTATATGTATGGATTATATGGACATCAAAATTTGGTTCCTGAGGTGTTATGGGCCCTCAGGGATTATAAATTGGTGGACCATCTATTAAATCATTCGAAAAAATGATTGTTCAATGAAAATGAATGAAATAGAGAATAGATACTTGAACTAGACCCATATTTTGAGTGTGAAAGAGGCATATTTTTTTGTGGTTTGATGGCTATTATTTATGCAGTCCAAGATTTAGGATCAGGCTGGGGGATTACTTGGTTTCTTGGAGGGTTTTGACCTATCCAATGCTTTTTATCTATGAGCTTTGATGTTGTTCTTTTATGAGGTATGTGTTTGGAATTATAGAGAGATTCCACCACAACAATATCCAGTGGTACACTAACAGGGAGGTGATAACCATTCTTCAGAGGTGGTGGTCCATGGGATACTAGATGATCCTCCTTTAGTGTCAGCAGAGGCGCTAGGGGGTGTTCTGGACACATGTTCCAATTCACAGTTCTGTGAGGCATTCTTTTTCTATATGCGTATTTTTAAGGGAGCACCGTAGCCTGCCTTTTCTATGGATGATCTGACACTGGTGTTTTGGCAGTAGCATCCTCTCATGTGTTTTAGGGGATGTAAGTACACAGGCTGAAGAATAGTTTCTAGAGACCTCATTTTCAATTTTTGAGCATCTGGAGTCTCCTCCTGAGTGGAGGGTCAAGATCGCTACTTATATGCTATGTGAAGACGAAAAGCGTTGGTTGGATGTTTTGAACTACGATAATGGGGTATGAGATATGGGTTGGGATGACTTCCAAACCCGCTTGATTGACTAATTTTACTCCACAAATCTACTTGCAGAGGAGATTATTGATTTCATGCATCTCAAGTAAGGCATGATTACTATTATGGAATACTCGACATGCTTTACAGAGCTGCAAAATTTTGCACTAATTTATCTTACTGATTAGCTGTTGAGGGTTATATGCTTCAAGGAAGGATTCATATATGCTATTAAGTATCACGTAAACATGTTCAAGTTGAATTCTATCACTGAGATTGTAAATCGTTAGCTTATTACAGAGAAGAACCTGAGGGAAGCTGCGAGTACAGAACTAGGGAGTGTTGTTTCTTGACCTAGTGGATCTACATCTTTAGGCAGGAAGAACCATTTGAGGCTTACCATGACATGAGTTCTAGTCAGTTTATGGGTGAAGTTATATTGGTCTTTTTTCATTACTGTGGTAGGAGAGGACACATGAATGATCAGTGCGACCGTGACCCAATCGAGTGTTGAGATTGTGGAAAGATTGGGAAAATGATGCAGTTTTGCATGACAATACCTCCAGCTATGAGTGGTAGGGGGTAAGATTCAACATCGGGTTTGGGAGTAGGTTCTTCAGGTCCTCATTAGGCTGGGAGTTAGAGCAGTGCGGGCTAGTTAGGATGAGGTAGTGGTTGTCATGGAAGTGGCATCTAGACACCAGTTACACCTAGACAGTAAGGTGTATTAGCTTAGGGTATCCAAGTAATGTCATTGGGCCATGGTACAAGCCAGAACTATGTAGTGTGACAGACCCAATAGGGGAAAGATCTTGAACTGTATATAGTGAGAGGTATGATCTTAGTGGCTTTTACTGTTAGATCATCTCCCTTTGATACAGGTGCATCATATTGTTTTGTATCTGCACTAGTTGTTATGAGCCACAGGCTTTTTGTTTTTCTTTTTGAGGGTATTATAATGCTAGAAACACCATTAGGAGTCAAAATGGGTGATCTGTGCCCATGTATTTCCTTGAGTTTGGTGGGTGTCACTTCATTTGGGATCTTTCTGTTTTCAAGATGATAGGGTTTGATGTCATTATTGGGATGGACTGGAAAGTATCTTATTGATCTAACATTGACTGTTATTACTGAAGGGAGATTATACATCACTAGAGGGTGCAATATTTACTAAAAATGGTTAATGGTATGTTCAGGTGAGTGGAGCTGGACTGAGCATCATGGGATGGGTAGGATGACTGCCCAAATTTCTAGTTTGATTATGGATGATCGGGGAGTGAGTCAAGAAAACGTTCCTATAGTGGTTGAGCACTTCATGGACATCTTTACTAATGACTTCTTTGGGTTACCTCTTGAGAGAGTGTGGGGTTTCTCAATCGATCTAGTTTCCGGAGCTGCACCGGTATCCATTCCTCCTTACAGGATGGTTACGACGTAATTGCAGGAGATCAATAGGTAGATAGATCATTTGGATGTTATGGGGGTTTTCAGACCCATTACTTCTCCATGGGGTTCTCCAGTCCATTTGGGGAAAAAAGGAGGATGGTACCCTTTGGTTATGTGTATACTATCAGAAACTAAACTTTTTGACGGTTAAAAATTGATATCCCTTGTCAAGGATAGATGGAATGCTCGATAATCTTCTAGGAACTCGAGTGTTCACCAAGATTGACTTGATATCAGGATATCATCAGGTTCAGGTTTGGCCTGTAGAAATGCCTTGTACAACCTTTCATAGCATGTATGGTTTATAAAATTATCTTGATATGTCATTAGGTCTCACAAACGTGCCAACGGTGTTCTTGGATTTTATGAAACAGGTGTTCCCACCTTACCTAGATTCTATTTTGGTGGTTTTCGTGGACGCTATCTTGGTGTATTCTCACAATCAACATGACCATGACAACCATCTTGAGATCATTTGGAATACATTGAGAGAGAATCAGTTATATGATAAGATCACAAAGTGCCACTTTTGGATAGATACGATTCACTTCCTAGGTCACATTATTTCAGAGATAGGTGTATTAGTAGACCCATGGAAGGAGAGAGTAGTTGTTTCCTAGGATCATCCTATGAATGTTATTGACATACAGAGCATATTGGGGATGGATGGTTACTATAGGAATTTCATAAAGGACTTATCATGCTTAGCAGCACTGTTGGAGGGCTTGACTAAGAAGCGTGTGAAGTTTGTATGGTCAGAATCTTTTCAGACATTCATTTAGGAGCTAAAAGGAAGGTTGAAATCAGCACGAGTCTTGATACTGCTAGAGCAGGGTAAGAGCTACACTGAGTATTGTGACACATCAGGTATCGAGCTAGGAGAAGAGCTAATGTAGGGAGATATTGTTGTGATATACAGGTCTCATCATTTATAGCCACATGAAGGGAATTACCGTACTCACGATCTGGAGTTATCTGTGATTGTTCATGCTTTCCGTATTTGGATACACAATTTAATAGTAGAGCATTTTGTGGTGTACATGGACCCAAATATCCTCATGTACATATTTACATAGCGTGATTTGAATCTATGGTAGCAGAGGTTGGTGGAGTACCTATAGTCCTTTGACATTGAGATTGACTATACACTTGGTAAGGGCAATGTAGTGTCCAATGCACTGATCAGGTGAACTTAGATACAGGCAGTGTAGTGGGCTAGTAGCAAGTGGAAGCTTATGGTGCTATTATTTAAGATGCATCTAGAGGTCCATGATAGATAGGGGCATACTTTTCTATCATCCTTAGTTTTGACCTCTACCATGCTGGATAGAGTAAGGATGGGATTGCTATTAGATTCAGAAGGCCTAGTTCTATGAGAGTGTGTGGTAGGTGAGAAACCTCCTCCTGGTTGGACGGTATGTAACAATGAGATCTTGAGTATCGATGGACACGTTTGGGTTCCAGTGGATATATTCGAGGAGTTGATGTGGTAGTTTCATGCTTCATCATGGGAAGTGCACCCCGAAGTCACCAAGATGTACTGTTACTTGCACCGTTAGTACTGGTGGTTGGGTACGAAGAGAGTGGTTGCTGGTTTTGATACAAGGTGTTCTATCTTTCAGTTGGTGAAGGTAGAAAATCAGTGACCAGCTGGGCTTTTATAGCTATTATCTATTTTATAGTGGATATGGGATGATGTCCTGATGGATTTCATGACTGTTTTACCGTGGTCACCTCAAGGTAATGATATTGTTTGGGTTGTTGTTGATAGTCTTATGAAGGTTTCCCATTTCATACCAATCAAGGATAACTTCAGTGTGTTTTCAGAGGTCGCTTGTCATACAGGTGCTTCTGAGAACAAAAAAAACCCTCGTAATGATGTACATTAAGAACATACGAAACTGGTGCTAGATGACATGTTGCAATCATGCGTCCTATATTTTAGGGGCTCTTGGGGGAGGCACATTCCCCTATTTGAGTTCACCTATGATAACATTTATTAGGTGAGAATATAGACGACACCTTATGAGGATTTATGCAATAGGCCATGTAACGCCCCGACCCTAGTTACCCAGAGTCGATGCATTATTTTAATACATGGGCATGATTACAAGGAATCAAGTCCCGAAGTACCGATCGGTTTAGCAGTATTGGAAAACATATTACATACATGAATGTTAAATTAAACTTTATAACATACCAAACAACATAAATAATCCTTGATGAACACCATTATTCCCCTGTCTTAACCCTGCAATCAATTACAATACACTTCTTGGATTCTTGGGAAAATAAAACATAGAAAGGGGTGAGCTCAAACGCCTAGTAAGGGTAAGCAATACAGTGGAAACTTTCAAAAATAAGCATAAACATTTAAGGCAATGTGTAAAACTAAAACAAAAGCTCTTTAAACTTGAACTTTAGCATAATATGGCAAAAATAAAATGAAATAATTCCATTTACATATTCACATGGATATTATACTAATAGAACAATCACATGAAATCTCAATAACCACTTTCATAACGACGGAATGAATAATGCCGAACATTAATTTCTGTGTCAAGGCCTGGTGCCAAGACCTAAGGGATAACTATAACCGGAACCCAAACCAGAGAGCCTCTATAACTGGACTCCATCTCGGAGGGCCTCTGTAACCGGACTCCAACCCAGAGTGCCTCTAATAACCAGACACCAACCTAGAGTGCCTCTAATAACCAGACACCAACCCGGAGGGTCTGCTGTAACAAGACCCCAACTCGGAGGGCTTACTTTAACCGGTCCCCTACCCAGAACATACTAGTCCAACACATTCATCTTAAGAAGAGGATGAAATATAACATAAACATTCGTGTTAAAACTAGCATACAGAATTCCAAAAAATTAATCATAAACCATTAATGGCATAAAAATAACTCATCCATAGTTAAACATATCACAAAACCTTAAATACAATATGGATTATTTGTATAATAATAACTCAACCTCAAATAAGCTTAAAATCCATCAAAGGATGTTTACATAGATGAAATCAAAACTATTTGAGAGAAATATCTATTTTTTTTAAATCATTTAAAAGTCATATAATTATAAAAGAAAACATTTACTTTAAAAATATTCTTATAAGCTTTTAAGGGAAGAATTGAAGATTTTATAACAGCAGAAAATATACGCACCCGCCGTATAAGTTAAAAAAACATTCTTACCTTAATTCTTTCAAAAAGGTTAAAAAGGACCATGTTTGGAAAACGATAGAAAGATTCCTTTATAAAATTCTTATAAAAAGTCAACAAGGGTAAAAATGACTTTAACCCAAATTCTGTAAAATAGTAAGAATTTTTTGAAATATATTTTATGAAACATGGATGTGGATGATAAAGAAGTCCCAGTAGATAATCATGTATAAACAACCTCGGATAATAAAGAGATTGTGAAATAAACCCTTAACAATTTGGTAACTTACGAAACATACACCCCATGAAAGAGGTACCACACAATGAATATGTAAATAAAAATAAATTAAAGTGTATTATAAAAATAATTTAATTATGGGCAGTACATACACCACACAAATGGTAACAGTGGAAATATGGCACGAATCTCACGGGAATAAGGAGTGAGATGAAAACCTCTTACCTTCTACTTTCCTTTAGTCGAGGGTACGTTTATCCTCCTGTACAAAGACTATAGTATGTTATTAAATTATACCAGAATCATATTAATAATTATGATATCATACATTATTCATTTATGACTTTATTCTACCTATTTAATAATAATTTCCATGTTATATTAATATTTCGGGTAATAATCGCTATCTTTATCATACGTGTTTTAACATGTTTCCCTTGATTGTATTACTTTTATCATAATTTAAATACTTCCAGAATATAAATCATGATTTATTTATCATATATAATGAGAATATAAAAATTTATAATAGACGTATATATGAAATGGAAAACACCATTTATGGATATGGTAGTCCGTACGTACGCATAAACACTCTTTCTATTTTCATATAGTATTGAACGAAAATAAGTGAATAAGATATATGTAAGTACATAAATACTTATATATATAAATATAGATATCTCCAGTAGCATTATTATGTCATATATTACATAATTTTTTGTAATATATATATTTATAATTGTCGATGAATGGTGAACTTGGAGATGAATCTCATCTCGTCGTGGAGACGGTAATCCGTACGTATGCACGAGCGAAAATATCATTCTTTTGATATTACTATAATATTTAAATGGATGGTATATAATATATACAGATTCATTATCATGTTATATTTGTTATTTACATCAAATACACATCATTATTATACCCATCCAAATAATAATGTATTGAATAACAATTACACCACGACGTGGAGACGGTAAGCCATACGTACGCACGTATGGTGACATGTCATTCAAAGGGTGGATAGAATAATGAATTTCGTTGTACCATAATTATAATAACATCACAGTATATAGAATATACTAGAGTTATTGTTTTAGAAGGAAAACAACAAAGAAAAAGGAAGTGGAAGAAGAAAGGAACTTGAAAGAGGGTGGTGAAATCATTACCTCTTCTTCGGGTTCTTCCTTTTCATTTGATCAAAAGGGATCCTTAGGTTGGCTTTGTGATCAAAGTGAGGCCTCTATGATGAAGGGAGGATATTTGAGAGGGTATTTTTCCTGTTTTTGTCCGAGACACATGGCTTAAGAGGTGTGAATTAGAGAGAAAGGGGAGTTCCCTTTTATAAGAGGGGTGAGGGGTATCTTAGGAAAAACTTAAAATATTATTTTATAATAAATTAATATTTGGTTTATAATGGATCCGAAGTTGAATATTTAAAGTCCAAGGTGGGGATAGGTCGAAAAAAACTCAACCAATAGGTTTTAGACAAGTTTAGGTTACCATTTTAACCTTATCATTTAGATTTAACTCTAAGTTAAATCATTTAACTTTTACCGTGTCTTCTTGTAATCTTACACTATATGGTTAATAAACTTACTATATACTACCAATCGATCCCCAATTGGTTAATTATTGTCATATATATATTATTATATAAGTCTTTCGGATGAACCTTATATTTTTAGGACCATTATATCAATTAATAATATAATATTTCTTTTAAAAACTATTTTAGGCCAATTTTGACACTATTTGGTATTTGTTTTTTGTTAAAATAATAAAAACATTATTAATTAAAAAAATACATTTAATCAATCATAACATGTCATATTAACCTAGAAAATTCTATGATGTCATAAAAAATTTGAAATTATATTTATTTTAATATTTATAATACCATTTATTTGATTCTTTAATGAATAAGGTAATTATATCCATCATCATTGTGTCATAAATAAATTTATTTATATATTGTCTAAAAATTATAAATAAAATACCATGATGTAGGAAATATTTTTATATTTATAATTAATATTTATAATCGAATTTTTCTTATGCAAAACCCTATATTAAAAATGTTTTAGTTATTAAACATTGATTTTAACTCTTTTAACTCTTCTTTGAATTAAATAATAATAAATGTCCTAATCTAATCCAAGTGGACCTAAATGATAATATTTTATTACTAAGGTTTTTTTGGTTGAGATATACTTTTACAATAGAATGAGGACATGTGTGTGGGTAATAGTAATATCATTTTTACCCTTAATTACCCTACTTACTTTTAACCGTGGTAAATAAAAGTAAAAAAGTTACTATTCACCAAAAAATATTTTCATCTCATTGATCCAAATTTTACTCCTTGATATTAACCGTGTCTCTAATATTTTCGAAATTTAGCTCACCGAAGCGGTAAAATTAGGTTTTATGTGAATTTGCAAAAGCTCCTAGGAGGTGGGTTAATGACGGTGAAAAGTTCAATAAAATTTTTATATATCTAAAATTATTATAAACTGACTCCAATGAATTACATTGAACATATATAGGTATTATGTATCGGTTTTGAAATTAAATAATTTAAATAAAATAAATAATTATTTAAATAAAAATTTGGTTTTAAACTATAACTCAGTGTTTTTCACTAATCATCAAAAATTAAAAGTTTTCCGAAAAATACCAAAAATTCACCCAATGCAAATTTCGATATTTGGAATCAAAAAATGAAGTCCATTTTGAACGATAGAATGTATAAAATTTCAAAATGTTTTTATTACTATTCATAATGGCTAGTTTGATTGGTTGTGGTGTGTGTTTGAACTCGAAGTTGCGTACAACACATGCTGCTGTATTATTCAAAGAGAAGAATACCGTGGAAGAGTGGGGTGTTACATTCTCCCCTCCTTCAATAAATTTTTTCCTCATAATTTATGCTCAGTATTGGAAACCTGGTGTTGAAATTTCAAAATATCTTAGTTGAAATCCCGCATCGAAAAATGGATTAATGAGGCCTCTATTTAAAATAAAGAGTGGTAAGTATGAAGGTTATAGAAAAGAAAACATACTATGGTTCCATGTTGGAAAATATAGATATGGAAGAGAAATCTAACCATCAATATCTGATGGAGAGTAGTAGAGAACATGGGTATGAAAAGGCCAATAATCCCAAAGCCATAAATTTGTGATGGTCTAATGTACCATCTTGGACAACATTTTTGTTCTAAGTTCATTTTCTTAATGTTGAGGAATTTATTAATGAAATTGGATAAGATCATAAGGAGATATACTTACTTTATAATTAGAGTTTTATCCATTAATAAATTTCTACCACAAACTCATCTTTCACTACAAAACACAATACAACTCAAAAATACTCTATTTATCCTAATTGTATAGGGTTCCAAATATAATGAATGTATAAATCACATATCAGACCCATTAAAAAAAAGAAACTACATTATACAATCCAGGGACTTCATGTAGTCCAGTGGTAGGCGATAAATCCCAATCGCACTATGGTTTTGGGTTTGATTCCCGCAACTTTGTCCAACGCGACGGGTTGTCACACCGTCTGCGTGTTGTCCTTTTATAAAAATCATAAAATAACCTTTAAAACATAATCCATTCCATCCTTTAGACTTATCTAAAATACTACTATCCAAACTCATAGTCCAAAATTTATAAGGAAGTTAAACACAATGAAGATCTTTTTTTCCATGTAATAAAATGTGAACACCTTCACCATGTATTATTTTAAAACATAGTAACATCCTGAATTACCATAAAACCATATTGATTACATTCATGCTTCCTTATTATTTATAGAATACTAGATACACTCATTCTATCAAAATTTTTGTAAACTCCAATGATGAAGAATCATTAATCAGTTTCAAGGTATTCAAGAATATCCAATATAATTTATCCAAATAAATCTTGTATTATTCCAAAATCACTACCTTGGTATCAGAACCATATTATGGTTTATCTTTCTCTCATCCATATATTTTCCAAAAATTTAACTTGCTATTGAGTCACTTTTCATGGTTCCACATAATCTCATGTCCTTAATGAAATAGTACTGCAATACAATCCTTATATACTCAATAATTATTATAACCAGTACATTGTTGATACAACACTCAAATGAAATAATCCTATAATAACAACATAAGAAAACTAGTCATTCTTCATCATCTAAGTTAGTATCATAACTTGATTATTATCCAATAGCTTAATTTGGGTCATACTCTAATGATTTTGACATTGGTTCGCGTAGTGTCCCAACTCCTTGCAGATGAAGCATTGTACATTTGAAACCTTTTTCTTATACTTGCAGTCACGTACTTGGTGTCCTTTTTCTCCACACATATAACATACTACCATTCCCTTGAAGCATTTTCCAAGGTGATTCTTTCCACAGTTATAACATAGGGGAAAATCCTTCTTTACCTTCTTCCATTTATTTTTCCTTCTCTCTACCATCCTTTTCTTCTCTGGCTTCCCATCAAATCCATAGGACTCGGAGAATTCATTACTTATCTTATCAACACATTATACTATTTATTCATATGATGATAATATGTGGGAGACTATTTCCCTTCTATATTCGGGCTTAGGACCATGAAATATATAATGCTTCTTACTCTTTGGATCATTTGTATTGTTGGAGTTCTCATTCCTTCTACTAGGCGCCATTTCTAAACAATGGCATGCACTAGTTTGGTTTATGAATAGAAATACCCAATCCTGAACTTGTAGAACACTTAACATAAATTAAACAGTTTATGGATATAATCCATAATCATAAAAATGTTTTCTTTGAGTAAGTATATACTCATAAGCCCTTCATACTGGTTTGTAAAGAAAATCAGAATTATCCTAAGCATATCCCATGTGAGTGTCGTAACCAAGAGTGCAGAAAGGCCCATTGTCGTGCACCAATTCCCGTTCGAGTCTATCTCAAAGCGGTGTTTTCGGGTTTTACCCCAAGGTATATCTGTTCCAGAGCCGCCTCTACCTACTCGTATCCAGACAGGGATGTATTTTCTTGGAAAACTCACAAAATCCTTACATTACCAAAATTCTCAGAAGTTATTATATACTAATCCTCAAAGTCTATCTTAGGGTAATGTGCTCTAATCAGAGTTTATCTAAATCAAGTATCCAATGTTATTTCTAAACATACTCAAATACCAATTGTAATGCCCAGACCCCAGTTACCCAGAGTCGATGCATTATTTTAATACATTGGCATGATTATAAGGAATCAAGTCCCGAAGGACCGATCGGTTTAGAAGTCTTGGAAAATAGATTACATACATGAATGTTACATTACACTTTATAACATACAAAACAAAATAAATAATCCTTGATGAACATCATTATTCCCCTGGCTTAACCCTGCATATCAATCAGAATACACTTATTGGAATCCTAGGAAAATAAATCATAGAAAGGGGTGAGCTCAAACGCTCAGTAAGGGTAAGTAATACAGTAGAAACTTTCAAAAATAATCATAAAAATTTAATGCAATGTATAAAACTAAAACAAAAGCTTTTTAAACTTGAACTTCAGCATAATATGGAATAAATAAAATGAAATATTTCCATTTACTTATTCACATGGATATTATACCAATTGAATAGTCACATGAAATATCAATAACCAATTTCATAATGATGGAATGCATAATGTCGAACATTAATTTCTGTGTCAAGGCCTCATGCCAAGACCTAAGGGATAACTGTAACCAGAACCCAACCCAGAGAGCCTCTGTAACCAGACTCCATCCTGGAGAGCCTCTGTAACTGGACGCCAACCCGGAGTGTCTCTAATAACCGGACACCAACCTGGAGTGCCTCTAATAACCAGACACCAACCCTGAGTGCCTCTAATAACTGGACACTAACACGGAGGGTCTGCTATAACCGGACCCCAATTTGTAGGGCTTAATTTTACCGGCCCCCAACCCAAAACATACTAGTTCAACACATTCATCTTAAGAAGAGGATGAAATATAACATAAACATTCGTATTAAAACTAGTATATGTAATTCCAAAACATTAATCAAAAACCATTAATGGAATAAAAATAATTGATCCATATTCAAAAATATCAAAAAACCTTAAATACAATATGGATGATTTTTATCCTAATAACTCAACCTCAAATAAGCTTAAAATCCATCAAAGGATGTTGACATAGATAAAATCAAAACTATTTGAGAGAAATATCTCTTTTTTTAAATCATTTAAAAGTCACATAATTATAAAAGAAAACATTTAAATTAAAAATATTCTTATAACCTTTTAAGGGAAGATTTTAAGATTTTATAATGGCCGAAAATAGATGCACCCTCCGTATAAGTTAAAAAACATTATTATTTTAATTCTTTCGAAAAGGTTAAAAAGGACCTTGTTTGGAAAATGACAAAAAGATTCCTTTATAAAATTCATATAAAAAGTCAAAAAGGGTAAAAATAACTTTAACCCACATTCTGTAAAATAGTAAGAATGTTTTGAAATACATTTTTAAGAAACATGGATGTGGATGATAAAGAAGTCCCAATAGATAATCGCGTATAAACAACCTCAGATAAAGATGAGATTGTAAAATAAACCCTTACCAATTTGGTAACTTATGAAACATACACCCCATGAAAGAGGTATCATAAAATGAATATGTAAATACAGAAAAATTAAAGTGTATTACACAAATAATATAATTATGGTCATTACATACACCACACAAAAGGTAATAGTGGTAATATGGGAAGAATCTCACGGGAATAAGGAGTGCGATGAAAACCCCTTACCCTGCACTTTCCTTTAGTCGAGGGTATGTTTGGGCTCCTATAAAAAGAATATAGTACGTTATTAAATTATACCAGAACCATATTAATATTTATGATATCATACATTATTCATTTATGACATTATACTACATATTTAATAATAATTTTCATGTTATATTAATATTTCAGGTAAAAATCTCTTTCTTTATCATACGTGTTTTAACTTGTTACCCTTGATTGTATCACTTAGATCATGATTTAAATACTTCCAGAATATAAAACATGATTTATTTATCATATATATTTAGAATATAAAAATTTATTATAGACGTATATATGAAAAGGAAAACACCGTTTATGGACACGGTAGTCTGTACGTACACATAAACGATGTTTCCGTTTTCATATATTATTGAACGGAAGTAAGTGAATAATATATATGTAAGTACGTAAATACTTATATATATATCTCTCTAGTAGCATTATTATTTCATATATTACATACTTATTAGTAATATATATTTTTATAATTGTCAATAAATGGTGAACTTGGAAATGAATCTCATCTTGTCGTGGAGACGGTAATCCATATGTACGCACGAGTGAAAATATCATTCTTTTGATATTAATATAATATATAATTGGATGTTATATAATATATAAAGAATCCTTATCATGTTATATTTATTTTCTACATCAAATACACATCATTATTATACCCATCCAAGTAATAATGTATTGAATAACAATTACACCACGACGTGGAGACGGTAAGCCGTACGTACGAACATATGGTGACATGTCATTCAAAGGGTGGATATAATAATGAATTTGGTTGTACCAAAATTATAATAACATCATAGTATATAGAATATATTGGAGTTATTATTTTATAATGGAAACAACAATGAAAAAAGAAGTGGAAGAAGAAAGGAACTTGAATGAGGGTAGTGAAATCATTACTTCTTCTTCGGGTTCTTCCTTTTGATTTGATCAAAAGGGATCCTTAGGTTAGCTTTATGAACAAAATAAGGCCTCTAGGATAAATTGAGGATATTTGAGATGGTATTTGGGAAGTTTTTTTCCGAGTCAAATGGCTTAGAAGGTGTGAACTAGAGAGAAGAGGGAGTTACCTTTTATTAGAGGGGTGAGGGGAATCTTAGAAAAAACTTAAAATATTATTTTATAATAAATTCATATTCGGTTTCTAATGGCTCAAAATTTGATTATTTAACGTCTAAGGTGGGGATAGGTCGAAAAAAGCTCAAACAATAGGTTTTATACAAGTTTAGGTTACCATTTTATCCTTATCATTTAGATTTAACTTTAAGTTAAATAATTTAACATTTACCGTGTCTTCTTGTATTCATACACTATATGGTAAATAAACTTACTATAAACTTCCAATAGAACCCCATTAGTTCACTAATTTTATATATATTATTATATATCTCTTTTTGATGAACCTTATATTTCTAGGACCATTATATCAATTAATAATATAATATTTTTCTTAAAAACAATTTTAGGTATATTTTGACACTATTTGGTATTTGTTTTTTGTTAAAATAATAACAACATGATTAATTCAAATAAAATACACTGAATAAATCCTAACATGTCAAATTCACCTATAAATTCGTTTATGTCACAAAAACTTTGAAATTATATTGATTTTAATATTTATAATATCATTTATTTGATTCTCTAAGGAATAAGTTAATTAATGCACCATCATTGTGTCACAAATAAATTTACTTTTATAATGTCTAAAAATTATAAATAAAATACCATGATGTAGGAAATTCTTTTATCTTTCTAATGAATATTTATAATCAAATTTATATTATGCAAAACCCTATATTAAAAATGTTTTAGTTATTAAACATTGATTTTAACTCTTTTAAATATTCTTTGAATTAAATAATAATATATGTCCTAATATAATCCAAGTGGACCTAAATGATAATATTTTATTCCTAAGGTTTTTTTGGTCGAGATAAACTTGTCCAATAGAATTAGGATATGTTTGAGGGTAATATTAATATCATTTTTACCCTTAATTACCCTATTTACTTTTTACCATGGTAAATAAAAGTAAAAGTAACTATTCACCAAAAATTATTTTCATGTCATTGAACCACATTTTAATCCTTGATATTAAATGTGTCTCTCAGATTTTTGAAATTCATCTCACAGAAGCGGTAAAATTAAGTTTTATGTGAATTTGTAAAAGCTCCTAGGAGGTGGGTAAAAGATGGTCAAAAGTTCAATAAATTTTTAATATATCTAAAATTATTATAAACAGACTCCATTAAATTAAATCATACTTATATAGGTATTATGTATCTATTTTGACACTAAATAATTTAAATAAAATAAAAAATTATTTAAATAAAAATTCAGTTTTAAACTATAACTCAGTGTTTTTCACTAATCATCAAATATTAAAAGTTTTCAGAAAAATACCAAAAAATCACCCTAAGATAATTTTGATATTATGAATACAAAAATGAAGTCCATTTTGAAAAATAATATGTATAAAATTTAAACAAGTGGGTATTACTATTCATAACGACTAGTTTGATTGGTTGTGGTGTGTGTTAGAACATGAAGTTACGAACAACACACACTACTGTATTATTCAAATAGAATCGTACCATTGAAGCTTGGGGTGTTACAGGCCATGTAATTCTCCCCTATGCTGGATAGAGGCAGGTGAGATAGCTTTACTGAGACCACGTCTCAAGTAGGTGACTTTTGAACAGGTCCAGTTGATTTAGAAGTAAATGGCTACAACAAAGTCTCATCATAAATGTAAATCATTGTAGATGAAATATACTGTTTGATGTTTGGAATTGTGTTTTATTGAATGTTTCACAGAGGATGGGACATAGGTGGATCATGAGATAGGGTAAAATTTCACCGCGATATGTCAGTCATTTGAGATTCTAGGGAGAGTTGGGTCAGTTGCGTATCTGTTGTAGTAACCTCAGAGGTACCGAGCTATGAACGATGTCTTTCGCGTATCTTAGTTGTGCCATTATCATTCGGACTCATCTCACATTTTTCATCCCATGTAGGATGAGCTTCAGGTTGATGCATCCTTTGAGGAGTATCTGATTCATATCATTGATAGAAGCAAAAAGATTCTTTGTGGATGTTTAGTTCTTCTAGTATAGGTGTTATGGAAGTACGGTTGTTTACATGATGAGACTTGGGAGAGGGAAGTTGACGTAGGTGCTTAGTGGCTGGATTTTTTCTCGAGCGAATCTTGACCACCCATTAGAGAGTTATTTGAGGAAAAATTGCTATAAGGGGAGACGATTGTAAGATCCCAGGTTATTCTTAAGGTAAGAATCATTTCCTTTTGGGTTAATTTTTTTTTAATTTCCTTTTTAGATAATTTATGTATCTTCTGAAAATGGGGATGACCTTGTTTGTTTGGGGTTCAAACTTTCCAATCGGTTTCTAAAGGGTTTATTTGTAGAACTAGAAACATCCAATGATTCTATATCCATTTGGACCTACTTTCCAAACGTAGGTGCTCGTTAGTTGTGGACCAATGGGGCTTAAGAAGTTTCATTGGTTGAGAGTATGGGAGGTCAAGCTCATCACACCTTTTTAAGGGCAATTATTACCTACTCCAGGACACTCTAATAGATTTAATTTATGTTCCCAAATTCTTATTAATTTACCAAGCAAGAAAATGAGTTTTCCTTTAGATTTGGAAATCAATGATCAATATGTATGAGATTTAGAGAATATTTTATATGTATTTGAGGTTCTTCATCAATAGAGAATCATCTGTATCTATTGGAGATTCTTAGTCAATGGTATCTTTCAATACATTATATAGAAATCTCTTGGTCATTATGATGACCATACTGGTTTTGAAGCCACTCAGTGGGGAACTTGATGTTTATTGTCATTCAGATGGGCAAAGATTATTTCAGAGATGGGATCATACCTGCAGATGGGCTACCTACTTATCCTTGTTAAAGAGGAATCAAAACCCACGTAGTTTGGGAAATAAGATATAGTTTAACGTCATATAGGACCGATGAGAATTAATGGGTGATGGGATTGAAACATATAA
The DNA here is from genome assembly GCA_963277665.1 of Viscum album. Taxonomy (NCBI): domain Eukaryota; kingdom Viridiplantae; phylum Streptophyta; class Magnoliopsida; order Santalales; family Viscaceae; genus Viscum; species Viscum album. The sequence goes on along the minus strand of OY728135.1, from coordinate 608,579,754 downwards.
AGGCTTCCTAGGTACTCTACTTTTTGGGCAGAGATCAAAGTCCATGTAGTTCGATTATGAAATATGGGTCTTATGTATGATTAACGGCCCATAGATATGTGTTGTAGTTACTTTTAAACTCTAATCTCATGTGAGTCATCCTCGGTGTGAGAAACAAGAGGTATCAGTAAACATGACGATTTGTGCCACGATATATGCAGTCACAAGGAATAATATGGGGCATATGTACGTGTAACTGCCCAAGTAGGTGAAGAATAGGATTTACTTCCGGAAAGAAGCATAAGAACAAGGTCCATAAAGATATCCATGCTTTATAGAGATTTATATAATCTAACTTGGGGCTTTCTCCTGAGGAGGATGCCCAAATTAGGGGGGACTTGGGCTTACTCCTATGGAGGATTCCCATTGATAGGGTCCTTAAAGGTATTTGTGATTTATGGAGATTTAGATACTGAATTTGGGACTTACTCCTATGGAGGATGCCCAGATTAAGGGGGACATTAACTTATTATTGGGGCTTACTCCTGAGAAGGATTCACAAGGTTAAGAGGACTTATGATTGGGTTTCATTCCTGAAAAGGAAGCCCAAATCAAAAGAAATTAAGACTGGGGCTTACTCCTAAGGAGGATGCTCAAATTATGGAACTTGGGGCTTACTCCTAATGAGGATGACCGAATTAGGGAACTTGGGTCTTACTCCTAAAGTGGATGCTCAAATTAGGGAACTTGGGGATTAATCCTAAGGAGGATGCCCAAATTAGGGAACTTATGTTTGGGATTCATTCATGAAAAAGAAACCCAAATCAAAAGAAATTAATACTAGGGCTTACTCTTAAGGAGGAAGCCCAAATCAAAGGGACTTATAACTTGGGGCTTACTCCTATGGAGGATGCCCAAATTAGGGAACATGGGGCTTACTCCTAAGGAGTATGCCCAAATTAGGGAACTTGGGGCTTACTCCTAAAGAGGATTCCCAAATTAGGGAACTTATGATTAGGGCTTAATCTAAAAAAGGAGGCCTAGGTTAAGAGAAATTATGACTGGGTCTTACTCCTAAAAAGGAGGCCCAGGTAAAGAGAAATTATGACTGGGGATTACTCCTAAAAAGGAGTCCCAGGTCAAGAGAAATTATGATTGGGTCTTACTCTTGAAAAGGAGGCCCAGGTTAAGGGAAATTATGGCTGGCGATTACTCTTGAAAAGGAGGCCCGGGTTTAGAGAAATTATGACTGGGGATTACTTTTGCAAAGGAGGCCCGAGTTAAGAGAAATTATGACTGGGGATTACTCTTGAAAAGGTGGCCCTGGTTAAGAGAAATTATGACTGGGGCTTACTCCTGAAAACGAGGCCCATGTTAAGAGAATTTATGACTGGGGCTTACTCTTGAAAAGGAGGCCTAGTTTAAGAGAAATTATGACTGGGGATTACTCCTAAAAAAGAGGCTCGAGTTAATGGAAATTATGACAGGGGCTTACTCCTAAAAAGGAGGCCCAGGTTAAAAGAACTTTACATAATTCCTTCCAAATAAGGAAGCCAACAAAGGAACCATGCTACAAATGGATTTGAAGAGTGTTTTGAAGGCTAAATCTTGAAGATGAAAGATGTATTTTAGGAAAGGAAGTGAATTGGAAGGAGGCGCGCATGTATTGGCCTGGCGCGCAAGTCTTGGTCATGCAAGTGTACTTTCGCGACATGAGTTCACTTGGGCGACAGAGAACCTGTAGGGTAATACATGGGAGTGAATTGGCTCAAACCTTTAGTATTATTATTAGATGCTTTCATAAGGGTGGAATGAAAGTTACCTTGAGAGGGAAAGGCAGTGTGAAAGTTTTTCCATTTCCCTTAAGGTCTGGACACTTAGATGTGCAAGTGTTAATGAGTTCTAACACCTAGTTCTTATTCTTCCTCTTTAGATCTTCATTCAAGGTAAGAAATTACCTTAAAAGTGTTCGGAAGACTTCAAGCAGAGACTAGGGAGACCAGAGCTTAATTACGAGTATTAGAAAATCCATCCTTGAAATGGGGGGCCCACAAGGGGTATTTATAGGCCACCTAAGGATTGGGAAAAATTTCACTTAGGGCGCTCAAGTGACTTGCACGCCTCATATCTGGCGCACAAGTGACTTGCATTCCCAATGTTGGAATGTAGGTATGCTTGTGCGCCTTAATGACTTTGTGAAATTCTTGATGTTCTTCCCTCTTTTTTTCTTGATGTACTTCCCTTAGTCAATCCTTGGACTCTATGACAGAATGAAGCGTCAACAAAAGTCCCCCCTCAGAGTTGGATAAAAAAAAGAAATGCGGTTTAACTTTGACGTAATGGAGAAGACCAAGGATTTTAGGCGCACAGGTAGGAGGCATGTAGGTCTGAGGTAATCAGGATACATCGCGCAAGTTTTGGGATCACCTATAATTATAGGCATCACTTCGCAAAAAGCATCCAGCTTTCGAACGCTTCTTGCTCTCGTCGCGCAAGTGAGCTCTCATCACGTAGGTGTATTAGCTTTTCGGTCATCCACGCTTCTGTTCGTTGTGTTGTGCTTCCTCAGTTCATTTCTGACATGCGTGCTAGTACTAGAATGGTACAACTTGTGCAACCATATTAGACTTGCACACCAAAATTATACTAGCACACCTTAATTCCTTAACCAATTTTTTTGAATTTCTTCACAAATTTTATGAAAAACCAAATTAATTAAAATGTAATTATTTGATCATTGGGCAGATTCAGAGGCTCCCAGAATAATTGGATCGGTTGATGAATTGGCTAGCCATAGAATTGATGATATGATGAACATTGTTGGCCATGAATATTATGATATCGGCGACATCACTCTCCTAGATTAGGCCATGTACATGAAGAAGTATCATGTTAATTTCCCACAGAGCATGTACTTGACTTTATATGGCCATGGTCATCTACAAGGAGACAACGTTCCAAAGCCAAAGAACTCTCTCCCATAGCCAGTTGGTGGAGAGAATACTATCATGAAATTAGAACAATATCTAAAAAGAGTACTCTCTCCAAATGGCTCTTTACTTCCAATGATCCATTCTCAAATCCATTTATCCATCTTCCAAGTATCTTGGATAGAAACAAAGTCATTGTTTGATTAGCAGAAAATTTTCTCAAACAGCACTCAAGAAAATTCATTTACAATTGTTCCAAGAAGATTGAGGATCACTACTTCTCTTATTGTATCAAGTTGATTGAATGAACTCTAGGTGGCTGCTGATGAAGCTCGGGATTTCATAAATCAAATGAAGTGTTATGTTGAAAGCCTCTTGTAATTATTGAAAAAGAGAAGAGACTTCAGTCTATGGATGTCATTTAAATATTTTGCATCAATGAAAAACACTTTCATCTCCAATCATTTGTGCTTGAATTCTCTTGAAACTTGATTTAATTAAATTTACCTAATCCAATTGGCCTAGTAAGCATATTTTTATTTTTTTATAGGGTGATACAAACAACCCCACAAAAATTGAATCTTTTGTTTCTCAATATTGCCTAAATCATAAAATATATACGTTCAACAAGCTGGGACTTGACTTTTATTCAGAGTTCCTTTTACTAGATCCCAATTTAATGAGTACCTTGTCTTTTGTTGGCAGTTTAAATTTATTCATGTCAGACATAAAAAGGATAATATTTAAAGGTCGAATATCTTTGACCGATTGGATTAAAATTGACTCAATTCCTTGATAATTTGTTTGAAAACATATTACCAGATTCAAGTATGGAGGAAACATGTAAACTATTCCCTAAGAAATTTTGAATCTGTGGGATGAAAAGAAGGGCTAAAATCATTAGAGGAAGTATTTTCTAAGAGTGAAGTTACCACTATTTAACAAACCCATTAGGGGGTTGAATGTTGTAGGTCCACTTAAGGGCATTGGATGGATATTCAAATAATAACATCTTTTGGATGAAAGGTTCGTTATGTAGGCTACTTATGCAAGGCCACCTACGAGCATGTGTTGTATATTCATGAAAAAGAACTCTCAGAAAATTTTCTTTTCTATTGCTAAAAAGCTAGTGGAATTTTATGGAGATTCAAATTTTCCAAAGCATAGAGTTTGTTGTATGGAGAGGGGTACTTGAATATGGAGAGGATCTTCCCAATCAAGATTTTCAAATAATTAGAGGAATGTCACTCCTGCGAAGGTCTGACCTAAATGTAGGGAAGGGAAATATATACCATAGACTTGAATAATTTCATATCATGAAAATAGTTTGGGACAAATATGTTAAGGATGGATATTTTTGTGGGTCCCTATATATTGTCATTAAGACCAATAAGGACAAAAGAGGTTTTCCTCCCAAGAATAAAATTACCACTATTTGAAAAACCCATTAAGGGGTTGAATTATGCAGGGCCACTTAAGGGAATTGGATGAATAGTTAAATAATAGCATCTTTTGGCTAATAGGTACATTATGTAGGCTACTTATGCAAGGCCTCCTAAGGGCACGTGCTGCATAGTCAGACAAAATAATTCATGGGTATCAGACATTTTGTTACCAGAAGTCAAGAAAAGGATTATAGAGATCTGAAAGTATTTAAGGTTAAGAGTATGACACATGAAAATGGGTATTTTCCAATGCATGAAGGAGATACGTAGACCAATTCTAACCATATTCATGTTGTGGATGGGTCATGAATTGAAATGATGGACTTCACTACATATCTCATTTTGATGAGTATCAAGCCAAATGTAGTTCTTGAAATATAGTTTAACGTCATGTGGGACGAGAATGAAGGAGATATTAGTTTATGGTCATAGAGTTTTGGACCATAATGAGGGAGACACCTTGTGTGTTTGTTATAAACCTGATGTGAATGAAGACTAGGGTTTTCATACCGCATTCATGTTCTCACAGGGGGACTTTTCATCCAAGGGACTGAAAGTGGAATTTGGGGTTAGGCCCAAAGACTTGGGGCTAGATAAGAGGGACACTCGAACATTCCTATGTATCCCATAAGGATGGGAATCAAGCCATACATAGTTCTTGAAATACCCTCTATACAGATTTGGTTCATACAGGTGAAGGGTGAAAGGGGACTTTAGTGCAATGATGTTTGGATCTAAGATTAAAGGTACAGGCATTGCCATGTATGCACATAGTCCTTGGAGTATAACATGATTGGGGATCAATGTTAATAATGATTTCCCCTTAGGTGAGGGTATTAGAGACTATTGTAGTTTATTATTGTACAAGAAAAAGGTGAAAATATTTTAAGGTCATATGCATGGACCGATGCTGCATAGTTTAACATCATGTAGCTAGGATGTATTGCTATGCAGTTTAATGTCTTATAGCGAGGAAAATGGGGGAATGTATAGTTTAACGTCATATAGAAAGGAAGATGATGAACCAATATGAATATATTGGTTTTGGGGGAGGCTTCATGGATCAACATCGTAAAAGATGGAGTTGAACCGGTGTGAAGATGTTGGTTTTGGGCATGAACCTCGGGATGTTGCCTATGTTCCTAGCCTAGAAGGCAAGGATCAAAGTCCACGTAGTTAGATTAAGAATTAATTGGTGATCAAGTTGTACTTGAGGATAACCTAAATATGATGGTTGGACTTACACGTGGTTAGCGGCCTAGAGAGGGTGTTATGGTTGAAGCTTACTCTAATCTCACGTGAGCCATGATCGGTGTGAGAAACAAGAGGTAACAACAACCCTAACGATTCATAGTTTAACGTCATGTAGGACAAAAGGGATACAGTTTACCGTCATGTTTGATGAATTAGGGACTTTTATAGTTTAATGTCATGTAGGACGAGGGTTTTTGGTTTAACGTCATGTAGGATGTAATTGAGGACTTTTTTTCTTCATTTTAATGTCATGTAGGATGAAGAGGTTTATAGTTTAACGTCGTATAGCTAGGAAAAAATGTGGAATGTTTACTGTTAAATGTCATGTAGGATAATAAGATGTATAGTTTAACATCATGTGGGACGAATGAACAATTTAACATCATGTGGGATGAACAAAAAGACATTTACAGTTTAACATCATGTAGGACGAAAGTACAGTTTAATGTCATGTAGGATGTAGGGGAACCATGAAGTTCAAAGTCTTGTAGTGAGGACTAAAAATAGTTTAAGGTCATATGCATGGAATAGTGATACATAGTTTAGCGTCATGTAGCTAGGAAAAAACGTATGTATTTGTGTTACACAAAATACTTCTTTAATAATCTTGGATTGGTTGGAGTTGTAATGAGTTCTCCATCTATTGAGATTAAAGAATATCCTCCTTTAGAGTAGACCTTATGTATTGAGTAAGGTCCTTACCACTTTTGATAAAGCTTGGGAGGTTGCATCCCTGGTATCATTGGAGTTCTAAGGACCAATACCAATTCCCCTTGAATGAATAAATAAAGATGAACTTTTTTATTGAAAGCTCGTGCTATTCGATTCTGATAGACTTCCAAGTGGTGCTGTTTGCGCAATCTTTTTTCATCTAATCATTCCAATTCCTCAAATTGATTTTGAGATAGTTCATATGTGGATGACGGATCAAAAATGGATACTCTGAGTGAATGTAATTAAACCTCAATGGGAAAAACTACTTTTTTTCCATACACCAAGGAGTATGGATTTGACCGCGTAGTAGTGCGGGTGGTGGTCCGATAATCCTATAAAGCATGAAATGTTTATCAGGACATGATTTCTTATCTTTATCCACCATTTTTTTCAGTATGTTTGAAAGAGACTTATTAAAGGCATCTATTTGACCATTGTCCACTACATGATACAGATTTGAATGGTTGGATTTGATGATGTATTCTTGATACAACTTTCTTACCTCGGATGAACAGAAGTTGGTGTCATTGTCCGTCAATATGGTATGAGGGACTCCAAATTTGGTAATGTTGTTAGATTTGATGAAGCTAACAGTGCTTTTAGAACTAACTTCTTTGAGAGGTATTTCCTCTGACCATTTGGAAATGAATTCAGTAGCAGTAAGAATATAAATAAACTGTTTGGATGTAGCCAAAGGGTAAGGTCATACTACATCCATTCCCCATGTGGAAAATGGCCATGAGTATTTAGCTGTATGAGGCAACTATGTGGGTTGATGAATGAAATTTTCACATACTTGGAAACAATGACACTTTTTAGTGATATAAACACAATCTTGCATCATTGAAGGCCAGAAGTATCCAAGAATTTGAATTTGACTAGAAAGCCTATGTCTAGACTGGCGAGCACCACAGACTCTCGCATGTACTTATTTCAGGATAGCCATTGTCTCTTCACCATCAATAAACTTTAAGATAATTCCATCAAAAACTCAATTGTAGGAAATTTTTTCAAGGTGATTTGGGCTATCATAAAGAGTAAAATTGACCAAACATCGCCGAAATTGTTCTTTCTCGTATCTATTAGCTGGGAGTGTTCCATTTTGAAGTTATTCCCTGATAGGTGTCATCCATCCTATAGTATGACCATATGGTTCAGAAATGGGACTAATTTTATTGATTTCCTATGTTCTGATTTGAACAAAAGGTGAAACTACATGAAGGTGGGCAATACAGATGACTGTTTCATCCCGATTTGGATCTGCTAGGGCTGTGGCTACATTTGCCAGTGCATCAGCTTGGGCATTTTGTGATCGCGGGGCATAATAAAATGTCAGTTCTGAGGGAAATTCTGCCATTAACTCTCTGACATAATCAAACAAAGGGATTAACTATTCTATTCTGATGGTATAATCTCCATTTACTTGTTTTATTACCAGGTCTGAATCACCTTTAACCTTTAAGTGATTCCCCTACGCTTGAAGTGCCAACTCCAATCCTGCGATGTGAGCTAGATATTCTGCTACATTGTTTGTACCGCCTTCCAGCAATAAGAAGGAATAGGGTATCATTGCCTTTTCTAGGGAAATAAGTACAATTACCAACCCAACTTTGTTGAATTTATGATCTTCCATTTTATTCCTTGTTGGACTTATGGAAACACCATCAACGTACATTTCCCATGTTTGAAGATTATCATGAATAGAGAAGACTTCCACATTAGGATGTTTAATATCTAAAGATTTATCTTCTACTGAAGGTTTTTCAACAAGGAAATCATCCCGATCTTGGCCCTTTATTGCCTTTTGAGACACATACTGGATATCAAACTACTAAAAAATAACTACCCACCTTTCCAGACGTCCTGTAAGCATTGGACAACTAAGGATAAATTTGAGCGGGTTATTGCGAGATACCAATTGGACCTCATGATGTTGCAGGTAGTTTTTCAATTTCTGAGCTGCAAAGATTAATGCTTGGAATCACTTTTCAATACTTGAATATCGAGTTTCTGCCTCAATCATCGTCTGATTGAGATAATAAAGGCTGTTTTCATTCCCAACATCATTATTTTGGGTAAGGAAGGCACCCAATTATCAATCTAAAGTTGTTACATAATGAATAAGTGGTCTTCCTTCAATAGGTGGCATTAATACAGGTGTAATAAAGAGATATTTCTTAAGAATATTGAATGCTTCTTGACATTCTTCATTCCACTGGTAACTGACTCCTTTATTCATTAATTTGGTGAAGGGTAAACATTTTCCTGCCAGATTGGTGATGAAACTCTAAATATAGGCCAACTATCCTTGAAGTCATTTTAATTCTTTTAAATTTCACGGAGGTGACATACCAAGGATTGATTTTGTCTTCTCAGGATCAACTTCAATGCCACTATGGTGTACAAAAAAGCCAATAAATTTTCCCGAGTTTCCCCAAAAGCACATTTCAAGGGGTTTATCTTCAAATTGTGTTGTCGATTTTTGTGGAATATGATTTCCAAATCATCCATGTGATTAGAAAATTGTCTATATTTCACCACCAAATAATCCACATAACATTCAACAAATTTCCCTAAAAAGGGTTTGAAGATATGGTGCATGGCACATTGATACATTTCACCTTCTTTCTTTAGACCAATAGGTATAACCCAATAACAAAACACACCTTTAGGGGCTCTAAAGGATATATATTCTTCATCTTCTAAATCCATTCGGATTTGATTATACCCAGAATATCCATCCGTGAAGGAAAGTGCTTCATAACCAACTGTTGCATCAATTAAGAGTTCTGTGATCGGGACCGGAAAATCATCCTTGGGAAAATGCTGATTAAGATCTCTAAAGTCAATGAAAACTATAATTTGTCCATTTTTCTTTTTCAAATGGACAATGCTAGCCAGCCATTTGGGATACTGAACTTTTCTGACAAAATTATCTTTAATAAGCTTATCAACTTCAACTTCAATTTTGGAGGCATAAGTTGGGTGTGTTCTTCTTACTGATTTCTTGATTCTTCGATGTTCTTCTAGAAAACCCAAATTATGAGTGGAAACATCGGGATCAAGACTTGGAATTTCTGTATAATTCCAAGAGAAAACACTAGATTTTTCTTTAAAAAAGAATTATAAATTTATTACTCTTCAAGAGTCATGGACGCACTAATTAATGTGGGGTGTGGATCTTCTTTGGTACCCAGATTTATTTCTCTGAGTTCATCCACAGTGGTAGAGATACCCTCTTCAAGTGTTGGAGGAGAATCTCTCAGATCTTCCTCTTCTTCTTCAATATGTGTTACTTCCTCTATTTCTACTTGCATAGTGGATGACGAAGCTGAACTTCCATGACCAGGGGAGAAGTTAAAATTTGAACATTTTGATGAAGAGGCTGACATTTCTGACCCTATTGATGATGAAGGGCCTTTCTGAGGTGATAGAGAGGAGATGATGGATTGAGAATTGACATCATCATTTTCCTCTAGAATTTCTATAACATCTTTTGAACTGGTTGATGAAGTATACAATTGATGGATTTCAGTAATTGAAATGAAGACTTCTCCATGTAATCTTTCATCATTGCTTAGCCAATCAACAATTTCACTCATGTTATCTGGCTCGATTGCCATAATTGACATTATGGAAGTTTCTATAAGAGGTTTTGGATTTGGGTCTATCCAATAAATTTGACTGATAGGCAACACATAATCTGTACTGACATGTATGTATGGGTTTACTGGAATATTTTCCAAACCATATGGAGCATTAATTTTGGTAACCTCCTTTGTCGTGGATATCTCCTTTCCTTCCAAGTGATAGAACTCTGCATTAATGTATCGAGATTCACATGTTTTGAATGGGGTTTTATCACCATAAAATGTCCCAATTTGACCATTGAAACAGTATTTGAGACATTGATGGTATGACGAAGGTATGGCCGCATGTTGATGTATCCAAGGTCTTCCATGAAAAATGTTGAAAGCTATGTCATGATGAACAACCATGAAATATAAATTGGATACAAGGTCCCCAACTGAGTTTTGAGTGTAATCTCGCCCAGAGTTTCTTGTTAATTCTTATTGTATCCTTGCAATATCAAAGTTGAAGGAGATAAATCAGATTTGGTGATGCCCAATTGATGGAGTGTACGAATAGGAATGAGATTGACTCCAGAGCCATTATTAATGAAAGCTTGTCGAATGTCTATATCATTGACTTTTCTTGATAGATTCAAAGTTCTAATATGTCCATGTACAACAACATCTTCATCTTCATCTTTAAAAGATATCACTGCATGGAATTCTGCAAGATCATTCTCTATATATTAGACTTCAGTCACAACAATTTCAGTTTCGAATTCATGAGGACTTTACAAAGACTCAATGAGTGCCTCCCGAAGATCCTTTGATAGATTCAAGGAATCCATAATTGATAACTTGGTCGGTACTTTGGACAAATGTTTCAAGACATCATACTTTTGGTCCAAAGGTCTGTGTTTCACAACTAGAACATGTGGTTTTGTAGGTTTCTTAGAAGGTGATTCTTTGGAAGTAAATGCATCTTGTATCGGGGTAGGAGATGGAAATACTCCTGGCTTTGGTAGATTAGACCGACTAGGTCTACTTATTTTCTGAGAGGAATAAGGTGTAACCTCTAACCGATCTTCCAAAATAACTATGCTAGGACCGAATCTACCATATGTGGAAGAACTTTCTTGTTCTTGTTGAGACCGCTGAAGGGATTTTCCACGAGTTTCTGCTGCATATACAGTTCTAGAAGGGGTAGGATTGGAATAGTGGCTTTTGAAATATCCATGTCTTCCCTTGTATCCTAGACCTCTGTCTCTTCCTCTAATTCCTCTATTTAATATAGGGAACTCAGGCTCATCAAGATCGAAACTATGATTGGCATATGGATCCGTTAAGTGAATCATGTAAACAGAACCTAATATCAACTCTTCATCTAATGAAGAATCTACCTGAGGAACCATTTCATGCTATATCGTTTTTTGGGGTGGTGACCGTTCTTTTGAAGCAGATGGCATAAAATCTTCCAGAGTCAAAGATAATTTAGGCTTTGACATGAACTCGTCTTCTTCTGACTATTCTTCTTTATTCAAATTAAGCTGCTTCTTTGAATATTTTCCTTCTGATGAAGGGGGTTTTACTATGGCATTCATAGAAGAAGACACAATTGGTTGTTTCAATTCTGTTTTTAAAATGGCTTGAGTTTGGTTGATCGTTTTCCTGACCATCCAATCATCATATTTTTGCACATTTTTACTTTTGACTTTGTGCCACTCACCCTCTTCCTCTGGACTAGTAGCAGTAACACATGCTACCTAGGCTGAAGAACATTTCAGTTTTACCTATCTAGAGTCCACCATCTTTTGTAGGCGGTATTTGAAGACAAAACACTCCTGAATGGGATGCCCCAATATCAGATGAAATGGTCAATAGTTGGGGAGGTCTTCATCTCCTTCCTTGTTCGTCCTTTTAGGTCTTGGCAACGGAACTAGGTTGTTTTCCACAGCTGAGATGAAGTACCCCGGAACTTGTTCATTCACGAAATAATAAAATTTGTTCTTAAAATATTCAAACTGTTTCCATCTTTGATCTTTTTGATCATCTTGATGAGGTGGTTGTTGTTGTTGACGTTCATGATGTGGATCCTTTCGATATTATGGTGTTCTTGAAGTGGAAGTAGGTACATGTTCTTGTTTAAGTGTAACTGTAGCAATATCTTCTTTCCTATTCTCCTTCCTAGAACTGATGGAATTACACAAGTTATAGCCTTAGTATTCATAAGAGAGTCTTTGATCTTCTGAGCTATTTATGTAAGGTCTCGAAACCCTCCTGTGTATTTCTTAGGGATCAACGGTGTGTGTAATTCATCACGCAACGTTTCTACAAAGATTGGAAACAATTATTCTTGAGGGAGTGCTAAGCTTAAAGAATATTTTAATACCTTCCTGTGAGCAATGAAATCTGAAACTTTTTCATTTTCCATTTGCTTACAATCGGTAAGATTGAAAACTGTTGTCTTTGCCAATGTTGAGCTAAGTTGAAGAAGGAACCGTTGACAGAGATCTTCCCACCCAGTAATGGACTGGGATTGCAAGCTTGAATACCAAACTAAAGTAGGCCCTTATAATGACTGTACAAAACACCTGAGCTTAACTACTTCTTGTTGTTGAGGAGTTCCCATCATAGGATCACAATGAGAAACTAAATGTGGTAAGTGTTGTTCTGGATCTCCCGAACCATTAAAAATTGGGAATGTGGTACTTGAAAATTTTGATGGGGGAGGAATTGCATCCACCCATTCATTGTAATCTCTCCTTTCTGGTTGAATTTTTGAACTCTTTCCTTATATAGCTTCCAACCGAGCTGTTAATGACTCAATGGTATTCATAATTTTTGAGAAACATGTGGTTGAGCTTGGACCTGAGAAGGTGCAATAACTGGAGTTTGGATGGGTGTGGCAACCAAGACTTCCACTGATGGTAGTATTTCTGGTTGTTGTTGCATAAAACCCACAAGATTGGACGTGCGAGGGTGTACTAGTAAATGGGTTATTCATGATCCATCCCAGTAGATGCAACAAATTCCCTTGATTGATTAACTCCAGCATGATTAGGAGGAAGACTACATTTAATTAGTTATACATTTAACCTCCTTAGCTCCTTCATTTCTTATTCATGTTGTGCGAACCTTTCCTCTATTGATAGTGATTGGCCTTCTCCAAAGGAAGGTTGGAATGTAACCTAACTTTTACCCTTCTCATTTGTATGTGCCTTTCTGGAGTACGGAAGGGCATTACCCAAAGAAATGTCATTCCCTTGGGAAATCCTCTGTCTTCTAGTACGCACACCTTCTACATTCCTTTCTGTATGCACTACCACTTGAATAGGAACTTCTTCATCTGATCCCTCTGAGTGAGACTCATGTCTTGGGGGATCAGTAACTATAACATTGATGACATTTATTGATGCATAACCCATTGCATCCCTTCTGTCAGCATTTCTACGATACTGTCTTCTTCCATGTCCTTTATGAGACATTGCCCTTGGTATAGTTGATCCCTCTATAACTTCTTGATGAATCGTAATTTGGAGGGAATCTCCTGATAATTCTGTACTACGTTCCTCTTGTGGCTTCTTCCCTAATCGAGAGAAGACTGCCTTTCACTGAGGAAGAGATTGGGAATTTGAAAAAGTCCCCAGTCTGGTGGACTGGGGTAGTTCCTGTTTTTCCTGCTCAACTCCTCGAATCTTATCTGTTGATCCCAAGTGTTGGATTAAAAGAGTCCCCAGTCTGGAAAGCTGAGGTGGCTCTTGAGCTACTACATCTAAAACTTTCTTAAATGATCTCTTTATTCTGCGGACTTTAGTCCGGAAATTGGCCGGATGCATCAACCTACATCCACTCAAATCACCTGGCTCAGATGACCGTTAGATTATTTATGACACTTCTATCACCTGGAGATGTGCATGCTCTAAATGATAAGACTGTTCGACATTCTCATTTTTATTATGCAAGAGTAATTAGACAACTTGATCTTTATATGCCTGAATTTGGGAAGAACTAGTTGAGGCATGTTCCTGAGCAAGCCATTGATTGCACACAAAACCAATTGGATGTGGCTGGCCATGGGAAATAACATTGCATGAGACCACTTTTGGGGGGCTTTGTTGACTAGAGTGTATAGTGAAATGAAGTGCTCCATGGACACCTCATCCCCTAATATGAATACCAGATGGGGCATTGGCGATTAACTGGTGCAACCTTTTTAACACACCAAGGCATGAACGCTGAAGGGATCTCTACTACTTTTCAACAATTGGATGTTAAGAAACTAAGAGAGATTCTAAGTCAATTTCGAATTGAAACCATTATATTATCTTGACATGATTTTGATATTCATCATAAGATAATATTTTCTATTTTAAATGACCAAGAGTTTCCTATTTGTTGAGACAAATATCAGGAATAAAATCTTCCATCAACATTTCTGGAATATCATACTGAGAGTCAGCCAAAGGTCAAAGCATGACTGGTATTCCACCTATCACTAGTTTTTTTCTCATATTCATCACTTCCTCCTAATCATTTGATGAAGATTCTTCTACCTAATTCGACCAAAGTTGGTGCTTCTTTGTTGCTTCATCAGATTCAACAAGATTGGTAGATAATTCATTTATCAAATTAGACGATGAATGATCCAAGAATGGTTCGGAGAATGAACTACATCCTATGATATCTTTTGATTGAGAAACTATTTCACATACTAGTAGTAAAGCATCAAACTTGACTGGCTTCAAATTTGGAAGTGCTTCAATATAAGAGGGATTTCTCGTTACTAAATTGTCCTTGGATGAATTTTCCAGGCAATGCGAATTACTACTACGGAGAGGACTTTCGTAGATAAATTCATCATCATCATGGGGAGGACCACAATGGTGGGTTACATCAAATGATAAAACCTATTTCTCATTGGTCTTCTGGCCACACAGAGGGTTATTGTGGCTCTTGTCTGAAGATGATACTTCGAGATTGACCGAATTATCATGAAGAAAGCCTTCATGAGTAAGTGTCTGATTAATACCATCGGAATTACTGTTGTCACTTCCAAAATCTGGAAATGAGAGAGTAGAATCTTGGGTTGTAATAGACAATTTTCCGAGCACTTCAAGAACTCCAGCATCGAGCAAGGCCTTATTGCAGATTGACCCTTGATTTCTTGACTGTGTTGGACGGGTCATTTTCATAGATGCCTTCTTACTCACTTTGGAAACCACTTGTTGATGAAAATGGTTATTATGGGAAGGTGTATGTTCCCGCTCAAGAGAAATGGTAAGGTTAGGCTGATTATCTCCATTTAAATTGGGTGTATGTGCCTGACTTGATTGTTCATATGAGATGGGGGAGTATGCCCCACACCCCTCCTGGACTAGGACAAAGGTGTGTATCTATTCTAGAGTGATATATTGATGAGTCACTCCACTGATAGGGGTAGATTTATGATTCCTTCCCTGTGATTCTACTGAAGTGGTTATAATATTCTGACAAGCATCCAGAATATGGGCAGGGATTTGCTTCTGCTCTTTCACCATTGTCAGAATGTTCTTGGTGACTTTAGTTGCTAGAACAGGAACATGAGTCCATTACATATCTAGAGTATGTGTATGTGCCTACTATTTTCCTCCTTTTCCTATCAACTAATTCTAACAATACTTATGCATAGGGGCATAAATTTGAGTCTACTCCAAATTTTTCGTCGGAGCTTTCTGACTTACATTCTCTAGGTGCTACCAAATGAGACTATTGGAAGGATTGATGAAAATTGGAAGGTGTATGTTCCTTCCGTGTATTCTTCTTCAAGTATGGTTGATGGATTTCCTTCAATACTGGAAGACGATGCTACTGACAGAACTGGTGATTGTAAACAGGTGTATGTTCCAGCTTATCAATTGCCACCATATTAGATTGTCGAGCTTATTTGGATGCATTTAGATGAGCCTGTTGACTGTCTAATGAATTATAAATAGGTGTATGTGCCTGCCTATAGTACTCTGCCGGAATTTCCCAGCGGGGTTGATGTGTTACTGCCAGATGAGTCTGTTGGAAGTAACATTAGGACGGACAGGTGTATATGCCCGCTCGTTTTTTTCCATCAAGTTGGCCTGATGGAATTCTCTGGAGGGGGCATTGGTAAGAACCTGCTTCCTGTTAACCAGATTTTGCCTCTGATGGTTTGTCTTGTGTGCTCGGGTCTAAGGAACCCGAGACAAACCCCTAAAGTTGATACCCTCATCATGTTGAGAGTGCACTACCACATTAGTCTTGTCTTGATTGTTGATGGGATCCCTTAGGAAAGACTCCTGTATTTTTGAATTAAGGCCTTGAGTGACCTTCTAATTCACCCTTACATAGTATGGGAGGTACTGGTGATTTCTTTCTGAGAATAATGACCCAAAACGGTTGGAGACGGTGGTTGGCACCACCTTCTTCTTGACCACTGGTCGTCGCTGTCCGGACAAACAGGGTGACTTGTTAACTTGGAGGCCTTGTCGAGCAGCCTCCAGAGTCAGAATGGTACCATGTTGATGGTATTCTTTAACCAATGCATTTGAGACCTAGTTTTGAAGACACTGAGTAGGTGATTTCGTCCTCAGAGCGGACGAGGATCTAGCAGGAGTAGTGGACGAGGCATTCACAGGTGTGAACTTTAAGAATTCCATTTCTATAATGCAGAGAGATCTTGGAAAAGACTATATGTTTGATATAACAGACATAATCAAGATAATTTTGGCTACAATATATCTTTTGGATGAGCACATATGTTATTGGTTTCTTTGTTGGCCCTCACATTAACTTAAATAGCGGCCTAACAAATAAGTAAAACATCATTTAACTTGATTATGGATTCACGTCGGGTTCGCCATTTTTTTCTTGCAGATATGGGGAAGACCTTGTGTGTTTAAGGTTCAAACATTCCAATCTGTTTCTAATGGGTTTATTCGTAGACACGAAATCATCCAATGATTCTATATCCATTTGGACCTACTTTCCAAAGGTATGTTATCATTAGTTGTGGACCGATGAGGCTTAAAAAGTTGCATTGGTTGAGAGGATGGGAGGTCAATCTCATCAAAACATTTTTTCAAAGGGGATTATTATTACCTACTTCGAGACTCTCTTATAGATTTAAGTTATTTTCAGGAATCCTTATTAATTTACCATGCATGAAAATGAGTTTTCCTTTAGATTTGGAAATCAATGATCAATATGTATGAGATTTAGAGAATATTTTATATGTATTTGTGGTTCTTCATCGATGGAGAATCATCCGTATGTATTGGATATTATTAGTCAATGGTACCCTTCAATACATTATACAGAAATATCTTGGTCATTATGATGACCATTCTGGTTTTAAAGCCACCCAGTGGGGAACTTGAAGTTTATAGTCATTCAGAAGGACATGGATTATTTCAGAGTTGGGATCGTACCCGCAGATGGGCTACCTACGTATCCTTGTTAAAGAGGAATCAGAACCCATGTGGTTCGGGAATTAAGATATAGTTTAATGTCATATGTGATGGATGATAATTAATGGGTTATGGGATTGAACCTTATAAAGGCTTCCTACATACTCTACTTTTAGGGAAGAGATCAAAGTCCACGTAGTGTGATTATGAAATGCGGGGCTTACATATGATTAATGGAGCATAGATATTTGTCATGGTTACTTTTAAACTCTAAGCTCACGTGAGTCATGCTCGGTGTGAGAAACAAAAGGTATCAGTAAACCTGACGATTTGTGCCACGAAAGATGCAATTACAATGAATAATATGGGGCTTATGTATGTGTGACTTCCCAAGTAGGTAAATACTAGGATTTACATCTAGAAAGAAGCCTAGGAACAAGGTGCATAAATATATTCTTTCTTTATAGAGATTTAGATACTCTAACTTTGGGCTTACTCTTGAGGAGGATTCCCAAATTAGAGGGGATTTGGTGCTTACTCCTAAGAAGGATGCCTATTAATAGGGTCCATAAAGGTATTTGTGCTTTATTGAGACTTAGATACTTAATTTGGGGATTAATCCTAAGGAGGATACACAGATTAAGGGGGACCATAACTTATGATTGGGGATTACTCTTTAGAAGGATGACCAAGGTTAAGGGGACTTATGATTGGGTTTCATTCCTGAAAAGGAATCCAAAATCAAAAGAAATTAAGAATGGGGATTACTCCTAAGGAGGAATCCCAAATCAATGGGACTTATAACTTGGGGATTACTCCTAAGGAGGATGCCCAAATTAGGAAACATGGGGCTTACTCTTAAGGAGGATGCCCGAATTAGGGAACATGGGGCTTAATTCTAAGGAGGATGCCCAAATTAGGGAACTTGGGGCTTACTCCTAATGAGGATGCCCAAATTAGGGAACTTGGGGCTTAATCCTAATGAGGATACCAAAATTAGGGAACGGATGATTGGGTTTTATTTTTTAAAAGGAAGCCCAAATCAAAAGAAATTAAGACTGGGTCTTACTCCTAATGTGGAATCCCAAATCAAAGGGACATATAACTTGGGGCTTACTCCTAAGGAGGATTCCCAAATTAGGGAACTTGGGGCTTACTCTTAATGAGGATTCCCAAATTAGGGAACATGGGGCTTAATCCTAAGAAGTATTTCCAAATTAGGGAACTTATGATTGAGGCTTACTCTTGAAAAGGAGGCCTAGGTTAAGAGAAAATATGACTAGGGCTTACTCTTGAAAAAGAGGCCCAGGTTAAGAGAAATTATGACTGGGGATTACTTCTGAAAAGGAGGCCCATGTTAAGGGAAAATATGACTGGGGCTTACTCATGAAAAAGAGGCCCTGATTAAGGGAAATTATGATTGGGGCTTACTCCTAAAAAGGAGGCCCAGGTTAAAGGAAATTATGAATGGGGCTTATTTTTGAAAAGGAGGCCTAGGTTAAGAGAAATTGTGACTGGGGATTACTCTTGAAATGGAGGCTCGGGTTAAGAGAAATTATTACTAGGGCTTACTCCTGAAAAGGAGGCCCAGGTTAAGAGAAATTATTACTGGGGATTACTCTTGAAAAGGAGGCCCAGGTTAAGGGAAATTATGACTGGGGCATACTCTTGAAAAGGAGGCTCAGGTTAAAAGAACATCTCATAATTCCTTTCAGATAAGGAAGCCAACAAAGTAACCATGATACAAATGGATTTGAAGAGGGTTGTGAAGGATAAATCTTAAAGAGGAGAGTTGGATTTGAGGAAATGAAGTGAATTGGAAGGAGGCGTGCAAGTATTGGTATGGTGCGCAAGTCATGGTTGTGCAAGTATACTTGTGAGACATGAGTTCACTTGGGTGATGGAGAACCTATTGGGTAATAATTGGGTGATACTTGGCTCAAACCATTAGTATTATCCCTAGATGCTTCTAGAAGGGCGGCGTGCAAGTTCCCTTGAGAGGGCAAGGTGGCACGAAAGTGTTTCCATTTACCTTAAGGGTTAGACACACATACTCACAAGTGTTGAGGAGTTCTAATAGTTAGGTCTTATTCTTCCTCTTTAGATCGTCTATTCTAGGTATAAAATTACCTTATAAGTGTTCGGTAGACTTCAAGCAGAGACTAGGGAGACCAGAACTTAATTCTAAGTTTTGGAAAATCCGTCCTTGAAATGGGGGCCCACAGGGGGTATTTGTAGGCCATCTGAGGCTTGGGAGAAATTTCACTTAGGGCGTGCATGTGACTTTCATGGCACATATCTGACTAGTAAGTGACTTGTGCTCCCAAGGCTAGCGCGTTGGTATACTTGCGCTCCTTAATGCCTTTGTGAAATTCTTGATGATCTTCCCTCTTTTTTTCTTGAGGTACATCCCTTAGTCAATGTTTGGACTCTGTGACGGAACAAAGCGTCAACAAAGTCATAAGCCAGGCCATGGGCTGGTTGGGTTATACTTGGTAAAGAAGGGTAAAAGTGGCTTAAGGCTGACAATAGGCCAATTAAACACCTTGAATGGAGGATACGCGTTGTGTAATCCCATGTCACGATGTGTAATGGTCTTTCCATGACTTTTCATGATGTTTATGAGTTTTTCTTCAGAAAAGGAAAACCAGGAATTACACACTGTGTAATGGGATTACTCGTCATGTAATTTCTTACTAGGGTTTTTTTAAATAGAGGAAATAGCCTCTTATTTTTCTATGTAAATACCTTTTATCTATTGTTTGAAGCCTAAACCCATCTAAAATTGATTTTCAGAACTAAAAGTCATCTAGAATCCAATTCTTACGTCATCATTCACTTTGGAACCGCATCAGTAAGTAATCAATTGATTTTTATCCATTCATGATTATTCAGACCAATGACTGCGCTATTTGGATTTTGGCTCGTATGCCATATTTTCTCATACTTCATCTATTCTCTTGATTTTTCATAAACTGAGGTGAATCATAACTTGATACTGGACGAGCACTCTACTACCGATATAAGGTAGGTGGTCTATGATTTTCTTCAGATTTTCTAGTTCTTTTTGAGCATTCGACCTTTTCACCACCCTTCAGACTTTATAGTGAGGCACCATTTTTTAGTTATATACATTTAGTAGGCTTAGAAAAACCTAGTGAGGATGAACGTAGATTCGATTTAGGTGCATTGGAGATTGCTTCTCGATTCCTGGTCACCCATGGAGTGTGCCTTAAGGAAATAACATGTTTATGCCAGTTTAAACAACCCATGGGATGTGTGCTTGTGCTTTCTTGGTTAGATGAATTCCATTAATTCTTTAATGGGTTGAATAATTTTTCTAGGAGATTCATTGCCTCCTTGCTTCATGTTTCCATGTTATGTCGTGTTTATTTTGATAAATTGTCTTGAATGAAAGTGGATGAAGAAGTGGGTATACTTGTTGGTAACTATTTACTGCCCAAGGGGTGTGTTGGAAAATGGTGATATGTGAGAGGGTATGCTAACATGACATGTTTAATTGTAAGTGTAGTGATATGGGTGGGTTTACCTATATAAATTGATTAATGGCATGTTTGAATGGGTAATATGGGAGGGTAGGCCCATATGTTTTGTAAATGATAAATGGAATGCATGAGTGGGTATACTCATGGATTGTAATTGGTTATGTGAGTGGGTATACTCACATGGAAATGAAAGGCTTAAATTGAATGAATTGAATGACTGGTTTGATAAATTCTATGGACTGCTCTCCATGTATTTGAAATGAGGTAGTGGATGCCTTGCGTTGACTCTGCCCCTTGGGTATTTATTCCATGGGATTCATCAGGCCTTGCTACCTCGTGGATCCGGATTTCTTGGAATTGCATAGGATATGTCGGTATAAATGCTCCTAGGAATCCAACCAGTGCCTAGACCGAGTTTCTACTGGGACACCCATGGGACTCAATGTGGATTCCTTTGACTAGTTCCTTAGATATTCCCATTCCTAGTATATATTTATTTCATATATCCCCTAGTACATGACACCTTGTATCCAGCCCTTAGGTTCTACACTTAATTATATTGGATAGTCGTGGGTTTCTCAATACAGATTGATGTACGGCGTGGCTGTGGGTTACTTGATATGGATGGGAGTATGGCGTGGCTGTGTAACATGGTTAATTTTTTTATAGATGCATATTTATGAGCTGAAATTTGTTGTAGGTAGCCTTAAGGGGATATGTTTTACTTATTGTAGTAGACTCATGCCATGGGAATTCACTTTTATGTTACTGCTTTAATTACACTTGCTAGCACATTGTATATTGTTGTTAGAATAGAATAGAACCTGGGTGGTTACCACTGGGATGTTTATATCATACCCTATTTGGTCCTCCTTGGGGACCCAAATATATTATATTGTTGCAGGTGATGATAAGGGTAAGTTCCCTAGTATATGTTGTTGACTGTGGTTTCAGAGCAGGAGAGCATATGACCAAGATGAGGCTTGCAATGTTGCTGGGACATTTTGGTCATTTTGTTCTTTTGAGACATGTATTGTATTGTATCTACTTGGACCAGTTATGGAGGCATTCATGATACATGTATCATCTAAATCAGTGTATATGTGACATCAATAGACTATATATATATTCTTTTCTTGTCTTACTCTTTTGTTGACTGTTTATTTATTTGATTCCGTTATTGTTTGTGTTTGACTTATGCTGTGATATACTATGGTAATGAGTGCATAGTCTCTCTACAGACTCACCTAAGCCCTCGATGTTAGTAGGAAACCACAACAATTTTGGGAGATGAGTTTGGGGCCATGTGGCCAACTGGGTTTGGGGCACCATTGGGTGAAATCCAAGTCCATGATTTTACATTATATTTAATCAATTATTAGCCTCTAATAACTAATTAAACTTGAACCACATGACTGGTTCAATACTATACATGAACCTAAAGTGAACCATGAATATTTCTCGTATACATTGAGACCCAAGAGATGTATACAAGTTGGTGAATGCAAAATCAAGCCAATAACGAACCACCTCTACCGACACAACCCAAATCCACATCATTAGGAGTAATAAAAATTGAGAGAGGGGGAAAGTGAATAAAGTATGAGTAGAAAATATTCTAAAATAAGGGCTTACCCAAATTTAAAATCAAAGGGAGAAGGAGTAGTTGTAGGAGATGGGGGGAAACGTGTCTGGTGGGGATGGCTCGTGGGAGAAGGGGTCGTAGGCGTCTTGGGCTCGGGCTAGGGGCACAAAGGAAACCAGAGAACCAACATGGGAGAGGGCAAGGGAGATAGCTCAAGAGGCTAAGGGGTGACTACAGTTCCAGCTCAGGCTTGGGCTTGGGAGGCTTGAGGATAATCGGAGCATCAGTGAGGGCTCAGGGGGCTTGGTGGAAATAAGAGTGATGACGAGAGGGGAAATTCTGCAGTGGCGAGGGCACGAGTGAGGGCTCAGGGTTGGGGTGACTTGGTGGAGAAGGGTGAGGCTTAGGGAATAGTGTGTTTATTTTAATAAACTCATAACATTTAACATTGGTTTTCAGAGAACCACTGCTAAACAATGAATTTAGGGTAGTGTTCAATATATAAAAGACAACTTTCTCAGACACATCCAACACTTCATGACCAAAACATGTGATTAATACACAGTGAGCTGAATGGACCGTTAAAAAACTTTGTCTGGTTGTAAACATTTCCATTCATAAAAACCTTATGGATATTGGTCAACATAAAAGTGGATAGGTGCACTTAGAGGTTTTTTTATTTATGGGTTTTAATTTTTTTTATAGAAAAGGGATAGGGTTTGAATTTTTTTAAAAATGGGTCTCTAGATGCATCAACCCCATTTACGCATCTTTGATGTGGAGAGATGTGTGAACAGGGTTCATGCATCCTACAGAAAGTTTTAAAAAAATTTCATTTTTTAAAAGCAAAAATTTCTTATGTATTTGATTAATTCAATTACAACCCCTTTCTATTCAATATTTTTTGTTAAAAAAGGAAGATAGATTTAGAAAAACATTTATCTTTCAATAAAACGATCTTCCTTATTTTTATATAGTAATAATATTAGATTATAATTGATATATTAATTCTAGCAGTAATTTAATATTTCTTTATGTACCTCCCCATAAAAATAAACACTCATAAAAATCAATTTTGAACGCTTATATAACATCACCAAGTATGATCTTCCTCAATACTTATTCTTGCATATGATAACACATTTTTCCCCTTCTTAAATATTGATTCTTATTTTAAAATAATAAGAAATCAATATTTTTCATAATGTCCATAATTTTATCATATGATGGAGGAATTTTAACAGTAAAATCCTCCAGTGAAGATTGTGTACCAGTAGAACATATATCCTTTTATAAAGTTTGAATATGTATTTTCTCAAAATTGGCCAAATGAAAATCTAATTCCATCCATCTCATATTGTGGTTTTTTTTATCTTCAATCATAATCATATACTTTTCAAAATTATTCATTATTCATTGAAATTATTCTTCCTGAAATTTAATTTTTTAAACAATGAATCATGTTCCATGATGTTTTGATTCAAATCCTTCAGATCAATAATATTTTTCAAGATTTCTTGATGTTCATAGATCTTTTCATCTGCAGTATTATTATTTATTAATGAATACCAAATAGAAATTATTAATCTTGGAAGATAATTTGATGATAGTAAGATACTTTTTAAAAAAAGTTGAACTCTATAAATGATAATAGTTATGCACATACATAATTTATCATAAATAAAAAATCAACCTAATCAACACCTCTGGCATGGATGCCCCTCTATCCCATAGCCAGGTGTATACTGAAAACATCCATGTCATGTCCGCCTCTATCTGCACTCTAGCGTATGATGCACATCATCCTCAGCAGCCACCTCCACATCCTCTTGTGTGACAGGTGGTGGATGTACATTCTCAATGTATGTACCCTATCCTACATCTAATGATAGTGGAGACTAGCTGGAACTCTCACCAACATGAAAATAAGATGGTTGTTGTGCAGGGGATGTCTATAATAAAGAATCCATCTCAACCCCGTCAATGTTTGTATCTACCTGTGGCTGAGCTTGAGAAGCTGGAGGAGCATATGACTGATCATGTTGAATACCCTCCTCTTGTGGAAGACCAACATATGACTGATCAAGATGAAATCCTCCTCATGTAGAACAACAAGATCCATAATAGGGATATCACCCCATGGTACATCTATATGAGCCTCAGCAGGCTTAGAAGGCTCTACATCCTCCTCAGCATGTGGTGGATCAAAGAAAATACCATGATAAATCTCATCCATCGAAGGAATCAATTGTGATACAAGGGTGTGAAAATATGTTGGGTCAAATAAGGTGTGATCTAATTGATCATACATTTGAATTATATGACAGATATGATCAGCCTATAAATAAAATCCATTGGTAAGTAATATGAATAAAAATTCTACTGAATTTTTCAAGGAACTATCTATACCAGATCATGAAAGCCTCATATGTGTTGTCTAAAAAATCTAACTGGGGAACTATAGTACCAAGCTACGTAATCCATCTGATCCACCAAATAAAAATTCATTGTCCCCACCCCTCACAACTGATGTTCCTACCATCTGTAGCATAAATCAATATATCTGGAGTGGTATCTCCTCTAATCAAAATCCTTATTCTCGGACATCTTTAGGGAATGTAGTGAATCTAACTGACTGGGCCTGGTCAGGAACAAGATAAAAGATTCTGAAATACCTCATAACTCGATCGGTATGATGCCACACGACTATGTGAAAATGAATCAATGGAACCCTACAGGAGCTGATAGCAAGCATAACTGTATAGTATGGTGGAAGACTCTGGATAATAGCATCTTTATATGGCATCCATAAAATCTTAAAGAAAAAATAAATAATCAATTAATACATGAATACATGTATAGTAAAGAACAATGATTAAACAATATAAATAATAATCACTTATATTGTGTGGTCGAATGTTGTCCAACATAATTCTGTAGGCGTAGACGTTGTGTCTGGGGGAATTTGAAGGTCGATGTGCTTGACTCCACCTGTAGATAGTATTGTTTATTTACATTTCCTAATAGAAAGTTATACAATTAAGTTAAACAGTATAAGGAAGTAATAACATACCAATGTCCATGCAGAGCCTCTGCTACAATATCTGCTGGTAATGGCACATGATCATGTGGAGCTAAACGAGGGATGTTCTACCATACCCACATCTTTAGAACAACCATGCATCTCATGATCTGCATCTGATTGATGCAACATGCACTACATAGCACCCTGTATGTATATGATAGACAAGAATACCCCTATCTATACCTGCCTACCCTATCCAAATCCTCCAAAAAATATAAATACATCAAATGTACCAAAGTAGTGGAGTTTTCACCCAAAAGTGTGCCACCGATCACCCTCAAAATATATGCACGTGAAAATTGCAGCACAGTGATCTCATCCCCATCCTCTGCTAACTGTGTGAAGTTTTTTTCTAACCAAGGAATGCATAATTTACTACAAATGATGGTACTACCATCATCAGGGACCTCTATGCTCAGTATTATATGAACAAGATCTGGAAAATATGCTTTAAATCAGCCTGTCAGTGCAGCACCATCGATAGGGAGGCCCAACCTAATAGCCACATCTTGTAGGGTAATAGTAATCTCTCCTCTATAAAATAGAATGTATGTTACTCTTTCCCTATCTCTATACAAGGTCAGTAAAGAGATGATGATCGAGAAATATGGATTCGCACATTGCTACGCCATAGAATCCAGCACGATGAAAATGAGGGATGATAGCGGGAGGTGGTGCAGTATAACAGAAATGGTCAGATCTGCGTACACTCAATGGAGTCACTAGATGTCCCTCTAAAAGTAGTCACTATACATGAGTATCCTGAGATGTGATCAATGTAAAATCTTCCATCTTCACAAATGATATCATCTTTACTTTATTATAGTGAATTCAATAAAAAAATTCAACTGTTATTTAAATAAACCTAGAACAATCAAATGAAAAAATTATTATGTTAATATTTTCAATTTATAATTGATTCATTGTGTGTGTATTAGTGTTTTTATTACTTGACCAATCCCATCAATAGATAAAGGACCCTATTAACTAATTTTGAGATTCTTTATTCATGAGGACTTCATTAATTAAAACCTATAGAGGTGTTCTAATCATTGCATGTGGGATTCCAGGAGCTAGTTCTTTTTTGTGGGCCATAAGATAATTGAATGCATAAGGATGAAAATACTATGGATAGTATCAGTGGTATGTCATTTTTATTATATAATCTCAATGTAGTATTCATTGGTGCATGTGGTATGAAAGGTTCAATAAAAATTTGAAGCTTTTATTTAAATACATCTTGAACGATCAAATGAATAATGATTGTGTTAATATTTTCGATTTATACTTGATTTTTATTGTGTGGATTAGTGTCTTGGTTACATGTGGAAGCATGATGTATTCAATTTCGTTATATGTTATTTTTTTGAATAGTTTGAGGATCAAAAAATTCTTTATTAGAAAATCAAAAAATGAGACAAACCAAAATTGAATTTTGTTAGAAATGGATCAAGTCGGAAATAAAAGGATTCAATATTAAAACATCCATATAAAAAACAAAATATACATATTCATGATACAATACACAAACTCAATCATGGATGATGAGATGTGGAGATCTGTTCTTTCACGTGGGGACATCTCTTATGAGTATGTCCTTCTACATGAGAAATATTTCATCGTATTCTCCCTCCTCGTTGTTGAGGCCAATCCATTTAATTTATGATTCTACTTGATATTGGTCTTCGTCGGGACCATAACCTAGTTGTATGAAGACAATAATTTAAAAAACCAATAGACATTAAAAATAACAGAAATGAAAACAAAACAAAATTATGAAACCTAGAAATATCAGGGATGATGGTCGGCTGATCAACAAGCAATGAGATAGAATGAAAGTCACCAATAGGCATCCAAGATGCACTATTATAGTTATCCAAAGTGTTCATGTGATACATCGTGTCAACATATGGATCCCATGATATATTTACTGAAGCACAAGATACGATAACATGTGCACATGGATATCTAAATTCCTGAAAGTTACCAAAATCATAGTATCTATAATCTAACATCACTACAAACACTTGACCACTAGTGCATGTAGCCCAGTCATAGCACATTATTTACTTGAAATTTCATCTTTTCCCTATCAAAGGCTAGAATAGTCCATCTTGAAGCCTCAATCAGTATCAGATCAATATCTCTTTGGAAATGATGCCTAAAACGCATTTCATTTCCATCCTCTAATAGTCCTTTTGGGACCAGTCAACAAAGTATTGAACACATCTATAAAATGTCTCTTTCAATAACCCTATGATTGTGAGTTTTCACACACCCTTAAGGACCCCATTTATGCACTCCACTATATTAGTGGTTATATGTCCATATCTTCTTCCACCATCATATGATAATGATCATTTTTTCCTTCGAAATCTGCATCATATATTCATACACATCTTCATTAGCAGTTCAGATCTCTTCAAGGTGTCGATCAAGCCTCTCTTGTTAGGGATCATATGCTGATACCATAAGAGAATAATTTATTCAAATGGAGAATAATTTTTTTTAAATGTATGTTTATAAAAACATACCCAACTTTAGGATCGCCTTCTTTATGGAATCATCTCTGAAATGATTATGCACATTACTTGAAATATGTCTAATACAATAACGATGCTAAGCATTAGGCTCAGTCCATGAAACCCCATCACTAACCACAGCCTCTATAATCAATCGATGGTGATCAGATATCAAACACACACCATGGTTTTTGGGGACATGAGCACATACATATGCCAAAAAATTACTCCAACATTCAAAATAATCCTTTTCAACAATAGAAAAAGCAAGTGGCAGAGGAGCACAATTACCATCATGTGTGGAAGCAATGAGTAGAACACCTATATACTTGACACATAGGAAAGTGCCATCGACTGGAATAAATCGTTTACAATAGGGAAAGGCAGTAATGCATTGCCCGAATGCCCAGAAAACCCTATTGAACTTCACCTTTGTTCGATCAACTCGGTGATTGGGGGATATATACTCAACAGTTCCCAACTAATAAAAAATATGATTGTTGAGAAACAAAAATTCCATAAGTTGTTACAACATAGCATAAGATTCATCCCAATCACCATACACTTTTACAATTGCCTTCAGTTTTGCATTCCATTATTTGGTATATGATATATTATAGTTATAAAAATATTTAATTCTTTCCAGAACAAGGGAAATGGGAACATCCTAACTTGTTTGTATCATCACCCAAATAACATTTTGTATAAACTCTAAATTAAGGGAAGAGTGATCCTGCGACAATCTTGGATGCACACAAGTGTGTGACCCCTCTAATTTGGTTATCCTCTAAGATGAAAAAAATTATCAAATATTTCCCTTAATCGAAATTTAAATTCTGGCCCATATTTTTCACAACAAATGATATATTTTGTCTTCTTTGACTCATAAACCACAATTGTGAAATGTCATTAAATGTGGTATTGCTTTATCACATTTTTCTTGACCAATTTACTTTCAAACATCTGCCCGACATAGATGGTGTTATCATTTGATGCAGACCAATTTCTTATAATTCCAGGGAATTCAGAAGCTGGTGTAATGACATCCTAATCAAAATGTTGTTAATGAGGCATTCCTTTAACTATAGAACTCAATACCGAAGGATGATTACCACTAACCGATTGATGTCGTGGATGTCTGTCTCTTAAAAGAACCTTAGAAGGTTTATTGCCCACATCACCCTCACCCACATCTCTCAAAGGATCCGCAGAAGGTTCATTCCCCACATCGCCCTAACCCACATCATCTCCTGATGGATCCCCTTATTCTTCTTCCTTAGATAAACATCCATTCAATATATCAGCACACAAAGGGATGTCATCAACATTTCCTTCTAAAGTTTGATGATCTTCATCATAATTTTCTTATATTACTGGAGTCATATGAGAAGGAGGCAATGAAAAAGACTGATGTGAAGGACCAACTTCTATAGAGCTCACAAAACACAGTTCTATAGTAGTCAGTTGCACCATATCTATATCATAAATCACCACATATAACTCCATGAAACCATTAGCACACTGTTGTCTAAATAAAGAAGATGCATCCATCCAATCATCATCATCAACCAATGGGTACTCGGTGTGCCAGAAACGTTCAGGATGTTGTAGATGTTGATATGTGATTGAATAAATGGATTGATCGACCCTCAATTTTAACTGATTATAAATCTTATTGATAACTGCATCCAATTTCATACAACCATGAATATTTACCACTCTGACAGGTGGCACACTATAGCTAAATCCTTGATCCGTATAAATGGTCTCACCGTTGCAATATATTTGCGCAGATATTATTACCTATAAAAAATAATTAATAAAATGTTATATACTACATCAAATATTTTACATTATTTAAATTGGTTTTGAATAATTGACTTTATCTGGAGACTTTTTATGTATTGATTTTTCACTATTGAGGTATAGTGATGATGGAATTATTACCAAATAAAATTTAATATAACATTATATATTTTAATTACTTATGAATAAATATTCATGACATGATCTTGAGACTTACGATTAGTTTATCATTATTTAATAAACTAACCAAAACCTTTGGGTAGACTCGTGGAGCCTCTATTATCAAATACTTCAGAAACTGTTAGTCTCCTTTCAAACAGTAATGCCTCATGTCGAATGCTTTTTCTCGAATGCCTCTTCGGGGACACCTCTCCGAGGACACCACTTAGAGGATGCCTCTTGTTGATTGCCTTTTAATTACAAATTTACTTGCATGCATGTGAGGGGTTCTAGGCGTATGAAATAAATAAATTTTTTTAAGAGAACACGCAGGTCCTTACATACTTTGTCAGAGATGACTCACATGTCATCATTACAGGAAAAATAAATGCAATTATTACAAATTAAACAATCAGATTCACAAAACAAGACATGCAATTTCCGTTATTCATCAGTCAGTCATCTCAAGATCATACATTGCACAAATTACCATGTTTTTGGGTATAATTATTATATCTATTACTTGATGAAATACATATTAAATATCTACTTCTCTTTTATATTTAATAAATTTAATTATAACTAATATTATTTAAAATTTTGATTTATACATAACTATTTTTCAACCATTAACAAAAAACGTTTTTTATACATTTTTTAATAAATTTAAATATGATACATATAACTAATATATTATTCACAAATTATAATACTAGTGTATAAATTATTATAATTTAAATTAATATTACTTTAAAAATAACATTTTTATAACATATTTAATTTTCATAAACATTTAATATGAATTCATACAACATATTAGACATGACATAATTAATTTTCCTAAACATTCAATATGAATTCTTACAACAAACACATCATTCATAAATTAAATCAAACAAAAGATACTAATTTACACATTAATACATATGAGATAAATAAACCATACACACAAAAACTAATTTCTACATATCACAAATCAAATAAATAAATCATACAAATGAAATAAATAAACAAAACTAAACAATTGAAATTTTAAATAGAAATTTTACATTCTTAAAAGTAGAAAAAATGTGTTGAAAAAATTATTTTTGCAGGGCTTCACAGAAAAATCCAGAGGAGAAGAATAAATTTGGGAGGGAGATCCCCTTTTATAGATTTTGTTGGACAGATGTCTGAACGGGGTTCACACATCCTTCATCCCTTCTTTGAAGGATGCGTGAACCCCGTTCATGCATCTTTGGCGCAGAGAGATGTGTGAATGGGGTTCACGCATCCTTCAAAGGAAGGACAAAGGATGAGTGAACCCCATTCACACATCTCTCTACGCCGAAGATTCGTGAATGGGGTTCACACATCTGGAGATCCATTTTAAAAACTATACCTCTATTCTCTAATTTTTTTAAAAAAACCCACAAATAAAAAAACCATAAACTTTGGTAACCCAGAAAAAGCTATTAAAGTTGAACTTCAACAGTGTGGTATGATGCCTACAAAAAATTAAGAGGCATCCAAATAGATGATGGAAGCACAAATTTATCATAAAGTGGCACTGTAGGGATCGCGCATTCGATTCCGGGGATTCAGATTTGACAAGGTAGGAGAATGGCTGAAAAATAATGACTATTTCCCTTGAAAATGGACTATATACTGAAGAGAATACCTATTTTAGATCCTTCACTCCATTTGTAATTGATGCAATGTATCTTGAGCTTCTCCCAATCCCATACCCTCCATGATCCTCAGCCCTACTGGTCTTGGCCCTTCTAACATCCGGTTGGCTCTTCCTCAACATCTCCCTCACTGCCTCGGTCTGACACAACACTGGGTACGCCTGCCCGACCATGTTGAAACTGAGACATGATCCCAAGTGAGAACTCAGGTCTTTTTCCATGTAGCCTCCATTCATGGCCACAACCTCCTTGACCGCATCAGAGTAGAGGTCGCAGATCCATCTCTTAGAGAAGTGTTCCATGACACGGGACACGTACTCCTGCATCCATTCCTTGGCAATGCTACAACACTTGCACCTGACCTTATCGTTCTCGGATATGGGCTGGAGCAAAGGGTCGATGGCTGCCACCTCTTTCATGAGATGGAATGTGATGAGGACATCAAAGGGCCCCTCCAATTACATTGTTCACATGCCAAACAAAATAGGCACAAAAGAGATTCCCACTTTCAAACCACATACAGCCACGAAACCTTGCCCTACCCAGCTCGACCCACACAATTTCAGATTAAAGAGAAAGGTGTGTGAGATGTCTCCTGCCCAAACACTGTTCACAAGTAGTATCATCATCATGACCACTCTTGGGAGGGAAGAAAGAAACACAAATGAACTATACATACAGTAGGGAATCCCAAATTTTGGTAATGATGGGGTATTATGGTTGTAAATGTTCTCACGTTTATTGGGTAAAAAGAAACAAAAATTATAAAGTAATCATATTTTATGTTAATAATAATTAATATTTATGGTTAATGTTGAGTGTTGATAATAATTATAATATTGCATGTTATAATATCAAGTATTTATAACATGGATTGTTATTATAATTATACATTATCATTGGGGGTACAAGTACAAATAAACAAAACTTGCACCCTCTGCCTCTGGGCAACATCCCTCCCAAGGGTTAACATGCATCCATTTACTAGAGGTAGTCAGAGACCCATATCCCTAACCCCTCAACCAAGACATCCCCCAAAACAGCTACTACAGTACCACACAATGCCTTGCTATAGTGTCTTGCCACATCGGTTACCATAGTGTCCCACTAAAATACTGCTATAGTGCCCCTAATACAATCAGAGCTACAGTGAAACCGTTATAGTGTTTTGCTACAATGCCTACATTACTAGGGAAATCCTCCACAGCCGAGTCTCAAGCCTAGGTGTCCAGAATGCAGAGGTTGCAACTAAGTGGTACTTAGCTGCAACATAGACCACAACATGTAATATTATATTAAAAACATGTAATATTATTTTTATTATAAATAATGTATGTAATATTATTATAACATGTAATATTCACTACCATAAAACTGGGCAAGTCCTGCACCACCCCTTTATCAGCGTTAACAAAAAAGCGCTGATAAAGGGGGGGGGCTTATCGGCGCTTTTTTTAAAAGCACTGATAAATGGTCGAATTCAAAAAAAATAAAAAAAAATATTAATATATAAATATAGTTAGATAGTTATATTGATATAAATATAATATATAATTTTTAAATATATTTTAGATAAGTATAAATGTACATTTACACTTAATATACTTAATATATAAGATATTTAGTAAAAATGGATTCTTCAAAAATTTTAAAAAAAATATTTTTAATTAATAATTTGATAATTATTATGGAGTAATAGTCATTTAATAACAATTTGAAGAATAAAAAAATTAAAAAAATTAAAAAAAGATCCAAAATATGTTGAAAAATCAACTCAAACTTCAAACGGTCATAACTTTTAATCCGAGTGTCCGTTTGAGCTCTACCACATATCAAATCGAAGCCTGCGACGAGCTCTATGTCATTTAGAATGAGGGCTACCCCGGTCAAGCATTTTTTGAGGCCAAAAGAGGCCCAAAAGGCCTCCAAAACTGATTTTTTAGTCAGGGTATGCATATTTTTTAACATCTTGTGGATTTTCAGCCTCGTTTAAGGGGGTAATATTGGATTATTTTGGTGGGGAATGAATTTATTCCAAGGTATTACATTCATATTGATATTATTTCTTTAATGTTTTATCGTTTTTATAATTCACTGCTTTTTATAATCAAATATATAACTATATGTACATTTTTTTTATATATTCACACCTAAAAATGAAATTTTTTAAATAAATAATTAAACATATTTACATATAAAATATACTAGCTTTATCTAAATAATAACTAATATCCATTTTATTTAAAATACCAATATATGAATATTTAAATAACTACTGCATATTAATATAACTATATATATATTAATATGACTATATATATATTAATATAACTACATATATATATATATTAATATAACTATATATATTAGTATAAATATATATTACTGTACGAATAAATATAACGAAATATATATATATAAATAAATAGATATATCATGAATAAGACAACAAATCAATATACGGTAGTGGCAAAGGCTTTAGGTGCGCATGAGGGAGGTCTCGAGATCAAATACGGGTGGAGGAAAGGGTGCGCGCACAAGGGTGATTTAAAGGGCTAGTGCTGATAAAGGGTGTAGGAGGTGCGGGCGAGCGCTGGATGTGCGGGAAAGCACTGATAAAGGGGGGCTCAAGCGCTATAAAAAGCCCCCCACCATGAGATTAGTAGAATTTTTTTTAAATTTTTTTATTTTTATCAGCTCTTTTTTTAGCGCTGATAAAAGGGGTCTTTATCAGCACTTTTTGGAGCGCTGATAAAGGGGACCCCCCTTTATCTTTACCGGAAATATCAACACTTTTTCTAGCACTGTTAATGGTCATTTTTATCACTGATAAAAGCCATATTTGTAGTAGTGATAATAATTATTATTAATGAGCACTACAAAAATATAGGGCAATAGTGGATGTTATTTCATGAACTGACACCGTTTTAAACCACCTATCAATTAATAATATAGTAGAAACTACAAAAAAACATTGTGTATTGCTCGGTCTCTAGTCATTTAATGATAGTCTCTTTAATTTCTTGGAAATTTTGGTATGTGTGGTTTTTGAAGCATTTAGCGGTGGTTTTTTAAAAATTACCTAGGGAAAATAGATTAAATGAAACTAACCACCACAAAATATATTATCGGAAGTTATTTATAGTGGCACTTAAGGGTAATCACTTCTAGACATAATTTTAATTAATCTACTTAGCAGCGGTTACTAAAAACCCCCACAAAATACTACAATGAGAATTTATTTTGTAAAATATTTAATAAAAATCTATAAATTTTAAAAAACTAACATGAAGTAAACTAAAACATAAATATATGATAAATGTATCATACATATGAAATACATCCACAATCATATATAGAAACATCCATAGTCAGCGTGACCTCAGTTAACAGATACCTCAATCAACTCATACATCAGTCAACCCATATCTTAGTCAACAATATATACGTATAAAATATGTCCAACAACAACCCATGTCAAATATATGTCCACACCACAACCTCAACTGCATCTGTCTACCTCCACATGATCTCATCTGCTGAAACAAACCACATCATCTCATAAATTGTAACAAAAAAGAAAATGGAAATTAAAACTAAACATAATAAACCAAAATTACAGTAGAATAATTGATAAAATTTTAATATACCGTAGAAACTATGAATCATCATGACTACCTTCCGAAGAATTTTTTTTATCAGAATAGTCAACCTCTGACCTACTATCGACATCTGTCACTTACAATGAAAACTAGAACATTTAAGAAAAGAATTGCAAAAAAGGAAAGACATGAAAAATATTTAAAATGTTGCATATAATTTTTTTTAATAAAATATAATAAATTTTTACACAAAATAAAATATATATATATATATATAATTAAAAACACTTTGAAAACATAA
This sequence comes from Viscum album, assembly GCA_963277665.1. NCBI lineage: Eukaryota > Viridiplantae > Streptophyta > Magnoliopsida > Santalales > Viscaceae > Viscum > Viscum album. Next base: position 608,544,209 of record OY728135.1, on the reverse strand, counting down.
AATTACTATTTAATATATGATTCAACACTTTAAACTGGAAGAAGTGCTAAGTAAATATTCTAATTAATTTTTAAATCGATCTGCAGGGTGCCTGAAATTTTCTTAATAAATAAATTTTAAATACATTGATATCACAACATATTTTATATATCAAAAATAACATGACAGTGGTTGTCTCATGATTCCACATCAATATGCGGTCATTTTCGATAGTTTTGATCTCCCCACACACATTTTAGCATTTCAAAACCCTATAAACATGTTTACAACCATCCTGGGTAAACTGTAACTCCAAATGATTCGTTATTGGTTCCTATATTTGAAAATTCAATATAAATTCATTTTAATTTGATTTCAGAGAAATTTGACAACATTTTCCTAGTTTTGACTCCCCTGAAACATGTTTTTAGAGGCTTTTGTACCATTAAGAAGTGTTTACTTAGTCATTCCGACCACACCACATGCCAGGTTGATGTGATGTCTACGCATACACATAAAAAATAACTCAACAGTGGTTTTCCCATGATTCCATGTTAATATGAGGTCATTTTCTATGGTTTAACCATTCCACACATGTTTAAGTGTTTTAAAACACTACAAATGCGTTTATGGCCATCCCAGATAAATCGTAACTTGGAATGATGTGTCGTTGGTTCATTCATTTCAAAAATCAATCTACAATCATTTTACTATGATTTCAAGACAATATGACATCATTGGCATTGCTTTGACCCCCCCAGATACATGTTTTTAAAGGTTTTTGTACCTTTAAGAAGTGTTTATCGAGTCATTTCGACCACACCGCAAGTCAGATTAACATGTTGTATGTGGGTACACATGAAAAATAACACAACATCGGTTTCCCCATGATTTCATATCAATGTGATGTTTTTTTATGATTTTGACCATTCAACAATGGTTTCAGTGTTTTCAAACTCTAAAAACATGTATACGGTCATACCAGACAAACTGTAACTTAGAATGACGTGTTGTTGGTTCATAGATTTCAAAATTCAATCTACATTCATTTCCTTTGAATTCAGTGAAATCTGACATTGTTTTCCTAGTTCTGACCCCCCAATACATGTTTTTAAAGGCTCTGGTACACTTTATGAATTGTCTACTGAGTCATTCCGATCACACCACATATTGGATTGACGTGTTGTCTATGTGTATACATCAAAAATAACTCAATGGTGGTTGAACCATGATTTCACATAAATCCAAGGAATTTCTATGGTTTTAACTATTCCACACACATTTTAGTTTTTTAAAGCACTAAACATGCATTTACCACCATCCTGGGAAAATCGTAACTCAGAATGATGCTCCCTCAGTTCCACTACTACACATATTCACTTTAATAGCGTGAAAATCAACTTTTAGCAGTACTAAAAAGTGATTCTAATCATAGCAATGATATTGGGGGGGGTCCCCTTTATGAGTGCAAAAAAATTGTTGATAAGGGACACCCTTTATCAGTGTTATTTTTAGTACTGATAAAGGCCACCCTTTATTATCTCTTTAAATAATGCTGATAAAGGTCTAGTTTCCCGCAATATCCTGTTAATATATCACCACATCCAGAAAAAAAAACCATGTAATTTCAAATGCTATATACAACCTGTAATTTCAAACAATGCTATATTAATTTAATTGACCTCATGAATACAAAGATGTCCACCAAAAGTATATACATAATAAAACACTGCGATTTACCTTTCAAAAAAATGTTTTATATAATTACATTTATAATTATCTCATAAACATTATAAAACATTAATATTTCATCTTTGACATATATGACCCCCTCTCAAAAAATGTCCGCCCATGGTATATGTTGCTAAACAATTCATGTCAACCAGAGAAAAAGATTCTGCCTATATAAGAAGAAAGATATTATGTCTGTAATACAATAATGAAATAAATTAAACATTAATATGAATTAATACATTAGTAAAATTTCAATATTTAATAAAAATGACACATTTGGAGTTATACCGGTCACACTGTGCATCTTATGGAGGTGGGGTTGATTCCTATATGGCGAAAAATAGTTATGGATCATTTAACTAAAATATCAAAACAATCCAAATATATTTGCTCTATTTTGAGTAAGTCACATGTTATTTTACAAAAATTAATGTCAATATTAAATAATGACACATTTGGAGTTATATCGATCACACCATGCATCAAATTGAGGTGAAGCTGATTCCTATATATCAGAAATTACTTATGGATCATTTTCCTAACATATCAAAACAATCTGAATGCATTTTCTCAATTTTCAGTACGTCAGTTGTATTTTTTTTACTAAAATGTCATTTCAAACTGGAAACACGTATTATGAGTCACACAAGTCGTATCATGCATCAGTTTGATTTGAGAATACTCCATACACATCAAAAATGACTAATGAATTGTTTTCCTAAATTTTCAATAAAATCAATGAATGATTTCTTGGTTTCTAGTGAGGGACACATTTTGAACTAAAATGTCAATTTTAAACTGATAACGGACACTTTTATCCATACTGGACACACCTTTAGTCGAATCGAGGCGTGGTTGACTCCTAAATGTTAAAAATAAATCATGGGTCATTTTTATAAAATATCACAACAATATGAATTCATTTTCTCAGTTTTCAATACGTCAATTGTTGTTTTTACTTAAATTATTGTACATTTTAAATAAAAAGAGAAACTTTGAGTTTTATCGGCCAAACCATGTGTCTTATTGAAGTTCATATGATTCATAAATGTCACAACTGAATAATAGATCATTGTACTAAAATATCAATACAATCTGAATTCATTCTCTATGTTTTTGGTATGACAATTGTTTTTTACTTAAATTAACATAAATTTTAAATAAAAAGAGACAATTTCATTCATAAATGACACACCAAGTGTAGTATTGAGGTGTAGTTGATTCCTATATATCAAAAACTACTAATAAATCATTTTTCTAAAATATGAAAACAATCTGAATCCGTTTTCTCAATTTTTGGAATGTTACTTGTTGTTTTTACATAAATTACTGTCAATTTTAAATAAAAAGAGACACTTTGAGTTATACCATCCACTATGTGCATTATATTTAGGTATTTATGATTCCTACACATCAAAAATTACTAATATATCATTTTCCTAAAATATCAAAAGAATCCAAAAGAATTTGTTCGATTTTCAGTATGTCACTTGTTGTTTTTTCTTAAATTAATGTCAATTTGAAATAAAAAGAGACAGTTTGATTTATACAAGCCACACCATGCATCATATTTAGGTTTGGATGATTCCTACAATAAAAAATGACTAATAGATCATTTTACAAAAATATCAAAACAATCTAAATGCTTTTTCACAGTTTTTAGTATGCCAGTTGTGTTTTTTTACAAAAAATGTCATCTCAAACTGAATACACACATTTTGATTCATATCAGTGACATCATGCATCATATTGAGACGAATTTGACTTATACGTGTAACAAATAAGTTTTTTATTATTTTCCTAAAATATAAAAATAATCCGAATTTGTTTCCTCAGTTTTGAGTATGTCACTTTTTCTTTTACTAAAATTAATGCCAATTTTAAATAATGATACATTTGGGGTTATACCAGTCACACCGTGCATCATATTGTGGTGATACTGACTACTACATATCCCAAATTTCTAATGGATCATTTTACTCATGTTTCAAAACAATTTGAATGTATTTGATCAGTTTTCAGTATTTTAATTGTGTTTTTTTACTAAAATGACATTTCAAACTGGAAACATGCATTATCTGTCATACTGGTTACATCATGTATCGGTTTGATTTGAGATTTATTCATAAACATCACAAATGACTTATGAATCATTTTACTAAATTATCTAGACAATCAAAGCATGTTTTCTTGGTTTTCAGTGAGTGGCATGTTTTGAACTATAATGTCAATTTTAAAGTCATAATGGACACTTTTAGTCATATCAGTCACAACATGCATCGGAGTGAGGTGAAGTTAACTCTTAAACGTCAAAAATGACTCATGCATAATTTTACTAAATTATCAAAATAATCCAAATATGTTTTCTAGGTTTTTAGTATGTCACTTATTATTTTGACTAAAATTAATGTCAATTTTAAATAAAAAGAGACACTTTGAGTAATACCAGCCACATCATGCGTCATATTGGGGTGAGACTGATTTTTACATGTCACAAATGACTAATATAGAATTTTCTTAAAATATAAAATCAATTTGAATGCATTTTCTCGTTTTTCGGTATGTCACTTGTTATTTTTACTTAAATTGATGTCAATTTTAAATAAAAAGATTCGCTTTGAGTTATACCAACCACACCATACATTGTATTGTGGTTTATCTGATTTCTACGCATCAAAAATAACTAATATATTATTTTACTAAAACATTAAATCAATCTGAATGCATTTTCTCAGTTTTTGGTATGTCACTTGTTGTTTTAACTTAAATTAATGTCAATTTTAAATGAAAAGAGACACTTTGAGTAATACCAGCCACAAGGTGAATTGTATTGATGTGTAGATAATTACTACACATAAACAATTACTAATATATTGTTTTACGAAAATATCAAAACAATATGAATGTGTTTGTTTGGATTTTAGTATGTCACTTATTTTTTTTACTTAAATTAATGCCAATTTGAAATAAAAAGAGAAACATTAGGTTATATCGGACACACTATGAGTCTTATTGTGGTGAGGATGAATCCTACAAATAAAAAATTAGTAATATATATTTGGCCTAAAGTATCAATACAATATGAATGCGTTGCTCGATTTTTAGTTTTCTAGTTGTGTTTTCTACTAAAATGTCATTTCAATGCAGAGAACTGCATTTTGAGTCATACCGGTAGGATCGTGCATCTGGATGAGGTGAGGATGACTCTTACACATCAAAAATGAGTTATCAATAATTTTCCTAAAATATCAAATCAATATGAATGTGTTTTCTCAGTTTTGAGTATGTCTCTTTTTCTTTTACAAAAATTAATTTCAATTTTAAATAATGACACATTTGGAGTTATACCGATCACACCATGCATTGAAATATGGTGAGATGTATTATTAACTATACGTAACTACAAATGGATCATTTTATTAAATTATATAAACAATACAAATTCATTTTTCTAGTTTTCAGTATGTTAGTGGTGTTTTATTTACTAAAATGCCATTTCTAACTGGAAACACGTAGTATGAGTCATACCAGTCACATCATGTGTTAGTTTGACTCGACACTACTTCATACTAATCAAAAATTATATATGAATTATTTTAATAAATTATAAATACAATTGGAGGGTGCTTTATTGGTTTTTAGTGAGTGACACGTTTTGAACTAAAATGTCAATTTTAAACAGATAACAGACACTTTTCGTCATACCGATCACACCGTGTGTAGGATTGAGGTGCAGTTGACTCATACATGTCAAAAATGACTAATGGATAATTTTACTAAAGTATCAAAATAATACAAATACATTTTCTCATTTTTCAGTATGTCAATTTTTGTTTTTACTTAAATTAATGTCAATTTTAATAAAAAGAGACACTTTGAGTTATACTAGCCAAATTGTGAGTCCTATTGAGGTGTGGATGATTCCTACACATAAAAAATGACTAATGGAACATTTTATGATAATATCAAAACAGTACGGATGTTTTTTCACAGTTTTCTATTTGTCACTTTTTTTAATTAAATTGATGTTAATTTTAAATAAAAAAAGACACTTTGAGTTATACCAGCTACATTGTGCATCATATTGAGGTGAAAATAATTCCTACACATCAAAAATGACTAATAGATTATTTTTATAAAATATAAAACCAATCCATATTAAATTACTAATTTTTTAGTATCTCACTTGTTTATTTTACTATAGGTAATATCAATTTTAAATAAAAAGAGGCAGTTTGAGTGATATAAGTCAATTGTTATTTTTTCTCGGGTTTGAGTAGGTTCGTTTCTTTGATAAAAAATATATTAACCCAAACATTTCAAAAATAGATATCAAATAATAGTAGATTAAAATTTCTTACATAACATAATGATACATGCTAGTATAGTTTAGGTCTAGTTCTTTGGGAAACATGGAAACATAAAGAACTATTTCATAAGAGTCTTTTATTAAGTTATTATTTAATATAAACCTTCTTAGACATATCATTTCTAAAACCATTGATAAAAACCTAAGGATATGAAATATAATTAAAGGTCATCATATATTCTCAATAAGTGTAAACAATATAGATATTAATGATTATATAAGGAAATTAACTTACAAATATTAGATAAAATGATGAAAAACTTAATTAATTACATAAAAAGACACACTTTGAGTCATACCGTCCACATAATGTGTTACCATGATTTCCATTTTATATCTTTGTCAAAATTTAAACAATTCATTATTGACAATTATAACTTTCCTTCCAGATCCCTCCAATGGATTTGAAGGAAAGTGATAAATGCGACAATATAGGGGTGACAAGGTTTTGGGGTAGAGTAAGTATGTGGAAGACATTGTTTGTATGAGTAGTCAGAAATTTAATTCAGATTATGTTATTGTAGTATAGAATAGATAATATTATGAGGATGAACATAATATATTAAAAAAAATTACCTTCTCATTGAATTATTAGTTGCAGCCTCGAAGTCCAGTCTCTCAAGAGCATGATCAGTTTAAAAAAACAGCTCCAACTCGAACAAAGGAATCCACTTGTATAAGAAAAAAAAATTATATGAATAAAAAAAATTAAATTAAACATAAATATAAAACAATCCACTACTTCTATTAAAGTCACATATTCATTCCATTTTTATACATTATTCCATCAGGTATGCTTCCTAATCATTTCTAAGCACATCTATATCATCTTTTGAATATGAGTTTTTTTACAGTCATAGTAGTACAAGAAAAATTTAAAAAGAGAAAGTATTAATAAATATTTTAAATGAAATAGTAATTACCCTTGAAAATACCTTTTTAGGTAAGTTAGTGTGTTCATGGAATATGACCTCTCTCATAAATTTAAAAACATAATAACTGCAATCTTTTCTATTGGTTTGTTTCGAACACTGTATAAACATTGAGTAGATTAAGTAATTGGTTTTGATATGTCTCTGGATATTGAAATATTATTACATATTCCTTGATACTTATTTAGTCTTAGAACTTGTCTTCCTCCTTGTGCTTAGCCCCTGGTCGCATTCCTTGTTTTCACTATAGTGATGCACCACCCTATCATAATAGAATCCTCATTAAAAGATAATATAAATTATATAACTTTGTGTTTAGTTCTAAAACGTTTGATTTAGTGTGTTAAAAATTGACAAACACCATCATGTGTGGATAGTTTCTTCAATATTCATGCATTGAATCTAGGAAATAAATCTTTGGAGTATCCAAATTTATTACAATGAGAATCCAATGTGGCCTAATAACACAAAAAGGAATAAGTAATGAAATAAATGAAAATAAATTTTTATATTATTAAATTGTATTGTTTTACCCTTGCATCGTTGATATTAAATAGAGTCTTTCATCTGGAATTTTTCTTTGAAACAATTTGATCCGAAATGACATTATTTTATCCATTTTTCGGCTACCTATTTCTTTTTGTTCTTTAGAAGAGATTGAAGGATTAATGGGTCCAAATGTTTTTTCATGGGAAAATCCCTTCAATTTTTTCCTATATACATCTTCCAAAAATATGAAATGTCTTTAGTCATAATTAACATAGTATATCAAATTTTAGAAAATGAAATCATGAAAACATACCTCATGTATACATTTACAGGTGACCCACCTAGTCAATCATAGTATAGGATTTCACTTACACTCTCAACACTAGTGAAGTCTTGATATTTCTCTCCGTAAATATTTTCTTCAAAATCAACTATCTGATTACGACCATATTTTAACTTTGTATCCACAAGAACCTTCATTGATAGTAAATGAGGATATAGAACAGGTGGGGTAATGATGATTTTAGTATATCTTTTCAATCAGTTGGTCAATCCTTTAGATGGGTTTGAGGCGGTCTTTCATATCATCCCCTTCTCTTAGTCCATCTTTAATTACATTCATCGGTTCAGACATTTTTTCATTAATTCTTAAAGGTTTATCTTAAAAAGAAAAATGAAAATAAATACCTTCTTATCAACATGTATTTTAAAAGATATGATGTCTATGAGATGAATGTTCAACATATTTTTCGACCATATTAATATCTTATAATCAATGGGAATAGGTACCTCTACGCTTGGATCATGGGCTATGCTAATCAACACTCACACATGACCTGTTAGAAGTGGTCTGTTGTATAGCTTGTCTTTTTGAATATTGAACACCATAGCCCTCGATACAAGGTGATGGGTGGGTGTTTCTTGATATAAATCACATTCATTATCACCCTATGTAATATCAGTACAAGAAAGGTATTAGTGTTTTTTATTCAAATTTTAAAGAAACATTTATTATAACATTGATTACCTCAGCTAAGAAATATCTTTGAGGGGAATGGATAGCCTCATAGATGGTGGGGTGGGCGGGACCTCCACGCGGTGGATGTTCTTGAGTTTCATCTTCTCTTTACCTCCCCCCCATTAAAGTTTCCATCATCTCTCTCAACCATTACAATTATTATTCAAGGGTTGATATTATTCCTCTCATCTGTTTTATTCATTCACTTTAATCCTTATCATCTTTTTCTTCTCAAAATATGATCAGAGTGTCACCCCAAAACCGGAACCTCTGATGCAACCATACTGTTCTAATCACTTCAAGTCCACTGATAGTATGATTTATTCTGGTACAGGTGTTGTTGATCCTTGTGACTATGTCAGATAGAAAATATAGGAAAATAAGTGATCATTGTTATGTAATAGTTATTTATAGCAATACAATTTTTTATTATGTAATACTTTCACATGTTTCCCACATATTTTGTGTGTTTTCATCTATTAGTATCTCATCTTTATTTAGACTTGTCTCCTTCTATAGCACAAGACATGGGATGGAAGTGTATTTGAATTTGGAATCATCAATCTGCATATAAACAGAGAATCATATTTATTGTTTTGTTTCATGTCACATAAAAGTGTAATAGTAGATTTAAAATATGTACCATTTTTTTCAAGTGAAGCGTACCCCATCCTTTCTTTATGGTAGGGGTATGCTGGTTTTGATACTTGTTCCTTATTTCCATAACTCAGATACTATTTCATAAATAAAAAATTTTCATTCAAAGTGATGAATACAGGTATCTTCAAACAACGTATTACTAGCCACAATGTACTTGAAAATACACAACTTGTTGACAGCAAGTAAACGCATCCCACGCTTCATGGGTTATCAGGTGCACATAGATAAGTAGTGGGTGCCAGTTTATTTTCCCTTCAGTATCTTTAAGATGATCTCTTGTTATAATTGTGTGAAATCCATTATGAATCCATCCAAAAAGAATGAATACCTATTTCTTATGGGATTCATATACTATAAATGCACTCTATAATAAATGATGAAGAATAAGTCAATGTTTCATTATTTTATGTTTTAGTAAAATAAAGATATAATACCATAATGTTACCATAATCTCTTCCTACATCTGTATCTGAAGTCCGAGTACAACATGATTCGACGAATCTAAATCAATCGACACACGTTTCTGAGTGATTATTCAAATATAACTATTGAGCATGGCCTTTTTGGGGTTTGCATGCTGACCAAACAAATTCCATCTGACCTCATATTTGATGCCTTTGGCTTTCACCTTGATGATTTTTGCTAACACCGTCAAACTACGACACTACTATTTTTTTGTGTCGTCAGTCCTTCATCACCTACCATTTCCCCATAATCAACATCGTCAATATGTTCCTCAGTAGTGGTAGCATCAGAATGTGCAGATGGTCATTGTATCTATGCACTGAGAGCATCAGTAGGATGAGAAACTTATTGATCCTCAAGAATAGGAGCACCATCATGTGTAGAAGGTCGTTCCTCTACATTTCGAGGAGAAGTAGGTTGAGATACCTATTGTTTTTCGAGATTGGGAGCACTAACACGTGTGGAAGTCATTATTTGAAGAAGTGGATTAACATTAAATTTAGAGTACAAAATGCAGCAAAAAACAAAAAATAACATGAGGTAACACGATGTATATTACAAAAAGAGTAACGTGATTGTTGAACACTCCTTTTATTTTTTAAAGGCTAAAGGGATCTGAACCCTCTATTAAAGATCCAAATCCCTTCATTATGGTATCCTATACTATTCAAAATGTTATCTACATTGGGACTGCTATGAAATGATTACGATGTCCCAATGAAAGGGTCATCCTCAGTTGAATTTTCATCTAACCCTTTAGTGGTTTTGGTCGATAACAAAAAAATTGACTACTTTCGTTTTTTGGGATTTGGAACATAAAATACTTGTACTACCTATGTTGCAAGTATAAATGGTTCATCTTTGTATGCTTCCTTATTGAAATTATTTTTTACGAATCCCAATTGATCTATTTTAAGATCACTTATGTTATCAACCCACTTGCATTGAAAATTCAGCACATGTAATTTTGTATAATCCAACTCCCATATTTGTTTGATGATGCCAAAATATTAAATATTCACGTAAATTGGATTTAAGTCCTCAGTACTAAAAAATGCATCACTCCATCCATGATTGTAACTCTACTTTTTTTCATGGTACTTTATTCATCATGATCATTTGTTTAGAACATATAACAATTAATTATATAACCATTATAAGACAATACATACACACTTGGTCCTCCAGTAAGACATCGAAGTCTTTCTGAAATTGAATCTCAATTTTCATCTGACTCCTTTCAAATATTTTCCCAAAACCATACTATAAACACTTGATTATATGTATTTGATATAAATATTTCATCCCTTTTTCAAATGCCTAGGAATTTATTTTTGGGTTTCAACATATGGGAAAACATCCAAATTATTATACAAAACATAAATGTGAGCCTATTCCTTGTCTATAATATTGATTATTAAAAAATCTCTTACAGAAATTCCTTCACCTACAAGCCACCCAGTGTGATGGGATTTCGGTAGACTAATTATCTCCACACAAGACAGGTATTTGGTACAAAATTCAACAGCTTCTTTAATAATATATCGCTCTGTAATACAACCATTTGGCCAACTCCAGTTTTTGACATACCCTTTCAATATCTTCATATATCATTTAATGGGGTATATCCATATATAGTATATAGAACCACATGGTCAAATCTCTCTCACCAAGTGATCCATCAAATAAACCATCATATCAAAAAATGTTGGTGGGAAGAACATTTCTAATTCACATAATATGATGGCAATTTCTCTTTCTATATTCTACAATTTCACCGGGTCTATAACTAAGCTGCATATAGATTTGAAGATGAAATAGAGATTGGTTAATGTATGATGGAAATTCATAGAAAAAATGCAACATAAAGCTATAGGCATTATATCATACATCAAAACATGGCATTGTTTAGAGTTTGCTCCTAAGACTCTTAGGGCTACATGGGATTTTGGGTGGTACATGGTTTTTGAGGAACTTCTCATGTTGGCTGGGTTTTAGGTAGTGTCTTCCCTCTAGGTGGATAGTTTTTTGAGTCCATGATGTGTTCAGATGGAGATCGGTTTTCGTTTAGAAATGATTGATTTCTCAATGTTCATTTCATTGTTTTTATTTTCATTACAACACTGTTTTTTGAGTTAAATTATTTATGAATTTTTTGAGCCTTGTTTGCCATGGTTTGATGATGGGTACTGTTGTGTTCGTTGCTTGTGTTGCAGGTATTGGTCAGTAGTGCGGGACTTCCTCAATGACATCATCTCAGAGGGTGACTCAGGTAAATGCAGGTATGCTCTCTATTTATGTTTGGAGTTCTTTAAATCTAAGCATGTTTAGAAGCTTTAGAATGTCATTAATTTAGGCGGCGTGTGTCATGTTGATGCATGATGGGGGACTGTTTGGGTCATACACTATAGGTGTTTCCTATTTAGGATGTGATTCTTGAATTAATGATTGCAGGTGGTGCAGAATCATCATGTTCTTATATCATAATTTGAAAGGTGTAGTTTTGTAGCACTATTGTATATTAAATTATGTTTATGCATTTTAATTTCTAAGGTGGAGAATTGTGAAATATAGTTTCTCATTTTTTCGTTAATTAAAATTATTTTTTATATGCCATATTTTTCATATTTTTTAAATGTTGGGTTTTTAAATATGTTGTTTCACAGTTTTTCTTTTAAAACCGTCCATCCCATCTTAGTCGTCCATGTGCACTTGGATGCTTACGCCTCCTACCCATCTCTATCTTCAGAGGCCGCCCTGATCCTTGCAGTACGCCTCTAAAATTTCATGTGCTTGATTTCAATTGGGGCAGCTCTGTTGGAGAGGCGAAGGGGTTGCACAAGCCTGCTTGGGGACAAACCCCTAGTGCATTCCTATTTCCTTTGGAGGAGCGGTACCAGCAAAGGCACAGGGCAATGTCTTCCCCATTAATAAAGAAGACTTGACATGCTCCTGGGATTCCTCGGTTGCCATACATGGAGACTAATTGTGAAGAGGCATCGACCTTCTTTCCTGGATCCGGATGATGAATAATCTAGTTCACAAAAACGTACTTGGATAGCAGCGGCATCCTCGGATCTTGAAGAGCAGGGGCTTCTTGTTCTTGAACGAGAGGGCGATGAACTTGGATTGTAGTAGATCTAGTAGGCGACAATGGTGGCTCTAGTTCGCACCAGACCTGGATGGTGATGACATGTCTAGATGGCTGCGTCGAGGCTGGATAGTAGTGGTGTTAGATTTTGAGAGTGGCATCGAATCAAGGGTTGCGGCAGCAGCTCGAATAGTGCATCCGTGCATGGAAGACGTTGTCGATCTTAAGGCAGATGATCTTGGAGGATTCAACGAGGGCCGCGACAACTTGATGGGTTGGACCTGGTAAATCTGAGCCCCTAGTAAGGTGGTATTGGCCATGTATTTATGATTTTCAATCGATTCAATATCTTGTTTGTGTTCCTACCTTGATGCTCTCTTGTAGTCCTTTACTCTAACATAGTGAAAACTATTTGATTATGGGTTGTGCACGAAGGCCATTGGCCAAATCACGTAAATTTCTGTGTCCCTTTTACTTGTTGGATGTATTAAACTCTTATTCATCAGACGACACCTATCATCCATTGCTGGGATGGAGGCTTGAAGAGTTCCACAAAGACGGCTTGACATGTGTGGATTGAGAGGCTTGGGCCGCACCTACGACGACCAACTGTGGACTTGTGTTCCCTATGTTTTTCTCTGTTTCTTTTTTTGCGTGATTGTAACCTATAAATAGAAACCACATTGTGTGTTGTAATAAGATTTAGAAGAGTGAAGGAATAAATACCATGATGGTGATCCATTTCTGTTGTTGCAATCACCTCCAGTGATCTGCATGTGCATGCGGTTTGTGTTACCGCTGCAATGATCCTATTTTAGTGGTATCAGAGGAGGTTGAAGTTTCCACTGCCAAAAACCACCTTCAGTGGTATCACAGGGTCGAAGATGAGCTGAGCGGACATAGATCCGTGGTTTGTGCACCTGATCCGTTTATTGCAGCGCTGAGAGATATCGGTGATATCCCCTTCTCATATATTGCAGAAGGCATAAGGTGGAAGGAGATGAATAGTTAAGATTTAGGGGGAATGACAACAGGGGACCAAAAGTCCCCCCTAATACTGAAAGAGGACCGTGGCTAGTTCTGTGAACAGTGAAAAACACTGTTCACAGAACTGTAGGAGGTCCTTCTCTAGTATTAGGGGGGACTTTTGGTCCCCAATTATCATTCCCCTAAGTTTTATCTTTCCTCCCCCATTACATTTTGAGACAAAAACCAAGAGGTTATCTCACTTTACCAATTGTAAAAGGTGTTTGTGCTTTTCCAATTTTCTATGCTATGTTTTGGAATTATGCAAATTCGTTTTTATCCCATACATATCATCCCCTCTCTCCTCCCATAACATCTACCCAACTTTTTGTCATGTTTCAAAAGTTGGCATCTCTCCATTTATTATCTTATATTCACTTTTTTTTACCCCATTTTCCTTTTCCATCCTCCACGCTCATCTATCGAAAAAAACATTGTTCATTCTCTTTGAAGGAAAAACATATAGAAGATTGCAATTCAAAAAAAATTGTGATCTTCAATTCAAAAAAAAAATCAGTCTTCAATTCTGAATAGAAGAGGAATGTTTGCAATTCAAAAAAAATACTATTTGAAAAATGATTATACTGGATAGTGACTTCAATTTCATCAACAACTTTGACTTATTTTCGGACATTGATGATGATGACAGATGTCCTGCACCTTTGTCTTGTAACCAGAAGCTGAATCACTTGTCTGCAATTGAATCCACTGAAGAACTGGAATTGATGTCCAATGAAGACGACCTTTTGAAAGTCAAGACCTTGGTCAACATTGTATGTGATGAACCATCTACCAATGCATACACCTTCCCAAAAGGCACTGAAGAACATGTGTTGCTATCGAATGCAGACATCATCCCAAAAGTCGAGACTGACATCAAGGTTGTATCCAGCGAACCATCTGCTAATTCAAAAATCATAAAGCATCGAAGCCTTTTTTTGGTTCCTCTGGTGAAGAATAGCGACGCCACCTTCCAATGTGTCTGATTCCTGATGAAGCCCCGCAGTAAGGGGGACATTTCGAGGAATCTGAACCCAAGACAGAGGGTTTCGTGAATAAGAATTTGATCCTAGAAGAAAATCACATGGTGGATGAATTCCAAATCGAAGCAACAAAATCGAGTTTTCTTCTTGGTGATGTGATTTTGATCATACGATCACCTCCAATGATCTACTTATTTGATGCCACATGTGCTATTGATTTTACTGCAGCTAATGACTATGATGAAGTCATTATACTGGTTAGTTTCCCATCTATACATGGTGCAAAATCATGGGTTTAAAGAATATAATTTTAAGGGGGGGGGGTGTTGGAAGTATTAAACTCTTATTCCTCGGATGGCACCTACCATCCACTGTTGGGATGGAGGCTTGAAGAGTTCCACAAAGACAGCTTGACGTGTGTGGATCCAGAGGCTTGGGCCACACCTAACACAACCAACTGTGGACTTGTGTTCCCTCTGTTTTTCTCTGTTTTTTTTTGTTGCGTGATTGTAACCTATAAATAGAGATAACGTTGTGTGTTGTAATAAGATTTAGAAGGGTGAAGAAATAACCACCATGCTGCTGCTCCATTTCTATTGTTGCGATCACCTCCAGTGATTTGCATGTGCATACGGTTTTTGTAACCGCTGCAACGATCCACCTTCATTAATGTTGTCCACATTTAACTTTTCAACCTATAATGTTGAACATCGATGCTTCTTGAATTTATTGAATCTGTTTGGATTATGCTTGCTGCTATTTTAATTTTTTTTGCTGTTTGAATCTTTATGCTTGAACATGTCTATTCTTAAAATGTAAAGATGATTCTAGATTTTCAATTCTCATGTTTTCGATAGTGTTTTGATGAATCGGTGTGTGAATAATTATGTTTCTGTTATGAGAATTAGTAATCTTGAATTGTTGAATTTTCCATTTCCATGTGATTTGTTCACTGTTGTTAATCTTTTGTTAATTCCATGCAGTGGAATTATGTTTAACGAATATTGTTTTAATTTATTAGCTTATGTGAATAAGACATGAATAATAAACATAGATTTTACATTCTGTGTTTTGATTTTGCATACCAATTCTATACCCAATGGATCATGGCTAGTCGAATAGAGACTGCTTTTCCCAACACAACCCCCAACATGTTTAATTTATTTACTTTTATGTAGGTGGTGTTTCATGGAGGACTTGTTTATGATATTTAGCTTTATATTAAGGACTTGAAATTTGTTTCCAGTGTTGGTTATATATATTATCGGGGTGTATTGTGTCCAAAAAAATCATGTTTTGTTGTGGGGAGCGCCCCTGCGCGAGAGGCAGTCCACACGAAATAGTCCAGATCTATTTGGGTGTTTTTGTTCGTTAAATTCCGAAATACTAAAATTATGTTTATTAACAGTTTGATACATGAAAACTGATAACGATAAACCAGAAAGTTCACATGCAATCAAAAAATCAAATGAACATATTCAAATGAATTTGACAGGAGTGAACAACAAACTGGCAGTGGAAATTACAACTATAATCAAAACATGCAATTAATTCTCATGAAGTAGAAAACATAATCTGCAAGTGATGATTCAATGAACCGAATCAAGAAACAAGCAAGAATTAAAGTTATGGTAGCAATGATTAATAACCGAGCAACACAAATCCCCGAAATTCTTCTAACCAATTAAATTCCAAATTCAAGATGCGGGTGTTCAACGGTTTATAGGTCGAATAAAATGCGGAAATGAAAGCATTAAAAGGGGCACACAGATTTACGTGCTTCGACCATAAACCTAAGTGCACGGGGTAGGATCATCATGGTTTTTCACTATGAAAAATAAAAGAGTACAAGTAGAAGCAATGGAAAACAACGCCACAACACAAACTCAACGCATGAAACAAGCATTAAAATCAAAACATGTACAAGGCTCAAGAACAAAAAAAAACAGATAAAGAATTGACCAAGACCCCCTTACCAGGGCTCGATCTCACCTTTATCATCACCGTAGAGCCTCTTGTTTGATGCAGATTGTTGCAGTCGAGTCACCGTCATTTGGTCCTTGAGACCGCACTGGTTCTGTCGTAGATCGCCTTGTAGTAGCAGCTTATGCTGGCCACCTCAAGGCCCTCGTCGGGTCCCAGTACTCCTCGTCCAACAAAAGAGGACCCGTGATGCACACATGATTCTGGAATTAGCCCACCAGAATCTCACAGCGCTGCCCTAATGTCGAACTACAATTGAAGTTGTCCAGGGGGAGATCCAGAGACATCCTGGGGGTTCTCTGAAGCACCTCGCCCCGAACTGCGACAGTGAGTCTGTTGACACCAAAATCGTCAGCCTCCGAGTCCAAGAAACAAGAAACCCCATCTTGATCATCGCTACATCACCATTCCAAGCAAAACTTCCGCCCTAACATGAACCACCTCTCCTCACGCTGACCCAAGGCATCCACCGCCCTACTGCACATTGGAGAAGCACTCGATGACCTCAAACCAGGGTGCCTCCCTCAACGTGGACCTGTTGATTCCAAATCCCCATCCAGGTGCACACCTACAGTGAACCTAGATGGGGATGCCCGAGAGCCCTCTTTCTTGGACAGGGGGAGTTCTCATCCATCGGGTGAAGAGGCACTTCCAATCCCTAAAACAAGATAAGGGAAAAGAAAACCGCAAGGCCACACATACGGTGTAGAAGCAAAAGATAGCACCCCCTTTTTTTCGCTGCGTAACAAAAAATCATATTAAATAAATTGAATTTTAATTAACAAAAGAAAGGAATATAAAAATTCACAAATATCCACCTTGGAAATTAAAATGAATGAATAGATTCAATATGCAACAACATTACAAAAAAAATCCACCTTGAAAAATTAAACATAAACCACATGATGATTATGCCCCACCTAATATCATCAACTTGGGAAAATCCTAAACCGGAAGCAATCTACGGGGTATGACTCAAATAGTCCCCTAACCATGTATCAATGTGACACATGTCTCCTGAAGTTGAATGATATCTGAACTACTAAACAAGCTCTCAACAAAAGCCTCTAAACATAAACAAATCACAAACCTGCACTTACCTGAGTCGCCCTCTGAGATGATGCAAAGGAGGAACTCGGACTAGCAAACCACATGCAATAACAGGTTCCCTAAAACTGCTCACTAGTGCCTGCAGAACACCAACAAAGCAAGGAAGTACCAGCCTCACACAAAACATGACATGAAATAAAACATCTCTGAATTTCACAAAGAATGAAACTAGGAAATAAAATAGTTTAGAGCAAACAAGCAGTAAAATGAGAGAGAGAAACAGAGACACAGAGCTTAAAGCAAACAAATCGCTCATTGAACCTGAATCTAAGAAAGACTTAGGAAACTCTCCACCCAAGGAGAAGACACTTCCTAGAACCGAGCCAACAAGAGAGGTTCCTCAAAACCGGGTACCACAGCAAATCTCATGTAGTCCCAAGAGTCCTAATGAAAAACTCTAGACCCACGAGAACACCAGTGATCCAAGGGAAGCACGCTACCGACAAAGAAAACTGATCTCAGTCTAGCTTCCTAAGGATATCTAGAAACCACCTAATATTGCTAAAGAGATCCCGACAGAACCACCATGAAGCCCGATTGTCACCGAACCTATTCATAGGACATTGTCACTCTAAACACTGTCCAAGCCCAATCACCACTCGTAACGGGTCACGACCTAGAGAAATCAGCCCAAAACTAGGACACACCAGAGGAACAAACCTAGAGCTAATTACCAGCTCACTCTCCTAAGGCTGTAGACGGCAACATGAGCAATGCAGAGAGAAGAAGCATGCATAGTAAATGAAACAACCCAAAGAGGTCTCCACCTGAATCCACAAAGACATAACAGGACCAAAGTACCAAGCATCGTTGGCTTTAAAACTGAGACACATCGCCTGAAAACTCTAACAGGAAGACTCTCGACGCAAGGCACCAGAAGATCCTCAACAGATGGATTCAAAATCTCTACTATAGTAGACGACCGCCTAAACAGAAGCCAAAAGGAGAAATCCTCAGACAAAGGGAAACTACAAGGACACATGCAAGCAGTCCCAACATCCTAAGACAACTTAAAGACGCGAGAACAAAGGCTGGGAGCGAGCTAGAAACTATGGGAAAACCAGGCACTAAAGGGCCACACATCCTAGTCTAGACTTACTAACGACACATGATTCCTAGGAAACCAAACATAGCAGCTAAACAAGGTCAAACAGTAAACAAAGATGTTCGGTGATCAGCCAAGCGACACTGCACCCACAAGCTACCCAAACCTAAACATCGAACTCGCAACGTGACTATACCCAGAGCCAAACAGTCTTAAAGGATGCGGAGGAACACAACAGAGCTAACATAAGCTCTTATCCTAAGCAAAAGGTAGACACTAGAGATAACAGATCCTGCCAATACCTTACTGCTAACCAGATCTCAAACATAGGAAAACCTGACAAAGAATCTATTCCTACCCTGAAACCATAGACACACATAGGTAGCTACATCCGAGAGGCATCTTTGAGGCTCAAATGGGCAAATGAAATAGTGAAACAACAAGGAAACAAACTATTAACAATAGAATGAAATTACAACCTAAGAGAGATAACGAAAAAGCTGAAAAAAATAATCAAAGCATGCTGCAACAGGTAAAAGCCAGTAAAAAACATTTGAAAGTAAACAAACAATTAATTTCAAATTTTATCAAAAAAAAATTTAAAGCCAATTAGGCTCTAATACCACATTGTTGCGGGGAGCGCCCCAGTGCGAGAGGCAGTCCCCATGAAATATCCCAGATTGATTTTTGTGTTTTGGTTCGTGAAAGTACGAAATACTAAAATGATGTTTATTAACAGTTTGATACATGCAAATTGATAACGATAAACCAGAAAGTTCGCATTGCAATCAAAAAATCAAATGAACATATTCAAATGAATTCGACAGGAGTGAACAACACACGAGTGAACAACACACTGACAGTGGCAATTACAAATATAATCCAAACTTGAAATTAATTCTCATAAATTAGAAAACATAATCTACAAGTGATGGTTCAATAAACTGAATCAAGAAACAAGCAAGAATTAAAGTTACAGTAGCAATGATGAATAACCGAGCAACACAAAGCCCCAAAATGCTTCTAACCAATTAAATTCCAAATTCAGGAAGCAAGCGTTCAATGGTATATAGGTCGGATAAAATGAGGAAATGAATGTAGTAAAAGAGACATGTAGTTTTACGTGCTTCAGCAATAAGCCTACATGCACGGGGCAGGATCATCATGGTTTTTCACTATGCAAAATAAAAGAGTACAAGCATCACAAATGGAAAAAAATTACACAAAAAAAACTCAATGCATGCAACAAGCATTAAAATCAGAATAGGTACAAGGCTCAAGAAAAAAAAACAGATAAAGAATTGACCGAGACCCCTTACCAGGTCTCGGTCTCACCTTTATCATCACCGTAGAGCCTCATGTTTGATGAATATTGTTGCAGTCGAGTCGCCGTCGTTTGGTCCTTGAGACCACACTTGTTCGGCCATAGGTCGGCTTACAGTAGCAGTTTATGCTCATCGGTGCCCAATACTATTCATCCAGCAAAAGCGGACTCGTGATGCCCACAAGATTCTGGACATAGCCCACTGGAATCTCACAACGCTTCCCTAAAATCGAGACCCAATTGAAGCTGTCCAGATGGAGATCCAGCGACTTCCTGGTGGTTCTATGAAGCACCTCGCCCTGAACTGCGACAACACGTCATCGCCGGCATCCGAGTCCAAAGTACAAGAAACCCCGTCTCGATCATCGCTGCACCACCATTCCAAGCCGAACTGCCACCCTAACGTGAACCGCTTCGCCTCGCATAGACTCAAGGCATCCACTGCTCTGCTGCACGTTGGAGAGGCACTGGATGACCTCAAAGCAGTGTGGCTCCCTCGATGCAGACCTGGTGATTCCAGATCTCCATCCCGGTCCACACCTACAGTGAACCAGGATGGGGATGCCCAGGGCGATGTCTCATCCATCGGGTGAAGAGGTGCTTCCAATCCATAAAACAAGAGAAGGGGAAAGAAAACCACAAGGCCACGTGTAGAAGAAAAAGACGGCGCCCCTTTTATTGGATGAGTAATAATTTTTTCAACAAAAAATCATATTAAATAAATTGCATTTTACTTAACAAAAAATAAGGAATACAAAAATTCACAAGTTTGATAACCACATAGTCGTGATTCCTTATAAACTTCAATGCATACAAGGTAACTATATCCCACACATCCAACACTTCATGACTGAAAACTTACGACTAATACATCGTGAGCTGAATGGCCCCTTAAAAACCCGTGACAGGTTGAGAACACTTTGATTCATAAAAATCCTATAGAGTTGGATAAAATTAAAATTGGACACGTACTCTAGGGTGCATTCCTCGGCCATGCTGCGACACTCACACCTCACCTCATCCGCCTCAGATATGGGGTAGAGCATAGCGTCGATGGCCGCCGCCTCTTTAGTGAGATGGAATGTGATGTAGGACACTGTCCGGTGGAGTCCAGCGGCGTCCTTGGGGGGCATCCCTGAATAGGAGTTGTTGGGAGGCCTGGATCCTTGGGGAGGCATGTTGATCTTGATCTGGGATTGGGGATGAGATGATGTGGCTTATTACGTTGATATTACTATTTACACTGTTTTCCGTGGGGGGGTTTGTTTTTTGAAGAGTACAGATGTTATCGTGAAGGGTTGGTTCACATTCTGTTATTAACTATCTTCACCAAATCCAAAAAATCTATGGAAAGATGTGTTGAAATGGAAAAAAACCCATTGGAGGGCATCAATGAGATTGCTTTCAAAGGGACCCTCCCCAAGCATTGTTCATTATTTTTTATATGCACTGATAAAGACGTCTCACCTTTATCATCGCTTTTTTACTTGCGTTGATATATGATATATTTCAAAAAAATATTTTATTAAAAATAATATATTTATATTGTTATAAATATAATATATATTTTTAAACATGTTTTTGATAAATCTAAATAGACATTTACTCTTAATATATAAGATAATTGATGAAAATTCCTTATAAAATAATTAAAAATATTTTTAGAATTAATAATTTGCTAATTATTATCGAGTAATAGTCATTTAATAACAATTTTAGTATAAAAAGATCAAAAAATTAATAAAATATTGAAAATAAGTTGAAAATGTTACTCAAATTTCAAATGATAATAAATTTTGATCTGGGTGTCCATTTGTGCTCTACCACATATCAAATCAAAGTTTGCGATGAGCTCTACGACCTAGTGATGGAGGGGAATACTGTCTCACATTTTTCAAAGCAAAAATGGCCTAGAATGCCTCTAAAACTAAGTTTTTAGTCAGGGTACCCAATTGTTTTTAACATTTTATGGATTTTCAGTCTCATTTAAGTGGGGGGGTTTTCCCTTTTTCAATGGTGACTAAATTTATTTTCAAGGCTTACATTCACATTGATATTATGGAATAAAAAATTTATCATTTTTCATAATGTACTGTTATTTATAATGAAATATATAACAATATATACATATTTTTTTATATCTTCACTCATAAAAATTTAATTTTATAAATAAATAATTAAACATATTTACATATAAAATATATTTCTCAATATATAAACCTATTCTAAATAAAAAATAATATCCATATTTTTAAAATAAAAATATACGAGTATTTATATACATATACAATTAATATATATATAATATTTAAATATATATAGATATATTTGTGTCTGTGTACTGACAAACATATATATATATATATATATATCTATATATTCTAATATATGAATATAAATATTGATATATAATATATGTAAATAAATATAAATATATATTATTATATTTATAGATGCACACACACATACACGCATATATATATATATATGTATGTATGTATAATCATCACTACTACAAAAATGGGAAAGGGAAACGCCACCTTTTATCAACGCTAAATAAAAAGTGTTGATAAAGGTAATTTTTCATCAACGCTAATTAAAATCACGGATAAAGGTTCCTTTTCTCAGTGTTATTCTAACGCTGATAAAGATTTCTTTTTTTATCATCTCTTTTCTGGCGTTGATAAAGGCACCCTTTATCAGCACTTTTGTAGCGTTGATAAATGGATGCTTCTCATCAATAGAAAAGTACTGATAAAGGGGGATCATTATCGGCACTTAAAATTTAGCTCTGATAAAGGATGCCTTTATCAGCGCTTTTCTCATGCTGATAAAACCATAGTCCCATTTTATAAAATGGGTTGCACAGTGCCCTCTGCTTATCGTTCCCTAAAGCTCTCGCGGGACTGTGCCCATGCGACAACTCCCCTCTCCTCGATCTTCTCTTTGTCGGACCTCCGTCGCCACTAACCCTACCCTGTCACGACCCGCCCTCGAGGCCCGTGCCGTGACTACCCCAAGCCTGCCTTCCATAGGCCAGGGGCTGGCGACTAGCACCAAGGCGTAATTCCCAGTAAAAAGGGAAGACATTTCCTTTGAAAAGTAAACAAACACCACAGAGTAAGCAAGCGGAAAAGTAAACACTAAGTAAAAACAGAGTACAACTGAAAGTGCGGAAAAGTAAATGAGCCAGTATACAAACCCAAACTGAAAGTAAAGTACAACTCGAAAGGGAAAACAACAACTGTAAAGTAAAAGCCGCTACACCGAGATGTCCACTGGAAATCCCACCTGAAGGGTGGGTACAGATAGCTCCACTGCTCCTCAGGTCCCGTCGTCCGCTCCGAACACGTCCCGCCCAGTGGTCCACCTCCAGGTATCGTCCTGCTCTACAAGCCTCAACCAAGATCAAAGTTGTCCGTCGTCTGCAACCAACACAACGTAGTGCGGGCATAGCCCGTGCAGGGGTGAGTATAAGCTACTCACTAGGGACCCCGAGACCCCCGAAGGTCTCCCAAAATCCACAAAGGATAAACCACAAAAGATAGATACAACACGAAGTAACAACCGACACTGCTTAGGTATATGCCCATACATATACCTAAGTCATCAATTCCAATACGCTCCAACCTCCGAGCCCAAGTACAACTCAGTCCACACAGGAATGTAAATGTATTCCACACAGGAAAGCAAAACGAAATCCACACAGAATAGCACAACATAATCCACATAGGAAGGCAACATGATTCAGCTCACACAGGTATACTTCTTCGAAGGACGATAAAGATGATCTCTGATCCATCTAATTCGTCGGACCCACGAAGGATCGATAGGTAACTAACCCCCGCAAAGACCCACACAGGATCGGGCCCACATAGGACCTGTAGGCGCTGGTTCACACAGGACCGCTGAGCGCAAAGACCCACACAGGATCGGACCCACACAGGATCGGGCCCACACAGGACCTGTAGCACTGATCCACGTAGGATCGCTGAGTGCTGTAGTCGTCGTCGTCGAATCCACTAAGGATCTCTGTACTGTCGTCGTCGTAGTCACAGTAGCAGTAGCAGTAGCAGTAGCAGTCACAGTCGCAGCCAGCACTAGGGTTCCCGCACATAGCAAGCTCGTTCGGGAGGGTCCGTTCCATGAGCCGAGAGGCTGATACATCAACTGTCAAAGTCTAGAGTTGATGTATCCAAAAGTTCCGTATCGCCAACAGGAACTCAACGCAACTGACGGCGCGTCGATCGGACGCCCGGTCTGAGAGTTATTGGTTTTTTCGTCCCAGGGGCCCGGTTGGTTTTTAAGGCAAAACCAACCCGACCGTACTCCACCTGCGTCCAAACCTCGGGCGGAGTATGCCAAAAGATCCGTCTCACTAAGAGGAACACAACAAAGCTGACGGCACGTCAATCGGACGTCCGTAGCTCAAGATATGAGCGTTTCCGCTCCGAGGGCCCGGTTGGTTTCGTGTACGAACCAACCCGGCCAAACACAAAGTATTCCGAATCTTTGAGTGCAATATACCGAATCGAACGTCTCGATCCAAGGATCGCATCGCCGCTAACGGTTCGCCAATCGGAGGTCCGTAGCTCAAGTTATGGGAAAAAGACCGAAGTCGATTTGAAAACGGGGGGTCCGGGTCCGGCGCGGCGGTGCGGCCTGGGCGCCGGTCGGGTGCCACGCGCGGGGGGCAGAACCCTCGCCTCTTCCCTTTGGCGGCGCGACTTGAAACCGCGCCTTGGTTCCACCGCCCCCCCTCGTGGGGGCCCGCCTTTGAGAAAAACGGGGGGCCGCCTGCCCCCCTTTGTTAGACCGGCCCCCCCTCTTAATGGGGGGGGGGGCATTCAAGCTGGCCGGGGGAATTAAATTCCCCCGGTTTTTCCCCTTCCGGCAGGCCCGACCTGGCCGTCCGGTTCTTCTTCAACGGGACCGGCAAAGCCGGTCCCCTTCCGGCTTCCGACACCGGCGGCCCGGCTGCCCGCCGGTCTTCCCGTTTCCGCCGCGGCCCAGAACCGGCCGCGTTCTTCGTCGTCCGGCGCGGTACGACGGCATCGTGCCCCTCCGCCGCGGCCCCTCTCCGGCCGCGGCGCCATTGGTTTCCTTCGACGCGGCGCGACGGCATCGCGTTCAAGATAATCTTTCCACGGCGCGGCGTGACGGCGCCACACAATAATCGTCGAATGATTCCCGCGTGGTGCGACGACACCACGCCATCTCGTTCATCACAAGAAAATAATAATAATCAAGAACAAAGGACAGGGGATTCGGCCGAGTTTGTGCGGTCCGACCCCCCTCTTGTTAGACAATAACCCTTAAATATTTAACCACAAGATTATCATGCTAGAACCAAGAACGAGAGAAAATAATCAACAACAAACCCCTACCTCGGTTTCAAGAACGATGATCGTCAACGACCCGCGGAAGACGAGCGTCGCGGTGGTCGGCGTCACGGAAGAAGGACGTCAATGTCGTGAAGTGAGGATTCAAAGTTCTTTGACGACGATTTCGTCGCGGAATAAAAGATGCAGAAGGAGTACGTCGTCGGTGTCGCGGGTATGGCGTCGCGGAAGACGATTCCCGAGAACATGGCATTCTTCATCGAAGCTCGAAGGTTCTTCGCGTTCTTCGTCAAAGCTTGAAGAAGAAGAATAAGAAGGCTTCAAAATCTCTCAAGGAGGCTAGAGAATTCTAACCAAATAAAATTAGCTAAGGGCTTATTTTATTTACTCAAACAAACCATTTGAAATTCAAAGGTTTCAATTAAGACAACTCAACCCATTTAATAACCCAACTTGTCAAGTTAATTAAAAGAGAAGGTTAAGGGAGTTTTAAAAGAGAAGATGAAGAGTTATGCTTCGGGTGGGCCCGACCACACTTAATCCTCCCAAGGGAGGTTAAGTGGATGTGGGTTACACCACTAACTCCCTTTGGGAGAAGTTAACCAATAAGTTAAAATAAAAATTTGTATTCCACAATTTATATTTAACTTATTCTAAAAACCCAAAAACTAACTTTCAACCCGCAATAAACGCAACCTCAGAAAAGGTCCCCTTAAGCGAATATCGGCACTGTGAGTTCATCGGTGCCCTTGGAATTTGATTCTGGGCATCGATTCAAAAGTTAGAAATTCCCGCTCGTTCGTTCACTGAACGTACCCGAGCCAAACTTTGGAAGTTGATTCCGGGCACTCCGGGCCTCGGAATCAGGTTCCGTCAGAAACCGCGTTCTTGTAAAATTCCAAAGAAAATTAAGAAAATATTTTCCGCGAATTTTACGGGTCTTTACATTACTCCCACCTCAGGGCTTTACGTCCCCATAAAGATACATCAAAAACTAGGGAAACAAATGAGGGTACTGAACACGCATCTGAGCCTCCCGCTCCCATTTGCTCTCCTGGAGGTTCCCATGCTGCCATCTGATGCGCACAAGAGGAATCGATCTCCCATGTAGGACCCTCTCCTGTCGTTCCTCTATCTCCACCGGGACCTCCGTAAAAGTCTCCCCATCGTCAACGTCAAGCTCCCCATGGTCAATGATGTGCGTCGGGTCATGCACGTATCTCCTCAGCTGAGATACGTGGAAGACGTCATGCATCCGGTGCAACTGAGGTGGTAGAGCCAGACGATAAGCCACCTCGCCAATCCTGCTGAGGACCTGGAAGGGTCCGATGAAGCGCGGAGATAACTTGCCGCCTCGGCCAAATCTCCGTATACCACGTCGAGGTGAGACCTGCAAGAAGACGTGGTCGCCATCCTCAAACTCTAGTGGCCTCTACCTCCTGTCAGTGTATGACTTCTGCCGGCTCTGAGCTGTCCTCATCCGCTCCTAGATGACATGGACCTTCTCTGTCGTGGTCTGGACCATCTCCGGTCCCACAAGTGCTGACTCCCCAGGGTCTGTCCAGCACAAAGGATATCTACAAGGTCGGCCGTACAACGCCTCGTACGGTGCCATCCCGTTGGTGGAGTGGTAGCTGTTGTTGTACGCAAACTCCACCAAGGGTAGGTGGTCCTCCCAGCTACGACCAAAGTCGAGGGCACATGTGCAGAGCATGTCCTCGAGTGTCTGAATGGTCCTCTCCGTCTGACTATCCGTCTGAGGGTGAAAAGCTGTGCTCAGACGTAGCTGCGTCCCGAACGCCTCCTGTAACCCCTTCCAAAGCCGGGAAGTAAAGCGAGCATCTCGATCGGAGACGATAGATGATGGCACACCGTGGAGCCGCACAATCTCCTGAACGTAGAGACGTCCCAAGCTCTCTACTGAGCCCTGCTCTCTGATGGGTAAGAAGTGTGCCGACTTGGTGAGTCGGTCAACAATCACCCAGATGGAGTCGTGACCTCTGGAAGTGCGTGGAAGTCCAGTCACGAAGTCCATAGATATGCCGTCCCACTTCCACTCTGGAACCTCCAAGGGCTGTACCAAGCCTGCTAGTACCTGATGCTCTACCTTCACCTGCTGGCAGGTGAGGCATCGAGAAACGAACTCTGCTACAACCTTCTTCATCCCCGGCCACCAGTGCTGTCGTCTGAGGTCCTGGTACATCTTCGCCACTCCAGGATGTACCGCCAAAGGAGAAGTGTGAAACTCTCTCATCACCTCCTCTCGCAAAGCGACTGGTACCATGGTACATCCTCTAAAAAGGATGTCATACTCTGCTCCAAGGGAGAAACCATCAGGTGCATGTTCCGAGGATATCTGTGCACGACGTGTCTCACAGTCAGCGTCCTCACGCTGTGCCTCTCTGACCTGCTGCAGTAGTGGAGGGGTGACTGTGAGAGACTGAAGGAAGGCTGCTCCATCTCTATCCACGAAGGATATCTGCAAAGAGGCTAGCTGCTCCGTCGCCTCCTCAAGTAGCTGAATGCCCGTCCTCCTGCTGAGGGCATCGTCTACTACGTTCCCCTTCCCAGGAGTATAGACTATCTCAAAGTCATAGTCCTGGAGGAACTCGAGCCATCGCCACTGTCTCAGGTTCAGGTCCTTCTACGAGAAGATATACCTGAGACTCTGATGATCAGAAAAAACTGTAAAGCGCTCGCCCATCAGGTAATGTCGCCATGTCTTCAGAGCGAAGACCACTGCTGCTAACTCCAGGTCATGGGTAGCATAGTTTTGCTCATGCGGCCTCAACTGTCATGATCCATAGGCGATCACTGCCCGCTCCTGCATCAGAACACATCCGAGTCTGGTCCCTGATGCATTGCAGTAGACTACGTACCCTACTCCCTCCTCAGGCAACCTCAAGATAGGTGCGCTGGTCAATATCTGTCTCAGCTCCTGGAAGCTCTGCTGACATATGTCTGACCACACGAAGGGTTTCCCCTTCTTCGTCAAAGCTGTGAGTGGTGCCGCAACTCTAGAGAAGTCTGGCACGAATCTCCGATAGTATCCAGCTAGTCCCAAGAAACTCCGAACCTCAGTCACGCTCCTGGGTGGCTCCCATGCTAACATAGCCTTGATCTTCGCAAGATTCACTGCAACTCCCACCTCAGAGATAATGTGTCCCAAGAAGTGGACCTCACGTATCCAGAACTTGCACTTCGAGAGCTTACCATAAAGCTAGTGCTCTCGGAGTGTGTCTAGTACAACACGCAAGTGATAGACGTGTTCCTCCTCAGTCATAGAGTAAATCAGAATGTCGTCGATGAAGACCATGACAAACCGATCAAGGTATGGCTGAAAGATCCTGTTCATGAGGGCCATGAACACTGCTGGAGCATTGGTTACGCCGAAAGGCATAACCAAGAACTCATAGTGGCCATACCGACATCTGAAGGCCATCTTCTGCACGTCCTCGTCTCTGACTCTGAGCTGATGATAGCCTGACCTGAGGTCTATCTTCGAGAACCACCGTGCTCCCTTGAGCTGATCAAAGAGGTCATCAATCCTCGGTAGCGGATACTTGTTCCTCACTGTCACCTGGTTCAGGCGATGATAGTCAACACAAAGTCGCAAGCTCCCATCCTCCTTCTTGGCGAACAATATCGGGGAAGCCCAGGGTGAAACACTGGGTCAGATGAACCCCTTGCCCTGCAAGTCCTGCAACTGTACCTGTAGCTCTCGAAGCTCAGAGGGGGCCATCCGATATGCTGGAGTGGATATCGGGGCTGTCCCGGGGTACAAGTCAATATAAAATTCTACCTCTCTGCGAGAAGGTAGCCCTGGAACGTCGTCGGGAAAAACGTCCGCAAACTGATCCACCACTGCAGGAAAACCAGGACTCCGCACGTCAACTGCTCCAAGGATGAGGCTAGCCAACTAATGAGTAATGGGCTGTCCTCTCCTCCACGGAAGTCCATACTATGCGGAAAAATCTCCCTTCTCTCCGGTGAAGGTGAACCTGCTCCCGTCGGTGCGTACACATCGCCCCTTGCGCCTAAAACAGTCAATCTGTGCATGGACCGTAGATAGCCAATCCATGCCCAAGATGACGTCGTAAGGCCTCGACACTGCTACAAGAAGATCCCAGCCGAAGCTCTCGCCTCCTAGAGTAAGCTCACACTGCCGGCACCAGTGCGTAATCATCGAGTCTGCTCCCATAGGAGTCTCTAGCCGTAAGGATCGAGCCAACGGCTCTGTCGGAATCTCCGAGCTCCGAACAAGGGCATCGGCTATGAAAGAGTGACTCGCTCCTGTGTCTATAAGTACTGCAGCAAGGGTGGAATAGACACAGATAGTACCTCGAATCATCTAGGGTGCGCCGTGGTCGTAGGCCTCTGCTGCCTGGAGTTGTGCCTGTCTCTGCCCGCCAGCTCCCTGTGGTCGGGGTGGACCTCCTGGTGGTGGTGGTGGCAGAGCCTCAAAGCGTCGCCCACCACCTGCTGCTCGGCCAGCTCCTCTGCCTCCTCCGCCTCCTCCCTGCAGACCGCCACGGTCGACCCTCTGCCTCTGCGTCGGTGGTCCCTCAACCGTCTGCTGCTCCTCGGAACGGCGGGTCGGGCAGTCACGAGCCATGTGGCCCTGCCCGCCGCACGAGTAGCACTTCCTGCCTCTCGAAAGACTGGCTCCTCGCTGTGTGCCCTGCACTGCTGAGCCAGTGTCCTGAGGTCGTCTTCCTGAAGGTCTGGTCTGCCTGGATCCCTGAGTCATCCGTCGACTGCCTGCTGCAGATGACTCTGCCACGTGCCGCCCTGCGGTAGGTCTCGGCGCTGGTGTAGACTCAGCAAGGAAACTCTCGATCAAAAGGTCCCGCTCCAGTACTCCTGTCTGAGTCGGTAGGATGAGGGAGATCAGCGATGCCCTGATCTCGTGTCTCAAACCCTGCTCGAAGGTCCGGGCCTGGAAGAATGGGTCTCGTACGATGTCGGTCGAGTAGCGTGAGAGATCAGTAAATCTCACCGAGTACTGAGCGACCGTCATGCTGCCCTGCCGCAGCTGAAGAAGCTCCTGGATACGCACCGCATGAAGGGTGGCCGGGACGAACTCCGAGCGGAAGATGCTCTCAAAGTCCGTCCAAAGTAGATATGCCTCATCGTGCACCTGGAGCATCAAGCTCCACCATCGTCCTGCTGCTGCGTGCAGTAGGCTCGCAGCGAGGATCACCATGAGGTCTGCAGGTGTCCTCACTAGCCTAAAAACTCGTACCACTGCCTCCAGCCAGTCCTCTACTGCCTGGGGGTCCGTCTCCCCACGAAACCTAGGCGGTCGCTGGCACTTGAACTCGTGCAGAGCTCCAAGGCGTCGTGCATCGTCAGCGGCTGGTGCTGGAAGCATCGGTGGCTCGGCGGGTAGAGCTACCGCCGGTGCCACTACTGACAAAGGGCCCTGCACCGAGGCCTTGTCGCTCGGTGGGTTGTCGTCACACTCGACTCTCGGAACCCTAGATGGCTGCCGTCGTGGGGCCTTCCTGAAAAGGAAACAGGTGCGCCACGGTCAGAACAGTATACCTGGTGAGCTGATATAAAGTAATCACAAAGAAAACTTTGAAACACACACGCAATCAATGTCTTCGTGCATTAAGTCGCAAATCAGAAGTCAGGGTCCTGGTGTACGGATACGTCGGCCGCCGCACTAAAACTGGACTCCCTGGACTGATAACCACACTCAATACGCTAAAAACTATTGTTTCACATAGAAAAGACCAGCGTTCGTAGTAGAACCAAACTCCTCTGATACCAATTTGTCACGACCCACCCTCGGGGCCCGTGCCGTGACTACCCCAACCCCGCCTTCCATAGGCCAGGGGCTGGCGACTAGCACCAAGGCGTAATTCCCAGTAAAAAGGGAAGGCATTGCCTTTGAAAAGTAAACAAACACCACAGAGTAAGAAAGCGGAAAAGTAAACACTAAGTAAAAAAAGAGTACAACTGAAAGTGCGGAAAAGTAAATGGGCCAGTATACAAACCCAAACTGAAAGTAAAGTACAACTCGAAAGGGAAAACAACAACTGTAAAGTAAAAGCCACTACACCGAGCTGTCCACTGGAAATCCCACCTGAAAGGTGGGTACAGATAGCTCCACTGCTCCTCGGGTCCCGCCGTCCGGTCCGAACACGTCCCGCCCAGTGGTCCACCTCCAGGTATCGTCCTACTCTGCAAGCCTCAGCCAAGATCAACGCTGTCCGTCATCTTCAACCAACACAACGTAGTGCGGGCATAGCCCGTGCAGGGGTGAGTATAAGCTACTCAGTAGGGACCCCGAGACCCCCGAAGGTCTCCCAAAATCCACAAAGGATAAACCACAAAAGATAGATACAACACGAAGTAACAACCGACACTGCTTAGGTATATGCCCATACATATACCTAAGTCATCAATTCCAATACGCTCCAACCTCCGATCCAAAGTACAAATCAGTCCACACAGGAAAGTAAACGTATTCCACACAGGAAAGAAAAACGAAATCCACACAGGATAGCACAACACAATCCACACACGAAAGCAACAGGATTAAGCTCACACAGGTATAATTCTTCGAAGGACGATAAAGATGATATCTGATCCATCTAAGTCGTCGGACCCACGAAGGATCGATAGGTAACTAACCCCCACAAAGACCCACACAGGATCGGGCCCACATAGGACCTGTAGGCGCTGGTTCACACAGGACCGCTGAGCGCAAAGACCCACACAGGATCGGACCCACACAGGATCGGGCCCACACAGGACATGTAGCACTGATCCACGTAGGATTGCTGAGTGCTGTAGTCGTCGTCGTGGAATCCACTAAGGATCTCTTTACTGTCGTCGTCGCAGTCACAGTAGCAGTAGCAGTAGCAGTAGCAGTCACAGTCGCAGCCAGTACTAGGGTTCCCACACATAGCAAGCTCGTTCGG
This sequence comes from Viscum album, assembly GCA_963277665.1. Lineage (NCBI taxonomy): Eukaryota > Viridiplantae > Streptophyta > Magnoliopsida > Santalales > Viscaceae > Viscum > Viscum album. Next base: position 608,511,724 of record OY728135.1, on the reverse strand, counting down.
GAGGGTCCGCTCCACGAGCCGAGAGGCTGATACATGAACTGTCACAAAGTCCACAGTTGATGTATCCAAAAGTTCCATATCGCCAACAGGAACTCAATGCAACTGACGGCGCGTCGATCAGACGCCCGGTCTGAGAGTTATTGGCTTTTTCGTCCGAGGGGCCCGGTTGGTTTTTAAGGCAAAACCAACCCGACCGTACTCCACCTGCATCCAAACCTCGGGCGGAGTATGCCAAAAGATCCGTCTCACTAAGAGGAACACAACAAAGCTGACGGCACGTCAATCGGACGTCCGTAGCTCAAGATATGAGCGTTTCTGCTCCGAGGGCCCGGTTGGTTTCGTGTACGAACCAACCTGGCCGAACTCAAAGTATTCCGAAACTTTGAGTGCGATATACCGAATCGACCGTCTCGATCCAAGGATCGCATCGCCGCTGACGGTTCGCCAATCGGAGGTCCGTAGCTCAAGTTATGGGAAAAATACCGAAGTCGATTCGAAAACAGGGGGTCCGGGTCCGGGCCGGCCCGGCCCGACCCCCCTGGGTCGGCCCGAACCGGGTCGACCCGACCCAGGTCCGACCCGAACCGGCGCGGCGGCGCGGCCCGGCCGTCGGCGGCGCGGTCCGGCGCGGCGGCGCGGCCCGGCCGTCGGCGGCACGGCCTGGGCGCCGCTCGGGTGCCACACGCGGGGGGCAGAGCCCCCGCCTCTTCCCTTTGGCGGCGCGGCTTGAAGCCGCGCCTTGGTTCCACGGCCACCCCCTCGTGGGGACCCGCCTTTGAGAAAAACGGGGGGCCGCCTGCCCCCCTTTGTTAGACCGGCCCCCCCCTCTTAATGGGGGGGGGGGCATTCAAGCTGGCCGGGGGAATTAAATTCCCCCGGTTTTTCCCCTTCCGGCCGGCCCGACCTGGCCGACCGGTTCTTCTTCAACGGGACAGGCAAAGCCGGTCCCCTTGCGGCTTCCGACAACGGCGGCCCGGCTGGCCGCTGGTCTTCCCGTTTCCGCCGCGGCCCGGAACCGGCCGCGGTCTTCGTCGTCCGGCGCGGTGCGACGACATCGCGCCCCTCCACTGCGGCCCCGCTCCGGCCGCGGCGCCTTTGGTTTCCTTCGACACGGCGCGACGGCGTCGCGTTCAAGATAATCTTTCCACGGCGCGGCGCGACGGCGCCGCGCAATAATCGTCGAATGATTCCCGCGTGGTGCGACGACACCACGCCATCTCGTTCATCACAAGAAAATAATAATAATCAAGAACAAAGGAGAGGGGATTCGGTCGTGTTTGTGCGGTCCAGCCCCCCTCTCTTTAGACGATAACCCTTAAATATTTAACCACAAGATTATCATGCTAGAACCAAGAACGAGAGAAAATAATCAACAACAAACCCCTACCTCGGTTTCAAGAACGATGATCGTCAACGACCCGCGGAAGACGAGCATCGCGGTGGTCGGCGTCACGGAAGAAGTTCGTCGATGTCGTGAAGAGAGGATTCAATGTTCTTTGACGATGATTTCGTCACAGAAGAAAAGACGCGGAAGGAGTACGTCGTCGGTGTCACGGGTATGGCGTCACGGAAGACGATTCCCGAGAACATGGCGTTCTTCGTCGAAGATCGAAGGTTCTTCGCGTTCTTCATCAAAGCTTGAAGAAGAAGAAGAAGAAGGATTCAAAATCTCTCAAGGTGGCTAGAGAATTCTAACCAAATAAAATAAGCTAAGGGCTTATTTTATTTACTCAACCAAACCATTTGAAATTCAAAGGTTTGAATTAAGACTACTCAACCCATTTAATAACCCAACTTGTCAAGTTAATTAAAAGAGAAGGTTAAGGGAGTTTTAAAAGAGAAGATGAAGAGTTATGCTTTGGGTGGGCCCCACCACACTTAATCCTCCCAAGGGAGGTTAAGTGGATGTGGGTCCCACCACTAACTCCCTTTGGGAGAAGTTAACCAATAAGTTAAAATAAATATTTGTATTCCACAATTTTTATTTAACTTATTCTAAAAACCCAAAAACTAACATTCAACCCGCAATAAACGCAACCTTAGAAAAGGTCCCATTAAGAGAATATCGGCGCTGCGAGTTCATCGGTGCCCTCGGAATTTGATTCCGGGCACCGGTTCAAAAGTTAGAAATTCCCGCTCGTTCGTTCACTGAACGTACCCGAGCCAATAAAAAATTTCTCTTGAATTTTACGGGTCTTTACATACCCCGCTGCTCTTCTCTTTGCCGGACCTCCGCAGCCGCTAGCCCTATTTTGCCGCAAACCGTACTCTTTATCCCCCCCCTTGAACCCCTTCTACAGATCCTCCTCTCTGCGAAACCTATTTCTCATTCTCCTGGTTGGACCCTACTCCTCGCGAACCCTACTTCAAGCGTTTGTGATTCTTTTTGATGAGGTTTGATTCTAGGATTCCCATATTTGATCTTTGGTGATGATTTCATAGGAATATAATATTTTTTATTGGATTATGAATTGGTTTTTTAGTTTATAAGTGTTTGGGTATATATAATTCTTTTAGTGTGGAAGAGTATACCTTGGTGTTGGTAAGTTATTTAATATTTTGGATTAAAATTACTAATTTTGATGCTTATACATGTTGAAACATTATCATGGTAAAGTGCGCATGAAGTAGAAAGAGACATGGGATAGAGTGTTGTCAAATTTCAATAGTATGGGGTGTTGATGTTTATTGTATAGGTGTTGGGTCCTAAGGTTAATAATTGGCTAGAATCTGTTAAGGTGGGTTTTGAATTGGAAAATTTTCTAGCTCATTTATGGGTTTCCTTAGTAGTGGGATTACTTTTAAGTGTGGTTTGAGAATGATGGAAGGAAAATCATGTCCAGTGAAAAGTGGTTTTAGGAAGATTTTTATTCCCTAGATATAGAAGAATGAGTGTATACAAAATATCAAGGAATTCAATCAAGTTGGATACAGTGTGCTTTCCCTTGGGATTCACATCTGTGCATTGATGGTGTAGTATTTAGAACACTTGGTTGATGAATAAATGAAATCCTATAATTTTGAGTCAACTTTGAGGTTATAGATTCTAAGGAAGGTTGCGAGGTTATGTTTGAGTTTTTGTTTGTAGATGAGGGATTGTGATGAAGTTAAAAAGAGTGGGTTTCTTCAATTTTCTTAGAAAGCTAAAGATGGTGCCCTAGGTTGTGGTCCTAATGGAATGAGGAATAAGAGAGTGATGATATTTTCTAGATGTAGGGTGGGGATTATTCCCTAGGGTTGAGTATCTCAAGGTGTACCATAACTATATAGTTGATCTATTTCAAAGTTGATGCAGTGGGGCATCAGTAGTATGAGTTCCCCATGATTTATGATGTTTCTTGGTTTCAGTAAGGTGTAGAGTTATTCATTTGGATGGTCATGTTTTAGTTGATAAAATTTTTGGGATGTGTTGAGTTGGGTTTGAGAGTCTAGGCATGATTATGTCCTGGGTTATTTACCCCATCCCTTTATTAACCAATACCCTCTTTCAATTGATACTAAAAGAATCAGTTGAATTATTTTCAATGGAATTGTATATCCATTTACCTTAAAATTCCTCTAAAAATATGAATTTTATTGAGCTGGTTAGTGTGTTTTCCTAAATTTAATGATTCCTAATAAAAAAAGGAAGCACATTTCTATTTTACCTAAATGGATGTTATTTTTTGTAATCTAAAGGTAATGCTTTTGGGAAATAATTTATTTACGGTAGGTATTAATATTATGGAAGGTATTAACAGTTAGTGAGAGGAGGTTTGAGAGGAGGTTTGAGTTTTGGGTAGGGATGGTCGATGTGGTCCTTCTCTCTCATGTGTGAGTTTTTTAACACTAATGGATTGTTGTTTATCTCTTTGTATGGGAATGTTCTTTTTTATAGAATGGATTTAAGACATGTCTGTGATATTAGTTACAAGTTTGGGGAAGGTGAGGGAGAGTTATTTCATATCCTTCAGATGTTCATGATAGAATTTATGTTCACTAACCTCAATTTTCTATTTCTTATGATAATTTGGGTAACAAAACCTATGATATTCTATAGTAATTTTGGATAAACCTAGGTTAGTTATCTCCCCCACTGACCCCTTTCTATTTGAAAATGTATCTACTATATTAGTTTTCTTATCAAAATTGTATCATTGTTTTAATTTTATTTGAGTTTGGTCACTAGTTTTGGGCTGTTTAATGTGATTATTTTATTATGAATGAGGTGGATGGTATGGGTGGTTAAAAGGATGTTTAATGTTTTACTGCAAGGGTGGTGGGTGCTAGAACTTTTGGTTAGGGGGCTAGAATGTGTGTTGATATTGATGGGGGGTCTATCCTGGTTTTTGGTGATTTCCAAATCTTTATTGGAAATGGTTAGCCTCTATTAATCTCTATTTTTATAAGTGGTTCTATTATAAAATATTTGGAAGATTTGTTTGTGTATTTGAATCATAAATATTAATATTTGAGATTCAAATAGGATGGAGAGGAATAAAGATTAGATGGATGCTAATCGTTTGCCAATAGAGTATGAGAATGGAGTGAAAGAGTTCCTCAATTTGGAAAAGGATCATGTAAAGGATCCTTCTCAAATCCTTTGTATGTGTTTACGTTGTTATTAATCTAGAATAAATAATCTAGAGGAGTTAGAAAAATATTTGATATGTCACAGAATATATCAGAGTTATAAATGTTGGAATAATCACGGAGAAAAAGAGAATGTAGCTACTAGCTAGAAAAAAGCTACATTTTATGGATCATCAATGATTACAAATATGGATAATTATGAAGAACATATGGAGGATGTGATAAAATATGTCAATGATGATGAAGATTGTATTGAAGAAATTACAAGGACAGATGAAGATGAACTCCGTGATTTCCCAAAATTGTTTGAGAAGTTAAAGAGTTGTGCAAAGACGGAATTGTATGCTGGTTGCACAAAATATACAGCATTGTCATCAGTACTGAAGTTGTATAAATTGAAATAAGGCAATGGATGGAGTGATGTCAGTTTTACGGAACTACCTACTCTCTTGATTGACATGCTCCTGGAAGATAATGCGCTCCCAAGCTAGACATGTGAAGCTAAACGAATTCTATGCACAATGGGTATGATTTCTGAAAGAATAAATGTCTTCCTGAAAGATTGTATATTTTTTTTCAAGGAGAACAGATCACATATTGAATTCTCAAAGTGTGGTACTTCCCAATACAATAATGTTTAATCCATTCCTACGAAAGTTGTATGGTACTTTCCAATCATTCCAAGGTTTAGGCATCTATATGGAAGTGAAGAAACTGCAAGACAATTTTCGTGGCATTCGGAGAAAAGAAATAAAGATAAGAAATTACAACATCTGGATGACTCTCCTTAATGGAAGAGAATTTATCATGAGTATCCTGAATTTGGAAATGAGCTGAGAAACCTTCGTCTTGCGTTATCTATAGATGAAGTGAATTATTTTTGTTTTCAAACTAGCACTCATAGTACATGGCCTATTATGTTGGTAAATTATAACTTTCCACCCAGGTTATACATGAAATGGAAATTCACCATGTTGTCTATGCTTATATCAGGACCAAAACAACCACGTAACGATATTGATGTTTATTTGGCTCCTTTTATCGAGGATTTGAAGTTATTGTGGGATTCAGGTGTTATGTTGTATGATGCCTATAAAAGTGAATACTTCACGTTGAGATCGATGTTGTATGGGATTATAAATGATTTCACTGCTTATGGAAATTTTTCAGGCTATATCATTAAAGGCACTCAAGGGTGTCCCATGTGCGAAAAAAGATACAGAATCAATTAGGTTGAAACATTCATAAAAATCTGTGTTTCTAGGACATTGTATATTTTTACCTTGTCGACATAAGTACCGATATTGGACGACATCATTCAATGGATGTTCAGAACAACACACAAAACCATATTAACTAAAAGGTGATCAGATGTTTGAGAAAGTAAAAGATGTGAACACTATTTTTGGTAAACCATTTTATAAAAACCTTACGAAAATCAGTTGGAAAAAGAGATCATTTTTTTAATTACCATTCTGGAATTTTATGTACGTCAAACATTTTCTTGATGTGAAGCATGTGGGAAAAACTTTATGTGACATTGTTATTGGAACATTGCTAAATGGACCTGACAACACAAAGGATAGAATTAAGGCAATGTTGGACATGGTTGACATGGAAATACAAGAAGTGTTGGCTCCTGTGAAGGTTCAAAATTGAATGTTTCTTCATCCAGCTACTTACACTCTTTAAAGGGAGGAGAGATATTAGTTTTTCAACTTCTTTATTCAGCTGCTTACACTCAAACTGTCTCTCTTTTGTTTAAAATGGAAGACATTTTAAGTGAAAACAACAACTGACGTATGGAAAACCAACCAAACACATTCTGATTATGTTGATACTTTAGGAGAATGATCCATGGGTCATTTGTGACGTGTAAGAGACAACCCCGCATCAATATGAGGCACGGTGTGACCGGTATCACTCAAAGTGTCTCTCTTTTGTTTAAAATGGACAAAAGTTTAAGTGAAAACAACGACTAATATAAGAAAAACTGACCAAATGCATTCGGATTGTGTTGATACTTTAGGAGACTGATCCCTGGGTCATTTGTGACATGTATGAGTCAATACCGCCTCAATATGAGGCACACCCCCACCCCCTGGACAACCCCCACCACACCCCAGGGAAAGCTCCCCCAGCCCCCTGGACACCCCCATAGACAGACCCCCCACCATGGACATCCCCCCACCCCTGGACACCCCAACCCCCTGGATGGCCCCCAACCCTTGGATGGCACCCCACCCTCCTAGACACCACCCACCATGTGGACCCCCCACCACCTGGACACCCCCACCCCCATGGACAACCACCCCACCCCCCTTGGACATCCCCCAAACCTCATGGACTGCCCCACCCCCTGGACACCAACTAGACACCCCCACCCCCTTGGACACCTCAACCCCCATGGACAACAACCCCCAACCCCTGACACCACCCCACCCCCTTTGACACCCCTAACCCCCTAGACCACCCCTACCCCTAGAAACCACCCCACCCCATGGACACCCCATCCCCTCAACACCCCCACCCCCTAGACACCCCCACCCCCATGTACAACAACCCACCCCCCATGGAAACCCCCATGGACATCCCCCCTAGACAGCCCCCACCCCCTGGACACCCCAACCCCCTGGACGACCCCCACCACTCCTAGACACCACCCCACCACCTGGACCCCCATCCTTGGACACCCCCACCCCCATGGATAGCCACCCGCACCCCCATGGATAGCCACCCCCACTGATAAGGCTCCCTTTATCAGTTATTTTTGAGTGCTGATAAAGGGGACCCCCCCCCCCCTTATTAGCGCTGAGCTTTACAGCGCTGTTGAAACATGTTTTGAGCGCTGATAAAGCCTATTTTTGTAGTAGTTCACACACACACACTAAAAATATTTTATATATGTATATATATATATGGATAAGAAAATGTAAAAATATAAATAAAAATATAGATATATCATAAAATATAGAACAAAACAATATGGTTGAGTAGAAAAGGCACAAGAGTATGAGGGGGAGGCCTCAGATTTGAAACCCAGTAAAGGTAGGCGCACACGCGAGCAAGTGAAGCAGGGGCATAACGATATTAATGGGGGGAGGGGAAGATGAATAAATGCTATTAAAAGAGCATTTAATGGTGATAAAAGGTAAGTGGTCCACCCTATGATTTGTAGAAAAAAATTAAAAATAATAATAATATGTTTTTGAATTTTATCCGCACTAAAAAATTGCTGATAAAAGGAGACTTTATCAGTATTTTTTAGCATTGACAAAAGGTACCCCCTTTTAATTATGTCTCATTTTTTAGTAATTTTTTAGTTCTGATAAAGGCTTTTTTTAGAGATAATAAAACCTTGTTTTGTAGTACTGTTATACATTAACATTGTGGTAACAAGTAAAAATAAACAACACACACACCCACTGCCTCTAGGTGACATCCCTCAAAAGGGCTAATCTACATCCATTTACTAGAGGTCATCAGAGGCCCATAATCCCAAATACTTAATCAAGACAACCCCCAGAGGTGCTACTATAGTACCACACCTCACATAGCTACAGTGTCCCACCACAGTGGTTACTACAATGTCAAACTACAATACAGTTATAATGCCCACACCACAATCGGAGCTACAGTGTAGCTGCTATAGTGCACTGCAACAATGCCCACCTATAGTGCCAACATGACTTTGGAAATCCATGACAGCTATGTCTCAAGCTTGAGTCTCTAGAATGAGGAAGCTGAATCTGAGGGGTATTGAGCGTCAACACATATAACATGTAATATTAGAATAAAAACTTGTAATATTATTGTCATTATAAAAAATGTTTGTAATATAATTATAACATTTAATATTATGATTATAATTAACTATAACTACGAAAAAGATGTAACGCCCTGACCCCCGAAGCCCAGAGCCGGTGAATTATTTTAATACATTGACATGATTACAAGGAATAAAGTCCCAAAAGACCGATCAGTTTAGTAGTCTTGGAAAATAGATTACATACATGAACGTTACATTACACATTAAAACATAAAATAGAACACAAATAATCCTTTGAGAACGCGATTATTCCCGTAGATTAAACCTGCATATCAATCATAATACACTTCTTGGAATCCTAGGAAAACAAAACATAAGAAAGGTGTGAGCTCAGATGCTCAATAAGGGTAAATAATTTAGCAGAAGCTATAAACTTTTAATACAAGATGTGTAATAAAAACAAAATCTTATTAACATAAAATTGAACATAAAATGAGAAACATAAATCAAACATTAACAAATAAACATGCACATGGATATTATACTAGTAGAATAATCACATGTAATAACTAATTTCACAATGAGGGAATTCATAATGCCAGACATCATAACCACATAGTCAAGTCCTCATGCGAAGAATACAAATAAAATTTTTGTCAAGGCCTTTTTCCAAGATACTAGTTTGTCACATGATACCTACCATTGCATCGAGAGACCCTAGTAGGCCCCGACCATCACTTACTAAGTCCAATTAATTCCTCATATGAAAATGTTGAAACATAACATAAACATTCTTATTAAAACTAGCATACGAAATATCAATACTTTAACAATAAACCATGAATGGTATAAAAATAGCACATCCACAATAAAACATATCATAACTCATTCAATACAACATGGAATATTGTATTATAATAAATAAACATCAATAAAGTATAATATCTAGTAAAAGATGTTTGACATAGTTGAAAATGATCAGAAAAACTCTTTGAGAGAAATTTCCATTTTTTATAAAATAATTTAAAATCCACACTTTTATAAAGGAAGTAATTTAAAATGTATTTATGAATAAATATGTACTATACCAATTTGAAACTTTTGAAATGAATTAACATTTTAAAACATTCATGTCAATATAAATAAATCCTTAAAACCATTTTGAAAACATGATCATTAATGATAATTATTTAAAAGAATAAATTTTTAAACCATTTAAAATGATGTTTTAGTTAAAGATTCCCTTAAAAAAAATCCATTTGAAAACTCTTTTATGAAACATGCACATGGATAATAAATATGTCCCAGTAAAAACTTACACATAAACAATCTCAGATAATAATGATATTGAGGAATTAACCCTTACCTTGTACTTTACTTTGGTCGAAGGTATGTTTAACCTCTTGTATAATGACCATAGTATGTTATTAAATTATAACAGAACCATATTCATATTTATTATATCATACATGATTCATTTATGACTTTATACTTCCCATTAATAATAATTCCCATATTAAAGTAATATTTTGGATAATAATCATGTTCTTTATCGTATGTGTTTTAACTTGTTATTCTTGATCGTATCACATAGATTATGATTTAAAAACTTATAGAATATAAAAAAATTTATATATCAAATATATTCAGAATATAAATATGTAAAATAGATATATATATATATGAAATGGAAACACCATTCATGGAGACGGTAGTTCGTACGTACGCATGGACGTTGTTTCCGTTTTCTTATCGTATTGAATGGAAGAAAGTGATTGAGATATATGAATATATATATTTCCAATAGAATTATTATGTCATATATTACATACTTATTAATAATATATATTTTTATAATCATTTTTTAATGATGAATGTGGAAATGAATATCATCGCGCCATGGAGACGGTAAGTCGTAGGCACACACGAGCAATGATATCATTTCCTTAATGATAAAATGGTATGAAATTGGATGGTATATTAATTATACAGAAACATTAAAATGATATATTTATTATTTACATCAATTATACTCATTATTATACCCATCCAAAAAATGAAGTGTTGATTAACAAACTACACCATGACGTGGAGACAGTAAGCTGTATGTTATGGTGACTTTGTCATTTATAGGATGGGTATAATAATGAATATGGTTATACCATATTTATAATAACATAAAATTATGTATAAGGTACTGGATTTATTATTTTGGTATTGAAACAATAATGAAATGGGAAGTGGAAGAAGACAAGAACTTTGAAAGAGGTGATGAAATAATTACCTCTTTTTTGGGTGCTTCCTTTTGATTTGATCAAAAGGGATCCTTAGGTTGCTTTCTGACCAAAGAAAGGCCACTAAATTTATGTGAGGGAATTTTGGAGGATATTATAGTAGGGGTTGGCTGAGCCAAATGGCTCTGGAGGTGTGAAATTAAGATAAGGGTAAGTACCCTTTTATAAGAGAGGTGAGGGGCACTTTAAGAAAAGCTTGAAATATTAATTTATTCTAAAATAATTTTCTGTTTCTAATAGATCCAAATGGATTTATTTTGAGCCAAATGTGGGGATGGTTCCTTATCAAAAAATAGGTTTTATACATGTTTAGGTCACCATATTAACCTTATCTTTTATATTTAACTCTTAGTTAAATAGTTTAACTTTTACCATGTATTCTTGTATTTTTATATTAAATGGTTAATAAACTTATTATAAAAATCCAAGAGAACCTCAAGTGGTTCATTAATGACATATCTATAATTATATAATTCATTTTTCTGAACCTTATATTTTTAGGAATTTTATAAAATTTAATACAACAGTATTTGTTTTAAAAACTCATTTGTGTAAATTTTGACACTATTTAGTATTTGTTTTTTTTGTGAAAGTCATCACAACTTCATTACATCGAACAAAATAAATTGAATCAGTCATAACATGCCATATTCACCTATAAGATTTATGGATGTCATAAAAAACATGAAATTATATTTATTTTAATATTTATAATACCGTTTATTTGACTCTTTCATTAATAAGGTAATTACTGCATCATCATCATTTCATAAATAAATTTAATTATTTAATATCTAAAAAATATAAATAAAATAACAAGATGTATGAAATATTTTTATCTTTCCAATTAATATTTATAGTCAAATTTATCTTATATATAACCCTATATTAAAAAAAATTTAGTTATTAAAATTTGAATTTTACACTTTTAACTATTATTTAAATAAAATTATAATAAATGTCTTAATCTAATACAAGTGGATCAAAAAGGATTATATTTTATTCCTAAGGTTTAATTTGGTTGAAAAAAATTATCCAATAGAATTAGGACATGTGTTAGGGTAATTATAATATCATTTTTACCTTTAATTACCCTATTTACTTTTAACCGTGGTAAATAAAATTCAAAAGTTACTATTCACCAAAAATTATTTTCATCCTATTGAACAAAATTTTACTTACTGATTTCAACTGTGTCTCTTAGATTTTTGAAATTCAATTCACAGAAGCGGTAAAATTACTTTTTATGCAAATTTGCTAACGTCCCTAGAAGGTGGGTAAAAGATGTTAAAAATTCAATAAAATCTTATAAATCTAATTTTAAAATAAAATAACTCCAATGAATTAAATTGAACTAATATAGGTATTATTTCTCAATTTTTAATTAAAATAAATTTAAATAAAAATTCAGTTTTTAACAAAAACGTAATGTTTTTCATTATTCATCAAAAATTGAATGTTTTCAGAAAAATACCAAAAAATCACCCTAAGCTAATTTTAATATTCTAAATTCAAAAATGAATTCTATTTTACAAAATTAAAAACATATAAGTTGCACTAATTAATTTAAATTAATTTTTTTTGTCAAAACTAAAAAGCAGGTTTTTAAAAAGTAAAAACTATCAAATGATTAACATGTGTTTATGTCCAATTTAAATGTAAAATTACTTATAATGACCTAAATTATATTAAATGAAAAAAATATAATCTAATTATACTTTAAAACCACTCAAATTCATCATTTAACACTATAAATTATTTCGATTAAAATGTTATTTTCAAATAAAATTTAGTATTTTTCACTATTCATCAAAATATGAAAGTTATCAGAAAAGTACCAAAAAATTATCCAAAATAGATTTTAATGTCCCCCTTATAAGGAAGAATTTAATTTCACTCTATTAAAAAATATTGGATTTAAAAAGGGTTCTCCATTAAAAGGCAGATAAACTGCATTTTTTTTTTGAAAAATACATCTTTTATCTGAAAATTGAATTTGTCCTTATATTATGTCTAAGAAACATAAAAGTTGAATGTGAAAATTTTATAGGATATATATAAGATTCAAAATTTGGTTAATACTATTCATAACCGCTTTTTTGAATATCTAGTTTGGTAAGTCGTGTTGCGCTTGAACTCGGTGTTGTGTGCCATGCAAGCTATTGAATTACTTTAAAGAGATAACACACTATGAAATCATGTGGTGTTACATTCTCCCCTCATTCAATAAATTGTGTCCTTGAAATTTAAAATTTTTCTTTAAAAATAAAAGGTTGAAAATAGAAAATACCTTTGTGGAAAACCCACATCGAAAATAGGGTTAATAAAATTTATTCTTTATAAGAGGGAAAGGGAAATGAAAAAATCACCACCAAATTATGATCTCGATTAGGAGAACATTGGTGGAAATTAGAGACATATAATATGAGGAAAACATAAATATTTATAGGGAGTTATTGAGGTCATCAATCACAAAGCAATGTAAAATTGAAGGCCTCAAATCCATCAATATTTGATGATTTAAAATGTCACCAGTTCAACAAAACATAAGGTATTAGGATAGCACATTTTTGGTTTTAACATACCTTCCCTAAATTTTAATAATTAATTTATTCATAGCATAAGAGAAAAAAACTATTCTTGACAAGTAGAGTTTCATCCTTCAACTAATTCATTCCACAAACTCATCTTTCACTTCAAAAGATAATATAATTCAAAAATATTCTATTTATCCTAATCGTATATGGTTCCAAAAATAATAAATTTAAAATTCATTTCTCAAACTATTTAGAAAAACTACATTATACAAAACAAGACATCACGTAGGACAATGGTAGGTGATATACCTTTGTCTCCCTTCGGTTGCAGGTTCAAATCTCGCGGCCTTTCCATATGAGAATGATTGTCACCCGACCTCCAAGTTGTCCTTTTTATAACAATCAAAAAATAATCTTAAGAAATGTTTTAACCTTAAAAATATTATCCAATGTCCAACATAATTCATTCCAACCTTTAGACTTATCCAAAAAACTTCTGTCCAAACTCACAGTCCAAAATTTATAAAGAAGGTAAACACAATGAAGATCTATTTTGTCACGTAATAACATGTGAATAACTTCATCATGTATTATTTTCAAACATGGTAACACCCTGAATTAACATAGAACTTTATTGATTACATTCATGCTCCTTTATTCCTTATAGAATACTGGATATACTACTTATATCCAAAAAATTTTTAAACTCCAACAATTATGGAATAAAAAACCATTAATTAGTTTGTAGGTAGTCAATGATATCAAATATACTTTATCCAACTCAATTATCTCTTTTTCCAAAAATAATTACCTCAACCTCATGACTATTTTAAGGTTTATCTTTCTCTAAACCATATATTTTCCAAAACTTTTAACCTTCTATTGTGTCACTTTTCTTGGTTCCACACAATCTCAAATCCTTAATGAAATAGTACTACAATACAATCCTTATATACTCTATAATTCTTATAACATTTACATAATTAATACAATACTCAAAAGACACAATTATTTAAAAACAACATAAGAACACTAATCATTCCTATTCATCTGAGGTAGTATCATAACTTGATTATTATCCAATAGCAGCATTTGGGGTATACTCTGATGATTGGGACATTGATTTGGGTACTGTCCCAACCCCTTGCAAATGAAGCATTGTAAATTTGAAACCTTTTTCTTACCCTTGAAATAATGTACTTGGTGTCCTTTTTCTCCACACTTATAAAAAACTCCCATTCCCTTCAAGCATTTACTAAGGTGATTCTTTCTTGAGTTATCACATATGGGAAAATACTTCTTTACCTTCTTCTCTTTATCCATCTTTATCTTTACCATCATTTTCTTCTCTTTCTTCCCTTCAAAGCCATAGGACTCAGTGAATTATTTACTTATCTTATTAACACATGATACTATTTCTTCATATGATGATAATACATAAGAGACTATTTAACTTCTAAATTATGGATCAATACCATGAAATATATGATCCTTCTTACTCTAGGATTGTGTGTATTGTTGGAGTTATCATTCCTTCTACTGAGCGCCATTTATAAACAATGGAATACACTAGATTAGTTTAGGAATCGCAATGCATAATTCCAAACTTTTAAAATACCTTACATAAATTGAAATGTTTATGCATATAATGTATAATCATAAAAATGTTTTCTTTGAGGATGTATTTACTGATAAATCCCTAATAATGGTTTGTAATGCAAATGTGAATTATCCTAAGCATATCCCCCGGGAGTGTCGTAACCAAGAGTGTAGCAAGGCCTGTTGTCTTGTACGAGGATAACCCAGGTCAAGAACATAACTCCTTGTTAGAGTTTTCACTCCTAGGAACATCTATGATAGAGCCACCTCTACCTTCTCATATCCAGACAGGGATGTATTTCTTGGAAAACTCACAAAATTTCTACATTACGAAAATTCTAGGAAGTTCTTCTATACCAATCCTCAAATATTATCTTAGGGTAATGTTCTCTAATCAGAGTTTATCTAAATCTAGTTTCCAATGTTATTGATAAACATCCTCTGATAATAACAATAATTCCCTAACCATAAAATCTTAGAGCCAGTCCATTATTTTAATACATTGGCGTGATTTCAATGATCAAGTCCTGAAGGCCCGATCGGTTTAAAAGTCTTGGAAAATAGAATACATACGCAAACATTACATTACACATTAAAACATAAAATACAACATAAATAATCGTTTTATAACACCATTATTCCCCTAGATTAAATGTATATATCAATCATAATACACTTCTTGAAATCCTAGGAAAACAAAACATAAGAAAGGGGTGAGCTTAGATTTTCAGTAAGGGTAAATAATTTAGAAAAAGCTATAAACATTTAAGGTAATATGTGTAATAAAAACAACAACATTTTAAACATAAACTTGAACATAAAATAAAAAAAATCAAACATTACCATATAAACATGCACATGGATATTCTACTAGTCAAATAATCACATGTAATAACTAATTTCATAACGAGGGAATGCATAATTATAGACATAATAACCATATATTCAAGGCCTCATGCCAAGATTATAAAGAAATATTTTTTCAAGACCTTGTTCCGAGACACTAGTTTGTCTCATGAGACCTACCGATGCATTAAGGGGATATAGCAGGCCCCACCCATCACTTACTAAGTCCAATGAAACCCTCATATGAAAATTTTGAAACTTAACATAAACATTCGTAGTAAAACTAGCATATGAAATAACAATAATTTAACAATAAACCGTGAATGGTATAAAAATAGAACATCCATAGTAAAACATATTATAAGTCATTCAATATAATATGGAATATTTTATTCTAATAAATCAACCCCAATCAAGTATAATATCTAGTAAAGGATGTTTGACATAGTTGAAAATGATCAGAAAAACTCTTTGAGAGAAATGTACCTTTTTGTAAAATCATTTAAAAGCCACACTTTTATAAAGGAATTCATTTAAAATATTTTTTTGAATCAATGTGTACCATAAAACTTTGAAACTTTTGAAAGGATATAACATTTTAACACATTCATTTCCATATAAATAAATCCTTAAAACCAATTTGAAAATATGGACATTAATGAGAATGATTTAAAAGAATAAATATTTAAACCATTTAAAATGATGTTTTAGTTAACATTTCTTTAAAAAATAATCATCTTGAAAACTCTTTTATGAAACACGGAAATGGATAATAAATATTTCCGAGTAAAAACTTACACATAAACAATCTCAGATAATAATGAGATTGAGGGATTAACCTTTACTTTGTACTTTCCTTTGGTTGAGGGTACATTTAACCTCTTGTATAATGACCATAGTATGTTATTAAATTACAAAAGAACCATATTAATATTTATTATACCATACATGATTCATTTATGACTTTATACTTACCATTAATAATAATTTCCATGTTAAAGTAATATTTTGGGTAATAATTGATTTCTTTATCGTATGTGTTTTAACTTTTTATTCTTGATCGTATCACCTATATCCTGATTTACGTACTTACAGAATATAAAAAATGAATTATATGTCACCTATATTAAGAATATAATTATGTATAATTGATATATATATATATGAAATAGAAACACCATTCATGGAGATGGTAGTCTGTAGATACGCATCGACGTTGTTTCAGTTTTCTTATTGTATTGAATGGAAGTAATGATTGAGATATAGGTATATATATATATCTAGTAGCATTATTATGTCATATATTACATACTGATTAATAATATATATATATTTTATAATCATCATTTAATGGTGAATGTGGAAATGAATCTCATCGCGTCGTGGAGATGGTAAGTCGTACGTACGCACCGACAACTCCAAATATAATTTTTTTATTAAGCCACTTTAAGGTGAAGTGGGAAACCACGGTTCGCACACAAGGACAACTACGTATGCACGAGAAATGATATAATTTACTTAATGATAAAATAGTATGGAATTGGATGGTATATTAATTATATAGAATCATTAAAATGTAGTATTTATTATTTACATCAATTATACTCATTATTATACGCATACAAATACTAAAGTGTTGAATAACAAACTACACCACGACGTGGAGACGGTAAGCCGTACATACGCATGTATGGTGACTTTGTCATTCATAGGATGGGTAGAATAATTAATATGGTTGTACCTTATTTACAATAACATCAAATTATGTATAAGGTATTGGAGTTATTATTTTGGTATGGAAACAACAAAGAAAGAGGAAGTGGAAGAAGAAAAGAACTTTGAAAGAGGTGATGAAATAATTACCTCTTCTTCGGGTACTTCCTTTTTATTTGATCAAAAGGGCTCATTAGGTTGGCTTTATGATCAATGTAAGGCCACTAGGTTGAATTGAGGGAATTTTGGATGATATTTGCATAGGTTTTGGCTGATCCAAATGGATTTGATGGTGTGAAATTAAGAGAAGGGAAAGTACCCTTTTATAAGAGAGGTGAGTGGCACTTTAGGAAAAGCATGAAATATTAATTTATTCTAAAATAATTTTCAGTTTATAATATCTCAAAATGGATTTATTTCGAGCCTAAGGTGAGGATGGTCGAAATATTCTCATCCAATAGGTTGTAGACATGTTTAAGTCACCATAACAACCTTATCTTTTATATTAAACTCTTAGTTAAATAGTTTACCTTTTTCCATGTCATCTTGTATTTTTATATTACATGGTTTATAAAATTAATATAAAACGCCAAAATAACCTCAAGTTATTCATTAATGACATATATATCATTATATAAGTCATTTTTCCAATCCTTATATATTTATAACTATTATATAATTTAATAAAATACTATTTGTTTTAAAAACTCATTTATGTCAATTTTGACACTATTTAGTATTTTTTTGTGTGAAAGTCATCAAAACATGATTACTTCAAAATAAATATATTGAATCAACCCTAACATATCATATTCACCTATAAAATTCTTGGATGTCATCAAAACTTCAAAATTATATTTATTTTAATATTTATAATACCATTTATTTGATTCCTTCATTAATAAGGTAATTACTGGATCATCATTGTGTCATAAATAAATTTACATATTTAATGTATAAACATTATAAATAAAATACCGTGATGTATGATTTTTTAATCTTTATAATGAATATTTATAGTCCAATTTATCTTATGTATAACGCTATATGAAAAATGTTATAGTTATTAAAATTTGAATTGTACACTTTTAACTCTTCTTTAAATAAAATAATAATAAATTTCCTAATCTAATCCAAATCATATTTTATTTATAAGGATGATTTTGGTTGAAACATACTTATCTAATATAATTAGTACATGTGTTAGGGTAATTATAATTTCATTTTAACCTTTAATTACCCTATTTACTTTTAATCGTGGTAAATAAAATTCAAAATTTACTATTCACCAAAAAATATTTCCATCCTATTGAACCAAATTTTACATACCAATGTAAACCATGTATCTAGGATTTTTTAAATTCAATTCACAGAAGCCGAAAAATTACATTTTATGCAAATTTTCTAATGTGCCTAGAAGGTGGGTAAAAGGCGTTAAAAATTTCAATAAAATTTTATACATCTAATTTTATTATATAATGACTCCAATGAATTACATTTAACTAATATAGGTACTATTTATATATTTTTTATTAAATTAAATTTAAATAAAATAAATAATTATTTAAATAATAAGTCAATTTTAAACAAAAACACAGTGTTTTTCACTATTCATCAAAAATTGAAAGTTTTCTGAAAAATACCAAAAATTCACCCTAATCTAATTTTAATAATCTGAAATAAAAAAAATGAATTCTATTTTACCAAATTTAAAACAAATAATTTTCATTTATTAATTTAAAATTAATTCCTGCTCTCAAAACCAAAAAGAGGCTTTTTAAAAAGTAAAAACTATCAAAAGATTTATATGTGTTTATATCCAATTTAAATGTGAAATTACTTATAATGACCAAAATTATATTAAATGATAAAAATATAATATAATTATTCTTTAAAACCACTCAAATTCATCATTTAACACTATAAATTATTTGGATTAAAAAGTTGTTTTCAATTAAAATTTAGTATTTTTCACTATTCATCAAAATATAAAAGTTATCAGAAAAGTGCCAAAATTTTATCCAAACTAAATTTTTATGTCATTATTCTATAGAAGAATTTAATTTCACTCAATTTAATATATAAAATTGTCAAATATTGGCTTTAAAAGGGTTCTCCATTAAAAGGTGGAAAAACTATATTTTTTTTGAAAAATACTTCTTTTATTTGATAATTTAATTTGTAGTTTTATTATATCTAAGAAACACAAAAGATGAATGTTAAAATTATATAGGATATATTTAAGATTCAAAATTTTGTTAATACTATGCATAACCACTTTTTAAACAACTAGTTTTGTATGTCATGGTGCGCTCAAACTCGGTGTTGCGTGCAGTGCAAGCTATTGAATTACTTTAAAGAGATAACATACTATGAATTCATGGGGTGTTAAAAAGATGGAAGTAGCGACTATTATTTTATGAAATGTGAGTGTTTGAAACCACCACTTAATAATATAATAGCGGTTACAAAAAACTCCACCTATTGCACGGTCCCTAGTCATTTAGTGGTGGTCTCTTTAATTTCATGGTGGTTTTGGTATGTGTGGTTTTTTTAGTATTTAGTGGTGTTTTTTTTAAATTACATGGGGAAAAAGTAGATTGCATGAAAATAACCTCTGAAAATTATATTAACAGTAGTTATGTCTAGTAGCGGTTAAGTGTAACCACTATTATACAAATTTTTAATTAATCTACTCAGTAATAGTAACTAAAAACTGCCGCTAAATATTACAGTGAGATATGGTTTGGTAAAATATTATATAAAAAACTATAAATATAAAGAAAACTAATATGTAATAAAATAAAACATAAATGTATGATAAACCCATGATACATACATCATACATCCACAGTCATATATATAAACATCCACAGTCAGCATAACCTTAGTCAACAGATACCTCAGTCAACTCATACATCAGTCGACCCATATCTCAGTCAAGAATATGTACATATATAATATGTCCAAAAACAACCCATTCCCAATATACATCCACGCCATGACCTCAACTACATCTGTATGCCTTGACATCATCTCATCAATTGAAACTGACCACATAATCCCATCAACTATAACAAAAAAGAAAATATAAATTAAAACTAAAAATAATAAATCAGAATTAAAGTAGAATAATTTATAAAATTTTAATATACCACAGAAACTACGAATCATCATGACTACCTTCTGAAGAATTTCATGGATTAGAACAGTCTACCTCTAACCCATTTCTTTCATATGTCACCTACAATTAAAATCAAATCATTTAAGAAAATAAATGAAAAAAAGAAAAGACGTGGAATATATTTAGAATGATGCAGGTGAAATTTGTTATTTTATTAATGAAACAGAATACATTTTAACATAAAATAAAAAAAATATCATGCAAAACACTTTGAATACATTAACATACCTATTTAATATATGATTCAAAACTTCCAACTAGAAAGGTTTAAGTAAATATTCAAATTAATTTTTAAATCAATGTGCGGTGTGCTTGAAATTTTCTTAATATACAAATTGTAAAGACATTGATATCACAACATATCCTATATTTTAAAAATAACAGAATCATTATTGTATCATGATTCCACATCAATATGATGTTGTTTTTTATGGTTTTGATCGCTCCACAAACATTTTGGTGTTTTAAAACACTAAAAACTCGTTTATGGCCATCTTGGGAAACCCGTAACTTAGAATGACACGTTGTTGGTTCCTATGTTTCACAATTCAATCTATGGTCATTTTCCTTTGATTTCACTACAACTTGACATTGTTTGTCTAGTTTTGAAACCCCCTGACACATGTTTTTAATGGATTTTGTACCTTTAAGAAGTGTTTACACAGTCATTCCGACCACAACACACATTATATTGATGTGTTGTCTGTGCGTACACATCATAAATAACTCAACAATTGTTTTCCCATGATTCCACATCAATGTGATGTTGTTTTATATGGTTTAACCATTCCACACACATTAATGTGTGTTAAAACACTAAAAAAACTTTTACCACCATCCCAGAAAAACCATAACTTAGAATGACATGAATTTGGTTCATAAAATTCAAAAATCAATCTTCGGTCATTGTCCTCTAATTTTAGGACAATTTGACATCACTGACCTTGTTTTGAGGCCCCAACATATGTTTTTAAAGGCTTTTGTACCTTTATGAAGTGTTTATCTAGTCCTTTCGACCACACCTCATGTTGTATTGATGTGTTTTCTATGTGTACATGTAAAAAATAACAAAATGGCAGTTCCCCCATGATTTCACATCAATATGATGTCATTTTCATTGGTTTTGACCGTTCCATAATCGTTTTAGTGTTCTAGAACAGTAAAAATATGTTTATGAACATACTGAAAAAACTGTAACTTGTAATGACATGTTGTCAGTTTCTAGATTTCAAAATTCAATCTATCATCATTTTCCTTTGATTTCTAGGTAACCTGACATCATTTTCTTAGTTTTGACCCCCCAATACATGTTTCTAAAGGCTTTGATACCTTTTAATAAGTGTTTACTGAGTCACTACAACCACACAACACATCATATTGATGTGTTATCTATATATAAATGTCATAAATAACTCAATGGTTGGTTAACCATGTTTTCACATCAATTCAAGGTCATTTTTATGCTTTTTTCCATTCAACACACGTTTTAGTATTTTAAAACACTAAAAATGTGTTTACGGATATCCTAGGAAAACCTTAAATCATAATGACGTTACCCTAGTTCATAAATTAAAAAATTCAATATATGATTATTGTTTAATGATTTTAGAGCAATCTGATGTCATTTTCCTAGTTTTGGCCCCTTGATAGACATTTTTAAAGGCATTTGTACCTTTATGAAGTGTTTACTAAGTCATTCGGACCACACCACATGTCTAATTTACATTTTGTCTATGTGTACATGTCAAAAATAAAAAAAAGTTGGTTTTATAAAGATTCCATTTCAATATGAGGTCATTTTCTATGTTTTTGACCATTCCACGCACGTTCTAGTGGTTTAAAACACTAAAATCACATTTACGGTCATCTAGAGGAAATCCTAACTAAGAATGAAATTATGTTGATTCCTAAATTTTAAAATTAAATCTATGGTCATTGTCCTCTAATTTTAGAGAAATTCAACATCATTTTCTTGGTTTGGACCCTCCAACACATGTTTTTAAAGGCCATTGTACCATTAAGAAGTGTTTACTGAGTCATTACAACCACACCACATGTCAGATTGATGTGTTTTCTTTATATATATGCCAAAAATAACTCATATCTAGTTTCCCCATGATTTTATATCAATATGAGGTTGTTTTCTATGGTTTTTACCATTCTATACACATTTTAGTGTTTTAAAACACTAAAAACACGCTTACGGCCATCTAGAGAAAATCATAACTCAGAATGACCTATGTCAATTCTTACATTTATAAAATCAATATAGAATCGTTTTCCACTGATTTTAGGGAAATTCGGCCTCATTTTCCTAGTTTTGACCCTTGACACATGTTTTTAATGGCTTTAGTACCCTTTAAAAATTGTTTACGTAGTCATTCCGACCACACTACACCTCGGATTGACATGTCGTCTATGAATACAAATAAAAAATAATTCAAAAGTGGTTTCCACATGATTCCATGTCAATATGAGGTCATTTTCTATATTTTTGACCAATCCACACACAGTTTAGTGTTTTTAAATACTAAAAACATCATTACGACCATACCTGAAAACTATAACTCAAGATGATGTTCTATCAGTTCCTACATTTCCAAATTCAATATTTGGCCATTTTCTTTTGATTTCAGGTTAATATTGTCATTTTCATAGTTTTGACTCCCTAAAAAATGTTTTTAAGTGATTTTGTACCTTTAAGAAGTGTTTACTATGTCATTCCAACCACAATACTTGTCTTATTGAAATGTTGTCTATACGTACACATAAAACACGTTTTAAAATATTTTTTACCTTTAATAATCATTTTCTGAGTCAAAACCAATCAAACAAGCATGGTTTTCTTTCAAACATTTAGATAACGATCTATAATTCATTTTTTATGTATAAAAATAAACCATTCATTAATTCGGCACAAGATGTGGTCAACATGACTCAAAATACATATTTTCTATATAAAAGTGTCATTTTAGTTTTATTTATGGATGTTAAATATGTTCTTTTTGAATGTGTGAATGATCTATGGAATTTAAAACTTACCTTGGTGGGATGCTCTATAAAGCTAGAAATTTCCTATGGGATCAGGTCGTTCATCTGCTAAAATATAGAAACTAAAGAATTTTCCATTGCTGACTGCTAGTGATCCTGTGTTTTCCATTAAGAGTATTTCTTTTTCACTTTTTCTTTCAATAATACAATTTCTCTTTGTGATTCCCAATCAACAAAACTACGCTAACCCCAATTGGTTGTAACAGTAATGGATGATGATTCCGTACCAAAGACAGCTGATAGAGTAGGACCAAAACTCATCCCTCATACATGTTCGGGATAATCATTCCCTAAAATGATTGTAACTGCATATTTTTGGGAAAAAAATGATGATTGTAGGGTTCACATCCTAGAATTCATGAATTTTTACATGTTAATACAAAAATATTAAAAATTAATATTTAAATATCTGAACATCATAATAGAATATAATTAATAATATTTACATTACTATATATTGTTATTTTATTTCTATAAAAACATAATAATGAAAAATATATTATAACAACAAACAAGAATAAAACCCAATTAATTGGGGTCAGTTATATGTATCCAACAATAGCAAATTGGAATTTTTTGATCCATGTAGCCATCCCCATTTAATTGGATTTAAGGATTTTTATTTGTTATAATATATTTTCCATTATTATGATTTTAAAGTAATGAAGTAACATGAATTGGTAATGAAAAGAACTTACTACAACGTCTTTAGTAGGGGCATTTACAAAATGTCCATCGGGATTCCTATGAACTTAAAATGACATATCTTTTCATCCAATAGAGTGACCTAATTCATTATCCTTTAAAAACATATGAACAAGTTATAAAAAAACCATGAATTATTATATAATAATATAAATAATAATGAATAAACTCCAAACCAAAATTTTTCTTTTTCTAAAAAAAATATGAGACCTAGTGATGTGAGGAATGAAATTCTTTTCACAATTTACAGTATTCTTTTAGATAATTCATAAAAAATAGAAATATTAATAAAAATTGTCATTTTATTATGTTTATGTTATTACGATGCTATAAAATATGAAAATAACTCATGAGAAGCATCAATGTTAATGTTGACAAAGATATTCCATTTTTTATGAGAAATTATTCTATTGACTTTCTCGTAAATCTATAATGATCTCATAGATGCATCATTTAACTAGTGTTATAATCTCCATTTAAAATCTCTCCATTTCTCGCCCATAATTTTCTAAGTCCATAGGTGTAAAATGGAGCCAGGGACATCAATATGAAAAAACATCTAGAAATAAAAAACATAACAATTTATAGGTATATTAAAAAAATTACTAATGTATTAAAAATTAGTTATCAATGAATATTAAATTAATATTAACTTTACTTGAGTATCAAATATCTCATATTTCCAAGCTATTGGAATATACCTCCAATCTTTGTAACTAATGGGAAAGTTCACCATCTCACAAGCAACCTTCCCAAGAATATGACCATTGATTCCACTAGTATCACCCATAAGAAACCTAAACTCATCAAATGGAATGATAATCTTGAAGTCCTTTAGGTCCCATTCTTATTACATGTTCATTTTTGTGTCCCTTCAATGGTTGTCTTTATCTGTTTGAAAAATTCATTAAAAAAATTAATAAAATATATAGTTTTTTTGAACAATGATATACATTCCAGTGATAATAATTCACCAATATCCCCTAAATGAAAGTGTGAACAACTACTCTATCACCAGAGGTGAATAAGAAAGTGAGATGCCAATGACATCTAGGGAATTGGATGGTTCGATAGTAGTTTTGGGTACAAAAAAATCATTCAGTTCCACAGAAGCATACAGTAGCAGCGGAATGATCTGATGTGCTAATATTCTAGGATCCTAAAATTATTTTTTTCACATTATTCATGAAATTAAAATTGTACAGGTATATTCAATGTATAAAAAATTGAAAAATTTATTTTTTATAGAAAAAATGAAAATAAAAACAAGAACTATGTAAATATGTATGAAAATACTTATTAGTGGGGAATTGTAATATATTTACATTAACAATTTATATATTCAATTATCTTCATCTTAATTATCTTCAATGTTATTAACCTTTATTATGATGGGTACTTCATTTTCATTCTCTCTTTCAAGTCCTACTATTTTGATATTTTCACGAAAAAACATTTCAATGTTTTGTGGTTGATGTGGTTCACTATCACTAAGTACCAATTGATCTTCATCACCCATGTCATATAAGTCTCTTGGATTTAAGTTCACAAAAACACTCAAAATTTCATGTATTTCAACATGCACATAATAAAACATCTTTTCTAGTGAATCCAAGATAAATGGATCATGATTTTCACACTCACCGATATGGATCATGAAAGAGAAATTTATATAAGTAAAATGTAACAAATCTTTTTTTATACCCCTATCAATGTTAGCCCCTTGAATTAGAATAAGAAAACTGAAAATGACCATGATACTTTAACTAAATTGTATCTTTAAAATTTCCATGGAATCTCACATCTAAAACTGTTAATACACAACTTTTTTATCTTTGAAGTCTTCTTCATGATAAATTGTATAAAACATAAAGCAATGAATATTATTGTCATCAAATCTCTTAGCCTTGCTTAGAGGACCTTGATCCAAAAAAATAAAATCATTTGATATTTCATCTTGATTATCAACATTAAATATCTAGAAAAAAATATATAAGGTGTTACTTTTAACATGGAAAAAATAATTACATGCTAATAATATAAATATGAGTATATACTTACATTATGGGGGAACCTTTTGATGGTGTCCTTATTAATAGATTTTGTTAATTCAATCTCATTTCAATCTCGACCCCTTATTCAATATTTTTCTGAAATAAGTAATCCTAAATAAATGGATCTACAATAACACTATTGAGTAGAACACATCTATGTTCTTGTAGAAACTTTAATTTAGTCAATGCAAAATTTGATCCCTTTCCAATTTCTAGTTAAGTAGTTTGAAATACCAATGACTATTTTCTAGAAGCTGAATTAGTTGAAATGTCTTCCAAACGTCCCAAATGATTGAATCTAGTCTCAATCCCATCCAAATACCTATAAAAAATGGTCAAGCACTTTTCATCTATGAAACCTTTAGTAATAGAGCCTTATGTTTGATCCTTTTTCCTCACATATGTTTTTAAATGACCTAAGTACCTGATGAAAAAAAAATAATCCTTCCAAAAAATTACGCAATGATTAGATAAAATTGAATTCACCAATGAAAAGAAAAATAATATCAATGTACCTTTCATTTGGATACATACATCGATTGTGTACCATTCCACCATGTTTAACTTATTCAACCAAATGAACAGTTAAATGAATCAAAACTATGAATAATGAAGGGGAAAATACCATCACTAATTAAAAAGGTGTCAAAAATAATTTTTTCTTGAAGATTATCAAGCTATGCTGGATTTAGAGTTTTTCCATAAAGCTCTGTGAAAAGGTTAAAAAATTAAAATAGAATCAAATTTAAATTTTTAGGTAATGTATTTTGCAATGCCAATGAAAAAAAAGCTCCATCAGAATACGTGAGTCCTGAATTTTCAATCCATATAAATTTTGATGTTTTAAGTCAACATACACTGATATGTTACTTGAATATCCATATGGCACTTTTACTTTCTTTAATGTTTGAAGGAATATTCCTTTATCACAATTTTTCATTGTAAAAATAGCCAAAGGATACCTTCCATTCTCATTTCCCACAAATAATTATTTATATTCATTGAATCCAAATCCTTAAGAGCATTAAGGTGATCCTTCAATTTACACAACTCATTAAGAAATGTAAAAAATACATTATCACAATTTTCTTCTCAATATGAATTATATAAAGATTATAACATATCAAATTAAACTCGCAAAAAGGTTCTTTAAGAAATATACTCATTTTATTCCATTTTTGTGTTCCAAAAAATTTGATACTATACCTCATACCCTTTCCCCCCTTCTTTAAACTATTTAAATTTTCAAAATTCTTTAGCGACATTCATTAATTTTCAAAATATTTATAAACTAGACAACACCTTCAGTGGATTTCTCAATTCAATATATCTATTTAATTGTATCTTGTTAAAACTAAATTTATCAGAATAATATAGAAATCAATAATCACACATAAAACACCATTTTCTGATTTGAGGTAATCATTGAGTTTCAAAATAAAATTTATAAATTATGAAATCCAAACCAGTTTGAGTGTTAAAACTAGATAAATTCCCTAGTCCAAGAAATTCAATTATCATACACATTAAAGTGGCATTTATTTTGAATATTTGTCTCATTGAAGCATCATATGTTTCCATGCCATCATCCCATAATTCTTGAAATTATTTGATTAGAGGTTTAAGGTGTACATCAATGTAATTTCAAGGCATTTTCTTTCATGGAATAATCACCAAAATAATGAAATAAGTCTTCTTCAAAGACATCCATGGTGGTAGGTTATAGGGGATAAAAATAACTTTCCAAATGATATAATTAGTACATAAAGTACCAAAAGGGTTAAAACCATCAGAAGAAAATCCCAAACATGCATTCCTAGGATCTAAATAAAAATACGGATATAGAGAATCAACATCTTCTATGATGTTGAATCTTTTGGATGTCTCATAAATTTATCATTACTATCCTTAGCATGCCACTTCATGTCACATGAAATCTTATATGACATGAATAATCATTTCATGCTGGGTTTCAAAGGAATGTAATGCAATAACTTTGCATGAGATTTCTCCTTTTATTTCTTCATAAGTTTGCATTGATTTATAATCTCATTATTGTTCATTGACTTCCATATTCTTGTATAAAATATTATTCATTCTAATTTATTAGACAATTTTCCCTAGTAAAGCATTAAATCATTATGGAATGCATATATCTTTGTGTAATCTAGCCCATGTTTTTGATGACTTTCAATACCTCATATAATTTTGTAGGGATCTTAGATTCAATAGATGAATCATGAAGAAACTCTAAAATCCTGGACATTTCTTTTCCATAAAATTCACAGATACGCTTGATATGATACAACATATGTAGAAAGTACAACTTTGAATACTTGGCACACCCTTCATATTGTTCTTGTTTTCCATCTTCAACTAACTCATAAAACAGATTTTTTGGTCATTGATGTTTTGAGCAATATTATCCTGCTCAGGATTAACTAAAGGTTGTACCAATATATTAAAATGTTGGAAATTGTATTCTGCAAAACAAAATATGTCATTTATCAAAATTCAAACTGCATTATCCTCTACTGAGTCACTTTGTGTTTCATTGAAAGTATTTT
Organism: Viscum album; assembly: GCA_963277665.1. Lineage (NCBI taxonomy): Eukaryota > Viridiplantae > Streptophyta > Magnoliopsida > Santalales > Viscaceae > Viscum > Viscum album. Next base: position 608,482,833 of record OY728135.1, on the reverse strand, counting down.
AATTGTTTTGACTTTTTATAACATTTGATTCACCAGGAAAAAATAAAACATTCACATCTAGAAGAAATATGATTCAACATAAAATTTTCATATACTTTGTTTCTATTCAACCATCACTTGAAATCAGGACACATACATTTTATTATACCATCCAATGATCGATTTTGAATTTCATAATCTAAAAATTAATCCAAACCCTTGGAATACTGAGGTATGATTCGAGATAAATTAATTCAAATTTTATCCATAGGTATTGGATTGTATTCTCCATGTACATACAAAAACAATGATATAATATTTTAATCAAACATGTACAATAAAAATAAAAAATCAGTCAAATTTGTTATTTTCCAGCGTATGATCTTTGTTCGATATAACACAAATTAATCATAAAAATGATTCAATCCAACATTAAAACATAAAAAATAAATTATATAGTAAATTAAATAATTTTATTAATAATCTTAGAAAAATTCAATCAATTGTAGATTTAATGAAGTAGGGGCTACAGTCACCGAAAAAATAGGAAGAGAAACCTTTGGGGGTCACCGTCGAGTGGAAGGGGGAGTTAGGGTGACAACGATCACCGATAGGGGATATGAGGTCATGAAGGTCACTGATAAGGGGAGATCAAGGTCACAATAGTAGCTGATAGGGGTTTTGGGGTCACATTGGTCACCGATAGTATGGTCAGGGTCACGACAGTAGATAATAGGTTGGGTTAGGGTCATGAAGATCACTAAAAGGGTGGGTCAGGGTCACGAGAGTCACTGGAAAAGGAAGTCGGGGTCATGAAAGTAGCAGGTAGGGGTGTCAGGTGATAACTGTCATTGAAAGGGTAGTTGAGGTTAGGGGATTCGCTAACAGGGGGTCGGGGTTATGGCGGTCATCGAGGAGAGTGAGAGGTGGGGGGTGGGTATCAGGGGTCTCTACTAAGGGGAGTGGGATGCGGGGATTGGGGTTGAGGGTCACCGATGAGGGGAGTGGGAGATGGGGGTAACAACTAAGGGAAGATTGAGGTCGGGGATTGGGGATGAGGGTCACCGATGAGGGGAGCACGAGGTGAGGGGGTCACCACTGAGGGGAGAGTGAGGTGGGGGGTTGGGTTTGGGGATCACCACCGATGAGGGGAGCATGGGGAGGAGGGGTCACTATAGAGGAGGGGAGAGGAAGTACCGATGGGGGTGTAAGAGGTTGGTGATAGGAGTGAGGTGAAAGTGGGAGGGGGTATGAATTTAGAGTTTTTTTAAAATATTTAGAGGTGGTTTAATTGAAACCGCCAATAATTATTAAAGGAAAAAACTATAGCAGTGGTTTTACAAAAAACCACTATATTATAGTATTTTTATATGATTTATTTCATGGTTGTTATTATAATCTCTGGTAATAAACCTCCACAATGCACATGTTTATTTTGTAGTGTATCAATATTACAATTGTTATTAATAACACGTAGTGTAATTATAACGTACATTATTACAATATCATTTTTCAGTTTAAAAATGATTTCATTATTAAGGAAAATATAAGGAATACTTTATAATGAATGATACATGTATTGTAATATTTAAATCTTAAAAAATAACTACCCCTAACACAAGAAATCTCTATAATCACAGTAACTACCTATGAACATAATAACATCCCACTAACATAGTAACTAAACATGAAAAATTAAAATAAATAATTCAAAAAAAATAAGATTTTAATTTTCTAGACACATTTTAATACTAAATACGTTTTCAAAAACCCCCTTTCTTTAGGAGGTGTAAAAACCAATCTTTGATCTTAAATATTAGAACTTTTAAATTTTTAATGGTTTGGTAAAAATGTTTGAAACTTGAGCTTCTATTTTAAAGTAGAAAATAATAAAATCTCTATGTTTTTTATACACCATTAAGAAGAATAATTTGATGTTAAAATGTTTTGTTTCATCCACGAAACATAGGATTATAAGAGATGGAAATAGAAACCTGATTGTCTAAAAGAATCGTTGTGCCTACCTTTTTCTCCAGATCAAGGTCAACTAAAATTTTTATTGGCAATAAAGATTGATTAAAAACCGTTGTTTTAGAGAAAAAATATTCATTGATATTGTATTGTGGTATATTTTAATTATTCTTATATCTCTATAAGAAAACACTATATCTTAGAGTAAGATAATAGCCCGAAGTGATCCAAATACCATCAAAAGAACCTCCCCAGTTGCTATCATATAAATAAACCACATTTAACTCATTTCTCCTTGTGATATTAATACCAAAATAACTTGTTAACTTGACATATTGAATCACTCTATTTGAAACCTTGAGTTTTAAGTTACATAAATAGTGAAAAAATGAAGAAATAATTCTTAAAACATTCAAAATATTAGGCCTTGATACCATAAGATAAATAAAAAAACCAATCAGACTCTAGAAATATCATTCATCAAATTTTCTATCACTATATTTTTTAGAAAGGTTATCTTTTTTGATTCATTGAAGTTATTCTTGTATTGAATTATTTGGTCTAAAATTTTATTAATATTTCCTTTGAATACTTCTTCTGATAGATGGAAAATCAATCCTGTTCTTTCTAGTTTTCCATGACAAGGAAGCAAGAAAAGAACTTTATATCCATCATATAATAAACTTTAATTATTTGTTATTTTAAATTTTGAATATGATATTCATTTTTCCCTATAACCATTAGGTCATAAACATACAATAAAAAAATATGAATTTCAATACCACTATTCTTGATATATACTTATTTTGATAAACATTTCACTAATATCTTATTCAGGAAATATTATTCATTTCTATTATACCAATCCCTTGTAATTTATTTAGACCACAAAGGGATTTCTTAAGAATATAAAATTAATCACCTTTACCTTCATATAAAAATCATTCATATTTCTTGACATTAATTTCTTCTAATAGTACACCATTTTATAAATATGATTATACATCCAACTAAAAAACTATATATCCCTTCAATGAACCTATTTAAACTAGTAACCTTATTGTGTCCAATCATGTAACATGAGGAAAAGTGTCTGAGTAATCAATACAAATGATATGGTCATACCCTTTAACAATAGTCATGGATTTTTACTTATTGATCAAGCCATCAACATTAAGATTCATTATAAATACCCATTTTAGCCCCATCACTTTCCCTCCTTGAGGTCTATCTATAAGTATCCAAGTATTATTCTTCTTTATCATTGAAAGCTACCCCATCACAAAAAAATAGGTCTCAGCGGTGGTTCTAATAACCACTATTAAAAAATTAATATCAAATATAATTTATAATATAGTATCAGTATAATATTACCACTTATATATTTTTTTAAACTTGAAGATTTTTGTTTCAACCACCACTAAATCATAAAAAAACCCTAACTCGACCCCTCCCACACACCCGATCCCATAAACCCCCCAATCCCCCCTTTCCCTAATGATGATTCCTCTTCCCCACCTCTAATCCCCATAACCTTAACCCCCAGCTCCCCGATGATGATTTTCCCCCACCCCATATGATCCCCATGACCCTTAAACCCCTCAGATCCTCGATGATAACCATCCCTACCTTGATCTTCGTGACCCAAACCCCCCTGATCCCTAAAGATGACCCCACAACAACCCTCTACTCTTAAATAGAGGCCCCTCTTCCCCCTTTTTTAGTGACTATGAACCCCAATGGAAAAAATAACCCCAACCCCCTTCTACCCACAATTTCATTCTCCCCTTACCTCTGTCTCAACCATATTCCCCCTAATCCAATCCTTTAGTGTGTCATACTTCACTAACCTCAACTCCCCAACCGCTATGTTATTCCATTGAAGGTATGATTCTTATTGTATTTTTTTATTATTTTTTATTAAATTATATAAAGATATATATAATTTAGTGTTGTTTTTTGGGGATTTTTCTTGGGATGATGTTAGGGTTATGAAGCAGACCTTCCATTGATAATTTGTCATAGTTTTAGAGAGTGGATACACCTCATTGTTTTTTTTAGTGATTATTCTCACTTAATTAATTTTTTAATAATTAAATATAAACTGTTATAAGTGAATGAGATCTATAGGATAGTAGTATGGAATTATAGATATTTTACCCCCGTGATGACCATGGCAGGATTTAGGGTTTCCTATTTCCCATGGATATACCCCATTTCATGGGATTTGAACTAATATTTGGAGGAATTCCACCTTCTAATTCTCAATCAAAGGACACTTTGGGAGTAAAAAATGAAGCAACTGGTTCATAAGGGATCATGACTAAATCGAGTGGGGATTCCATAAAAGGTCATCTCAAATACTTGAAAATTGATATCCGAGCTATGTATAATAGAGAAGAGGCTTCTAAGAACAAGGATGAAGGTATGTATTTTGACCTAAACTAAAGACCATTCTCTTTTATTCACAATACCAATTCAGGTAGGTTTTTCCTAAAAGGTAATGTAGCTCGTGTGATTGTGAGGAAAGATGAAATCTTGGAGAGGTCAGATATGTGTCATAATTTGATTGTTGGATGATTCGTGATCACTAAGGATAACAAATCATGTAATATATATGAATTTGTAGGAAATTATCATCAATTTAGGATTTCTCAAACTAGAAATGTATTCCAGTAGGGTGGAAATTGTTTCACTTCTTGTTTCCAAACTCTAACTTAATGATGAGGTCATAGAGATTTGGATTGGTCTTCTTAAAGCCATGTGATATCTTTATCAAGGAATAGAGTCCATGCTTCAATCCATCTAAGTTTAGGAACTATTTTTTAATGTTTGGGTAAGTGTTTTTTTTGGATTAAATTGGATATTTTGGCATCCAAAGATCCTGTTTGAAATTTCCTTATCCATTGGGGTTCTAATTTAAATGTATATGTGAATTGAGAAGTCCAAATTAGGTTTATTTTCTAGAATTATAATTGAAGTTAATTTAAACTCAACCTTTAATTAGAAGGATGTTTTATACATGAAATATGATGATTTAAACATTCTTGTTGTATATGAGAATATGTCTTCCTTTTTTGATGTTTTTAAGGTTATTGGGCATGAAGCGAATACCCATAGGAAATAACTTTCTCCCATTATTCTCAATTATAAAACATGATGCTTCTATTTGTATATGAGGAATGAAGAGTCAAGGCAAGCCTGTTGATAGTTTAGGCCCTAAAATTCAAAACATGGATGATCTTTCTCAAGCCTATGATACTCTAAAGAGGGATGATATGGTGTCTGGAAATAAATATGATGTGATTCCTAATCCTTTTCCCATCAAGGGTAGTATAATCCTTTGGATCACTATGATGCATTAGGAAAGGATGATTTTATTAAAGGGAAAGATACTACTTCAGACTAGAGATCTGCAGATGTTGACATTGTGTAGGTTAATGAAGGAGTGTAGCTCCTATTGAGGAAAACGATGGTTTTAGCCAAGGAACTATATTCTTGAAGAAAGTTCCTAAAAATGATAGGGTTTCAAAAGTTTTTCTGGTGCACCAATCTCGGGACTACTTTTCTGATCATAGGGATGATCTAGGGATGTCCATTGTAATAGTTCCCCCCTATAAGAGAAGATAAAATTCCTTAACATGGAACAAAATGTATGGAATCTAATGATTCTAGTCACTCTTTTATTTCAGCTTGTATTTATTTATGGTGAAGCTATTCAATCTAGGGAAGGTCAAAAAGAGATTACTATTTCTGAACCCTCTATAATGTACATGTAGGGATCATTACTTTCACAGGATGTCGATTTAAAAAAAATTGAGTCTCAATGAAATGTTGATTTCCATCAAGAGATCTAAAACACGTTCATGCTATTAAGAATCACTAATAAATGGGTAAATGTCTTGAATGATGAAGGAGAGACTGGAATTAACTCTATCAAGGCTTTTAGCAGTGGGGACAAATCATCATTTAAGGATGCTATATTATATGGAAAAAGGTGGCTGATAGTGAGGGGTTCACTCTTTCACCTTTGAAAAGAAGGCCACATAAGGACTATTACAATCTACCAATGAATGTTTCCTCTAGATATTCTTCTAATGTATCAAAAAAAAATCCAATATAGAGATCATTCAGATCTTCAATCAAGATAATTCTTAGTTTTAGTGAGAAACTGCATATGATTATGATTATGATCCTAATATGTCATATTATGATCTTTATCTATACTCTCTAAATGAGGGAAATCCACTTTGTTTTACCCTATTCATTTCTTTGTTTAATATTTATTTTATTTTGAATAAACGACCAAAATCCTTTTCTTCGGAATGGACTTGTTTGGTATAAAATTTTATAACTTTTTTTCTATTATGTGGTATGATTCAAGTACCCATAATGTTGTCAGTCTGTGGTGTAAGACATGAATCTTTTACATTTTCATCAATAGGTAGGCCAACATTTCATTTTTGTGTCACTTACACACATAATAATCTTTTAAATGTTTTTGAACAGATTATTTTCCCATTAAATTCCACCATAAGGGACATTGTGGGTTAGATTGGGGAGAATAGTGGTTTTAGATGTTTTTTAGAGGGGTTTTCATTAATAAAACCCAATCATTTAGCCTATGGTTTAAGAATAAAAGACCCATGCAATTTATTTGTTCTTAGTGGTAGTTATGGGAGAGATTTTTTAGGTATTATTATTTCACTAGAGCATGAGTTGTCTGGTCTATAGTCGCTTTTGAGAGTTTTTTTATGTTGGCCCATTGAGATGTACTGAAAATTTCTAATGGTGGGGGTCAATAAACCTGTAATTTTTTTTAAAAAATTAAAATTATCATATTCAACATCATGTAGAGTTTAAATAAAATGATTATAATAATTTAGAAGAACACAATGTGGAAATAAAAATATAGTGAAATAGAAAATAAAAACAACGAACACACAATTTTTACAGTACGTTGATTCAATATGAACCTATTTGAACTATTTAATCCCCTATATTGCTTGAGATATTTAATACCCACTAAATAAGACTATTATTATAAAGGGAGTAATATATCTTTTCAAAATAGATAGCCTTTCTATAGAAAAATTAATAACAAAAAAAATTACATACATGAATTTTTAAATGATAATCAAAAGTTAAAATTGATGTTCCTTTGAAGTACATGTATAACTGAAAAAATATTATTTTTTGGGGAAAGTATAAACCAAAAATTTACGTAAAAATATAGGAATTAAAATAATAAAATGTTTAATATAAAAAATAGAAATAAGAGAAGTAGACAACTCGATCACCTATTCAAAAAGAATATCTTATTGAAGAATAATAATGATAAACATAGAAACACCACTTGTTATCATAGATGAATATCCTTTCAGTATCTTATGGATAAGGTGGTGAATATCTCTTGTGTATATTTTATTTATCCCTTTAAATATTTGTAAATGAAAATCCATCTGTCAGTCCATGATATCCCTTTATTATTCATTATGTGGATGTTTCTTGAAACTCATTTGAACCAGTACAAGTTAAGAAATAGGATCATGCATAAATATTACCTCTATATACTATTTTTTTTAAATGATATCATGAAGTTGGTATACTAAATAAAAAATACTCTTAATCATTATTACAATTCACAATTATTACTACAAGATACATAGCTTTAGATTACATGAATCTTTCAATATGTACATCCCTCTTCAAATTGAGTATTGTTTCTCAAATAGATTCTAAAAATGTTGTAACACAATAATTACATGAAATTCTATGAAACACATGGAAATACATGAACCAGATATCATAGTCCCAAATTTTTGTTTTGAGATACAATTTTTTTTATAATTATCAAAGTATGATCTATCTAGAGTGATAATTATATTTATGCAATATAAAATAAAAATTAACAATTTGAAAAGTAGAAAAGTCAGATATATTTTAATAGAATAATTATTTTTATGTATATTATTGACTAATAAAAGTACGCTTGACATCATGGTCACCTTTCTCCTTAGCTCAGCGAACTTATTTCAGGACATTTGAACTTGTATTTGTGAGGGTTAATATTTATTTATTTATGTTTTTTAAGTTTTTCATATTGGATTAAATTATTATTATGTTTAATTTTTGTTATATCAAATCAGGACACTACCCTTGTCAATGATGAAGTTGTGTGACGTTTAATTTTCATTGTACTTGTTTGATTAAACATTTATATATTTATATATTAATTCATAGAGATAATAGTGACAATACCATACCTCTAGATAAAATTTGTATTAATTTACCCCTAAACACAACTTGTTTTTCCAAGGGTTTAGAAGAATTTAAAGATTATTTAAATGGAAACCAATCAGTGGATTGTAGAATATAATTTTAATGTTCTGATTGTAAATTCATGTGATGGTAGAATAGAAAATAAGTATATGATAATTTGATATTGAAATAGTTTCATGCTCAATACGTATGTTGGATTTGGAATTTTGAATTGAATGTTATAGAATGTAAAAAAAGGAAAATTCTGTCATTGAAGCACAAAGTGACCTGCTAAAGGATAATTCTGTTTGAAATTTGATAAATGAAGCATTTGGATTATCAAGATACAATGTAAAATATTTTAATAGATCTACAGAACCTTCATTTGATACTGATAAGGTTAATCATTTTCAAAACTTTAGTGACCAAAAAATGATTTTTAGGAATTAGTTGAATACAGATAATAAGAACTGTATGAAGGGTGTTCCAAGTATTCAATGTTTTCATTTATACTTAAGTTGTACCATATCAAGTGTCCCTATGAAATTACTATCAAATAAATTTCCATGATTTTAGAGTATCTTCATATTTCATTTAGTGAATATAATATCTCTGCATCATTCTATGAGATGAATAAAATCATCAAAAAAACATAGACTTCATTAAAAAAAGATACATGCATGCCCTTTTTATTGAATACTTTACTAGGGAGAATATTTTGGTAAAGAATAATGCATAAGATTTCATAAAAGAAGATGGAATTCAATGAACAACAATGAAAGTAAAAAATCAATGAAACCCTAGGAATAAATAGAAGAATAAAACTCATGAAAAGTTATTTCATTAATTTCCTCTAAAACCACTATTTCAAATATTATTCATGTCATCTAAGGCTGCATATATAATGACCCACAATTTTTGAACAATAATTGTTTACTGTAAACATGTGTTATATTATTTTACACAAAAAAACTCTCTCTCATTAATAATGAAGTAAGTAAATTTTAATGTGACCATCTGGTTATGACCGTTATATAACCCTTGGAAACTATACTCAAAACGTTATGATTATTATTTATAAATATAAATGATAATGGTTAATTAATGTAGGAAGAAGAGTCGATGGCACAATCTTGTAGAATTAGGTTATATGAAGCCCATTTTTTGGAGCTTGGGAAAGAGGTAGCGTTACTGGGATTCACTCTGGACTAAGTACAATTAGAGCTTCATCATGTTAACCTTGAACAAAATTTCCTACAAGGGAAGTTCAAGTTAGTGGTGATTACCACTCGGGCGATGTTATCCGAGCCACCCCAAGAGTCCATCATCATCACACACCATACCCTTAGGTCGTATGTGGGTGTTTTATGGGATTATGTTTTGAGAACCTCGTTAACCAAATTGTAATCCCTTTGTTTTAATAAAAAAAATTATTTCACCTTTTCCGTTTTAAGAATAGTTTGGCTTAAGAAAATATATGTTTATTTAATATAATTATGATAAATTGAATTTAAAGGTAAAAAATTTACTTTTTAGATATTTCTCATACTTAGAGAATTATTATGGTAAAATAAACATAATTTTTGAATTTTAAATGCCAAAATTAATCTTAGGTGAATTTTTAGTATTTTTTAAAGAAGTTTCACTTTTTAATGAATAGTGACAACTACTACATTAAATAATTATTCTACCTCAAATAATTGATTTTGTGAAATGATTTTCAAGAAAAGGACATACATGGTTACAATTAGTTAGATATTTATAGTCTCATAGGATGAACATAATTTTTTGGAGAATAGTAACTTGACACTTTGGAATAGTAATATTACCCTTATGAATAGTAATATTACTAATGGAATAGTAACCTCACCTAAGGATTTATAGATATAATTTAGGCATATTAAATGGTAATTTGATATAAATATATCATACTATAAGTAAATAAATGTTTTAAAAATTATTATTTAAGTATTAGTATTTTTCTAGTAAATAATGATTTAAAAAAAAAATTAAATTTATCATATTTATAAAAATATTTTCATAAAATGGAGTTTATTTTTTAATTAGACACATCAAAATATGGTTAGGGTGAATTTTTGGGATTAATCTAAAATAATTGAAATTTCAGTGAATAGTAAGAATACAATTTTTTGTTTTTTGTATGATTAATGACATAATAATGGTGTAATATTTAATTTAAAATTATGTTCTAATCATTTAGATTAAAATATTTCAACAGGTGTCCCATGTGGCCAATACCCTGGGAATACACCATGGGGAAGGCCATAGTTTTTCAAATACGACTACTGAGGTGTCCTCAGAAATTAATAAAAAACTCCCTCACTTTTTCTATAAAAACCTACCAATTTCTTATTTTTTTTATTACCAATTCATTATAAGCGACCCTTGATGGTATTACCTCCCAATGAGTCCTCCCAAGGTGTCCTAAATCCCCCAAATACCCGATCTTTGAGTTTTAGGCGTCACTCTTCAAGGTAAGTGAAATCTCAAACTTCTCTTTTCCTTTCAAGTTATCTTTTTTGTGGCATGTATTTAAAATTACCATACAATGTTCTTTTATTCATTTTTTCTATACATTTAATTTATTTATAGTATTTTATGAATAGAATACTCTTTCCCCCTCTCTTTTTAATGTTTTCTAAAGCTGCGTTTCATAAATGTTATGCTGCCAGATTTTCATGTCGAAATTTTTCTCTATTTATATAGAAATTATTTTATTTTCTTATGTGAATAACCATACCTCTATATTATAATAGGGTATTCAAATAGATTTCAAAATGATATATTTTAATTCTAGGTTTTAAATACATGAAACTATCATTCCTTTTCCATGGGTTTAAAATGGAAAAAGTATCATATTTTTAAGAACCTTAAAAATTGGCATGATTTTGATATGAAACCAGTCTCTTTTATTCTCCACAGATTATTTATGATATGTTTTATTATCATATATGTGTCTGAAATTAATTATCACATATTAAGGGTATTCCTGATAGTAATCCAATTCATTGGGTAAATAATTTAATCTCTATAGATGACAAGTTTTACAGTACCTTGGTGAATAACTATGTTAATTTTTATGCCACCTCAGTGATAAACCTTTGTGATATGCTTATGAATGACTCAATTAAATGTTTTAACCACATTTACATTTTATGAATCATGTTATTTTTATTATGATATTCCTCTTTTTAAATTTATCATGCTTATATGTATTTCCGTAAGTTCTTATCGATATTCCTCAAGATCACAAGTAAGTTATTTCCCTTGTTTACCCTTATTGGGCATTCTGCTCACCCATTCCTTTGATGTATGTCCCCAGGTTATGAGAAGTAATAAATGTACTTATGATGAACCATGAAAAATAATTTCATGTGGAATATAAAAATGTTTTGGGTTTTCATGTATTGTGTACCTTTTTTCCAAGACACCAAACTTTAAAAGATCTTATGTTTTTAAATGTAATGAAAAGTTATATAACAAAAAGTAGGGATTCCATAGTTGGTATCAAAGGATGGTTTAGTTATTTGTGGAAATTAGGATTTTAAAACATTAGTAATAACCCCATAGAAATGATAAAATTCAAGAAACCTACCTGGTATTTTTCTGAAATATTAAGTAAGTTATTTCCGAACAAATAAATCCCAGTATAGATAAAAAAAGTGGATGATGATCTCAAACAAATGAATCTAGGGGTAAAACCTAAAAAATATGCATTGAGATAGACTCTAATGATAACTGATGCATGAGAATGGTCTTTTCTATACTTCTGATTTGACACACCCAGTGGATATTTTCGGTTCATCACAAGCTTTTATGAATCATTATGAAGGATTTATAGAAAATTTAGTTATTTTAATGAATATAGTTTTTAAGCATGTTGTTATGTGACATAAGAATTCCATTGGAATTATAATATTATCAAATGAAACACATTTCTAACTAAGGGTTTCTTCTGTTAGAAAATAGTGGGAAATAGGAGAAACCGATTAAATGGTGAGCGAAATGGACCAAGCGATGAGGGATTTCCAATGTAATTAAGAATGGAAACCTTAATGAGAATGATTAATAAAATAACTCAAGTTATGGGAAAATAACATTAATCAAGATGGGATACTAGTTTCAACATAAAGGGAACAACTTTCCATTGAGTCGTTTATGTGTTAATAACCGCCAGTGTTTAGTGGATCTACCAACCCATTGATTGTGGAACATTGGATAACCTATATAGAAATGATATGTTATATACTTCATTGTTTAGAACAAGAGAAAGTCACTCTGGATGTATACCGTATAGAGGGACAAGCTGATTAGTGGTGGTCACTGATTAAAAACACGAGTCAAAGAGGGGAGATTGAATCTATAGAGTGGGAAGAGTTCTGTGGAATTCAATGACAACAAAAACAGAGAAGGAATTCCATGAACTAAAGTAAAATAAGAATGAATCTATTGGTATATATGAGATTAACATCACAAAACATTTCTATTACACCTATAGCTTTGTCAAGGATACTAATAGGAATGTTGATAGATTCTTTTGTGGACTAAGACCTCATATATGGATTAATTTAGCCAACCGAGACTATGAAAGCTATGAGGAAATCGTATGAAATGCTATAAAGGTCAAACTAGAGTTTTGTGAGATGCACTGGTATCAAAAATAGAATGAGATGAAGAGATATCTAGGGCCAAACTCGGGGAGGATATTTGTCCAAGGAAGATGGTGAAAGCAAGTGATAATTTCCACATGCAACAAATGTGGGAAGAAGCATTCGGGGAAATACCTGGTGAAGAACAAGAAATGTTACAAATGTGGAAGGGTCAACCATATTTACTAGAACTATCATAGTGAGGTGAAGCCTCTACTTCTAAACACTAGTTATAATGGAAACATGGTGCAATCCCTACCTGAAGTCTAATGCTTCAAGTGTGGAATGTTTGGGAAATTTTCCAATCACTGTCTAAATCTGTGGGTAGTGGAAGGGAATCAACATCAAACTCAGGATAGGCCAAGGGAGTAAGGTTTTTCTTTTTCTATCATGATAGTTGAAGTTGATGCTCCAAATTATGTGGTGGCAGATAATCTTGTTGTTCTCTCAAAGCTAGCAAGTACATTGTTTGATTCTTGTTCTACACATTACTTTATTTCCTATAAGTTTTAAAATAATATAAAATCAATCCCTAAATAGATAGAAGTAGAAATATCAGTCAAGACTCATGGAGGGATTATCCAAGAATCAATAGTGTATATAAACTCTAGTATTTACTTTGGTGGGCATAATATCATCGAAACTCTAGTAGTCATTCCCCTATTGGAATTCAGTATTATACTAGGGATTGAACGACTCTCAAATTATATTGCTAAAATAAACTGAATAAGAAAGTAAATATTATATGCATTGAATGTGATACCTTTAAATATATTTAAAGGAGAAATATATCAACCCGAGATTTGTCAAGAAGCACAACCTGTAGACATCTTTATGGAAATGATTGGTAAAGATAAAGAAGTAAATAAAAGTATACAAATAGAGAATGTACCCATCATTCAAGAATACATTGATGTATTTCCAGAGGAGTTACCTAGACCTCCACGAGATATAGGGGTAGAGTTCTCCATTGAACTTATGCCTAGATCCATGCGGATATCAAAAACCCAGTATATAATGAAAAATATGGAGCTGGAGGAATTAAAGAAACAACTCCAATATCTTTTTGAGAAGGGGTTTATCCATCCAAGTGTGTCTCCTTGGGGAGAACATGTTCACTCTATGATGAGGAAGGGTGGATATATGTGGTTATGCATTTATTATAGAGAACTTAACAACATCACAGTGAAGAACAAGTAACCTCTTTTATGAATTGATGATTTATTTAACCAGCTTCATGGGGATCAATTATTCTCTAATATTGATCTTTGATCTGGTTATCATAAATTGAGGGTGAATAAAGAAGATATTACAAAGACAGCCTTATGATCAGGATATGGGCACTATGATCTTGTTTTTATGCCATTCATCTTGACTAATGCTCTTGATATTTTTATAGATTTCATGAATAGAGTTTTTAAGGACTACTTTGATAACTTTTTGGTGTTTTTTATTGACGATGTTATGATATATTACAAAATTCATGAGGAACATGAAGATAATATAAGGGTTATATTACAAACTCTAAGGAAGAATAGGTTAGTTTGAAAGTTCAACAGATGTGAATTTGGGCTACAACAAGTTTCTTTCTTAGGTAACATTGTAACCAATGAGAGAATCTCAGTTGATCCTAAAATGATAGGGGTTGTGGAGGAATGACCTCGGCCTACAAAAATAACTAATATTCGTAGTATCCATAGATTAGAAGGATATTATAGGTGGTTTTTGAAAAATAAAATCATAGATTTCTAATCCACAAACCTAGTTAACTTGAAAAGGGGTTAATTTCATCTAGACAAGGGAGTGTGAATAATGTTTCCAAGAGCTGAAGAAGAGACTGGTTACTACACCCTTGTTAACTCTACCCTTTATTATATAAGGATTTGTTATTTTCATCAATGAATCTCTTAAAATGACTGGGTTCATACTTATGTAAAATAAAAAGGTTATTTATTATTCATTTCAACAGTTGAATCCTCAGGATAAGAACTATATAATGCATGATCTGGAGCTGACTGTGATTGTTTTTTTCTCAAAAGATAGAGAGGAACTATCTTTACGGGGAGAAATGTTATATATACATAGACCATAAAAGTTTGAAGTATATTTTCACACAAAATGAATTGAACATGAGACAGAGGATATGTTTGTAACTTCTTAAAGACTATGATTTTTCAATTCATTATCAAACCATAAGAGAAAACAAAGTTACTAATGCATTAAATAGGAAATACTATATTATATTGGAAATGATGGGGATTCAAATAGATCCTTTGATCAAAGACCTAGTAAAACTAGACATGGGAATTGTAAGGGAAGGGAAATCATCAACCCTATCCTAAATGTTTTCTCAACTGTCATTACCAGAGAAGATCAAGAAATCTCAAAGAGAAGATCCTTTGTTACAAAAGAAGTTAGAGGCTGTGAAGAATTGTATGTTTCATGAGTTCAATATTGATCAAGAAGGTGTACTGAAATTCCATACAAGACTATGTGTTTCATCTATTTCAGAAATAAAGGAGTGGATTTATTAAGCTCATAGATCTAATTTCTTTATACATCTTGGAATCATAAAAATTAATTGGGACATTTGTGATCATTATTGGTGGGATGACAAGAAAATGGAGATTGCTGACTACACTAAAAGGTTCATGGTGTGTCAACAAATGAAGGTAGATTCAGAACTTACTAAAGGGGTATTACAACAACTACCCATACCATCATGAATGTGGGACAACATCAATATATATTTTTTCACTGGTCTCCCAATAACGTCCAAATGAAACTATACAATATGGGTTATTATTAACTATCTCACCAAGAATTCCCACCTTATCACTTTGCGGGAATGGTTCTCTATTGAATAAATTTCCAAGATATATGTGAAGGAAGTGGTAAGACTGCATGGAGTTCCACTTTCTATTATATCTGATCATGACCCATGTTTCACATCAAAATTCTTGAGAAGTCTTAAACATAATCTGAGTACCAAATTGAATTTCAGTATGGATTATCACCCCGAAACTGAGGTATAATATAAAACAACTATTCAGAAACTCGAGGAAATTCTAATAACATTCTCAATAGAATTTAATGTCAGATGAGATCAAAATCTCCTATTAGTTGAGTTCCCATACAATAACATCTTCAATCAGAGCATTCAAATGGAACCCTATGGAGATCTATATGGGAAGCAATGTAGAAACCCTACTGGTAGGGTTAAAGTTGGTGAGAGAAAGATTTTTGGTTCTAATATTGTACAGGAGATGAAAAAAAGTTTCATGTCATCAAACAACAGATAAAGGATGCTCAGATTCAGCATAAGAGTTATGAAGACATCCATCAAAGAGACTTGGAGTTTTATGTTCGTGAAAAATTATTCATTCGAATATCACCTTTGAAGAGAGTCACGTCATTTGGGAAGATAGGGAATCTCGGACCTAGGTACATTGGCCACAATGAAATCTTTGATCGTAAAGGATTATTTTCCTATCAGCATGAACTTCCTCCAAATCTAGCACAAGTTCATGATTTTTTCGATGTATTTCTCTTGAGGACGAATATACATGACCCTTCACATGTGCTGAATCCTAAGGTAGTACAAATGGAACATGACCTCTATTATGAGGAGTAGCTGGTGGGGATCTTGGTCGATAGAGACTAGGTTCTACACAAAAAGACTACCCACCTCATTAAGATGTTATGGAGGAACCCCAAATATGAAGATGTGATGTAGGAACTGGAAGAAACATTGAGGCAGAAATACCCTCAAATTTTCACAAATCAGAAAATGAGTTAAAATTTTAGGGATGAAATTTCTTCAGGGGGGAAGAATATAATGAACCAAATTTTTTGAATAATAATTGTTTCCTAAAAATGTGTGTTATATTATTTTACACAAAAAAATATATCTCATTAATAATAAAGTAAGTATATTTTAATGTGACCATCAGGTTTCAACTTTTATATGACCATTGGTCTATAATGGTCATTGGTCAATATGAATGTCAGAAACTATACTCATAACGTTATGATTATTGTTTATAAATAGAAATGATAATGGCTAATTAATGCAGAAAGAAGAGTCGATGACCCGATCCAATAGAATTGGGTAGTATGAAGCCCATTTTCAGAGCTTGGGAAGGAGGTAGCATCATTGGGCTTCGCTCAAGTCCAAGTCTAAGCTGTTCTTTATCATGTTAAGTTTGAAATAAATTTCATACGAGAGAAGTTCCAATTACTAGAGATTACCACTCGAGAAATGTAATCTGAGCCACCCCAAAAGTCCATCCTCATCGCTCACCTTACCCTTACTTCATATGAAGAAGTTTTAAGGGGTTATCTGTCAAGTTCGTAGTTACATAAATTGAAATCCCTTTGTTTTAATAAAAACTTTTACTTCATCTTTTCAATTTTAAGAATAGTTCTACATAATAAAATATATGTTTAATTGAGACAAATGCGATTAATTGTTTTTACAGGTAAAATTTCTACTTTTCAGTGTTTTCTCCTACTTAGAGAATTATTATGGTAAAATAAATATCATTTGTAAATTTAAAATTCCAAAATTAATCTAGGTTTAATTTTTAGTATTTTTTAAGAGGTTTCATATTTTGATGAATAGTGAAGACTACTACATTGTAGTTAAATCTATGTTTTTAATTTAAATAATTATTATAGTTTAAATAATTCATTTTTTAAAATAAATTTCAAAAGTTTGGAATAAACATTTGTGATCAGTAATATATTTAGAGTCTCGTAGGATGAACTTAATTTTTTGATGAATGGTAACTTCACCCTTTGGAAAAGTAATTTTACACTTATGAATAGTAATATGACGAATGGAATGGTAACATCAACTAAGAAAGTATAGATATAATTTAGGCTTCTTAAATGGTACTGTGATATAATTATATCATAGTATACGTAAATAAATGTTTTAGAAATTATTATTTATGTATTAGTATTTTTCTTGTAAAAAATGATTTTACATAAAAATTTAATTTAACAAATTTAGAAAATCATTTTCATAAAATGAAGTTCATTTTTGAATTATACACATCAAAAAATGGTTAGGGTAATTTTTTTGGATTAATCTCAAATAGTTCAATTTTCAGTGAATAGTAAAAATACGGTTTTGAGTTTTATGTACGATTAATGACATCATAATGATGTAATATGTAATATAAATTTCTTTTCAACTCATGTGGATTAAAATATGTGAAAAGGTGTACCAAGTGGGCAATACCTTGGTCCTTCACATGGTTTTGCAAATACCACTATTGAGGTGTCCTCAAAAATTAATAAACAATCCCTCACTTTTTCTATAAATACCCAACCATTAAATCATTTTATTTCATTACCAATTCATTAAAAATAAATATATGATAGTATTACCTCAAAATTATTCCTCTCAAGGTTTCCACAAGCCCCAAAGGTCCTGATCATCATGTTTGTGGAGTCAATCTTCAATGTGCGGGAAATCTCAATCTTCTCTTTTCCTTTCAAGTTATATTTTATGTGTTATGTCTTCCAAATTACCATACTATGTTCTTATTTCCTTTTTGTTTTATCCCTTTACTATATTAAGATTATTTTATTAATGGGATACCCTTATCCCATCTCTTTTTAATGTCTCCTAAAACCATATTTCAAATCCGTTATGCTGCTTGATTTTTCTTCTCGAAATTTCCCTCTTTTTATTTGGAAATTATTTTATTTCATTTTTTGAATACCCAAACCTCACTCTTTTCTTTAGGTATTCACATAGATTTAAAAATGAGCTATTTTAATTCTAGAATTAAAATTCATGAATCCCTCATTCCTTTTCTTTGGGGTTAAAATTACTAAATGATCATGTTTTTAAGAACTTTTTAAAACACCATAATTTTAATATGAAACTCATCTCTTTTATTCTCCAAATGTTATTTGTGAGATGATTTATTTTGATCAATTTGGGTCATGTTATTTAATAAATATTAAGGGTTCTCTTTAATAGTGATCCAATGCATTGGGTAATGAATTTAATCCTTATAGATGATAGTTTTACGATACCTTGATGAATAACCTTAGTAATTTATATGACACCTCGGTGATAAACCTTGGTGATATGCTTATTAATGACTCAATTAAGTGTTTTAGCCACCTTTCCTGGTTATTAATCACGTTACTTTTATTATTATACTTCTATTTTTCCATTTCTCAGGCCTTTATATATATTCTTAAGTTCTTATTGATATTCCTCAAGATCACATGTAAACTATTTCCCTTGTTTACCCTTACTGGGCCTTCTGCTCACCCTTTCCTTTGATGTATGTCTTTAGGTTATGATATGTAATAAATGTACTTATGATGAACCTTAAAGAATCCTTTCAAGTGTAATAGAATATTTCTTTATGCTTTCATGTATTATGTACCTTTTTTCCAAGATATTAAACTTTAAAAGATCATTTATTTGTAAATGTAATGAAAAGTTATGTAATAAAAAGGAGATATTCCATAGAATATGATAGAAGTGTCATACTCAAGATAGTAACAATTATGAATTGAAGAGACATAAATAATATTCAAAATCATGGAAGGTGTTTGATTCATTATTTAAAAAAAAATTGGATCCTAGGAATATATGTTTTGGATTGGCTTCTAATAGTTTTAACAATTTTGGTACTTTATGATCTAATTATACAATTTTTCCAGTTTTTTTGATCCCCTATAATTTTCCTCTTTAGATGTGTATGAATAAGGAATCATTATTTATTTTTACTATTATTCCAAGAATGAAAATGCCTAGAAATGACATTGATATATACTTTGAACCTCTTATTAAAGAATTGCATAAATTATGGGATGATGGCATGGAAACATGTGATGCTTCAATGTGAAAACTATTCAAAATGTGTGATGGTTTAATGTGGACAATTAGTGACTTTTGTGGACTAGTAAACTTATTTGGTTGGAATAATCACAGTGTTTTGGATTTTCTAGTTTTTAATTTGGATTTTGATCCTCAATGATTACGTCATCTTAGAAAATGGTGTTTTATGTGTCATCATTTATTTCTTGATGTTTCTCATAAATACATGTTTAAAAATACATAATTAAATGGAGATATTGAATTGAAAAACTCACTGGAGTTATTATATGGTTCTAAAATCCTGGGACAATAAATGAATGTCTCTATAGAATTTGAAAAATGTACTAAAATTAAAGAAGGTGGGAAAAGGGTATTATGTACAGTACTTGAAGTAGTAAGAACACAATAGTGGAATAAAATAAATATATTTTTCAAACTCCGTTATTGGGAGTTTAATTTTATACGTCATAATCTTGAATTAGTGCATATAGAGAAGAAAATTTGTGACAATTTAATTTTTACACTGCATAATAAGTTGGGTAAATTGAAGGATGACCTTAACACTCATAAGGATTTATAATCAATGAATATAAATCATAATTTTTGGAAAAATGAAAATTTAAAGTATTATTAAACTATTTTTATAATGAAAAATTATGAGAAAGTCGAATTCCTTCGAACTTTAATGAATGTAAAAGTAAAAACAGGATATTTAAGTGAAATTTAAAAGTGCATTATCTTAAAATATTGAATGTTACATGGATTATAAAGTCATGGTTTACATATTTGGGGGAATGCTTTATTCCTGAACATGCATTACACATGTGGGCTTCTGAAACCACATGCAGGGTGATGTTGATTTGAGGAAGGGATGATGTTCGATTGGTGAAACGTGGATGGATGACCTATGAAAATTTGAGAATAGTGGATGATGGATAAGATCAGTATTTGAACAATTATCGGTAGTGGGGTTTGTAATGGGTGAAACGGTGATGCCAAAACATGGTTGGGATGACCTCTGGTGATGAAAGGGAATCAAGTTATGGGAAAAGGCTATGTGGTGGATCGATCATTGGTAGGGGAAATTATAACAACCCTGTTAATTATTTCACATTGATAAATGATTTATTTCATAAGATTACACTTAATACAAACCAAAAGATTGAAAAATATAGTATCCTTGGGAATTAAGAACATTATATAACAACTTAAATCATAAAATACACCATCCATATTGAAAACCTCAAGAACATGTTCATAATATTCCATCGTACTTAAAACATCATGGGATAACCTAGGGACAAACATAAGAAAGGGGTGATCTATAAATCCCATTAAGGGAATAAACATGGAATAACATGAATATGATAATATATGTTAAGAAATATACATATCAATGATCCATAAAAAGAGTAATAATAATAAACATTAACAAAGAGGCATGATATATCATGATAATACTGACATGGGAATTGTGGAAACAACTAAAAATACTTCATCATAAATATATTCCAAGGCTAAACCATCCAAGGAATCATGGTGTAAAAATTCACATAAAGGAATTAGGATCACTCCCAATCCAAATACGATGTATCATGATAATAAACATTACCTAATGCATTGGATAACTATTGGGGTCCACCAAATAAGTTTATTTCATAATCATGCTTAACTGTGCCACATAGATCATACAACATGGATTCATTCATCATCATAATTTATTACATGATCACGGAGTGTGTAATAAACACATGTAATACCCTAATAAAAAAGTATATGTGCATAAATGTTAATACACCAGATAGTAAACGAGTATGTTATTCACTACAAAATTGTTTTGGCATGCAAAATTACGGTGACATTTTGGAAACATAACAACATCCCATAAAAATTCAAAAAATGGGTTGATGAGTGAGAAATGGGTATATCATAATTTAGACATGAAATTTAAAGTAATAGGGAAATGTAAAGACATGTACCAACATGAGTAATTGGAAATGGAAGGTATACAATATTGAATAAACTTTAATAAATAAGAGATAAGAAAGAACCCTTACAACATTTCGGCATGCTAACGGGTGAACATAAGGGTTCATAGGGGGGTGTGAGT
The DNA here is from genome assembly GCA_963277665.1 of Viscum album. Taxonomy (NCBI): domain Eukaryota; kingdom Viridiplantae; phylum Streptophyta; class Magnoliopsida; order Santalales; family Viscaceae; genus Viscum; species Viscum album. The sequence continues at coordinate 608,460,989 of OY728135.1, read as the reverse complement.
GAAAGGGGAATTAATAATTTATACAAAAAATGGGTAGTAAGTGGATATATAAGAATATATCACAACATATTAAAATTTAAGTTAAAGGACATAACGTAAAACGAGTGCTTGATAAAAGATGATAGTCGAGGATCCCTGACTTGAGTGTGTGATTCCAAAGGCATGGGAGGGGATTTATAAGAGCTTGGGGGAACCTATGGAGGACTATAGGGAGAGGAGTGAAGAGTTGGGTCATGCTAAAAGATGTTTTAGTGAAGATAAATGGTATTTTCGGCGGGTTAATATATGAAAAGAGGGAGCTTTATTTATTATATTGGTTTTGGACTCTACATAATAAAATATGAAAAACCAAATACCATTCCATGGGTTTTTCCCATGGTTTCTGCCAAATTTGTGTGGATTTTATTATTTTATAAGTCCAAGGTCCGAAATTATTAAAATAATTCCATTTCTTATGTGGATGTGAGTCACATTCTTAAAGAAATTATTTTAAAACCTTAAACTATATTATAGGTTTTGGAGGATTCATAATGGCATTACAAAATAAATAAAATAGAATTTAAATAAAATTATTTTAAAGGTAAAACAATTATTTGGTATTGGATCCCATTTATAGTAATTATTACATCACTTTTGGGTCATTATAATGTCATAAAATACAAATTATATATATACGGTATTTAATTTTCACCCAAAATTTTGACTGTCTCAGAAAATTATGAAAAATTAACTGTCGGAAAATTTCAATGTTATGTTTAAAAAAATAAAATTAATTTTATATAAATAATTTTCTAAATTTATTAATTTTAACACTTATAATAAAATTGATATTTATTAATAAATGAAGGGTTTTTCGAAAATAACAGTTTTACAACACTTATAAACAATACATTTGATTATATGATAATTTATATTTGATAAAAATTATTTTATAATAATATTTTTTTTTAAAAATTATTTATTTGAAAAATACATTAATTTCATAAATTCATTAAATGAATTTGAATATTAACAAAAAATACAATTTCTGCTTTATTGTATCAAAAAAATATCATTTACAAAGTAATGATTATGGGTTGAAAATATATTAATTATTATATAAAAAATATTGTATGTATTCCTATTTCTAGGGTTTTGATACATATCCCATTAATATTCCATCATGAACCCTAAGAGTAAGGTGCGCGATGGTGGAACTTTCATGGAGTGGTTCAGCGAACATGGTTTGGGTCGTGATCTCGATGAGATTGAACGTCTACTATAAATGGGTTTGCTCATACTTATATTGTTGGATCCCCACATAGCCTTGGTCAAGGGAAAATCCTAGAGACACTATCTCCCTCATAAGCTCTGATAAATGAGATTCATATGGTACGATCCTATAGGTTGAGGCCATCACTTCCTTTATCTATATTAATTGGATTGTAAAACCCTATATTTATACTAAATATGTGATCACTATTCAATGACTATATTATCAATGGTAAATATACTTAATAGTATTTTAAATCCAATTGTATATAATAAAACCAATGAAGTGCATGTGTTTTTTATAACCATATTACATAATAATAAATTTAATTAAATCAAAATGGTAATTTTATTTATAACAGTTCGGGTCATTAAAATCCCCCCCTTAAGAAATTTCTCCCTCAAAATTTTCAATCCTCATATTAAAAAAGACAAGAGTATCTCTATTTCTCCACCTCCTATGGTTCCCACATTTCTTCTTTAAACTTGTAGTTTCACTATAACCCTTTGACAAGTCACATTTTCTTATTTTGTAGAATATTTTCTATGCAACCTAATATCTTCACCAGATCCTCCTCATAAGAATGATCATTATATAATGGTACCACCTTAGGATTTAGAACATGTGAGGGTTCTATTTTGTACTTTCTTAAGAGGGAGACATGGAATACATCATGTACTTGAGATAGATTTGGTGGAAGTTCTATTCGATAGGCCACCACTTAGATGTGATATAGGATCTAAAAAGGGTTGATGTACCTTGGACTATGCTTTCCCTTCTTCCAAAATATCATCACTTTCTTTTATGGAGATATACGGAGGAATACCATGTTTCCAACATCGAACTCTAGGTATCATTATAGATCGTCATCATAACTCTTTTATCGACTCTAAGAATCTCTAATGTCCTTCACAATGGTATTAATATTTTCCACCATTTCTTTTACCATTTTAATACTTAGAAGTTTAAATTCTCTTACTTCATCCTAACATGTAAGGGTTCTTCACCTCCTCTCATAAAGGGATTCATAGGGATCCATTTGGAAGATCGAGTGGAAATTTTTGTTGTAAGAGAAATTGACCAGAAAAAGATGTTGGAAACACCCTCTATTGAAGTTAATTGAGAATAATCTCAACATTTAATCAAGTGTTTGGATGTTCCATTCATATTGCCCATCATTTTGAGGGTGGTAAGCCGTACTGAAGTTCAACTCAGTGTTTAAAGAATATTTGATGTAACACCCCAGGTAAATAAAGAATATGACATTTTCATATTTATCCATATTTGTGAATAAAATATTAATATGACTTTAAAGGGGACGCTATGCTCGATGGCGTACCCAACACACAACAACGAGTTTCTTCGGAATCTTACGTTGCACTCTAATAATAAAATAATATTATTTTAAATGGCAGTTAACATTTAGCCGTTGTATTGGCGGGAATGGATAGAAATAACTAAAATATGATTATATATGTTTTTAAATGTTTTTACATTAACCAATAAAAGATAAATGCTTAAAATACGGAAAGAATTCAATTTTAGGCGTATATGCCCTAGTTTTCACTAAAGGTTCACTTATCGCCTTTTGATGGAGAACCGTCATTAAATATAGTTTTGTTCAATATTATACATTCTATTTGGACCAAATAAAACTCTTCTTTAGAATCGGGACATCAAAATTTACTTTGTGTAAATTTTTGGTATCTTTCCGATAAAGTTCTTTTTTTAATGAATAGTGTAAAATGTTGTATTTTAATTCAAAACCTCTTTTTAATCTAATTTATTTATATGATTAGATTATCTTTTGAATTGGTTTTAAAGTGAAATTAGAATATATTTTTACCATTAAATCCAATAGTGGTCGTTGGAATTAATTTCACTTTGAAATCAGACTTAAACTAGTGTCAATCTTTTGATACTTATTGTTTCATAAAAACACGCTATTTGATCTGACAGCGGGAATTAATTATTAAATTAATTAATGTGACTTATATGTTTTTAATTTTTTAAAATAGACTTCCTTTTTGAATTCTGAATATCAAATATAGCTTAGGGTGAATTTTTGGGATTTTTCTGAAAAACTTCAATTTTTGATGAATAGTGAAACCACTAAGTGGTACTTATAAAAACTGATTTTTCCATTTAGATGAAATTTTGCCATCTTTGTGTTTTGAATTTTAAAAATCTGACATACATGGTTGTCATTAAGAAGTAAAATGTGGTTCAATGGGATAAAAATAATTTTTTGGTGAATAGTAACTTATTAAGTTTTTAATCGCGGTTAGAGGTAATTAGTGTAGTTTAAGGTAAAAATAATGTTTTAATAATATGAAATGAACTTGAAACGTGTCCTAAACTCATTGTATGTGTCATGGCCGACCAAGAAAACCCATGGGTCAAATTGGGGACCTCATGAAGCCACTTTGGTAGGAAAATGACATTAATATCTTTTTATTTAAAGTTAAGTAAAAATGAGACAAACATGAAATGTTTTACTAAAATGATTTTTACATGGGGTTATACAAATCCTATTTTTGACTATAAATATTAATTGGAAAGATAAAAAGATTTCCTACATCATAGTATTTTTTTTATAATTTTTAGACATTAAATAAATTAAATTTTTTATTACATCATGATGATGCAGCGATGAACTCATTATTTAACGATTTAAATAAAATGGAAAGATATTGTAATATCTAAGACCTACACATGTCCAAAACCTATTGGATGAGTGGATTTAGAACCCTTATCACCTTACCCTCGAAAAAAATCAACATGGGACCTCTTAAAACTGAATAACATTTTAAACTAAAGTGTCTTTTCTTTACCTTCCAAGAGTGCCCCTCCTCTCCTCTTATAAAAGGCCCCCACCTCTACATTCTTACCCACACTCCCAAAGCCTTTGTCTCGGCCAAACTCTGCCCATTTTGTCTCTCCACTTCCCTCTCTTACTCCTTGGAGCCTCACTTTGGGCATAATTCTTCCCAAGGAAGCCTTTGAGCTCAAACCAAAGAGAGTTACCCGATTTTAAGGTAATGTCTTCTTTTGAGTCCTTTTGTTTTATTTTGCTTCTCCAACACCCTAAACTCTTTTTATTCTTTTCTTCTGTAACAACTCCAGTATCCTAAATATACTTGGATGTTATTATAAAAAGGATTTGAGCTACACTTACACACACCTACATCTAATGGTTAAAGAACATACTGTTTCCGTGGATGGCGAATTTATGCCTCCCGAAACGATGATTGTTCAACATTCTTTTAACACCTTAAAAGGTTTCCATTAAGATGTAACTATATTTATATATGATATATAATATTTTTATGTTTTACTTAAGCTTCTGTATTTTTCATTTGTGTCTTACCTTTATGGCTTCCATTATGGGTATACGCGATATCTTCATTTTAGGAAGTGCGGACTACCGCCCCCTCAAAGTGATGTGATTCGTTAATGCCATACGTGGGACGTATAAAGGATGGATTTAATGTTATTATATATGATTTTATACTGGAATTATAATATACCTCTATATCATTATTATTTCCTTCCATTAAAGTATGAGATAGAAATGAAAGTAGCGTTCATGCGTACGTACGGCTTACCGTCTCCATGAACGGTGCATTTCATTTCTTATCCCTAAATGTAATGTACTATTATAAGTACATATATATAATGGATATGTTGAATGATACATCTAAATGATTAATATAATTCTGGAATTAAAATATACATACCTCTCATTTAGTTTTAATTCCATTAATATGACATAGAAATGAAAGTAGCGTTCATGCGTACGTACGGCTTACCGTCTCCATGAACGGTGCATTTCATTTCTTACCTCTCAATGGTTATGTAATATTATAAATACATGTATATTCTGGATATATATGATATATATGATATCCAAATCATGAATATAATTCTGGATATAATGAACATTTTACCACACGAACAACATGTAATTGTAAGAAGTCCACTTTCGACTTAAGAACCAAATATCGACAAAACAAACATTATTAACTTAAATGATTACATAATGTTTATAACATAGAAATAAGTGATCTAAAATGAAAAATGAACTATAAAAAGGTTCTTAAGCAAGTAGAAATTAACTCAAGTTTATTATTCAGGACGTTAAAGAACGATCGATTCAAGTCGGACCCAAGGTAAGGGATCCAACACCTCTCTTTCTTTTTAAGTACACTTTTTTATGTCATTCCTTCTAAAGATCATATTTAATGTTATTGGGATGTTCTTTTATATTACTGTTACTGTAATTTTTATGTTCATATGATGAGAGACCCTATTCTCTCTCATCAATCCATTTTGGAAGTTTTGAGTGGCGCCGTTAGGCTGCCGAATTTTCGTAAGAGATCTAACCTCTCTCTTTCTTTTTAAGTACTCTCCTTTATGTCACTTCTTTTAAGCTCCTATTTGTTATGTTGGGGGATGTTATTTTATATTAATATATCTATAAACTTTAAGTTAATATGATGAGATACCCTATTTGATCTCATCAATCCATTTTTGTAAGTTTTATGTGGCGCTGTTAGGCTCCCGAGTTTTCGTAAGGGATTTTTCATCTCACTTTTATTCCCGTGAGATTTATGCTACATTTGCCACAATTTCCTTTGAGTGGTGTATGTAATTCCCATTATTCTACTCTTTGTGTAATATACTTTCGTTTATGAGTATTTACATCAATGATTTATTGTCCTTCTTTCATGGGGTGTATGTTTTGAAAGATACCCAAGTCGGTAAGGGAACCTTTCACCCTCCTCTTTTTTAAAAAACTTCTTTTGTTGGGTCTTTTAATTTACATATTGTTATGTTGGGATATGTTCTCATATATCCTTATTGATGTAAATTTTATGTCCAAGTGATGAGATACACTTTTTATCCCTCATCAACTCATTTTGATGTGACGCCGTTAGGCTGTCAAGGGAACTTCTTAACCCAATTTTGATTTCTTTGGGTTCAACATGTAGTTATTGAATATTTCATCCTTTGAATATGTGTGAATGACCTTTGATTATTTTAAACTTAATATCCACCTATATTTGGTGTATTCATTTGTCACACATAATTATGTAATTGATTTATCCTTAAACCAAGGATACCGTCTTTGTATGGGACTTCGTCTCAATCTCCTTTCATTGTGGCATATTTTATTTTATACACAACTTTTTTTTATACGGTGTATAAACCCCTTTGACTTTTACGTTTATCCAAAAGGAATCTTTCTTTATACAAAGCGTTTTACAAAATGACAAAAGTGAATGTTTTTGTCGAACGTATGCGGCGACAATGACTTCTCCGCCGCCATGACCATTATTTGGGTTTCGGCTTCCCCTACAAGCCGTACCTTCTTTTTAAAAGAAAAATAAATATCATGTTTTACTTTTTTTTTATTTTGGTATTGAAAATGGTTTTCATAATGTTTTTATATCAATATGTTGTACTGATATCTTGTGATTGAAAGGTGGAAATGTTATGTTTCCTTTATGCATGTTTTATGTGATACGATTATGTTGAGGTTCTTGGGAATTATTATGAATATGGGTGGTTCTGTGATAAACTAAGGGCGGGTGAGCCCGATATAGCTCTCCAATGCATTGGGTAACGCGAAGGAGTGAAACGTTAAGGTTTCTCCGAAGAGATTTAGGGAATATACTGTGATGGGTATTCCAAACGTAACCAAGAGGGTTACTCCCTACGTAAGAATGTTATGAATACCTCATGTTACTTTTATGTCTTATGTTTTCTATGATTTATTCATGGTTTGATGAGGTATGTTAAAGTGCCTATGTTTTATGGGTAAAGTATTATTTCATTATTATGTATATATGAAATCATGTTTCCTTTCCATATTTTTATAACCCTTACTGAGCTTTTAATGCTCATCCCAAGTTCATGAAATGTTTTTCACAGGTCAAGGGAAAGGTACATGATGTGATGATAGTGTCAAGGATGTGTCAAGAAAGAATCCATGTTTTATTTTCAATATGTTTCCATTGATGGGAAGAATGAATACTGTCTTTTATGTAACCACTTTGTTTAATTGTGAAATGTAATGCAAGTTTCATGATCTAATTCTCTAAAACTCTAAACCTGAAAAGATCCTCAATGTGTAATCTTGTAATAACTCAAGATTAAGTAAGGTTTAAGGCTGGGGCCTTATAGTTGGTATCAAAGTTCTATTTAGATAACTTTAGAGGTTATGGTATTCTTTAAGCATAAGTGACATTACCATGATGGTTAGGATTTCAGAAAGAGTCCTAGTTTTAGATAAAGTGAATGAGTAAGTATATCTTAGTGTTTACCTTCCTCATTAGTACATGATGGTTTTGTTGATATACTCACACTGACATTTTTGTTTTTAGTGAATGGATGGATCTAGCAGGCACCAAAGAGACAACAGGTTTGAAGGAAACTGTGGTGGTTCTCTGATTAAGATACTAGATAAAATGGAGGATTCAATGAGGAAACTTGTGGTTGTTCTAAACCAAATATCAAGGAGTCATGATCAACCACTTGAACCTTGGTATGTTCTGTAATGCATCATGTACGAGATGACCAATAGATGTGGAAGTTCAGGTAATAATTATAAAGGTAACCATTAGAGTTTATATGATCCTTACTTTTGAGGTAATTATGGGTTATTATATGATATGTTGGAAAATGAAAGGCATGAGATAAACATGAGGTTAAAATATGTTATGATCATTTTTGAAGATTTAATCTCATTTTGGGGAATGTTTTAAGAATTAAATAGTTTTGGAAAAAAGACAACACGCAGACCGTGTGACAACCCATCTCGTCAGACAAAGCTGCGGGAATCGAACCCACAACCAAAGTGCGACTAGTATTTATCGCCTACCACTGGACTACGTGAAGTCCCTGGTTAGTTTGACTGATTATTTTTAGTTATATGATTTTATTAATTAATAGTAAGTTGATTTTGGGTTATTTATGAAAATGATTAACCTATCCTGGAGGATATGTGATTAGGTTAATTACTTTTCAATACGAGACTCTAGGAGCAACTGATGTTGTTTGGAGATACATGTTACGATTTAACTTGGAAGACTTTGTGACTAAATCCTTCAAATATTTGGGTTTCAATCTTAGTTTAGTTTACTCTGAAGAATTTTATGGACAAATTGATTATAGAATGGATCTCGTTGAACTTTGGGTTTTGATAGACAAATTTTGGAGATTAAGAAAAGATTTTCTTTTTATAAAGGGTTATCCTTTTCTGGATTATCTGATCTTGTACTAACATTTTTGGTTTTGGTTTTGGTTAAAGTATAAAGACATGGGAAGTATATAGTTCTCTTTTGTGGATTAGGTGACTCTCTAGAAGTTGATTATAGTACTCTTAATGTGAACAAGTCTTCCTAAATACTCGCCTTTTTGGAGAAAACATGAGTTTGTGTAAGGAATCTAATAAAAGTTTAAAGTCAACATGATAAGTGATTATGTTTCCTTATGAATAAATTCCTCAATAAAAATTAACTTAAAACAAAAATTTTGTCTATTAAATTTTCCTACTGAGTAATCTAATACCGTTTAACCCATCACAAGTTTGTGATATTCTCATGGTTAACTTTCTCCTAAACATGTTTTCTATCACTCTCCATCAGAACATGACCCTTTGTTTTTTCCTCCATGTCCATATTTTCATACTTGGAATCCTAGTATGGGTTAACTCGGGTGACCTTTGTACTTATCTTTCTTTATTTTAAAGTGATTGTTTTACCGACTCTTGTTCCGATGTGGGACTTTCAAGGATGTTTCCAAGCCCAATTTTAAAATTGTGAGGACGCAATTCCCAAAAGGTGGGAAGGATGTAACACCCCAGGTAAATAAAGAATATGACATTTTCATATTTATCCATATTTGTGAATAAAATATTAATATGACTTTAAAGGGGACGCTATGCTCGATGGCGTACCCAACACGCAACAACGAGTTTCTTGGGAATTTTACGTTGCACTCTAATAATAAAAAAATATTATTTTAAATGGCAGTTAACATGTAGCCGTTGTATTGGCAGGAATGGATAGAAATAACTAAAATATGATTATATATGTTTTTAAATGTTTTTACATTTATCCAATAAAAGATAAATGCTTAAAATACGGAAAGAATTCAATTTTAGACGTATATGCCCTAGTTTTCACTAAAGGTTCACTTATCCCCTTTTGATGGAGAACCGTCATTAAATATAGTTTTGTTCAATCTTATACATTCTATTTGGACCAAATAAAACTCTTCTTTAGAATCGGGACATCAAAATTTACTTTGTGTAAATATTTGGTATCTTTCCGATAAAGTTCTTTTTTTTAATGAATAGTGTAAAATGTTGTATTTTAATTCAAAACCTCTTTTTAATATAATTTATTTATATGATTAGATTATCTTTTGAATTGGTTGTAAAGTGAAATTAGAATATATTTTTACCATTAAATCCAATAGTGGTCGTTGGAATTAATTTCACTTTGAAATCAGACTTAAACTAGTGTCAATCTTTTGATACTTATTGTTTCATAAAAACATGCTATTTGATCTGACAGCGGGAATTAATTATTAAATTAATTAATGTGACTTATATTTTTTGAATTTTATAAAATAGACTTCATTTTTTAATTCGGAATATCAAATATAGCTTAGGGTGAATTTTTGGGATTTTTCTGAAAAACTTCAATTTTTGATGAATAGTGAAACCACTAAGTGGTAATTATAAAAACTGATTTTCCATTTAAATGAAATTTTGCCATATTTGTGTTTTGAATTTCAAAAATCCGACATACATGGTTGTCATTAAGAAGTAAAATGTGGTTCAATGGGATAAAAATAATTTTTTGGTGAATAGTAACTTATTAAGTTTTTAATCGCGGTTAAAGGTAATTAGCTTAGTTTAAGGTAAAAATAATGTTTTAATAATATGAAATGAACTTGACACATGTCCTAACATCATTGGATGTGTCATGGCCGACCAAGAAAACCCATGGGTCAAATTGGGGACCCAATGAAGCCACTTTGGTTGGAAAATGACATTAATATCTTTTTATTTAAAGTTAAAGTAAAAATGAGACAAACATGAAATGTTTTACTAAAATGATTTTTACATGGGGTTATACAAATCATATTTTTGACTATAAATATTAATTGGAAAGATACAAAGATTTACTACATCATAGTATTTTTTTTATAATTTTTAGACATTAAATAAAGTAAATTATTTATGACATCATGATGATGCAACGATGACCTCATTATTTAACGATTTAAATAAAATGGAACGATATTGTAATATCTAAGACCTAAACATGTCCAAAACCTATTGTATGAGTGGATTTAGAACCCTTATCACCTTATACTCGAACAAAATCAATGTGGGACCTCTTAAAACCGAATAACATTTTAAAATAAAGTGACTTTTCTTTACCTTCCAAGAGTGCCCCTCCTCTCCTCTTATAAAAGGCCCCCACCTCTACCTTCTTACCCACACTCCCAAAGCCTTTGGCTCGGCCAAACTCTGCCCATTTTGTCTCTCCACTTCCCTCTATTACTCCTTGAATCCTCACTTTGGACAGAAGTCTTCCCAAGGAAGCCTTTGAGCTCAAACCAAAAGGAGTTACCCGATTTTAAGGTAATGTCTTCTTTTGAGTCCTTTTGTTTTATTTTGCTTCTCCAACCCACTAAACTCTTTTTATTATTTTCTTTTGTAACAACTCCAGTATACTCAATATACTAGGATGTTTTTATAATAAGGATTCAAGCTACACTTACACACAACTACATCTAATGGTTAAAGAACATACTGTTTTCGTGGATGGCGAATTTATGCCTCCCGAAACGATGATTGTTCAACATTCTTTTAACACCTTTAAAGGTGTCCATTAAGATGTCACTATATTTATATATGATATATAATATGTTTATGTTTTACTTAAGCTTCTGTATTTTTCATTTGTGGCTTACATTTATGGCTTCCATTATGGGTATACGCGATATCTTCATTTTAGGAAGTGCGGACTACCGCCCCCTAAAAGTGATGTGATTCGTTAATGCCATACGTGGGACGTATAAAGGATGGATTTAATGTTATAATATATGATTTTATACTGGAATTATAATATACCTCTATATAATTATAATTTATTTCCATTAAAGTATGAGATAGAAATGAAAGTAGCGTTCATGCGTACGTACGGCTTACCGTCTCCATGAACGGTGCATTTCATTTCTTATCCCTAAATGTAATGTACTATTATAAGTACATGTATATAATGGATATGTTGAATGATACATCTAAATGATGTATATAATTCTGGAATTAAAATATACATACCTCTCATTTAGTTTTAATTCCATTAATATAACATAGAAATGAAAGTAGCGTTCATGCGTACGTACGACTTACCGTCTCTATGAACGGTGCATTTCATTTCTTACCTCTAAATGGTTATGTAATATTATAAATACATGTATATTCTGGATATATATGATATATATGATATCAAAATCATGAATATAATTCTGAATATAATGAACATTTGACCACATGAACAACATGTAATTGTAAGAAGTCCACTTTCGACTTAAGAACCAAATATCGACAAAACAAACATTATTAACTTAAATGATTAAATAATGTTTATAACATGGAAATAAGTGATATAAAAGGAATAATGAACTATAAAAAGGTTTTTAAGCAAGTATAAATTAACTCAAGTTTATTATTCAGGACGTTAAAGAACGATTGAGTCATGTTGGACCCATGGTAAGGGATCCTACACCTCTCTTTCTTTTTAAGTACACTTTTTATGTCATTCCTTATAAAGCTCATCTTTCATGTTATTGGGATGTTATTTTATATTAATCTTACTGTAATTTTTATGTTCATATGATGAGATACCCTATTCTCTCTCATCAATCCATTTTGGAAGTTTTGAGTGGCGCCGTTAGGCTGCCGAATTTTCGTAAGAGATCTAACCTCTCTCTTTCTTTTTAAGTACTCTCCTTTATGTCACTTCTTTTAAGATCCTATTTGTTATGTTGGGGGATGTTCTTTTATATTCCTCTTTCTATAAACTTTAAGTTAATATGATGAGATACCCTATTTGATCTCATCAATCCATTTTTGTAAGTTTTATGTGGCGCTGTTAGGTTCCCGAGTTTTCGTCAGGGATTTTTCATCTCACTTTTATTCCAGTGAGATTTATGCTACATTTGCCACAATTTCCTTTTAGTGGTGTATGTACTGCCCATTATTCTACTCTTTGTGTAATATAATTTCGTTTATGAGTATTTACATCAATGATTTGTTGTCCTTCTTTCATGGGGTGTATGTTTTGAAAGATACCCAAGTCGATAAGGGAACCTTTCACCCTCCTCTTTTTTAAAAGACTTCTTTTGTTGGGTCTTTTAATTTACATATTGTTATGTTGGTATATATTCTCATATATCCTTATTTATGTAAATTTTATGTCCAAGTGATGAGATACACTTTTTATCTCTCATCAACTCATTTTGATGTGACGCCGTTAGGCTGTCAAGGGAACTTCTTAACCCAATTTCGATTTCTTTGGGTTCAACATGTAGTTATTGAATATTTCATCCTTTGAATATGTGTGAATGACCTTTGATTATTTTACACTTAATATCCACTTAAATTTGGTGTATTCGTTTGTCACACATAATTATGTAATTGATTTATCCTTAAACCAAGGATACCGTCTTTGTATGGGACTTCGTCTCAATCTCCTTTCATTGAGGCATATTTTATTTTATACACAACTTTCTTTTATACGGTGTATAAACCCCTTTGAATTTTACGTTTATCCAAAAGGAATATTTTTTATACAAAGCATTTTACAAAACGACAATAGTGAATGTTTTTGTCGTATGTATGCGGCGACAACGAATTCTCCACCGCCATGACCGTTATTTGGGTTTAGGCTTCCTTTACAAGCCGTACCTTCTTTTTTAAAAGAAAAATAAATATCATGTTTTACTTTTCTTTTATTTTGGTATTGAAAATGGTTTTCATAATGTTTTTATATCAATATGTTGTATTGATATCTTGTGATTGAAAGGTGGAAATGTTATGTTTCTTTTATGCATGTTTTATGTGATAAAATTATGTTGAGGTTCTTGGGAATTATTATGAATACGGGTGGTTCTGTGATAAACAAAGGGCGGGTGAGCCCGATATAGCTCTCCAATGCATTGGGTAACACGAAGGAGTGAAACATTAAGGTTTCTCCGAAGACATTTAGGGAATATACTGTGATGGGTATTCCAAACGTAACCAAGAGGGTTACTCCCTACGTAAGAATGTTATGAATGCCTCAAGTTACATTTATGTCTTATGTTTTCTATGATTTATTCATGGTTTTATGAGGTATGTTAAAGTGCCTATGTTTTATGGGTAAAGTATGATTTCATTCTTATGTATATATGAACTCATGTTTCCTTTCCTTATTTTTATAACCCTTACTGAGCTTTTTATGCTCATCCCAAGTTCATGAAATGTTTTTTCACAGGTCAAGGGAAAGGTACATGGTGTGATGATAGTGTCAAGGTTGTGTCAAGAAATAATCCATGTTTTATTTTCAATATGTTTCCGTTGATGGGACGAATGAATACTGTCTTTTATGTAACAACTTTGTTTAAATGTGGAATGTAATGCAAGTTTCATGATCTAATTCTATAAAACTCTAAACCTGAAAAGATCCTCGATGTGTAATCTTGTAATAACTCAAAATTAAGTAAGGTTTAAGGATGGGGCCTTATACTTGATACTTTTCCAAAACATAGAGGTTATTCATAGATATCGACCAGACACAATAGATAGTGGTACTCCATGTAGCCTCACCAATTATTTGATGTACATCCATGAAAGTTTATCCAGTGATAAAGAATCTTGAATCACATGGAATTGTTCAATATTTGGAAGATGATCCACAACAACCTATATAGCCTTGTTTCCTTTGTAGGTCTTCAGAAGGCCAAGGGAAAAGTCAATGGTGATGTTTTCCCATTTCCATGTTGGTATGGGAAATGGTTGCATCATCCACTTATAATTATTCCTTTAATACTTCATTTTCTAACATGCCAGACACATTGATGTATATTCATCAATCTCTTTTTTCTTGTTTTCCCACCAATAGTGATCTCAGAGATCTTGATACATATTTATGTTTCCTGGGTGAATGGAGAAAGTCAAACTATGTGCATCATCCAATAATTCATTCCTTAACTCAGAATTTTATAGAACACATAGTCATGACCAAATCTTAAAATTCCTTCTTAAGTATCATTTAACTCTGGGGAGTTACCTTTTCTTATTGTTTCTATATTCTTCAAAATTCCAAGATCATATTTTTGAGCATCGTTTAAAATTTCAAGAAGAGATATTTGATAAATAATTTGTGAAATGATCGATGTTGTTTATTACTTTATGATTCCCATGTACATCCTCTTCAATTCTAAGAAGAGTGTATGATTCTCAATCCTCATCAATAATAAAATTTATGAATCCTTTCTACATAGAGAATATTCCACCTTATTTTCTTTACCAGGATGGTAGTGAATTGAGAAGTCATAGTCCTTGATCATCTATAACAATATTCACTGGAAAATACTAAACTCTTTATATATGAACATATATTTGATCCTTTTGTGATCTGTATATATTTCACACTTCTCCCAAAAGAGATAATGACAACATATTTTTAAAGCAAAGATCACTATAGCAAACTCCAGATCATGTGTTGGATAGTTATATAATTGAACATTCAACTTCCATGAAGCATAGGCTATGAAATTGTCATTTTTAATCATCACACAACCTAATCCCATTATTTAAGAATCCCTAAATATTATGAAAAGTTCTCCACTTATTGGTTGTGTGAGAATATGGGATGTGATAATCTTACTTTTAAAATAATTGAAGCTTTCTTCACTTTCATCATTCCATGAAAAATTGATTCCCTTCTAAGTTAGATTAGTAAGAGGGTTTGAGAATCATGAGAAATTTTTCACAAATCGGAGATAATATCCAGCCAACCCAAGGAAACTATGTATATCTATCATGGATGTTGGGATCAGCCTTCCATAAATTTATTTTTTATTTGAAGGATCCACATATATCCTATTTCTCATAATTATATTCCCCAAGAATGAGAATTCCTTCAAACAGAACTCACACTTGTTGTACTTTGCATAAATCTTCTCTCTTTGCAAGGTCTTTAGCATAATGCTCCGATTCTCCTTGTGATCCTATTTGGTTTTTTATTATATAAGATTATCATCTATAAAGGCTAACAAAACATTTTCAAGGTAATATCTAAAGACTCTATTTATAAAGTCTATGAAGATTTTAGGATCATTAGTGAGTCTTAATAGCATTAATATGAACTCATAGTTCCCATATTGTGTACTAAAAGCTGTCTTGGGGATATCCTCCTTCTTCACCCTAACTTGGAAATATCCCAAATATAAATCCACCTTAGAGAAGTATTGAGCTCAAAATAGCTAATAAAACAAGTAATCAATCTATTGAAAAGGATACTTGTTCTTTATCATGATCTTTTTTACCTCACAATAATCAATACCAAGGCATATTACCCGATCCTTCTTCTTGACAAAGAGAACTAGTGCACCCCATGGTAAAGAACATGTCTTTATAAACCCTTTATCCATATTATCCTGCAGTAATTTTTTTTCTCCTCAAGTTCCACAACAACCATCCTATACAGAGTCTTGGATATTAGTAATGCCCAGGTATAAGATCAATGAAAAATTCAACCTATTGACTAAGAGGAAGATGATAAAATTCTTCTGGAAACACATTACCATATTCCCTCATAGTAGGAATGTCTTAAATGATGATCCTTTCCTTAGACTCAATCATTTGATTTGGAAACGCTTTCTCATTGGGAAATAATATCCATGCTTGTGATAATGGTGCTAAAGAAGATGTATCTTCTACCTTACACTTGTACAGAATCAGGGGTTGATTTTCTATATAAAGAGTTATTTAATTCTTGTGAAAATTTATGTTGTCTATATATAGGTAAATCCAATCCATGCCCACAGTTATATAAAATTCCACTAAAGGTAGTTTGATAAGGTTTGAAGGGAAATTCATCCCGCAAATTGTAATAGGGGAGTATTTATATACTTGGGATGCAATAATTTACCCATTTTTTGTATTAACTGATAACTCCACATCCATGATTTGTGGCGGAATTTGAATAGTTCTACTAAATATTCATGATTGGAAGGAATGTGTAGAACCATAATCAAAAAGTACATTCAATATTCTTGAATGAATAACTAATGTACCTATTAACACTTTATTGTTTGGATCCACCTAAGTGGTTGTGATGGAAAAATATCACCCTTGCTGCCTTGGATGATATTGGTTGTCTCTGAAAACCCTTATCTTAAGGAATTGATTTGAAAAGTCCCATGGTTCCGTGAATTTGAATCAATGAAAAATGCGATGAGGGTACTCTACAGAATTACTTTACTCCATTACATTAGTGGATTTCTCTTGTCGGCAAACATTACTAGGGTGTCCTTCCTTCACACACCCAAAAAAATTATTTGTTCTCTTTTGGAAATTTTCACAGTGCTTCATTCTGCACCTTTGATAAGTGGGATGTTATAATTTCATGGAAACATTAGATTTCCCCATAGGACTGCAAGAATTAATCTCCACTTTATGCTTCTTATCCCTATGATACCCTTGAATTTTTCCAAACACCATCTCGACTTTGGGAGAACATAAGACAATTTTCTCATATTTATTAAAGTCACAGATCACAAAGTATTTTCGTAGACTGAGTTTCATCCCACCTAAGAATAATTCAAACTTGCATTTAGGGGTAATGATAAAACTGGAGGCATATCATACAATTCATGTGATGTTTTCCTTGTAATCCCAAAAAAATTAGTTATATTTTTGATTGACTGAAATGATATCCTTTTCCATTTTAAGATAGAGATTTCAAGAAAAATATTTATCAAAAAATATTTTCTAGAATTTCTTCGAGTCCATTACATCAATTTCTTACTCTGGCTTCCTATTCTTGATAAATTTCCACCACTAATCAAATTCTCTCTCCATATGATAGACAACCAGAATAACCTTCTCTTGTTTGGAACATTGAAGTATCGAGAATATCTTCTCAATGGAGTTGATCCATTGTTCTGTGATTAAGGGATCATATAATCCATTGAAAGTATAAGGCCTTTGTCGCATGAAAATATCGATTGTTGCTTTTTATCTCTTAGGGGGGTTTAGACATTCTTCCAGATCTAGATATCTATTAAAAACCTGTTTCAGTTGAGATATTATCGTCATGATGTTCAATATTTGTTCTCCCATTTGGTTTGGCATCTCTTTTGGGAAGTTATCACATTTTCCTTCATGTTAAATATTGAATATATTCTTCATATTTAAGGAAATTAGATAGAATAAAAAGAAAAATAGGGGTGCTTATTTTTAATCTATTAAACTCATAAAAGGTAATTCAATTACTTTAAAGGGATAACTTATAAATTATATTTATTTTCTTAAATTATGAATTTATAGGATTCAATATATATTATCAATGATATATTTCATAACATGTATTCTTTATGGAGTTTTTTTGTTCCATTAATAATGATTTGTAATGATAATATGAATTTACCAAAGCATATCCTCTGGTAGTGTCAAACCAGATGCATAGTAAGGCCCGTTGTTTGTTCCAGGCAACCCTGATTCAAGCCCGGACCACCTTGTCAGAGTTGTTACTCCTAGGTACATCTATTCTAGTACCACGTCCACATGTAGTATCTAAAAAGGATATATTTTCTTGATAAACCACTTAATCTATACTCACAAAAATTTAG
Organism: Viscum album; assembly: GCA_963277665.1. Classification (NCBI taxonomy): domain Eukaryota; kingdom Viridiplantae; phylum Streptophyta; class Magnoliopsida; order Santalales; family Viscaceae; genus Viscum; species Viscum album. The sequence goes on along the minus strand of OY728135.1, from coordinate 608,442,811 downwards.
AGATGTTTCCATATAATTAGTCTTATACCTAAATCTTTCCACTAGACTTTTCTAATCATAATTCCAAAAATAACTACAATTTTTCTCTGATACCAACTAAAACATCCCTGATCTTTATTTTGTATTAATAATAGATTTATTTCATAAGATTAGACATAATATAACTGAAAAAATTGATAATTATAGTATCATTGGGAATGAGGTAAATTACATAATAACTTAAAACATTTAAAAAATTCCTTTATTAAAAACCTCCTTAACATGTTTATAATATTCCTTCATACATAAAACTGCATGGGATAAATTGAGGAAAAACATAAGAAATGGGTGTACTATAAATCTTAGTAAGGGAACAAAAATGGAATAACATGAAGTGGATAATACATGTTAAAAAATAATTATATCATTAAGGAATAAAAAGATTAGGAATCATAAACATGAATAAAAAGACATGATATTGCATGATAATCATAACATGGGAAATGTGGAAACAACAAAAAACACTACATTATAAACATATGATAAGGATAAACCTGCCAAGATATCATGGTGAAAAAACATCCATAAACAAATCAGGTTGACTCTCTATCCCAACATGATGTATCATGAAACCAAACATATACATTGGAGTGTTATCTAGGTGAAACCATCATATTCATTTCATACTCATGTTTATGTGTTCCACATAGATCATACAAAATGGATTCATTAATTATCATAATTTATTATATGATCTAGGAGTGTGTAATAAAAATATTTAAGTACCCAATTAAAAAGTATATGTTCATAAATGTGAATACCCTTTATAGGAAATGGGTATGGTATTCACTACACAATTTTTTTGGCATGTAAAATTGTGGTGACATTTCGGCAGCATAACGACGTCACATAAAAATTTATAAAATTGGTTGATGATAAAGAAAGGGATATCTAATAATTTTGAAATTAAGTTATAAGTAATAGGGACAAATAGATATATATACAAACATGAGTAATGGTAAATAGATGGCATGAAATATTGGAGAAACTTTAATAAAGAAGAGAGTGGGAAGAACCCCTATAAAATTTTGGAAAGGTAATAGGTGTACATAAGGGTTCATAGGGGGGAAATGAGAGTGAGAGGGTATATAATAATTTATACATCAAATTATATGTAAGTGGATACATAAAAACATATCCCACCATATGAAAACTGAAATTAAAAGACATACATAAAAGGAGTTTTTGATAAAGTAGGAGAGTGGAGGATCCCCTACTTGAGTGTCTGACTCTAAAAGAATGGGAGGGATTCTTGAGAGCTTGGGGGAACCTTGGGAGGACTCTAGGGAGTGTAGGTATGAGTGTGGTCATGATAAAAGGAGTCTTAGTGAAGATAAATGGGATATTAGGTGAGTTTTATATAGGAAAAGATGAGGATTTCTTTATTATTTAGATTTTGGACCCTACCTAATAAAATATCCAAAACCAAAAACCATCTGATGGGTTTTACCCATAGTTTCTACAAAATTGGTTTAGTTTTTATTGTATAATAAGTACAAGAACCAAAAGTATTAAAATAATTCCAATTCTTATGTGTAGGTGAGTCACACTCTTAAAGAAATGATTTTAAAACCTTAAAATATATTATAGGTTTTGGAGGATTCGTAATGGATTTAAAAAATAAACAAAATAAACTTAAAAACATGTTATTTTAAAGGGAAAACATTGATTTGGTATTGGATCCCATTTATAGTAATTTTTACATCACTTTGGGGTCATTATGATGTCATAGAACATAAAGTATATTTATACGATATTTAATTTTTACTCACAATTTTGACTATATCAGAAAATTATGAAAAAATAGCATTAGATAATTTTGGCATTCTAATTCCAAAAAATAATACTAATTTTTTATAAATAATTTATAAATATTTTAATTTTATCTTTTAAAATAAAATCTACATTTATTAAGAAATGTTGGGTTTTTTGGAAATAACAATTTTTGCAACACTTATAAAAATTAAATTTGATTATATGATCATTTATATTTATAAAAAATTATTTAATTCTAATATTTTATTAAAATAATATTTATTTCAAATATCCATTAATTTCATAAACTCATTAATTGAATTTTAATATTAACAATTTTTTTATTGTATCAAAATAAAAATCATTTAGAAAGTGACAACAATATGTTGAAAATATATTCACTATTCTATAAAAAAATATTGTACATATTACTGTTGCTAGGGTCTTGATAAATAACCCTTTAACACACCAACATACACCCTAAGAGTAAGGTGTGCGATGAAGGAAATTTCTTGGGGTGGTTCGGTGAACATGGTTTGGGCCATGATCTCGATGACCTTGAACTTATCTCGTAAATGGTTTAGCTTATACCTAAGTTGTTGGATCATAGCTTGGGATTGGTCAAGGTAAAATTCTAGAGATGTTATCTCCCTTGGAAGTTTTGATAAATTGGATTTATAGGGTATGATCCTACTGGTTGAGGCCATCACTTCCATTGTTTGTGTAACACCCCAAACTTCCACGGTACGTTTCCCTTCGAATAATCGATAGCGTGTGTTGTACGCAACCTCGAGTTCTAACACACACCACAACTAATTAAACTAGCCGTTGTGAATAGTAATACCTACTTTTTGAAATCATATATATATTTTATATTTCAAAATGGACTTCATTTTTGGATTCGGAATATTGAAATTAGCCTAGGGTGAAATTTTGGTACTTTTCGGATAACTTTTATATTTTGATGAATAGTGAAAATTACTAAATTTTAATTAAAAACAACTTTTTTAATCAAAATAATTAATAGTGATAAATTGTGAATTTGAGTGGTTTTAAAGTATATTTAGAATATATTTTTACCATTTAATATAATGTTGGTCATTGGACATAATTTTACAATTAAACCGAACATAAACAAGTGTCAATCTTTTTATAGTTATTATCTCTTAAAAACACGCTTTTTGTTTTGACAGCGGGAATTAATTTTAAATTAATTTCTGCCACTTCTGTGTTTTGAATTTAGGAAAATGAATTCCATATTTGGAATCAGGATTTTCAAATTGTGTAAATAGGTAACTTTTATTTTTAGACATTTTGAATAGTTACTGTGGTAAATATTTTATTTACCATGGTTAAAGGGTAAATCCGGTAAATAAGGGTTAAAAAATAATATTATAATAATACAAAATTACCCTAAAACGTGTCCTAACCTTATTGGTGGACACATACCCGACCATGGGCATCCTTGGGTCAATTTGGGGACCCCTTGGAGCCACTTGTATGTGGTAGGGACACATTATATTAATAAAGCTAAAATAAAAATAAAAATGGCATAAGCTTACATCTTTTAGAAGAACAATTTTTACATAGGGTAATACATGTTGGATTTTCGATTATAAATATTCATTAGAAAGCTAAAAAGATTTCCTACATGATTATATTTTATTTATAATTTTTATACATCAAATAAGTTAAATTATTAACGACACAATAATGATGAAATGTTTACCTCATTAATAAATCATTGAAATAAATAATATTATAATGATTAAAATATTATCTAAAACCTGTCCAATTCTTATTGGTTGATGTTATTTAGAATATGAGTCATCTTATATTCGACCTCAATTATTTTTGGACCATTATAAACCGAATATAATTATATTATAAAGTAATACTTTCACTCTTTCCTAAAGAGCCCCTCCTCTCCCTTATAAAAGGAGACCACTTCTACTCATTCCTCACACCTCTCAAGCCACTTGGCTCGTCCAAACTCTGCCCAAATAAGCTCCCCACATCCCTCTCCTCCTCCTTGAAGCTTCCCCCTAGGCAGAAAGCATTTCAACAAGTCCTTTGGTTCTAACCAAAGTGAGTTACCTAAATTAAAGGTAACGATTTCTCTTAAATTATTTTCATTTATTTTGCTTCTCCAACCCCCAAAATCTTTTTATTCCTTTCTTTTGTAACAACACCAGTATCCTCAATATACTAGGATGTTGTTATAAGAAGGATTCAAACTACACATACACACAAATCCATCTAATGGATGATGAACATAATGTTTCTGTGGATGGCAAACTAACGCCTCACGAAACGATGATTGTTCAAATACATCTTACCGCCTCTCATGGTGGCCATTATGATGGCACTGTAATTAAATATGATATTAATGATATATATTTTATATATAAGCTTCTGTAATTCCATTTTATTTCATACCATTATTCGTTTCATGTTGTATATACATACGATAATTTCATTTGAGGAAGTGCGGACTACCGCCCCTTAAAATGATATGACTCGTTCATACCACACATGGAACGTATAAAGGATGGTGTTAATGAACTTAAGTAACATATATAAAATATTATATTATACTGGAATAGTAATATACCTATGTATCATTTGGATTCAATTCTTTTAAAATAAAAATTAAATGGAAGTAGCGTTCGTGCGTACGTACGGACTACCGTCTCCACGAACGCGGTGAGATCCATCCTCCATCGTATCCATTCAAGTCTTATTCTCATTTTAGGGTTAAAAATAATGTTAATATCATTCTGATTATGAATAAGATTTAATCTATCCATTACAAACATGTCTTACGTAACAAAACATTTAAGAAGAACGAATCGATTATCACCTGAAACGACGATAATACTAAGATATTATTAATAAAGAAATGTTAAAAGATGATATATGATATCAGATTAATGTATATGATTCTTGTATAATTTAGTAACAATTATTTCACTATTATACAGGAGGTTAACCTACCCCAACCAAGGAAAAGTACAAGGTAAGGGTTATTTCACAATCTCTTCATTATCCGAGGTTGTATTATACGTAATAATCTACTGGGATCTCTTTATCATCCACATCCATGTTTCTTCGAAATGTATTTCAAAACATTTTTACTATTTACAAGAATATGGGTTAAAGTCATTTATACCCTTGTTTGACTTTTTATAAGAGGTTTATAAAGGAATCTTTCCGTCGTTTTCAAAACAAGGTCCTTTTTAACCTTTTCGACAGAATTGAGGTAAGAATGTTTTTTTTAACTTATACGGCGGGTGCGGTTATTTTCCGCCGTTAGAAAATCGTCAAAGATTCCCATCAAGCTTATAAGAATATTTTCAAAGAAAATGTTTTATTTTATATGGATCTTAAATGATTAAAAGGAGATACTTCTTTAAAAAGAATTTTGATTTCATCTATGTCAACATCCTTTGATGGATTTTAAGATTATTTGAAGTTGATTTATTATGATACAAAACTTCTATATTGTATTGAAGGTTTTGTGATATGTTTGACTGTGGATGTGCTACTTTTATACCATTCATAGTTTATGGTGAAATTATTGACATTTCGTAGGCTAGTTCTAATACGAATGTTTATGTTATGTTTAAACCTTTTCATATGGGAATGCATTGGACTTAATAAGTGACGGGTGGAGCCCGATATAGCTCCTCGATGCATCGGTAGGTCTCATGAGACAAACTAGTGTCTTGGCACAAGGCCTTGACAAAATCTTATTTGTAGTCTTGGCACGAGGCCTTGACTATGTGGTTATGACAGTCTGGCATTATGCATTCCAACATTATGAAAATGGTTATTGATTTTTTCATGTGATTATTCGATTAGTAGAGTATCAATGTGAATAAGTAAATGGCATTATTTCATTTTACTTTTTCCATACTATGTTGAAGTTCAATTTTAAAAGGCTTTTGTTTTAGTAATTCATTGCCTTAAATGTTTATGCTTATTTTGAATGTTCCGCTATATTGTTATCCTTACTGGGCATTTGAGCTCACCCCTTTTCTATATTTTATTTTTCCCAGGTAGTGAAGAAGTAAATTATGAATGACTTGCAGGGATATTATGAGGGGTTAATAGTGTGGATATGAAGACTTTGTTGTTGTAGTAGTTTTTCACTTTGAAATGTAATGTAAAACTTTATGATTATATCTAGTGTTTCCAAGGCTACTAAACCAATCGGTCTTTCGGGATTTGATCTTTCTTGTGATCATGCCAATGTTATGTAATAATGCACCGACTCTGGGTAGCTGGGGTCGGGGCGTTACAGTTGGTATCAGAGGAAGTTTAGTACAAACCTTGGAAACTAGATTTAGATAAACTCTGATTAGAGCACGTAGACCTAAGATGAACTTTGAGGATTAGTATAGAAGAACTTCCTAGAATTTTGGTATTGTAGAGATTTTGTGAGTTTTCCGAGAAATACATCCCTGTCTGGATACGAGCAGGTAGAGGCGGCTCTGGCACAGATGTACCTAGGGGTAAAACCCGAAAACACCGCTTTGATCTAGACTCGAACGGGAACTGGTGCACGACAACAGGCCTTGCTTCACTCTTGGTTACGACACTCCCGAGGGATATGCTTAGGACAACTCTCATTTTCTTTACAAATAATTATGAAGGGTTTATGAGTATATACTTCCTCAAAGAAAACATTTTTATGATTATGGATTATATCCATAAATAGTTCAATTAATGTTAAGTGTTTTATAAGTATGGGATTATGTATTTTGATTCATAAACTGATCTAGTTTATGCCATTGTTTAGAAATGGCGCCTAGTGGAAGAAATGGAAACCGTATCAATGCACGCACTCCATGTAGGGATTTCCCTCCTGCTCAAGATAATTATAGTGGGGCTGGTGATGCAACTGGTGCCGATCAGCTAATCACCATACTGGGACAACTTACTCAGGTTATGAATAATAACCTTACCCGTATGGAGCACCCTGATCCGCAGCGTGGAGGATCAATGTTAGATCGATTCATGAGGCAACAACCACCAACGTTCAATGGGAGTACAAATCCCTTAGTATCTGAGCAATGGATAAATTCCCTAGAGAAAATATTTCAGGCTTTGGGGAGAAGTGAAAGGGAAAAAGTTATCATGGCAGTTTACCGCCTCACTGGAGATGCTGATCAATGGTGGTCATTGATTTAAAATACGAAGGAAGATGATGAAGTATCAAATATGGAATGGAGGGAGTTCAAAGATCTGTTTTTAGAAAAATACTTCCCTCGCGACCATCGAGCAGATATGGAAAGGCAATTTCTGAGTCTGAGACAAAAGGAGGATGAGAATGTCACAAAGTATGAGGCTAACTTTACAAGGTTAGCGAGGTACGCTGGTGATTATATTCGTAACCCAAGAAGTAAGATTGATCGTTTCTTTGATGGGTTAAAACCATTTCTCCGTCGAGCGTTAGTCTCACAATCCTTTTCATCGTACAAAGACATTGTCTCATGTGCTATCAAGACCGAAAAGGAATTCTCTAAGTCTTATGACTTTAAAGCAAAGCAAGAGAAGAAGAGACCTGCTGATCAATCTGGGAATGGAAATAAGGGGAAGAAGGGAAAGGTTGAATATCCATCTTGTGGTAAATGCGGGAAGAAACATCCTGGTACTTGCTTAAAGGGAATGGGAGTCTGTTACAAGTGTGGTGAAAAAGGCCACCAAGCTCATGATTGCAAGGGGAAGAAGGAAGCTACCAACGTTCAGTGCTACAATTGCAGGGAGATGGGGCATTATGCAAATGCATGTCCTAAGCGTCAGGAGAACTTACCTCAGAAAAGGCCAAGGGATCAAGGCCAGGCTTATGCTATCACTACTGCTGAGGTAGAAGCTCCTAAAGACGTGGTGGCAGGTAATTTAATGGTTTCCTCAAGTTTAGCAAATGCATTATTTGATTCTGGATCATCGCATTGTTTCATATCTTCCCAGTTTGCTAAGAAAATTAGATATTTCCAATTTGATTTAATAAGGGAGTTGTCAGTTAAAACACCTAAGGGAATTATCGTTGCAACAAAGTTTTGTGAATCAGTCCCCATTAGAGCACATAAATTTTCTTTATCTGCTGATTTCATTGTCATACCTATGATTGAGTTTGATATAATCCTCGGTATGGACTGGCTTTCGGACTATGATGTGAAGATTTATTGTAAGAAGAAAGAGGTTACGATTCTTGATGATAATGATAAGGAGCACCTTATTTTTAGAGCAGAATCGTCACCACCTAATTCTTATTTAGATCCACCCCCAGTAGCTCAACTTAATTCAATTATTGGGGAGGAAGAGAATGAAATAACTGTCGGTGAGGAAAGGAATGTTCAAATAGAGGATGTACCTGTTGTGAAAGAATTTGTTGATGTATTTCCGGAAGATTTACCTGGACATCCTCCAGAACGAGAAGTTGAGTTTTCCATTGATTTGATTCCTGGATCAAGGCCTATATCGAAGACCCCTTATAGAATGGCCATTGTAGAGTTAGTAGAATTAAAGAAACAACTAGAGGAATTGAGTAATAAGGGATTTATTCGCCCTAGTGTTTCTCCATGGGGAGCCCCTGTTCTTTTTGTTAAAAAGAAAGATGGATCTATGAGGTTATGTATTGACTACAGGGAGATCAATGCTATAACGATAAAGAACAAGTATCACCTACCTCGTATTGATAATTTATTTGACCAACTGCATGGAGCTCAATACTTTTCAAATATTGACCTTCGATCTGGATACCATCAGTTGTGTGTAAAGAAGGAAGACATTCCGAAGACAGAATTTCGAACCAGGTACGGGCATTACGAGTTTACTGTAATGCTGTTTGGATTGACTAATGCACCCTCTGTATTCATGGATCTGATGAATAGAGTTTTCAAGGAGTATCTTGATGAATTTGTGGTGGTATTTATTGATGATATCTTGGTATACTCCAAAACCTACGACGATCATGAAAATCACTTGCGCATTATCTTGAAGACTCTGAGGAGGCATGAATTATATGGGAAGTTTAGCAAGTGTGAATTCTGGCTTCAGGAGATTTCTTTTCTTGGCCATATTGTCTCAAAAGATGGAATCTCTGTTGATCCTTCGAAGACCAAGGCAATCCAAGAATGGCCAGCACCTACGAGTATAACTGAGGTATGCAGTTTTATTGGTATGGCAGGTTATTATCGACGTTTCGTCCAGAATTTTGCCCGATTGGCTAACCCATTAACGAAGCTCACACGTAAAGGGGTTAAATTTTTTTGGACAAAAGAGTGTGAAGAATGTTTCGAAGAACTGAAGAGAAGATTAGTCAATGCTCCTATATTGACTCTACCATCGGGGAATGATGGGTTCGTTATTTATAGTGATGCATCGAAGAAAGGACTTGGCTGTGTCCTTATGCAGAATGATAGAGTTATTGCCTATGCATCACGACAGTTGAAAATTCATGAACAAAACTATCCTACTCATGATCTTGAGTTAGCAGCTGTGATCTTTTCTTTGAAGATATGGAGGCACTACCTCTATGGTGAAAAATGTGAGATTTATACTGATCACAAGAGTTTGAAGTATATTTTCTCACAAAAAGAACTGAACATGAGGCAAAGGAGATGGCTTGAATTACTCAAGGATTATGATTGTACGATACACTACCACCCAGGGAAGGCAAACAAGGTGGCAGATTCTTTGAGTAGAAAAGACCATGGAGTTTTGAACAATATGAGAATTGAAAGGGATCCAATTTTTATGGATCTAGTGAAGATGGACATGGGAATAACCAGGGAAGGTGAAACAGCAATGCTTTTTCAAATGGTTGCCAAACCATCTTTACTAGAAAGGATTAAGAGTTCTCAGACCGATGATGAAGAATTCCAAAAGAAGATTAAAGCTGTGAATGATGGGAGATTGAGAGACTTTGTGTATGAAGATGGAATTTTGAAATTCGGGAAGAGACTTTGTGTTCCCAATATACCTGATCTAAAAAGGGAATTGCTGGATGATGCTCATAGTTCCAATTTCTCTATACACCCTGGGAGCACCAAAATGTATAGAGATTTGAAAGAACATTTTTGGTGGGACAACATGAAGAGGGAGATTGCTGATTTTGTGTCAAGATGTATGGTTTGTCAACAAGTGAAAGCTGGAAGGCAACAGCCTGGAGGAGTCATGCAACCTCTTCCCATACCGGAGTGGAAATGGGACAATATTACGATGGACTTTGTCATGGGGCTACCAAAGACTCCTAGAAGGAACGATGCGATATGGGTTATTGTTGATCGTATTACCAAGTCAGCACATTTTCTTGCTATAAGAGAAGATCTACCCCTGGAACGTCTAGCAAGACTATACATTAATGAAGTTGTGAGACTTCATGGAGTACCCCTATCGATTGTTTCTGATCGTGATCCCCGTTTTACTTCAAGATTTTGGAAAAGTCTTCAGAAATCCCTAGATACTGAACTTCATTTGAGCACTGCTTACCACCCTCAGACAGACGGACAATCAGAATGGACTATTCAAACCTTAGAAGACATGTTGAGATCTTGCTCACTTGACTTTCAGGGTATGTGGGATCAATATTTACCACTGGTAGAATTTTCCTATAACAATAGCTTCCATTCGAGTATACAGATGGCACCATATGAAGCGTTATACGGAAAGAGATGTCGTACACCAACCTGTTGGGATGACGTTGGTGAAAGAAAACTTGTAGGCCCAGAGCTGGTGGAGGAAACGGTGGAAAAGGTGAAAGTAATCCAAAATCACATCAAAGCAGCTCAAAGTAGGAAGAAGAGCTATGCCGATAATCGAAGGAAGGATTTGGAATTTCAAGTCGGTAATCATGTTTTCCTAAAGGTATCTCCATGGAAGGGAGTCATACGTTTTGGAAAGAAAGGTAAATTGAGTCCCAGGTACATCGGACCTTTCGAAATTCTAGAACGAATTGGGGCTGTAGCTTACCGATTGGCAATGCCGCCAAGTCTCTCCAAAGTTCACGATGTGTTCCACATATCTCTATTGAGGAAATACATGCCTGATCCGACGCATGTACTCACCTATGAGGAATTAGAACTGGAACCCGATCTGTCTTATTGCGAAGAGCCCGTCAAGATTCTTGATACGAGAGAACAAGTGCTGAGAAACCGGACGACGCGTCTGGTAAAGGTTTTGTGGAGAAACCATAAGATGGAAGAGGAAACGTGGGAACCCGAGGAACTTATGATGAAGAACCACCCGAGTCTTTTTATGCAGTAATACCCTAGAAATTGCGAGGATGCAATTATTTGAAGGAGGGGAGAATGTAACACCCCAAACTTCCACGGTACGTTTCCCTTCGAATAATCGATAGTGTGTGTTGTACGCAACCTCGAGTTCTAACACACACCACAACTAATTAAACTAGCCGTTGTGAATAGTAATACCTACTTTTTGAAATCATATATATATTTTATATTTCAAAATGGACTTCATTTTTGGATTCGGAATATTGAAATTAGCCTAGGGTGAAATTTTGGTACTTTTCGGATAACTTTTATATTTTGATGAATAGTGAAAATTACTAAATTTTAATTAAAAACAACTTTTTTAATCAAAATAATTAATAGTGATAAATTGTGAATTTGAGTGGTTTTAAAGTATATTTAGAATATATTTTTACCATTTAATATAATGTTGGTCATTGGACATAATTTTACAATTAAACCGAACATAAACAAGTGTCAATCTTTTTATAGTTATTATCTCTTAAAAACACGCTTTTTGTTTTGACAGCGGGAATTAATTTTAAATTAATTTCTGCCACTTCTGTGTTTTGAATTTAGGAAAATGGATTCCATATTTGGAATCAGGATGTTCAAATTGTGTAAATAGGTAACTTTTATTTTTAGACATTTTGAATAGTTACTGTGGTAAATATTTTATTTACCATGGTTAAAGGGTAAATCCGGTAAATAAGGGTTAAAAAATAATATTATAATAATACAAAATTACCCTAAAACGTGTCCTAACCTTATTGGTGGACACATACCCGACCAGGGGCATCCTTGGGTCAATTTGGTGACCCCTTGAAGCCACTTGTATGTGGTAGGGACACATTATATTAATAAAGTTAAAATAAAAATAAAAATGGCATAAGCTTACATCTTTTAGAAGAAAAATTTTTACATAGGGTTATACATGTTGGATTTTAGATTATAAATATTCATTAGAAAGCTAAAACGATTTCCTACATGATGATATTTTATTTATAATTTTTAGACATCAAATAAGTTAAATTATTAATGACAAAATAATGATGAAATGTTTACCTCATTAATAAATCATTGAAATAAATAATATTATAATGATTAAAATATTATCTAAAACCTGTCCAATTCTTATTGGTTGATGTTATTTAGAATATGAGTCATCTTATCTTCGACCTCAATGATTTTTGGACCATTATAAACCGAATATAATTATATTATAAAGTAATACTTTCACTCTTTCCTAAAGAGCCCCTCCTCTCCCTTATAAAAGGAGACCACTTCTACTCATTCCTCACACCTCTCAAGCCACTTGGCTCGTCCAAACTCTGCCCAACTAAGCTCCCCACATCCCTCTCCTCCTCCTTGAAGCTTCCCCTTAGGCAGAAAGCATTTCAACAAGTCCTTTGGTTCTAACCAAAGTGAGTTACCTAAAATAAAGGTAACGATTTCTCTTAAATTATTTTCATTTATTTTTCTTCTCCAACCCCCAAAATCTTTTTATTACTTTCTTTTGTAACAACACCAGTATCCTAAATATACTAGGATGTTGTTATAAGAAGTATTCAAACTACACATACACACAACTCCATCTAATGGATGATGAACATAATGTTTCTGTGGATGGCAAACTAACGCCTCACGAAACGATGATTGTTCAAATACATCTTACCGCCTCTCATGGTGGCCATTATGATGGCACTGTAATTAAATATGATATTAATGATATATATTTTATATATAAGCTTCTGTAATTCCATTTTATTTCATACCATTATTCGTTTCATGTTGTATATACATACGATAATTTTATTTGAGGAAGTGCGGACTACCGCCCCCTTAAAATGATATGACTCGTTCATACCACACATGGAACGTATAAAGGATGGTGTTAATGAACTTAAGTAACATATATAAAATATTATATTATACTGGAATATTAATATACCTATGTATCATTTGGATTCAATTCTTTTAAAATAAAAATTAAATGGAAGTAGCGTTCGTGCGTACGTACGGACTACCGTCTCCACGAACGCGGTGAGATCCATCCTCCATCGTATCCATTCAAGTATTATTCTCATTTTAGGGTTAAAAATAATGTTAATATCATTCTGATTATGAATAAGATTTAATCTATCCATTACAAACATGTCTTACGTAACAAAACATTTAAGAATAACGAATCAATTATCACCTGAAACGACGATAATACTAAGATATTATTAATAAAGCAATGTTAAAAGATGATATATGATATCATATCAATGTATATGATTCTTGTATAATTTAGTAACAATTATTTCACTATTATACAGGAGGTTAACCTACCCCAACCAAGGAAAAGTACAAGGTAAGGGTTATTTCACAATCTCTTCATTATCCGAGGTTGTATTATACGTAATAATCTACTGGGATCTCTTTATCATCCACATCCATGTTTCTTCGAAATGTATTTCAAAACATTTTTACTATTTACAAGAATATGGGTTAAAGTCATTTATACCCTTGTTTGACTTTTTATAAGAGGTTTATAAAGGAATCTTTCCGTCGTTTTCAAAACAAGGTCCTTTTTAACCTTTTCGACAGAATTGAGGTAAGAATGTTTTTTTTAACTTATACGGCGGGTGCGGTTATTTTCCGCCGTTATAAAATCGTCGAAGCTTCCCATACAAGCTTATAAGAATATTTTCAAAGAAAATGTTTTATTTTATATGGAACTTAAATGATTAAAAGGAGATACTTTTTTAAAAAGAATTTTGATTTCATCTATGTCAACATCCTTTGATGGATTTTAAGATTATTTGAAGTTGATTTATTATGATACAAAACTTCTATATTGTATTGAAGATTTTGTGATATGTTTGACTGTGGATGTGCTATTTTTATACCATTCATAGTTTATGGTGAAATTATTGACATTTCGTAGGCTAGTTCTAATACGAATGTTTATGTTATGTTTAAACCTTTTCATATGGGAATGCATTGGACTTAATAAGTGACGGGTGGAGCCCGCTATAGCTCCTCGATGCATCGGTAGGTCTCATGAGACAAACTAGTGTCTTGGCACAAGGCCTTGACAAAATCGTATTTGTAGTCTTGGCACGAGGCCTTGACTATGTGGTTATGACAGTCTGGCATTATGCATTCCAACATTATGAAAATGGTTATTGATTTTTGAATGTGATTATTCGATTAGTAGAGTATCCATGTGAATAAGTAAATGGCATTATTTCATTTTACTTTTTCCATACTATGTTGAAGTTCAATTTTAAAAGGCTTTTGTTTTAGTAATTCATTGCCTTAAATGTTTATGCTTATTTTGAATGTTCCGCTATATTGTTATCCTTACTGGGCATTTGAGCTCACCCCTTTTCTATGTTTTATTTTTCCCAGGTAGTGAAGAAGTAAATTATGAATGACTTGCAGGGATATTATGAGGGGTTAATAGTGTGGATATGAAGACTTTGTTGTTGTAGTAGTTTTTCACTTTGAAATGTAATGTAAAACTTTATGATTATATCTAGTGTTTCCAAGGCTACTAAACCAATCGGTCTTTAGGGATTTGATCTTTCTTGTGATCATGCCAATGTTATGTAATAATGCACCGACTCTGGGTAGCTGGGGTCGGGGCGTTACAGTTTGTGTCAATTGGATCGTTAAGACCCTATATTTATACTAAACATGTTATCACTATTTAATAGATATATTATCAATAGTAAAGAAACTTAATGGTATTTTAAATTCAATTGGATATAATAAAACAGAATAAGTGCATGTGTTTTTTATAACCATATTACATAATAATAAATTTAATTAAATTAAAATGGAAATTATATTTATAACAGTTCGGTTCGTTATAGTAATGTTAGACGAACACTAGTGCTATTAGGAGATAGTTGAAGAATGTGTGCGTATGGACCAGATGTGCGGACGAACTGGTCCACTGGTAGTCTAGGATAGATGCAGGTAGGTCACGCTTTGGGACTTCGAGATAGGTTTCTCTGACACACCCACCTATGGGCCTACATGCCATGTATTTGGTTTCCTCTACCCACTAAGAAAAAATAGGTCTTTTATTAGTTTAATAAGAGGATTTGGCCCCAAAATATATATATATATATATATATATATAATTTATATGATTAATATTTTTTCATTTTTAATTACTATGCTTTAATATTTTAACTATGTTTGAGATTTATATAATTGATTCTTATAAATTCATTTTAATATTAATAATTTTTTACAGTATATATAACTCAGTTTTAATAAATTTATTATATATATAACTAATATTATAAGATTATTCATTTTTATTCATTTTTATGCGTTTGTAAATTTAGTAATTAATTTTAAAAATTCACATTTCTAATTTTTTTTTGTAATTTGTTAAAGTTTATATATACATTTTTTATATTATCTCACATAATATTATTTATTAATTTTTAATTTTTTTGTACTTTATTTATTTTTTTAATATTTATTTTTACATAATTATTTTCTAAGTTTTAATATTTTCATTATGTTTTTAATATACGTGATTAATATTTATCGAATTTTATTTATTATGTTGTAATTTTTTTAAAATGTTTTAAATTTATATAATTAATTTTTATAAATTATATTTTTAATATTTTCTTAATTTCTCTATGTGTTTCTAATTCATGTAATTAACCTTAAAATTTCATTTTTAAAATAGTTTTGTTACCAATTAAATTAAATTTTTTCATTTTTAATATTCATTCATTTAATATTATTTATTCACTTTTAATATTTATTATGTTTTATAATTTTTTGATTTTAATTATTTTTTAATATTTATTTATACATATTTATTTAGTATGATTTATTATTCTCAATATGTTTGTTATTTATTTGAATAATATTTATTTATTTTTGTTTATTATGTTTTAAAAATTTTAATATGATTGAAATTTATATAATTAATTTATTTAAATGCATTTTAAAAAAAAATTAAATTTAAATAGTTAATATTATTAGTTTTTATATTTTTAATATAATTTAGATTATTTATTTATTCATTTTATTCATTTTTATGTGTTTTTGAGTTATGTAATCAATGATATGAATTCAATTTTTTTTGATATTTTTGTAATTTATTCAAATTTATTTATTCATTTTTAGTATTCACTCATTCAATATTATTTATTAATTTTTAATATATATTAATTTTTAATATTTTTATAATTAATTCATTTTTAATATTTATTTGTACATATTTGTTTATTAAGATTTAACATTTTCAATATGTTTCTAATTTATATAATTAATTCATTTAAAAAAAATTCTGTTTTTGTAGTTGAAATATTTATTATATTTCATTTTTAATAATTTTATTATTTATATAATTAATGTTATTTATTTATTCATTTTTATTCACTTTTTAGTGATAGTTTTACGAAGTTATTAAAGTTTATTTTATTAGTGCTAAAATATAAACACAGAAAAATACTACTTTTTTCAATGCTTTTTTAGCACTAATAAATTTTACGATTTATCATGATTAAGAAACCACTGAAAAAATTAGTATTTATTAGTGCTTATATTTTTAGCACTAATATAATAATCTTTTATCGTCACTTTTTAGTAAGTTCTGATAAAACCCTTCGAGATCTTTATAAAAGGACTGTAACATCATGTCTTCCTTGCACAACACTCAAGATCCCACAGAACTGGGGTTCTGCTACAGCCGAAGCCCATCGTTTTAGAAAAATAAAACTTCAAAACCAAAGGTATGATATTCCAAAATTACTTTTAAGGAATCTCACTTGATATTTATCCCTAAGGATGTGCCCCAGAGAGACCATATAGTTAGTGGGTCATGGGAAATGCGGCGCTTCGTAACATGTATGTGCAAGCTGTGTGGGTGGGTGCCATATTAGCAATCATGGTTTAGCTAGTGCACGTTAGATTATTAAACATGATCATTCTCTTTTGGGAAACCTATATAGGATCGGTTTAATACTATTGAGTGTGGGGGTGATTAAATTTAAAATGTGGGATTATTAAAATTTTAATGCTTCCTAATCTTATTTTACCAACTGAATAATTCAAACATGTTACCTTTCATAAATTTACATATGTAATAACCATAATTTATGTGATTACATTGTTTCAAAAACTGCAGAAACATTATGAAAAATAAGTAATTTGATTTTATATATGTTTTTATAGTGATATATTCTTATAAATACCCTAATACTTATCTAGTTTTATAAATTTGTAGGGTTCTTTTGAACATTAATAGTGATAGGGAGTGAATTTTCTACCTTAATGAACTCATTTAAAAAAAAAAGAATGATTTATGATATGTGACTTCTTCTAAAAATAAAATAAGTATTTCAATACCTTAAATTCATATAATTCTTGGTCATTATATGTTTTAAAAAGTTATTGATTCAATGAAAATTTATATCAAATTTGAAGAATGTATGTGTGTATATATGATGAATAGCTATTTAGGGTTCTAAACTCATAGATTCTATGTATTTGTTTATTTTGTTAAATATGAATATTACTAAATCAAATAGGATAGTTATGAATCAAAAATCACTAATATAATATAAGGTTATAATGATGGTTCAAAACCATTGGTATAGGCTGGAGAACTATTGGTATAGCCTATACCAACGGTTTTCCAAATCGTTGGCTATAGTGTTATTGGGAAAGTCCTATACCAGTGGTACTGAGTGAACTATTGGTATAGGGTGATCAAAATTTCATTTTAACCAACCATTCATTGAGAACTATTGGTTTATGACTATACCAATGATTATAAAACAATTGGTATATACCTGCTAATTCCAAATCTAGAAGTAGCCCCACCCAGACAAATAGAACCTGCAATGAAAAATAGAGAACATCCTCAAAAAATAGAACCTTCAAACAATAAAAGTAGAATCAACAATTCGACCAACATATCAACCTCAATGAAACACAAACCGAAATAAAAATAAGAATAACAGAGGAAATCAATTAAGTAATTTAACTAGTTATAACAAACATACAAAACATCACATATATTAATTCTGAATGAATCATCAAACATCAAATGTCTTAAATATCATCCAAAATGTAAAGGATCAGTCAATCCATCATCACCATCACCATCACTACTGTCATCCTCTACCTCATCCTCATCCTCAGCCTCATCCTCATCCTCAGCCTCATCCTCACCCTCTTCCTTTCCATCATAATCACCCTGTTCCTTTCCATCATCCTCACCATCACCTTCTCTAGGAACGTCATTATCCCAACCAATACTAGGACTACTACTCGGTGCACTATATAATGTATTCATCTTAAAAATATATGCATCACAAGCCTCAACATTCTCTGGTGGAAGTGATGGACATAAAACTTCTATTAGTTTGATAAATTTATCTTTTTCCCTTTTATTCTATTTTTTCACCTGTATGACCATTTTTTCGGCCTTTTCTTCCACCGCCTCATCCTGTGATACCAATGCATTAGTGTTTCCAACCCGGTTCTACCAAAATTGGAACCTAATTTGTTTTAATACATCATCATGATAATACTCTTCCTTGGTCGATAGTATACTCTTCCATGGTGCTCATCTTCCAAAACGTGATGCAAGTGATCGTTTGGACCAAATTTTTGAGCTTATTGGTCATCGAGGGCCTCTAAAGAAACTTTTTACAAATATAAATAGTTTATTAAGTTAGAAAATAGATATTAAAATTTGAAATCAATAAATTAAAACTTGAAATCTATTGTTTTGTTGGTTCATTTACCATACTTCCATATTTTTTCTTTCAACTCGAGATAAAAAAAATCTCAAGGGAAATGTTCTTCAGTATTGAAAACCTCCCTCTGTAATGACATTGAATGTATAAAAGCATAATTGAAAATAGGTTACTAATAATTAATTTCATAACTAAAATAAAATAGATATTAATTCTAAATTATGTTTAAAAGAAAAACATATGGTAAATGAATTAAAATTGAGTATCAATAAATGAGTTTTCAATAAATATAACATATATATAAGTGAACATTTCATCACAATAATCAATAATAAGGTGGCTGTGTGATCACCATAATTAATGATAATATGAACATGTATTACTATAACATAATGGAATTATGTTTTGTTATTATTTAAGAATAATATTTTCATTCCCTAAATGGTCATTTATGATTTTAAATGTTTTACTTGAGTTGTTTTGATTTAATGATACTAGTGAAATATTGTTTCCCCATAACATGAGCTCTTAGTGTTATTTGGAACCCTTAATTCTATTACTATGATCCAAATCATGACTAAAATAATTATTTTTAATGGTTTATTTCTAATTGTATCATTCTAAAGATCTAAAGGAGAGTTAAGAACGTGTTCCTCCTCAAACAAATAATTATAACAAGATAAATAAGTAATTCATAATAATGATCTCAATAACATATATATAATTATTTCAAGGGGATGGATGTATAGAATATTTATTTACTATATAGCATATTTTAATGATTATTAGTGTGTGGGATGAGTGTTTCTCTTCCATGGGTATTGTGCATCTAGGATTATTACCATGGGAAGTGATTTATGCATAGTATGGAATTATATCTATCCAATATATAGTGTTTTAAGTATTTTTTTTAAATTTTCATATATTTACGTGTACAATTTTGTTCTTTACAATAACATATTCCTAATTCTATGTACCAGTTGGCCTACACCACATATATCATGGTTTCAATGTCATGAGATAACATGATATGATTGGAACTAGTTAATCTATATATAGATTTTAGTTCTAAATATATTTTTGATTAATTTTTTATTTTTATTAATTATAATGTTTCTGATAAACCTAATGGTCATTGAAAAATGAATTTGATTGATTCAATATATCACTATTTAGCGTATTCTAACTTATCATTACTAAGTCTCTTTCTATTCTATAATTTAATTTTTGTACATTAATATTTATATAATATGTTAGTATATTGTCATGGTTTTTGTTTCATACCCTAATTCATTATTGAATCTTCCCCTAACAATTTAAATAGAAGTGGACCCAATAATAAATTTCCCTTTCTTTTTAAAATAATTAACATTGAATAAAATTATTAGTTGTTGTGTAAGTTCATGACATGCTCACAGACATAAAAATACTAATCTTGAAATTTCAGTACAAACTAAATATATTAAATAATAAACTAAAGAATACATGGTCATTTATCTAGCCAAATTACAAATGGAATGAAATATGGATAAAAAAATTAAGTGAAAGTCCTAAAGAAAAATTATAAATTATTATCACACCTACTTCCTCTCATGGGTTGACATCGTAGTCCACTGAAAACTGTGGAGGTATTTTGTAGAGTATTGGGTTTTTATATTTCATCATGAGGATTTCTAAAAATTAAATTTTAATAATTCAAAATAATTTATTAATGAAAATCATGGTAATTTTCATTTAAAAAATTTAAATTTTATTAATACATTGAACATGGTACTCATTCAATGAGAAATCATTTCCCAATAATATTCTACCGGGCAATCATCCATGATAGGTGTGGCCTCTAAATCCATGAAAACTCTAGCATGATAGACACTATACAACTCATGATTATAGCCTCTCTATAAATCACCTAATTCCATGAGATGTTCTCACCTCATAGTCTCACCGTTGGGAAAATTAAAACAAATATGGAAAAAATATTAATTCATACAAATAAAAAAAAATAATATTAAATATAATGAATTTTTTGGTCTATATTTTTT
The DNA here is from genome assembly GCA_963277665.1 of Viscum album. Classification (NCBI taxonomy): domain Eukaryota; kingdom Viridiplantae; phylum Streptophyta; class Magnoliopsida; order Santalales; family Viscaceae; genus Viscum; species Viscum album. Next base: position 608,421,982 of record OY728135.1, on the reverse strand, counting down.
CCCAAGAGTTATCCATTACTTAATTTGGCATGTTTCACCAAGAGAGTGAATATCCAGGAATGATGTTGGATTATTTGGAAAGCATCACAAAAATACTCCCACATTTTGACCCTATTTTTCTAATCATTTGGTTGTCTTCATTGTAATTCACCATCTGCTACGTGCGGCAGTTCCACATTTCACCCATTCATGTACACCCACACCGCTTATCATAAGATTCTGTTGTTAAAGAATAAAAAATATGTTATATAAATACATCTTAAAATGAATATAAATATGGTAAAAAAATTATCAGGGTTTTATAAACATATCTGAGGTGGTATTATTAGTGGGAATTATTGGATTCTCTAGAACTAAAGCAACATAAACCTGTACAGATGGAGTGGGTCCCAATGTATGCTTTGTAAGCTTAGAATGATTCAGATCAGAGTTAAGGAAGCTAAAATATAGAATCCTAGGGATAAATAAGTAGAAGTAAAATAATATTGCATATATGGATTTACAAATGCATAATATGGATGAGGAGTAAGAATTGTTGTTGGATAAGGAAAAGATAGGCGAGGAGGCTTAGATGAAAATGGTTGTGAAAACATGGGTGACATAAATATACTAAGTGTGTCTAATGACACTACATGACCATAAGGTGTGGTGTATGGTATGTTATGGGGGGATGGGGTGTGATCGGGTACGCTAATTGGAGCACCTATCTCTAGTACCACCACCTCATATCATCATCCTAAGCACTGGAACCACTAGGCTGGTCAGAGAATAGATGGAATCTAGGTGGTGGATCTTGATTAAAAGTTAAATAAACTAATATCAAGACATTATATGTTATTGATATATATTTTTGATATAAAATAATCAAACCGATCACTAAAGGAGGGACACCCATCTCACTCATTCGGTGATTGTTGTCTATCATGCTTTTTATTTATATATCCTCATCATTTATCATTTCCTTCATTTGAAAAAAAATATGTAATTAATTATAAATCCATAACTAATGTGTAATCCAAAAAAGAAGAAGTATTATACATGAATTATTTAAGGAATACCACTTTTCAAACCAAATAATGGATACGTAGTGATATAAAAAACCTTTTATATCTAGTGGGAAGAACATAAAAACACTAGACATGCCCAAGAAAAAAATACATTCAAATAAGAATGTTTATCATAGGTATGGTTTAGTTTTATTCTATTTTTAATTTTATCCAATTAAATTATTATTAGTTGATTTGGTTCATTCTGGTAAATTTATTAGGTCATTTGTTCATTTTTATTTGTCTTACGTCATTTAGTTCATTTTTTTTTCAATTTATTATGTCATTTCTCCATTTTTATTTGTCTTAAGTCATTTGGTTTATATTATGGGTTAGGTAATTTTCCATATTTTGGTTATGTAATGATTTCCATTTTTTTTATTTCCATATCCATTATCTTAATACATCGAATTCAATTCATCTTTTTTTTGTTAAAATTTAATTTTTTTAGTTTTTAGGGTTTGGTTGGTTTGAATACAGTTTAATTCAATAATAGAAAATAGAACTCAAAGAAAAATAAATCCAGTAAATATTGATAAAATTACAGGAAGGTCAAGTTGTATAAAAAATATTTTTAATCAATAGTAAATCAATTTTTATATCCCCAACCTTAATAACCCAAGTCGAGCTAAACCAAAATAACAGAGATCACATAATAATGATTTTATATATTTTCCACCATAACTTCTAGATCACAATCAACTCTGAAAATTGAAGTATGAGAGTTATCATAAGTAATAAATGGATTGAGTCCAATGGGTGAATGAATAGTGTCAATTACATCATCACCATCATCAAAAATATTTCTTGGGATTACATAAATAATCGAAAAAAAATTCTGGTCTAAGATGATATTTGACATAAAATAACCTATTTCTACATTGATATAATTACATATGGATCATCCACAGCAAAAGTATGAGTCATTTCAATAACTCAAAATCCACAATAATCAATAAATTATCCATACCTCTTCATCGAATCAAACCAATGGAATTTCATCATAATGACTCGATCAGGAGAGTAATAATCCAATATTAGTATCTTCTAAATGAATGCATAATAAGATACATTTTCAAATCGAGGTATACTATTTTGTGTTCTCATGTTATTTTCTCATTCAGTGATAATAAATTAGTACCCATTGATCACAATTAATTTTTATTCATGAACCATGAAATTAGGACTAAAATTTAAAGCTCTCAATTTCTCAATGACAGAGTTAGCAGGAAAAATAAATACCTAAAATATAAATGAATATTAAAATTAATTAAATATTTATTTTTTTTAATTTATTACATTAAAATTTCTACCTCTAATATCAACCAAGGAGAAAACTCTTTTCTATAAAAAATCACTCTCTTTCTCAAAGGCAAAGAAAGATACTTTTTATTTATTAGTTTTTTATGTTCCCTATTGAAAAAAATATAAATAGTTTAAAAAATATATAAAATTAAATGATATTGAATAAGATATACATGTTTAATTTACTTACATAATGTAATCATCTAACAAATTAAAATTAAACAAAACTCTATGATGTACCATCTCCCTCTATTCAAGGATTAATGTGTTCAATGTATATGATACAGGAATTCTCCCTATATGGGGAAGTGTTAGAAAAATGGGTTCAAATTTCTCATACTGTTCTTCTTCATTTCCCATTGGTTTGTTCCATCTTGTAGTCACATCAGACAAATACATTGAACAGAAATCCATACATTCTTGATCAATGTAACCTTTCATGATAGAACCTTTGGGATGATTTATATTTCAAACATAATAATTCAATTTGAACTTGTTTATTTCATTTGGATACATCCAATGTTATAAAGAGGACCTCCAAGAAGAATTTTGGTTGGAATATGGATAGTTAGATGCAACATGCATATGGAAGATGATGGAGGAAATATTTTCTCTAACTTACAATAAATTAATGGTGCCTTAACCAACATTTTTTAAAATAAATACTTCAAAATCATATTATCATAAAGATTTATAAATAAATAGAAAAACCAAATAACTGACACCCTTACATTATTGGACAGATGATGAAAAATTACTATTTGAATCACCTCACGTTGAAGTATGTGATAATCAAGATTCTTTAATGATTTTAGATTCAACTCTCTTCTGTTTAACTTTTTTGATATGTTTCTTGAATAACCATAATAATAATTTATAGTGTCAAGTACTTATAGATTTTTTTTCTGAAGGTGTCATCACATAATAAGAACATGGAAAATTCTATTTATTTTCACTAATAAACATAAGAAGAAATTATGGTTTGATTCCCCAATCCATGTTGTCAGGCTGAGATCATAAATTATATTTTGTCTTTCCCTTTAAATTTAGAAAGATTGAAATAAAAATTTCATATATATTATTTTTAATGTGAATTATGTTTAAGAAATGACGTAAAAAATTGGTTGACCAATAAAGAAACTCAAATAATATACTTCTCTTACCCCAATTGTAATATTTTTTAGTGGAAACATTCTTCTTCTTTGTATATTTCATATGACCCTTCCCAAATAAAAAAAATGAAATCTAGAAATCCATTAATCACATTAGTTCCATTGATACACTAAGATGAATTGTTGGTCTCCTTGGTATTGTCAAATCTTCAAAGATTATTTATATATGAATGGTCCATTGGAAAGAATCACCGATGTTCCATAAAACTAAAACAATTAAAATATTTTAGTATTATAGATCATGTATTCTTCATACAAATAAGAAGTGATAGTTTTCTCTTAATGCTCCATCTAGAAATCATTGCATAACTTGGAAAATCTTTGATCATCACATAAGGGAAGAACACATATGAAATATGGCTTCTAAACATGCATCATATGTGCACACACCCACATTCAATAGATGTTTGAACTCTTCAATTAAAGGTTGGATATAAACATCTATATCATTTTCAAGATTAGAATATCTATATATGAGTATACTCAAGAAATTGTAAGGTTTTTTCATACACATCCGTGGAGGAAGGTTATAAATGTGTGCGAAAACTAGCCATGTGTTGTTCGAAGTAACCATATTCCCTAATGGATTAAAACTATCACATTAAATACCCAACCTCACATTATGCACTTTATCTTTGAAATCAGGATATCAAGCATCAAATCAATTCCATGAAAAACTATTTTTAGGGTGAACCAGCTCATTATTATTATTATTTCCCATGGTATAATTCCATCAAATTTTTATTGATATTTATAAATGAAAATATTATGGAGACATGGGGTCAATGGAAAGTGACACAATATTTTACTATAGAACATAAGGTGGTGTTCCATCAGCTTTTGGATTCCAACAGGACATTCCAAATTTTATATAATCATTCTGTTCAGTAGTTTACTCCCTGAATAATCTATAATAATTTGACACGACATGCATTTTTTTGGAAATCTAAGTTCCTCAACTACATTTCATGGCATATAGTGGTTTGATAGAATATCAACATCATTTTCAATAAAGTCCTTCAAAAGGTAAGAATTTAATAAATGAAAATATTAGAAATCCCATACATGGTTTTCCCATGAAACAATCAGATTAAAAATTCTATCTATTTCATTTTACCACATTGACGATATACTAGAGTCATGACAACATCATTCAATTATTTCACCCTCTCAAAATCATCATTTACATTAGACGCATCATGTGTGATTATATTATAGTCTTCTTGGGTTAACATCCTTTCCATCTCATGATGAAGAATAAATAGAAACTAGTTATCTAATTAATTTTCCAATCTATTCCTCTCATTTATTTATGACTATTTAGAGATTACTTTTTCTTCCAATTATGATACCACACAAATTAGTTTTTTTAAAAACTATATTTGGTTGTATGGTAGCAAATAACTTCACAGATAATCCAAGATTTCATTTTCATTTATTTTTTTCTTATTCTATTAACTTTTTAACAAAAATTATAATTACTAAATAAATTCATGTAAAAATATTAATTCTTATAGGTTACCATATTCAATTTGATTCTGTTTAGTTTTAGTTAGTTTTATTTTTTTATGATTAGTTTTATTCTGGTCAATTAATTTTGGTTGGGTTTGGTTATTTTATTTGGATTGGATTGGTGAATGCCTATTAGAGGATTTTTAAATATTGTTAAAGTAATTTCATTTTGGATCATTAATATAGAATTTTGTTTAGTTAGGTTCAATTTAGTTCACATAATTTTATTTCAGATATGTCTGATGTAGTTTATTATAGTTCAGGTCTACTCAAGTCAATTTTGGTCAGATCAGGTCATTTCAATTCAATTCAGTTTGTTTGGTAAAGTTAGTTTAGAAATGATATATATAAGATTTGTTAGTTGAGTTAGGTTTCAGTGGGTAAATGATTTATAGGTTCATTTCATTTATATTCATTCCAAGTTAGGTCAGTTTGGTTCAATTTAGTTTTCTTAGTGTCTGATCAATTCATTTAAATTTATTTTATTTAGTGGTTCATCATAACAAGGAATAAATTGGGAGATTATGTGAAATATAGTGGATTTGATAGAAAATCATTGTATAAAGAAAGATCACCCTAGAATAATTATGAGAAAATAGTTGGGATTTATTATAAATTTATATAGATCATTTTACTACATAATTAATTTTATTTCTAATCAATGGTGACCCTCAAGTAAAGATATTTTTTTATTGTATGGAATAAAAATTTTAGTACTGGTGATCAATGATTTAATAGTAGGACAATTTAATGATAAACATATTATCACAATAAGGTGTATATGTTAAATAGTTTATACATAATTCATGATGACATTTTTTTAGCTTGTGTCTTTTTAAGGTATCCATCTTGGAAAAAGTCTTTTTTTATTTGTATTTATTAGTATTTTTTCTATTGATTGTTAATGACTTTCATGGGACTCATATGGTTTTTTATAGGCTTCTATTAGAGTTTTAATTCCTCTATATAAGAGTATTCACATAATATATTCTATCTTATAGGATGTTATAGTATTACCCTTGTATGGATATTCATTGACTATTAAGGCTTATCCAATAATGTGAGTGGAGTTTCAATATTTTTATTTATTCTAATGGTTAATCCTATTCAATTACATTCCCTTATAAGACACTCTCTAACATTAGATGATTTTAAAATACACAATATAATACCATTTACAAATGGATTTTTATAATAAAAGAGGATTATTAAATATGATAACATGATTTAACCTATTGATATATAATTATTTTTTTATCAAAAAGGGTAATTTTATTTGACATTCTAAGAATATAAAATAATTTTCCATCACCTCCTCAGGTTATATTTAATTTTTAATTATTTAATAAAATATTTATGAAGTTAGTGTAGATGAGCTTGAGGTTTATAATGTCTCTAGTGGTTATGGAATCAAGAAAGAACACCATATTGGTGGATAATATCATTAGATCATAGATATGAAACATCCACTATTATCACTATAATTTTTCTCAATCATTTCAGAATAAAACGCAAAATGTAATAACATGTATGAAAAATAATATTATCAAGATTTATCATGTATTATAGAGCCATATATATTAAATTATCATTCAAATAATCATATAGAATGTATAAATCATAAAATATACTAAAAATAATTATATAAATATCATAAAAATATTTAAACCTTCGGTTTTACCCACAAAAACTTGTTTGTGTTTTTATAACCTCACCTCCATAACATTGATCTATGTCGAGAAGTATTCACATGCATCTCTTATGAATAACATTGGTAACTGAATCTCAATACATGGTTTGAATCTATACCACCATCTAGATATGATTGTTCCAACAATACCCTCAAACCATAAATATTTCTTAACACCCTTTATACCTAATTATATTTTCCAAAACACACGCTTTATATTTTCTAAATAATTAGTTTTTATGTTCATACAGGCCATAACAGTCAATTATATATGACAGTTACAACTAAAAACTCATTGCACCAACTTACCTGAAAAAAAACCTGATGGATTTAGTAGTAAGGTTCCATTAATTTCCAAAAACATAAGAAATATACCCCACCCTAAGAAGATTTGAATTATTTGGAACATTCCAATTTAATATTATAGAATAATCATAAGAAAACCTTAAGGGTTGAGAGATTATAATGGATGGGGAATGAAAATAAATGTCATAGATAAAAAATCCATATAAATATAGAAAGAAGATATAAGTCATTTAAAACTCACTAATTTGAAGTGGAAGAAACTAAATGTCTTAAAATGAAGGATGCATCGCCATATGGGAAGAAGATGAGAACTTGGTAGGGCGTAATGTGGATCGATTCATGATTGAGTAGGGATGGACACATAGTGTATTTGGGGAAACACTGTCCCAATGGGTTTTTAAAACCATTGAGAAAGACTTAAATAAAATGGACTATCCCAACAGTTCATCAAAACCATTAGGATATGACCACCTATACCAACATTTTTTTAAAACCGTTGGTAAAGAGTAATTAGTATAGACTCCCATTTATGTAGTGAATGGATGAACGTTAATCATATGAAAAAATATTATAAGGATGAGGTGAAAGAGTTCATCTTGTTTTCAAAATATCGTGCATACGACCCTTCTCAGATCCTTTTTCCATGTTATCATTGTTGTTATTAAAGACTAATTATTCCAATACATTTGGAAGAAAACTTTATCTATCATAGAATCGATCAAATTTATAGATATTTGATTAAAAATAGTGATGAACTGAAAATTTCTAGTGACTAGGATAAAATATCATTTTATAGATCATTTGATATGATTTCAAGTGTAAAAAAAAGATGAAGACATTATCCAGGATACGATTACAATTGTAAATTATGATGAAGACTGTATTGATGAAATGAAAATAAAAGTTGAAGATAAACTTAATAATTATCTAAAATTATTTCATAAGTTAAAGAATTTTTAAAATATACCGTTTTATGCTGGTTTTACTAAATATAAAACATTTTTGGCCATAATGAAATAATGTAATGTAAAACATGGAAATGTATGGAGTGACATCAACTTTACTGATATGCTTGTTATTTTAAATGATATGCTACTAGAAGATAGTGAGATTCCTTTATAAACATATGATGATAAAATAATTCTACATTCAATGAGTATGGTCTATAATAGAATACATAGCTATCCAAAATGGTTGTATACTATTTTGTATAGACCATATATCACTTAAAAAATTCCCAAAGTGTGGTGTGTGTTGATAGACGTTGAATTAAGTCCTTAAAAACTTTTATAGAAATTTATAATAATTCCTAGGTTTATCCACCTATATATAATTGAGAACACTATATGGAAATTGACATGGAATGTAGATATAGGAAATCAAGACGGGACACATTGTCACTTAGAATACTATCCTTAGTGGAAGAAAATTTATCATTATTATCCTAAATTTAAAAACGAGATGAGAATCTATTGTCTTACAGTATCTATAGATAAATGAATCATTTTTGTTTACAAATAATCACTCATATTACATGTATGGTTATATTAGTAAATTATATATTTCCATTGTGCTTTTTCATGAAGTGAAAATAAATTATTTTTTCCATATTTATATCAAGACCAAAACAACCAAGTATTGATATTGATGTTTTATTGATCCATTGATCAAAGATATTAAATTAATGGGAGGTTTAGGTGTTATGTTTCATGATGATTACAGAAATTAAGATTTCATATTGAGAGCCATGTTTTATGGGACAATAAATGAATTTACTATATATTTAGATTTGTCCAGATATAGAATTAAAGGCACATAAGTGTGTACCATTTTTGAACAATTTACACACTCAATTAGGTTGAAAAATTCATTGAAGTATATGTTTCTTGGACATCATATATTTATACCTTGATCACATAAATAGAAATATTGGATGTTGTAATTATATGGGAATTTTTAAGAAGTAATAACACAATATCTATTAAAATATGATCAACTGTTTGAGAAATTAAAGGATATGCAGACTTATTTTACTAAACCTTCTTCCAAAAACATTACAAATACAAGTTGGAAACATATATTTGTTATTTTGGAATTATTATACTAGAATTGTTTGTACATCAGAAATTTTCTCAGTTTCATGCATGTGGGAAAAACTTAAGTAATAGTTCCATTGACACATTACTAAATGCACACAGAAAAATACAGGATGAAATTAAGGCTAGGTTGTACATGATTGATATGGGGATTTGGGAAGAGTTGGTACCAGTGAATGGTGGATGATACAAATTTATTCCTATAATTTCTTACACTCTTTCTAATTTCTAGACATATCAATTTAGAAACTTATTGAATGATGTAATGGTACTATAGGGAAATTCCCCAAATACCAATAATATCATTAAAATGAATGATTTAATGTTAAAGGACTTTAAATCACCTAAATTTCATGTTTTTATGAAATATATAATGACTATATATTTACATTTCACTTTTCCTAAGAATATTTTTCATACATTAACCAAGATCTATTTCTTTTTAAAATCTATATGAAGTAAATTTATATTCCTAATGAAATTTACATCTATGGAAAAGGAAATTGTTATCATATTATGTGATTTGGATATGTGTTTCCTTAAATAATTATTTTATATGATGGTTCACTTGATGGTTCACTTGGGATGAGAAATCCAACTATGTAGTCCTATACATTATAACTGGATACACCACATTGAAAATTACATAAATATTTTTAAAGGGTATGTCAAAAATTGAATTCATCTAGAATGTTTTATTATGGAGTGATATATTATCAAGAAAGCTATTCAATTTTGTATAAACTACTTGTCTGATGTCGAAAGCATCGGTCTAGGAAAACCATTCCACACCAGTTGACTTATGATTGAGGGAATTTATAGAATATATTTTCCTAAAATTATTATTACAGAGTGAGATTAGGCTAAAATTTAAATTTTACATAATATTTTAGAGGTTTCAACTTATGCTAAAACCCGCAATCCAATTATTAGTAATTTGAATCCATCAAGGTCTGAAAGATGGATATAAAATACACATAATAAATAGTTTTTAGAATGGTTTTAAGTCCATATTTTTAAGGGTTCAACTCTATATCTGAATTAAATTTCAGAATGACTTTTATGGCTATCCAGAGGACCATGTTTTCATGTATTTTCTTATAATGGTTATGAAATTAATGGATATATGTTTTATACAAAGGACCATGATGAAGTAGTACTATAAAAAATAGTGGAGTTACAATTATGGATAAAGCGATTCATGTATCTGGTATCAAGGATAGAAATCCAATTTATGTTAATATTTCATACATTTTAATTATTTAAAATTATGGGAATTAGATTATACAACATTACAAGTTCCATTTCTTCAATTCATGTGGGTTGATAAGAGGAGTGTAGTTAATATTAATTAATTGGGATTCATGAAATAATATTTAAGTAAGGAAAGGTGCAAGGAAAAACCATATATAACGGCATCACTAGCAGTGAAATTATTTTATGTCTCAAATCCTATAAACAGAAAGTTGGAAAATATTTTATTATCAACCAAAACCAATTAAGGGTAAGATGTTAATTCAGTTGAGGATGACCCTCTAATTGGAATGTCTCAATAATTTCATAGTGGTCCCAATGTATATGGGTTATTACATGTTTGAGGAGACCAAAATGAGAGGACTCAAATACTCAATAAAGGGGCCAAATACCTTCAAATATTAAATAAAGAAAATGGAGTAAATTAATCATGTTATATATTTTTTTAATATACATTGTGTTACCTCATATTTTTTTTTTCTGTTCACTAATTTATCTATGTAATATAAATTAAATGTTTGACCAATTATGAAGATAATGGTTTATTTACATGTTGATACTCCCATTCCTAAGGAAGAAGAAGTCTCTTAATATGTTTTTTCTCCCAATTAAGAGGAACAATAAATTTATCCACATGCCGGTACTACCAATCCCAAGGAATAACATATTGATGATTTTAAAGAAATGTAAATGGTAGAAGGTGAAAAAAATATATCCTAAAGAAACTATCGTATCATGATGAAGTTAATAACAATTATTATGTTGAGAAGAATGTGAAAAAAATTCAAGGTTGGATAGAAATCACATGGGTATCATGTTGACCCCCCAAAAATTCATTTTCATTTGTTACATTAGGGTCACCACTCATATTGACATGTCGATTGATGTAGATACATAGAATAATGTAGTTACCATGGTTAATGAACAATTTTCGGAAGTGATTAGGGTAACATTATGATATACTATATTTATTTTATAAAAAACGAAGAAATGAAACCTTGATTTACTCTTCATTTTCCCTTTCAGAGTGTATTTACCAATTGAAATTTGTATTAATTTTTCTTGTAAATGTTCGTAAGGGATTTCAAAAAATTCTTATGAAGAATATTCTCAAGGATGGTGAAGGGAATGTAAACCCACATCCACCATAGATTTATTCACACATGATAAACTATGAAATGTGGAATTTGTTTATTTTTCATCTTAAGGAGGCATCTTATTAGGTATATTGTGATTGGTAATAAATTACTTTAAAATACCCATATAAATAACTTTGATTATTATTTATTTATTTTATGAAATAATAATCTATTTTTGAAAATAGACAACATGAATCAAAACCAATATACTCCTACCATAAAGCAAGGATGTGATACACATCAGTTTAAATAAAAATGTTATATATTTTAAATATATAGAACTACTATTCTGTGGCATGAACCAACAACGAAATTATGATCCTTTATATATATATATATTGATGAATCAAAATACAAATATATGTTCATCCCACATCATTTTATATTGAATGAGTTCCCTAATTACCTTGAACCTAGTTTCCCAGAGTCAGTATCTTAGTTTATTACACTAGCATAATATAGAAGAGATCGCCTCCCAAATAATTGAATAGTTTAGTAGTCTTGGTAAAAAAATATATATATTTGAAATTAAAATTAAATTTTAAACAAAAAATAAAACAAAGTATTTTCTTTTATAACACCATTATTCTCCTATATTAACACTATTTATCATTCAAAATAGACTTCTTGTTATCCTATGGAAAAAAATAAAACATAAGAAAGTGATGCGCTCAAATGCTCAGTAAGGGTAAAGTACAATAGAAGCTAACTTGAGTTAATAATTAATAATAAATATGTAAAGAATAAAAGTTTATCGAATAATTCCATATAAATAATCACATGAGCTTAAAACTTGATCAGGGATATTCAAACTTATCAAATAATCACATGGAATAATAATAATAATGGAATGCATAATGTTGGATATCTACACTATAAATATCTATCCTTAAGATTGTAACATCCCAAGTAAGTAATGAGTAATAGCTATTTTTATCTATGTCTATTAATGAATTAGATAGTGTTTTAGAGGCTTAAAATGAAAATAAATCCAATCTTAAGCATGGAATACACTAATATTTTTAAAAGATTGTTTTACTGCCTTTTGATGGAAAACCATTTTTAAATCTATCTTTTGACAATTTTATAAGCTATGTTTGTCAAAATAAACTTATTCTTTATGATTGGGACATCAAAATTTATTTTGTGTGAATTTTTGGTATTTTTCAGACAATGTTCATTTTTTTAATGAATAGTGAAAAATACTGCATTTTACATCAAAGCTGCTTTTTAATATAATTTATTTATATGATTAGATTATATTGATTTTGAAGTGAAATTAGAATATATTTTTACCATTTAATCCAATGGTGGTCATTGGAATCAATTTCACTTTGAAATTGGACTTAAACTGGTGTCAATCTTTTGATACTTATTGTTTCATAAAAACACGCTATTTGTCATGACATCGGGAATTAATTATTAAATTAATTAATGTGACTTATATGTTTTGAATTTTGTAAAATAGACTTAATATTTTAATTTGGAATATCAAATATAGCTTAGGGTGAATTTTTGGTATTTTTCTGAAAAACTTCAATTTTTGATGAATAGTGAAACCACTAAGTGATACTTATAAAAACTGATTTTTCGTTTAAATGAAATTTTACCACTTCTCTGTTTTGAATTTAAAAAAACCGACATACATGGTTGTCATTAAGAAGTAAAATGTGGTTCAATGAGATTAAAATAATTTTTTGGTGAATAGTAACTCTTAAGTTCTTAATCGCGATTAGAGGTAATTATGGTAGTTTAAGGTAAAAATAATGATTTAATAAAATGAGATGAGCTTGACACATGTCATACCTTCATTGGATGTGTCATGGCCGACCAAGACAATCCATGGGTCAACTTGGGGACCCCATGGAGCCACTTTGGTTGGGAAATGACATAAATAACTTTTTATTTAATGTAAAAGTAAAAATGACACAAACATGAAATGTTTTACTAAAACAATTTTTACATGGGGTTATAAAGATCAGATTTTTGATTATAAATAGTCATTGGAAATATAAAAAGAGTTCCTACATCATAGTATTTTATTTATAATTTTTGGACTTTAAATAAATTAAATTATTTATGACATCATGATGATGCAGTGATGACCTCATTATTTAACAATTTAAATAAAATGGAATGATAATGTAAACTCCAAGACCTACACATGGCCAAAACCTATTGTATGGGTGGATTTCGAACCATTATTACCTTATCCTCGAAAAACATCAATGTGGGACGTCTTAAATCCGAATACCATTTTAAAATAAAGTGACTTTTCTTTACCTTCCAAGAGTGCCCCTCATCTCCTCTTATAAAAGGCCCCCACCTCTTCCTCCTTACCCACACTCCCAAAGCCTTTGGCTCGGCCAAAATCTGCCCATTTTTTCACTCCACATCCCTCTCTTACTCCTTGAAGCCTCACTTTGAACATAAGTCTTTCCAAGGAATCCTTTGTGCTCAAATCTAAGAGAGTTACCCGATTTTAAGGTAATGTCTTCTTTTGAGTCCTTTTGTTTGATTTTGCTTCTCAAACCCCCTATACTCTTTTTATTCTTTTCTTTTGTAACAACTCCAGTATCCTCATTATACTATGATGTTTTTATAAGAAGTATTCATGCTAAAATTACACACACCTACATCTAATGGTTAAAGGACATACTTTTTCCGTGGATGGTGAATTTATGCCTCCCGAAACGATGATTGTTCAACATTATTTTAACACCTTTAAAGGTGTCCATTAAGATGTCACTATATTTATATATGATATATAATATGTTTATGTTTTCCTTAAGCTTCTGTATTTTTCATTTTGGGAATAACTTTATGGTTTCCATTATGGGTAAACGCGATATCTTCATTTAAGGAAGTGCGGACTACCGCCCCCTCAAAGTGACTTGATTTGTTAAATACCATATGTGGAACGTATAAAGGATGGAACTATGATATTATATATGATATTATACTAGAATTATAATATACCTTTATATCATTATGATTCTATTCTATAAAATACGAAATAGAAATGAAAGCAGCGTTCATGCGTACGTACGGCTTACCCTCTCCATGAACGGTGCATTTCATTTCTTACCTCTATATGATTATGTAATATTATAAATTCATGTATATACTGTATATATATGATATATACATAATGATTATAATTCTGGATATAATGGATACATGAACAACATGTAATTATAAAGGGTTTATTTTTGACTCAAGTACCAATGATCGTTAAAACGACCGTTATTAACTTAAATAATTACATAGTGTTCATGACATGGAAATAAGTGATATAAAAGGAATAATGAACTTGAAAAAGGTTCTTAAACAAGTAGAAATTAACTCATGTTTATTATTCAGGAGATTAAAGAATGACCGAGTCAAGTCGGACCCGAGGTATGGGACTTCGCCTCAATCTCCTTTCATTGAGGCATATTTTGTTTTATACACAACCTTCTTTTATATGGTGTATAAACCCTTTGACTTTTACGTTTATTCAAAAGAAATCTTTTTTATACAAAGCATTTACTAAAATACAAATGGGAATGTTTTTGTCTTACGTATGCGACGACAAAGACTTCTCTGCTGCCGTGACCATTATTTGAGTTTCGGCTTCCTCTACAAGCCATACCTTTTTTTTAAAAGAAAAATAAATACCATGTTTTACTTTTCTTTTATTTTGATATTGAAAATGGTTTTCATAATGTTTTTTCAATGTGTTGTATTGATATCTTGTGATTGAAAGGTGGAAATTTTATGTTTCCTTTATGAATGTTTTATGTGATACGATTATGTTGAGGTTCTTGGGAATTATTATAAAGACGGGTGGTTCCGTGATAAAATAAGGGCGTGTGAGCCCGATATAGCTCTCCAATGCATTGGGTAACACGAAGGAGTGAAAAGTTAAGGTTTCTTCGAAGAGATTTAGGGAATATACTGTGATGAGTATTCCAAACATAACCAAGAGGGTTACTCCCTATGTAATAATGTTATGAATGCCTCAAGTTACCTTTATGTCTTATGATTTCTATGATTTATTCATGATTTGATGAGGTATGTTGAAGTTCTTATGTTTTATGGGTAAAGTATGATTTCGTTCTTATGTATATATGTACCCATATTTCCTTTCCATATATATTTTATATCCCTTACTGAGCTTTTTATGATCATCCCATGTTTTTTTGAAAGGTTTTTCACAGGTCAAGGGAAATGTACTTGATATGATTATAGTGTCAAGGGAGTTTCAAGAAAGAATCCATGTTTTATTTTAAATATGATTCCATTGATATGAAAGAAGAATATTATCTTTATGTAACCACTTTGTTTATATGTGGAATGTAATGCAAGTTTTATGATCTAATTCTCTAAAACTCTAAACCCAAAAAGATCCTCAAGGTGTAATCTTTTAATAACTCAAGATTAAGTAAGGTTTAATGCTGGTGCCTTATAGTTGGTATCAGAGGTCCTTTTAGATAACTTTAGGATTTAGAATTATATTAAATGATTATCCAAAAATATTTTTTTATGGTCAAATTGAAGTGATATAGTATTTGAAGATTACCATGTTGCTTCATCTAAGACATGTTTGTTCAGAATGGTTTTCCGTAGAGGAAACAAGGAAGCAGTGCTAGGAAGGCATGCAGAAGGAAATAACCTTCCAAATCAGCATCCTGAGATGGTCGGAATTGGAACTGAATAGTTTGTTGCAGTAATGGCACAGTTGACTCATGCAATAAATGGCCGTGGTATCCACACACGAGATCAGCCAGATCAACCGCAGAGGAACATGTCAGTGGTGGAACATTTCATGAGGCAACATCCCCCATCATTCAGAGGATCATCTGACCCTGTGCTAGCTGAAGGGTGGATTAAAGCACTGGAGAAGATTTTTGATGTCATGGGGTGTTCAGACAATCAAAAGGTTAGTCTTGCTATTTACCATTTGGAGGGTGAAGCAGATCAGTGGTGGTCGATGGTTAAAAATATCCGGGACGCTGATGAGATTGATACTCTTGACTGGGATGAATTCAAAGGTATGTTTGTTGAAAAGTATTTTCCTAAGGCTGTTCGACTAATGATGGAATAGCAATTATTGGAATTGTGGCAAGAGGAAGACTCAGTGGCTGCCTATGAAGAAAGGATCACTCGATTGGCAAGGTATGCTCCAAATTTTATCTGATACCTTGATAGTAAAATCAATCATTTTTACTCAGGATTAAAGCCAAAGTATCGAAGGGAATTAGCTTCTCGTGAGTTTAAAAGTTATGAAAAGCTTGTTCGATGTGCTGAGAAGGTGGGAATGGAGTTTCCCGATGATCAAGTGTTCTATAACAACCAACAAAACAAGAGACCGAGGTGGTAGGAGAAAGGTAAGAATTCTTCAAAAAAGTCTGACGGTAAGAAAACTAAGTTTCCAGTTTGTGATAAATGTGGCAAAAGGAATGCTGGGGAATGTCTTATGAATTCTGGAAAGTGCTACTGATGTGGTAAGATGGGACATAAGGCTCATGATTGCACTGCAAAAGATCAGGGTGATGGTAAGACCAAATTTTATTTACAGTTAGTGAAATGTTATA
This sequence comes from Viscum album, assembly GCA_963277665.1. NCBI lineage: Eukaryota > Viridiplantae > Streptophyta > Magnoliopsida > Santalales > Viscaceae > Viscum > Viscum album. The sequence continues at coordinate 608,404,883 of OY728135.1, read as the reverse complement.
AGTGCAATGAGATGGGTCACTATGAAAACGAGTGTCCGACAAAGAGCTTGGGTGATGGGAAGCAGTTAGACTACAAGCAGAAAGGGGTGGTGAAATCCTTTGAAACTACTTCAGCAGATGTCGGGCCATCAAATGACGTTGTATCAAGTAATTTGTTTGTTTTTTCAGATTATGCCAGTGTGTTGTTTGATTCGGGGTCTACACATTCTTTCATATCTGAAACCTTTTCTAGTAAAATGGGAATACTATCTCAAGAAATGACTCTTGAACTTTTGGTAAAATCACCTGGGAGAAATGTTGAGGCAAAAAGAATTTATAAGAATCTTCCTATCCTTATCTGTGGAAAGAACCTACTTGCAAACCTTATTGTTCTATCTCTAGTAGAGTTTGATGTTATCCTGGGTATGGATTGGATCTCTATTTACCATGCTAAGATTTACTGTAGAGCTATAGAATTTTCTTTTCAGAAAGACTTTCAGTTTGTGTACAAGAATGAACCCTTACTGTTGATAACTTATCAAGAGGCCAAGAAACTTGTAAAATATGGAAATGAATGTTACCTTGCACACATCGTTGAAAATAAAGGAACTGTTCAGATTAATGATGTGCCAGTGGTAAATGAGTATCCTGATGTTTTTTCTGATGAGTTGAATGGAATAATACCATATCGGGAAGTTGAGTTTACTGTTGACTTAGTTCCTAATGCTAAGCCAATTTCAAAACCCCCTTATCGAATGGCTCAAATTAAACTTTTAGAGTTGAAGGAGCAATTGCAAGATTTATTAGAGAAAGGTTTCATTCGACCTAGAACATCACCATGGGGTGATCCTATTTTATTTTTTAAAAAGAAAGATGGTTCAATGAGACTTTTCATTGATTATAGAGCCTTGAATAACATCACTGTTAAGAACAAATATCGTTTGCCTCATATCGATGATTTGTTTTATCAGCACCAGGGAGCTCAGTATTTTTCAAATATTGACTTGAGATCGGGGTACCATCAGCTGAAGGTAAAGGAAGAATATGTTCCGAAGACCGCGTTCCGTACAAGATATGGCCATTATGAATTTGTAGTAATGCCTTTTGGGCTAACCAATGCACTTGATGTATTCATGGATTTAATGAATAGAATTTTCCATGAGTTCTTGGATAAGTTTGTGGTGGTTTTAATTGATGACATTTTGGTGTTTTCTAAAAGTGAAGAGGAGCATGAAAGCCATTTAAGGGTTATCTTGCAAACATTTAAAGAAAAGAAACTGTATGGAAAATTCAGAAAGTGTGAGTTTTGGTTGCAACAAATTTCTTTCCTTGGTCATATTTTTTTTAAAGATGGGATAACTGTTGATCCTGCTAAAACAAAGGTTATTGAAGAATGGCCAAGACCCACGAATGTAACTGAGATTCGTAGATTCCTTGGTTTGGCAGGATATTACCGAAGGTTTGTTAGAAATTTTTCACGGTTATCTAGTCCAATGACTAAGCTAACATGGAAGGGTGTTAAGTTTATCTGGACAAAAGAATGTGATGATTGTTTTCAGGAATTGAAAAGAATATTGGTGAATGCTCCAGTTTTGGCACTACCTTCCAGGAATGGTGAGTTTGTTATATACAGTGACGCTTCATTGAAAGGACTTGGTTGTGTCCTAATGCAGAATGATTAGGTAATTGCTTATGCTTCACGACAGTTGAAAACTCATGAGGTAAATTACCCTACACATGATTTGGAATTAGCTGCTGTTGTTTTCGCTTTAAAAATTTGGAGGCATCAATTGTATGGAGTAAAGTGTGAAATATATACTGATCAAAAAAGTTTAATGTATATATTCACTCAGAAAGAATTGAACATGAGACAAAGGAGATGGCTAGTATTAATCAAGGATTATGATTGTACAATTCATTACCATCCGGGAAAAGCAAATAAAGTGGCTGATGATTTGAGTCGAAAAAGTAATGCTTCATTGGCAATGTTGAGTTTGGAACATGATCCTTTGGTTAAGGATTTGATGAACTTTGGAATAGAAGTTGTTGGTGCAGGAATTTCTTCTGTTTTGTTTTAGGTATCAGTGAGATGATCTCTATCAGATAGAATCAAGCAAGCACAGAAGCAAGATAGTGAGTTGCAGAAAAAGGTAGAGCTGGTTCAGAAAGGTAAGTTGCCTGAATTCAACATTGATAATGATTACGTTTTGAGATTTGGGAAGAGATTGTGTGTGCCTTGTGATTCACAGTTGAAGAGAGAGTTGTTATGTGAAGCTCATAGTTCTTCGTTTTCAGTTCATCCTGGCAGTACTAAGATGTACAGAGATCTGCGAGAGTATTACTGGTGGGATGGAATGAAAAAGAGATATTGCTGATTTTACTTTGAAGTGATTGACATGTCAACAGGTTAATGCAGAGTGGCAGTTACCGAAAGGGATGCTTCAGCCTTTACCAGTTCCAGAGTGGAAATGGGAGAATATATCCATGGACTTTGTTGTGGGATTACCGAAGACATCTTGAGGTAATAATGCAATCTGGGTTATTATTGATCGCTTGACTAAATCTGCTCATTTCCTTGCTATACGAGATACTTTTTCCCTAGATCAACTTTCTCGTTTGTATCATAAAGAGATAGTCAGGTTACATGGATTTCCCCTCTCCATTGTATCTGATCGTGATCCCAGGTTCACTTCTAACTTTTGGAAAGGCCTTCAGAAGTCGTTGGGTACTGAATTAAATTTTAGTACAGCTTTTCATCCTCAATCAGATGGGCAGTCAGAATGAACAATTCAGACATGGGGGGATATGCTACGTTCTTGCTCTATGGATTATTAGGATAGTTGGGACCAACATATTTCTTTGGTTGAATTTTCATATAATAACAGTTTTCATTCCAGTATACAGATGGCACCATTTCAGGCATTATATGGAAGAGATGTCGAACTCCAGCTTTCTGGGATGAAGTGGGTGAAAGGAAGTTGATGGGACCAGAATTGGTAGAAGAGATAGCAAAAAAAGTTCAGCTGATTCCGAAGCACATGAGAACAGCTCAGAGCAGGCAGAAGAGTTATGTGGATAACCAGAGGAATGATCTATCTTTCGAGGTAGGTGATCATGTTTTTCTCAAGGTTTCTCCTTGGAAAAGTGTGATGAGATTTGTTATGAAAGGAAAGCTGAGTCCAAGGTTTATTGGACCATATGAAATTCTGGAGAGAGTTGGATCAGTTGCATACTGGGTCTCTTTACCTCCGAGTTTATCTCAGGTACACAATGTTTTTTACGTTTCGATGTTGAGAAAGTATATTCCAGATCCATCTCATGTTTTGAGTCCAGAGGTAGTTCAGCTGGAAGAGAACCTATCTTATGAGGAACAATCGGCCCAGATTCTTGACCACAGGGAGCATGTGTTACGGAATAAGGTGATTAATCAGGTAAAGGTTTTGTGGAAAAACCACATGATGGAAGAGGCAACATGGGAATCTAAAAATGCAATGAGGGATAAGTACCCCCATTTATTCGATAAGTAAATAAATTGCGGGGACACAATTTTCAAAAGGGGGGAAGGATGTAACATCCCAAGTAAGTAATGAGTAATAGATATTTTTATATATTTCTATTAATGAATTAGATAGTGTTTTAGAGGCTTAAAATGAAAATAAATCCAATCTTAAGCATGGAATACAATAATATTTTCAAAAGATTGTTTTACTGCCTTTTGATGGAAAACCATTTATAAATCTACCTTTTGACAATTTTATAAGCTATTTTTGTCAAAATAAACTTTTCTTTATGATTGGGACATCAAAATTTACTTTGTGTGAATTTTTGGTATTTTTCAGACAATGTTCATTTTTTTTAATGAATAGTGAAAAATACTGCATTTTACATCAAAACTGCTTTTTAATCTAATTTATTTATATGATTAGATTATCTTTTGAATTGGTTTTGAAGTAAAATTAGAATATATTTTTACAATTTAATCCAATGGTGGTCATTGGAATCAATTTCACTTTGAAATTGGACTTAAACTGGTGTCAATCTTTTGATACTTATTGTTTCATAAAAACACGCTATTTGTCATGAAAGTGGGAATTAATTATTAAATTAATTAATGTGACTTATATGTTTTAAATTTTGTAAAATAGACTTCATTTTTGAATTAGGAATATCAAATATAGCTTAGGGTGAATTTTTGGTATTTTTCTGAAAAACTTCAATTTTTGATGAATAGTGAAACCACTAAGTGGTACTTATAAAAACTGATTTTTCGTTTAAATGAAATTTTACCACTTCTGTGTTTTGAATTTAAAAAATCCGACATACATGGTTGTCATTAAGAAGTAAAATGTGGTTCAATGAGATTAAAATAATTTTTTGGTGAATAGTAACTCTTAAGTTCTTAATCGCGATTAGAGGTAATTAGTGTAGTTTAAGGTAAAAATAATGCTTTAATAAAACGAGATGAGCTTGACACATATCCTACCCTCATTGGATGTGTCATGGCCGACCAATACAATCCATGGGTCAACTTGGGGACCCCATGGAGCCACTTTGGTTGGGAAATGACATAAATAACTTAATATTTAATGTAAAAGTAAAAATGACACAAACATGAAATGTTTTACTAAAACAATTTTTACATGGGGTTATAAAGATCATATTTTTGATTATAAATAGTAATTGGAAATATAAAACTATTTCCTACATCATAGTAATTTTTTTTATAATTTTTAGACTTTAAATAAATTAAATTATTTATGACATCATGATGATGCAGCGATGACCTCATTATTTAACGATTTAAATAAAATGGAATGATAATGTAAAATCTAAGACCTAAACAAGGCCAAAACCTATTGTATGGGTGGATTTCTAACCCTATCACCTTATCCTCGAAACAAATCAATGTGGGACCTCTTAAATCTGAATACCATTTTAAAATAAAGTGGCTTTTCTTTACCTTCCAAGAGTGCCCCTCCTCTCCTCTTATAAAGGGCCCCCACCTCTACCTCCTTACCCACACTCCCAAAGCCTTTGGATCGGCCAAAACCTTCCCATTTTGGCTCGGCCAAAACCTGCCCATTTTGGCTCTCCACATCCCCCTATTACTCCATGAACCCTCACTTTGGGCAGAAGGCTTCCCAAGAAAGCCTTTGAGCTCAAATCTAAGAGAGTTACCCAATTTTAAGGTAATGACTTCTTTTGAGTCCTTTTGTTTTATTTTGCTTCTCCAACCCCCTAAACTTTTTTTATTATTTTCTTTTGTAACAACCCCAGTATCCTCAATATACTAGGATGTTTTTATAAGAAGGATTCGAGCTACACATACACACACCTACATCTAATGGTTAAAGGATATACTGTTTCCGTGGATGGTTAATTTATGCCTCCCGAAACGATGATTGTTCAACATTCTTTTAACACCTTAAAAGGTGGCAATTAAGATGTCACTATATTTATATATGATATATAATATGTTTATGTTTTCCTTAAGCTTCTGTATTTTTCATTTTGGGCATACCTTTATAGTTTCCATTATGGGTAAACGCGATATCTTCATTTAAGGAAGTGCGGACTACCGCCCCCTCAAAGTGATTTGATTCGTTAAATACCATATGTGGGACGTATAAAGGATGGAACTATGATATTATATATGATATTATACTGGAATTATAATATACATTTATATAATTATGATTCCATTCTATAAAATATGAAATAGAAATGAAAGTAGCGTTCATGCGTACGTATGGCTTACCGTCTCCATGAACGGTGCATTTCATTTCTTACCTCTATATGATTATGTAATATTATAAATTCATGTATATTCGGGATTTATATGATATATACATAATGATTATAATTCTGGATATAATCGATACATGAACAACATGTAATTATAAAGGGTTTATTTTTGACTCAAGTACCAATGATCGTTAAAACGACCGTTATTAACTTAAATAATTACATAGTGTTCATGACATGGAAATAAGTGATATAAAAGGAATAATGAACTTGAAAAAGGTTCTTAAAAAAGTAGAAATTAACTCAAGTTTATTATTCAGGAGATTAAAGAACGACCGAGTCAAGTCGGACCCGAGGTATGGGACTTCATCTCAATCTCCTTTCATTGAGGCATATTTTGTTTTATACACAACCTTCTTTTATATGGTTTATAAACCCCTTGGACTTTTACGTTTATTCAAAAGGAATATTTTTTATACGAAGCATTTACTAAATGACAAAAGGGAATGTTTTTTTCATATGTATGCGGTGAAAATGACTTCTCCTCTACCGTGACCATTATTTGTGTTTCGGCTTCCTCTACAAGCCATACCATTTTTTTAAAAGAAAAATAAATACCATGTTTTACTTTTCATTTATTTTGGTATTGAAAATGGTTTTTATAATGTTTTTTCAATGTGTTGTATTGATATCTTGTGATTGAAAGGTGGAAATGTTATGTTTCCTTTATGCATGTTTTATGTGATACGATTATGTTGAGGTTCTTGGGAATTATTATGAAGACGGATGGTTCCGTGGTAAACTAAGGGCGGGCGAGCCCGATATAGCTCTCCAATGCATTGGGTAACACGAAGGAGTGAAACGTTATGGTTTCTCCGAAAAGATTTAGGGAATATACTGTGATGGGTATTCCAAACGTAACCAAGAGGGTTACTCCCTACGTAAGAATGTTATGAATGCCTCAAGTTACCTTTATGTCTTATGATTTCTATGATTTATAAATGATTTGATGAGGTATGTTAAGGTGCTTATGTTTTATGGGTAAAGTATGATTTCATTCTTATGTATATATGTACCCATGTTTCCTTTCCATATATATTTTATATCCCTTACTGAGCTTTTTATGCTCATCCTATGTTTTTTTGAAATGTTTTTCACAGGTCAAGGGAAAGGTACATGATATGATGATAGTGTCAAGGGAGTCTCAAGAAAGAATCCATGTTTTATTTTAAATATGTTTCCATTGATGGGAAAGAAGAATATTATCTTTATGTAACCACTTTGTTTATATGTGGAATGTAATGCAAGTTTTATGATCTAATTCTCTAAAACTCTAAACCCGAAAAGATCTTCAAGGTGTAATCTTTTAACAACTCAAGATTAAGTAAGGGTTAAGGCTGGGGACTTATAAAGATATTTAATATGAAGATCTATCTTCCAGATATTTTTAGTTTGTAGGTAGAAACCCATCTGATTTGTATCAAGATCTATCCTCCATAAAATTTAAAACTGCTTGAAAACAAATGTGAAAGATTTGTCGCCAAATGATTTCGCCTCATTAGACTACTGATGCATCGATGATATTTTCTATATACGGTCCCCATAGGTTCATTCATGTTCAATTCATCCCTCATATGAACAAATAATAGAAATAAATTAATATGTACTAAAAATTAATAATTAGTCATATGGTACATCAATACGTCCTCAGTAAAAATAACTATAAAAAATTTACTAAACTATGGAAGATGGTATCATAAGGGATTAACCTCAATTAATTAAACGGTTCAACAAAGGTTGTTGACATATAGGAAAATAATTCAAAATAGGTCACTGAAGAATTATTTAGGAAAAAAACTTATTAAAACCATATGAAAACCAAAACACCATTTTCTTTGAAAACCCATTATCAATACAAAAATACCCAAAAAGGTAAATATGGTTTTTCATTTGAGGAAACTTGAAATCATAAAAAGGAATATGAAAATAAAATTAAGGCCAAAACAGTAGAAATGACATTTTCTTCATATACGTTAAGAATATGACATTCCTTTTGTCGTTTTTCAAAATATTCCACATAAAACACTTAAAAAGATTAATTTTTGAAACACTTTGAACGAAATTCAAAATAGATATGAAATTTACTTTATAATAATTTTATTTAAATAAATATATAAAATAATATCAAGAATATCAACATGGAGAGAAAATTTTATAATTAAATCTTTAAACATTATAGGTATCACACACCACTTTAAACATTTAAATCATAAGCCCCTTGAAAGAATAACATTTAACCAAACATTAAATAAATTTATAATAAATACATTATGGACATGATAAGTAAAAGGGGTTGTATATACACCTCATAAAAGAATATTGGTATATTACACCAATCTATGCATTAATGAAATGATATTGAGACAAAATTCATTACCTTACGCTTTATTTAGTGAAAAGTGACTTAACCTCTTCTTCTTTGGGTATCTCATTTTGATTTGCACAAAAGGACTTCTTTGGTTTGATTTCTTCCCAAAGTAAGGCTTCTAGAATGAAGGGAGGTAAGTTGATAGGAGAAATAGGTAGGGTTTTGTCAAGCTATAAGGCTCAATGTGCTATGAAGAAGCAAGGTAGGGGTCCTCTAATCTAATAATTTTTATACATGTTTAGGTCACATTCTTATCCTTATCTTTTGGCTTTAACCCTTAGTTAAACCCTTTAACTCTTACCATGTTAACTTTGTTTTTTACTCTTTAAGGGTTAATATAGTTGGTATAAAATTCCAAATTAACCATAAATGATTCATGGATTAAATTTTAAACCTAATCTAAATCATTTTTTTTAAATATTATATTTTTATGAATTTTATATCATTTAATAAAATATTATTTATTTTAAAATATCCTTAATGTACATTTGAACACTATACATTTCTTAACTTTTAAAAAATATAAACACAGAAGATAACTTCAAACCAAAACTCTTAATAAATAACTAATAATTATAGATCATCTAGAAAACTTGTGTATAATATTAAGTATATCAAATTATATTTATTTAACTATTTTTAATAAAATTTATTTGATATGTCCATTATATAAATAATTAATGCATCACCATTATGCAAGCCTTTAATTTAATAATTTATTCTCTAAAAATTAAATATTGATTATAATGATGAATATAAAAACTTTAAATTTTAAATTAATATTTATAGTTAAAGATATATTCTGAATAAACATATATAAAAAATGTAATACTTATTAAAAAAATGAGTATTACATATTTGACTTCCCTTATAATAAAATACTATAAAAGAATTAAATTCCTCCAAGTGGTTGCAAGAGGCCATAAAATATGCCTAATTATGGTTTTTATTGACAATCACTCATCCAATAAAGTTAATACAAGTGTTAAGAAAATTTTATAGTCTTAATATTATTATTTTTACCCATAATTACCCAATTTACCCTTAACCGTGGTTATTAAAATATTACTAAATTTATTATTTATACTTTTCAAAAACAAAAGGGACCTATTTACTAAATTTAGAACTTATGATTCCAAATATGGAATCCATTTTTAAAAAATTGAAACACATAATTGGATAAGTTTAATTAAAAATTAATCTCGTACATGGAATAAGAAGATGAGTTTTTAAAGTGAAAAATGTTCAAAAGATTGATATGTTTTTACATCCAAATTAAATGTGAAATTTATTCCAAAGACCTCAATTAGATTAAATAAAAAAAATTGATCTAATTATACTTTAAAATAAGTTAAAAATATAGTTTAACACTATAAATTATTTAGATGGACAAGTTGTTTTCAATTAAAAGGCAATATTTTATCACTATTCATCAAAATGTTAAATTTATCAGAAAAGTACCAAAAAAATAAAATGAAGTAAATTTTTTATTCATATTTAAAATAATAATTTTAGTTTTTCAAATATAATTTAAAATTTTCAAAAGTAGATTTAAAATAAGAGATCCATCAAAAGACAGTAGACCTATCTTTTTATAAAAATAATTATTTTATGTGTAATATTGGATTTTTTTTCTTATACCATGTCTACAAAACATATAGGGTGCATGTTAGACATTAAATTTAATATTATATATATATATATATATCATTACTATAATCTAAAAAGTGTGAATTTTTTATTTAATTGGTATGAAACACACTTGTGTTTATTTAAATAGTTTTTATAAAATAATTCTTTTACATTAAATTGGTTTTTATATTTATTTATAAATAATTTTAAACCAATTAATTCAAAAATATATATTTAAAATTTATTTAATCCTATTCACAAACACCAATTTAACGGCTGAGAGATAACTTCATTTTAAATAATAATATTAATAGTATATAATGTTATGTTTATGATTTATGTTGCGTGAAATGTAAGATATCAAAATATTAAATTTAAAAAAATACATAACATAAAATATTAGGGTGTTAAAATTATCATGTAAATAAATATTGAATATAAAGATATGAAAATAAAAAAAATGTATGTAATGAATACTAAAGTATCAGACAATAAAAATTTGTTTTTCTCTAAATCATTATTACATAAAAATTATTAGTTATTTTAAAATATTTTTTATCTAGTACAGATATAAGAATATTTATATTTTATACTCAATTAATGACTACTTTCAATGGCCTTGAACAAATAATAACAATATGGTTATGTTAGAGGTTCGTGTTTTGGCGTGCCACCTCGTATATATTTTGAGAAAATAAATTAATAATATGATAATGATAAGAAAATGTACAAACATGAATAACTAACCTATAAGAAAAAATTAATTTACATTTTGAGTTATTAGAGAATGTTATGGGAGGACACCAAATATAAGAAACTGGTAATGAAAAAATCAAGCCCCCATCCAAACTGATGCCCAAACTAGTCTTCCACATAACCAAGCAACATCCCTGACCCCCTTAGGAAGATGAAAAGTGGCATTATTGTCTAACATACCCATTGAGGATGGTTTCACCCTCATGAATCCAAACATTAATATCCAAACATGGAATAACTATAATGATAAAAATATTAAATCCAACAAATACTTATAATAAATAGAATTAAATATAGAGTTTATAAGACTAAGCTAAGGGAAAAGAAACCAGAAGAACAAAGAGGAAAAAATAAAACTCAAGTAGATAGGTTCCTTGAAGTTGATGATTTAATCACCCTATCCATGTGATGAATAAGTTATCTCCACAAACCCATCAACCAACTGCTTCCTGAGGAAGATTAAACTGGATCAAACACAAAATCCAAACATAAAGGGACCTACATAATAAATGTAGACTTAATACCCACCAACATGAGTAAGTAAGGTGTACGTCGAAGATAGTATGATACCACCATGAGTATGTTTCATTCCATTCACAAAATAAACAAAAAATGATAGTTTTAAAATAATGTATAAAATTTTTTTAACTTTCATTTTTATATGATGTAAGAATAAACAAAATGTGTAACATTCACCTTCCCAAGAATAACTTTTATAAAACATTCCATGAAATGTTTTTACTAAAATCCTTAACAATTTTAAGTTATATCAATTTCTCATTAAAACACCACACTTTTTAAGATAAACCCATACATGGTTTTAAAACTTTTCAAAAGTATATAAACTAATAACATCACTTGAAAATTATATCTTTTTCTGTACTTAAAATATTTTACACACCCAACTCAATGGAAAGAAATAAAACTAGTGAATATATAAATAAAGATCAACCATAAGGGGTAACAAATGATGTTAATAAAATTATGGAACCAAACTACTAAACATCAAGACTAAATCAAAAGAAGATCAACAAATAAAAAGAGTTTATCCAAGGCATAAAAAACAAATGATCATATATAACAGCAAGGAATAACATGTGATACCTAGCATGAGGTATCACCATAGGGACTAACATGAAAGAATAGGAAATGTATAGGTGAAACTACTACTGGAAGGTTAATAGTCAAAAATCCATCAACGAAATCACTTTAATAATTCCATTCGGTGAAAATACAACTAGATAGTTATTAGTAAAAATAGGGAGGACTAGTTAGTTCTAAATATTAACTAGTATATCCATGTCCCAATACATTACACTTAGTTTCTTGGGTCTTCTCTAGTAATAATAAAGGTGGTGGGAATGAAAAAAAATTCATCACATGAAAATAAAAAATCCCCATGGGATAAAACCACAATCACATAATTCACATCACATATACTACCCTTAGTAATATCCTAATCTATAAGAAAAATATGAATCACTTAATAAATTATCCATGATATAGATTTTCACAACATAATTAACGAAAATAATGGGATCAATAAGGGAAAAGTCAATATCACATCACAATGTTCCAACTGGGACTTCACTCATCATATATAGGATATATATTTGGAAATAAATTTTTTTAAAAAATTTGGAATCCAAATTAAGTTCTAATTTAAATCATGTTCATCAACAATTTCAATCAATAACTAAAGGGATACATCATTTCACTTTATAAAATAGCACCACACTTTAAAACATGGAAACCCTCTAAACTCAAAGGGGAAAGCCACATTGAAAATAAAATTTGTATTAAAAAAAATTGAAAAAAGTTATTTTCTTATACAAAACCATACTTGGAATTTTATCAAACATTAAGAATGTAAAAAAAACCAATTTCTATCAAATCACTTGTTGAAAAAAAAATCACATCATTTTTTCAAATGAAATCCATGGTACATTATGGAAAAACATTCCTAAATCATACCTAGATAACCTAAATCATAATTATATACTTCTAAAATGAATTTTAAAAACCAAGAACTCATATAACACTTCAATAAATGAAAGTAAAATGGAAAAAACTACCTCAGGTGGTTGAATCTTGTCACCTTCAATAAAATCTACAAGAAAGAAACTTATACTATGGATCACAACCATTATAAACCAAAAGCCTCAATTACCAACAAAACTAAGTAATAAAATCATCAAAACATGACCACTAGGGTTATAGGAGTTGGAGGAAAAGAGATAAACCAAGATAAAGGGGCAATATGATCTCATTCCTCTTTACTCAGACAAAGAACCACCAAAGAACCACACCAAATCCACTTGGAGAAGCTTGAAAATGGAGGGATAACCCCTTGGAAGGAATTTGGGTTGTAGTTTCCAAATAAGGGGGTATTGAGGTATAATACTAAATTAAAAATTAGTTTAAATGATATAAATACCACAATCTGGGCAGGCAACATGGTTTTCCAATACGATTTTCCAAACCATGTATATACCATGTGTCTTCCACAACCTCCAAACCTCAGATGGCTGCACAGTTTTCTCACATGGTTTTACTTAACCATGTGAAGAACATGTTCTCCCCTATGAAAAAAATGAATGGAATTAATGGTTTCTACTATAAGGATTCCAAACTATGCTTCTTAAACTTGAACCACTAAAAAACCCTCCAAATATTCCAAAATTAAACTAGGAACACAAAAATCCCATAGGGGGAAACCACTAAAAGTTCACTATAAATTGTATGACACCCCGAGGTGTCACAAAATCCCCACCATGAAAATTTGTATCCCCATAATGTTCTAAAAAACATAGGGAAATCAAGAATTCCAATATTACCTCTATTGTAAAGAGAACTCTAAGAACAACAAACTTCCCAAAACCTCAAAACTAGAATCACGAGACACAAACTTCTTATACTTAGGTAAAACACCAATGGATTAATTATAACTAACCAAAATGACACACACTAGAATTATTAATAACAAAAATCCCCACTAAAAAAGTGTTAAGAGACAATGAGAGAAGTTGTTAGGATATCCACCCTATAATCATCTTTGAAATCGAGAATATCAGGATTTTCATGACTACTACTAAGAGACTCCAAAATTCCAAACTAGTTCATATTAAAAATCATAAACACCACCTATGAAACATCCATAGTCATTAGAACTAAGAGACAACACCTCCCATCAAAAGGCATCCCAAAGGATCACTTCACAAGAATAGGAAAAACACTCAAAGGTTTGACATAGGTCTCCCCACCATTTAGAATTTCTCTAAAATGGTGAAACACTAACTAAGAGATCACAAAAAGAAATATCTCCATGAAAAATATAGGGACCCACTAACCATGAAAATCCCCTCAAGACACAATTTAAGAGAACATAATCAAAAAACAACGAAAAGTTTATTAGACTAGGAAACCAAGAAAAAGGAACTCCATGAAATGATATATGAACCCCAATATACACATTCCTCAATAATAAATGGAATGGTTCTACACTTTTTTCATGAGACTATAGTGAGGGTAACTCAAATATAAATTCATGGAACACTCTTTCATGGAGATGTTAAATAAAATCATGACCTGATAGCTCTCACATCCTTCCTAGAAACCAAAATATATTCCCTATTACTATATCCCACACCAAAGGCATTCCCATATCATCCATAAAACAAACCTCAACACATGGTCCATGCCATGAATAAAAGAAAACAAGCACCAAGAATTAAAAATGCTTAAATATCTCTAAGGATGTTAAAAAATTGTTAAAATAAATTTCATTCATTATACATTATCGAATTGGATTCACAAAATATATAGGAAACATTACTTAACCAAAATCAAAATTAAAAAACAGGATACTCTAAAAATAATGCACAAATTCCAAATCTCCAATTGAAGTGACAACAAAGAACACTACTATAATCAAGCTAGGTTTAAGACTTCTTTTTTCAATGCATGAATTTCTCAAAAAACCTATTAATGTGACCAATATATCCAAACATATGATAGGTCTTTGAGATGATATAAAGGAACATCGAATGTGTCATGACTTCCAACACTAAAAACACCAATATGGATTTTTCTTGATTGAAACATGAACGATAGGTTGAGAATATAACTTCTGATCACCATCACATTCTTACTTTACCTCCTCATTACCTAGATTATCTTTACTAGATCCCATCATCGTCAACCATGAAAAGATTTCCCAAATAATGGATTCATTTTAAACTACTTCTATAATGGTAGCCAGAACAAACTGAAGAAATGATAAGAATAGTGCATGATTAAGGCCTTGAACAAATAACAATGACTTCTTCAAATAATTTGTATCTAATACTGAAGATAAAGGTACCCATCCCAAAAATGTTAAAGACAGTCTTCCATTGACTTCTCACCATATATAATACTAAAAAACTTCATCGTCTTCTTAAATTTCACATCTTTAGGATAAAAACATTGAATGAAGGTAGCCTTTATGTATTTTCAATAGAAATTCTCAAACTGTTGGGAATGAACACTGATCTTCCACCACTCCAAACCCAATCCATCAAACTATAGAATGGTAAACCTCACCCTAGAGGCATTAGGATTTCAAAGCAAGTTGAAAATATCTTCAACCATGGATAACCATTCAATCACCTCATATGATACTCTATCACCAAATTATACTAGACATTATAGGTTAAATAACTATCATTCATGATCCAAGAGCTGAGAAGTACATGGAACTACTAATCCATCATGAGTCTGTCAAGATTTAGAGAGTAAAAGGACAACTCTTGGGACACTAGGAAAACTACCCAAGTTTGTCACTTCTTGACTAGCTAGATCTTTCTTGTGTGAATTATTCTATAACATCAAAAAAATCCCTCAATCAAACCACTTTAAAATTCAACATAAAGAGGATAACTACAAAAAATATTATCAAAAAATTAAAAATTATAAAACAACCTCATAATTCCATATAAGGGAACCAAATCTCAAATTAATCAAATCATGGTCACAAAATCCTTTCAAATATTTACCCCAAATCATTGGAAACATTTCATACTATGCACCCAAATAATGTTAAAAATAACATGACATAAGGATCCCTTTCTTTTTGTAAAATAACTTATAACACATTTCAAAAAAATTCATAATAAAACAACAAATCACCAAAGGAATTTCCTAAATCCCTTCACCTAATAACTTGTGAAGTTATTTCTTTAAAAACAAACAAATCCCACAAACATTAGATAGAGTTCAAACACCAATTACCGAAGAAACCTAGGAAACCAAAACATGGATTCTCAGACAAGTCCATCTACTAAATCATAAAACATTAGATTCCAATGACTTTTTAAAAAAAAATTCTCTTAAACATTCAAAAACTATCCCTATTGAACATAAGAGAGGCCCAAGCTAATAATGCAGTGAAAATAACTATAATTACACACACTATCTGCTATAGATAGATTGAATGTACAATTTTTCATACCATGAACCACCTATACGAGTGCCATTAGAATTTTATCCACAATGGTCTACATGTAATTTTAATGGTTTGAAAGACTTTGTGCCTTAATCATGAACCTTTTGAAACACTTCCAATTTCACTCTAAAAAGATAAATTTATGGGGGCATCTCCCAAAATTTCCCAAAAAATATGAATAATAGAAATGAATACCAATATATCTCAATAAAAACCTACCATAACTTCAAAAAGTAAAATAATAATGGATAATATGAATTTATGTATACATATTAGATTTATTTAATTAATTAACCAAAAATTAGGGCATAACCCTTTTTATTAATGAAAAGAAAAGAAAAGAGAACAAGGAGAAAGACGGGGTCATACACGCACACATTCCCTCATACCCAAGAATACCCAAATAAAAGAACTCAAACATCAAAGTCACATGGATAGGAAGCGTCACAGTCATGGTCCCATCCAGAATCATAATCAAGAGGATCATGGGACCTGGTAACCATGGTTGGCTTCAGGTATGAGTATTCCTTCCTTGGTCTCACTTTCTTAAGAGGAACAGGTTAAAAACCATCAACATCCACAACCACATTCTTACCTTTGGACAATGATTGACTGTAAATTATTTTTTGGGGGAGTCATCCTCCACATCATCCCACCTTCCCCGAATACCACATGTTTCCATTAATTTATAAATTTCCAATTGGGTTTTTGAAATAATCTCACCATCAATGGGAGTTTGTTGCTCCTCAGGCACAGGATCCAATATTTCCTTCAACACTCCTGTCATCATAGCGCCCCCACCCTGGGAAACATGCTCAAGAGTCAAAGAATTCATGCACTCTTCTTGAGGCACTTGAGAAAAATCCCAAGAAGCATCACCTGCAAAACATTATCACCAATATTCTCTGTATCCATATCCACCTGAGGCGCCTGATCAAATTTGTGAGTGGCATCATCCACCGCATGTGAATGAGTAACATCCATATGTTGTTGTGTTGCTTGATTTCTCACCTTCTTTCTACAAGAAACCTCACTATGACCTTTTAATGAGAAAAAGGCACATACAAAATTTTTACAACACTTCTCTTTGGCATGTCCAATCACATGACAATCAAGAAAAAAGTCAGGCAGTCTCTCATAATACACCTTTAAAGAGATATAATCATCTAAGGTGGGCAAGAATATATTGTGAATTAGACAAGTACTTAAATCAATAGTCAGGAAGTCTCTCATACTCTACCTTTACTGTTGTTCTAAGGAACATGAACCTTCGACATGAATTTGGGATTTCCTCACATGTTCCCCTTTTCTATTTAAAAATTTTCTTCTTTCAGATTCCACTATTTCCTTCTTCATTCTCATCCTAGCTTACAAATTAGGTCCACCAGAATTTTTCAAGGAGACTCGAGAGTTAAGAACTGATTACTTTTATTAATGATATCGAAAGATATTTATCTTCACACCTCCATCCAATTATGGAATACCGCCACAATATTTCTATCCCAAACCCTCCAAACATGAAATATGTTCCATCTGAACTCAACAAGGATTATAATGGATCGGACCTCTCCGACCCATTCCTTTGTCGAAAAGAAGGTCATGAAGTGTTCTGGAGGGTAGAATGGACTTTTCCCACACTTTTTAGAATTTTGTGACTACACGCTGTGTAGTGTGAGGACATGTCATGTGCCACCTTGCTGAGTGTACCCCGTTTTGAAGTCGTGTGCTTGCCACGTGGAATAAATAAGTACACACCATGTAACCCATACTACACACTGTGTAGTTTCTCCCCACATACGCGTTACCCTCAAACCATGTGTTGAACAGTCATCAGATGTGTACCATGTTGAAGTCGTGTCCTTTCTGCGTGGAATAAATAGGTACATGCCATGTATATCATACTACACGCCATGTAGCTTCCCCCCACGTATGCGTTACCCTCAAACCATGTGTTGACTATTCAACGGTTGTGGGCTGTGTTGAATGCCATGTTGGAAGCCACATGGAGACAGTGTGGACTGGTCAAGCACATATCGTGTACTAGGAAGTACACACCGTGTACATTAGTTTTTCTCTCCTATAAAAGGAGGGGGGCTCTCCACCTTTTCAGATCATTCCTCTCCTCCCCTTTCCTTCGAGCAGATCCCTCCCGAGAGACTCCAAAGCCCTTTACTTCCATAACTTCTTTGTCCGAGCTCCGATTTATGATTTGTTAGCGGCCACGAGATCGTAAAGATGAGGCGGAACTTCTGAGCTTGGATCTGTTGTTTTCCCTTTAGCCTTTCCTTCCCAGCTTCCACCCGAGGAGGTTTTTTCCGCGTTTTGACAGAAGCGACGGACGCTGACGGATGTCTTCTAAAGTTGATCTGGGGGAGTGTTGTGATCAGAACCTATTGAGGTAGGGATTTTACCTTCATCTCTCTAATTTGTGCATCATGCGGGATGGGTGTCCTCTTGCTTTCACGAGACATAGTTGAATAAGTTTAACGAAGATAATAACCGGCTTAAAGAACGGGGATGGGGAAGTTGTTATGTTTACCTTTGTTTGTCCTATTGTTATGTTGTGAATTGAATAGGCTTTTTCCTACTAAAAATCACGATCGTTGGGGGCCTTTTCTTGCGCAATTAAATGTTTCCCTATCTTTCTAGACCATTTTGTGGATGGAAACTTTGTGGAATATGGAAATTGGTTAATCATGTAAAGTTGGCTGATTAAATGAATATCTGGAACATTTGTGTGATCACCCAGGTTTAACAAAATGGAATAATGAACATGTGGGTGTTGGTTTGGTTATGTGGTGTGTGAAGGGGGGGGGGGGGGGGTGAATCCTGGGTTATTACGAATAGGATGGGTAGCGGGGCTGCGGTAAATGACATTAAAAGGGAAATGATGTGGCACGTGCCTTGTTTTGTGATACGGTTGTGGAGATGTGGTTATAGTGGCAGCAGGACTGCAATAATAGGTTGTGATATTAAAAGAAAGTGGAAAGTTGATAAATGAAATGTGGGGAACAATAATGAATTAAATACGAGAACAATAAATGGGGATTTATTGATGATAAAAAGGATGGTTTTGTGTTGCTTTTGTTCTATCTAACTTGATTTGTGGTTGGCATGGTTTTTCTAGGAAACTTTTGATCTAGTTTGATAATTGCCCAATAGTTAAAGAACTAATAAACTAATACTACTGAAACATGAAAACCTAAATGTGGTTTGGTATTTTTTTATTCACGCTTCGTAGTAGCAGTGCTGAGGCACATACTCAGATTCTCTAATTAGATTCCATAAGTTGGGCTGTGTGTTTGGTATACATATATATATCCTTGTCTTTGTGTTTTATCGCACCCCACACATGTTGAGCACCTAGTGCCAAACACTCCCATTTCATGGGAGAGGGTGTTTTCCCCTTAGCTACTAGCTCCTTCCTGCTCCTTCTTCTATAGGTTGTGATGGCTTGAGGCGACCTTACACCTAAGACTCTTCTGGTAGGTTTCGATTGGTGTGTTTTTTAGCCCAAGACTCTTTGGGTAGGTTTACTGATCCCAAGAATCTTCGAGATGAGGCCCAGGTGTGTTCAGGTGAGGATGTGATTGTGGTTTGTGTGGCCCAGGTGTGTGCGGGCGAGATATATGGTTTGTGAGGCCCAGGTGTGGTCGGGTGGGGATGTGATTGTGGTTTCTGTGGCCTAGGTGTGTGCGGGAAGGAAGAGTGTGGTAGCGTCAGGACGTTCACCCTTAGGAAGAGAAGCTAACTAGTGGGGGGAAGTGGTGCAGGGTACCCAATAATCTTGTTCTTATATACTATTACCTGTTGTTTTGTGTTTTTGGTGAGCATGGCTAGTGAGGCTGGGTGGATAGAATTCCATGCTAGGTTTTGGTTTCCTCTATTGTTCTCGCAGGACATTAGGATGTCTCCCCACCTATGCATGATATCTTTAGGATTCCCTACTGAGTATACTTGTATGCTCACCCTACGTTTACATTCAGGTTTTTAGGAGGACTACCAGGGTCGTGCGTGACCCTACTAGTCGGGACAGTTGGAGTAGTTGGAGTTGTTGTACTCTTGTTTCTTTTGGTATTGCACTTTTGAATTTTCTTGTAATTTTACTTTGTTTCAAAATTTTTTAAACATGCATGTGGTATTTTTTGGGTTTATTTTTATTTAATTGTTCCTTTTTCTTTTGGTGTTTGACTCATCCTATTTCCCGATCATAAATAATAAAAATGGTAATGCCTCCCATATTTGTGAAAACTCATACTCTTGGTGCTAGTCGCCACTCCGGGGACTACTGGAGGTGGGACTTGGGGGGAATTATCTCCCTTTCACCATTCCCAGCTCAGAAGGAGCATCTTTGGTGGGAGGGGGTCATGACAGGATGGTATCAGAGGTGATGGTTGAGAGATAGGATGGAGTCTGGAGTTAGACACAGTAAGGATTGCATGGGATGGTAGGGAAACAGTGTTGGATAATCTTGGTGTGTGACATAGGCCAGGGAAGACCAGCCAGGACACGGGATTTTAGGGCCCCCCATGATCCCATGCAAGGAATCTGATCTTACCAAACAACCTAGTAAAAATACATTGATTACAGGGTAGAGACCCTAGGAAAGGTACATGCATCATCATGACTTGTGTTTTACTTGATTTGGATGTTCTGGGAAAGAAATCAAAATAAAATAATAAAATGAAACCTTGAGAAAATTTCCTTACTACTTGGGCTTAGGAGATCTTTGTTTACCATACAACAATGGCACCTGGACGTCATCCCTGGGTGACTCGGACAGTCAAGGCCCAACAGATTCAGGCAGTCGATCAGTAGAGGATTGAACGAGAGGAGGAAGATAATCAGTGTTAGAAGACTCTCTGTTCTTTCCAGCGACAAACCCTCAAGAAGTATGAGGGTACTACTTCGGATATGGAGATGGAGGGGTGGCTTGAGGAGCTAGGGATCACTTTCACTTTGATCTGTGCTCCGAGGGTGTACTGGGTTCCCCTAGAAGTTAGTTATATAAGAGGTTTGGCACGTCAGTGGTGGAAACTCTACCTCGGGGAGAGGTCAAAGGCAGAGGTTCTGTGGGCTGATGTTGAAAAGGAGTTCTGAGTTGTATCCCTTTCTTCCATGATCAAGGCAGAGAAGCGGCATGAGTTACTCTCCCTCCAGCAAGGGAGTAAGTCAGTACGAGAATTGGGGATCATGTTCAAGGGTCTCTTATGATTTTCTCTGGGTCTCTTTCCAGATGAAGAGTCTCGGGCAAGACTTTTGGAGGAGTCGCTTCTTCCTTCGCTCCATTATTATTTCACCTCCTTCACCCTTCCGACAAACATGGAAGTACAGAAGAAGGCAGAGGTTGTAGACAGGATGCACTCGCAGGGAGGTGCACCATGAGAGGGGATCCAGCCATGTTCGTCGAAGGAAAAGGTAGTCAGAAGTAGGTCTCCTATGACAGGACCTTCCAGATTCAGGCCAGTAGGGAGCAGGCCCCAGCAGTTCGAGTTTAGATCTTCGGGTCCTAGTCCCTTTTTCCCGAGACCAAGACCTATGTGTTTCTCTTGCGGTGTTCTCAGGCAAATTCAGAGTCGGTGCCCGACCCAATATCATTACAGTGGAGGTGGGAAGGTTCAGCGCCCGCCGCAACAGAACTAGTTGCCAGTGAGGCCCTTCTAGAAGTAGCAGGCCCCTACTCCTCTGAGGGTAGACTTTACAGTAGGAGGCTGACCTCAGGGTCCTCCTCAGGGACCTCGACCAGGGCATGGTCGAGGAGGTGGTCGACAACAGAGAGGTAGAGGAGTTGGGTGTGGACAGTTTCACAAAGTAGAGTTGGAAGCTATGGCAGGATCAGAGGTGGTGCGAGGTACGATTTGTTTTTTCAGCACTCTTGTTTCTATTTTTTTCGATTCGGGAGCTTCGAACTCCTTTGTTTCACCCGGTCTATCCCAGGATTTGGGTCTAGATGTAGAGAGACATTTTGTACCCCTGGTGCTGAGTACACCAGTTGGAGGTCAGACCAGTGTATCTTGTATTTTTTAGGGATGTGGGCTGACGTTAGGACCACATCGATCTAGTGGGGATCTTTTTTCTGTGATATATGTAGCCATACGAAGTCATCCTAGGCATCGACTGGTTGTTTTATGTTAGTTCCATTATCGAATACTTTCAAATAAGAGTTGTTTTCTCTGACGTGGATGGGCAGCGTGTATCTTTTGTTGGCGAGAGGAGCTATCAGGTGGGAAGCCGGCATGTGAAGTCTCACTATTCCTTGTTAGGCGGGTTATTAGTGGTTTCAGCTGATACCGAGATGATGGATGTCCCATAGGTTGTTGGGGAGTTCCTCGATGTTTTTCCTGAGGATGTTATGACTCTACCCCCCCCCTCAATATGACGTTGGGTTTGGGATAGACTTACAGGCTGGTGCCCATCCGATTTCAATGGAACCTTATCGGATAGAACCTTCGGAGTTGCGGGAGTTGCGGATTCAGATTGACGATCTGATGGAGAAGGGTTTTGTTCGACCCAGCGTGTCGCCATGGGGTGATCCCATTTTGTTCGTGAAGAAGGAAGATGGTGGTCTCAGGCTATACATAGACAAGTGAAGGTTGAATCAGGTGACAGTCATGAACCGTTACCCCCTTCCAAGGATAGATGATCTCTTCGACTAGATGAGGGGAGCATGATGGTTTTCTAATATTGATCTAAAATCTGGATATCACCAGCTAAGGGTAATGGAAAGTGACATATCGAAGATGGATTTCAGGTGCAGGTATGGGCACTTCAAGTTTGTAGTGATGCCGTTTGGAGTTACGAATTCACCAGCTGTGTTCATGGGACTTATGAACTTTGTCTTCTGAGAGTTTCTAGACCGGTTCGTCGTTGTGTTTATCGATGAAATCCTGATTTACTTAAGATCAGAGGAGGAGAAAATTGAGCATCTGAGGGTAGTCTTGGATGTCCTTCAACACCACCAGCTTTATGGTAAATTGTCGAAGTGTAAGTCCTTGATGCAAGTAGTACACTTCCTTGGGCATGTGGTGTCTCAGCATGGAGTGCCAGTGGACTCGTCGAAGGTGGAGGCAGTTGTTTCTTCGGTGGCACCCAAGAGCGTGGCAGAAGTTTGTAGTTTGCTAGGGTTGGAAGGTTATTATAGAATGTTCGTTTCGGACTTCTCTCGAGTTTCTTCTCAATTGACAGCTTTGAATATGAAGGACTAAGTCTTCCTATGGAGCGAGCAGTGCCAAAAAGCTTTCGACTACCTGAAGGAGATGTTGGTCGGTGCTCCAACACTCAAATTTCCAGAGGAAGGGTTGTTGTATGAGGTGTTTTGTGATGATTTTGTCCTTGGTTTGTGGTGTGTACTGATGCAGAAGAAGGGTGTGATCTGTTATGGGTCTAGGAAGTTGTGCCCTCACGAGCGTAACTATGCCACCCATGACCTAGATCTTGCAGTAGTAGTGTTCGCACTGAAGTTGTGGCAACATTACCTATTTGGGGATCGCTTTGTGGTCTTCTCAGATCACAAGAGCTTACGTTATATCTTCCCCCAGCATGACCTGAACTTACGACAGTGGATATGGGGTTGAGTTTCTCTAAGACTATGAGTTCGATATCTCTTACACTGAAGGTAAGGGAAACGTTGTGGCTGATTCCATGAGCAGGATGTCGCATAAGGAAGTGGTTCAGGAATCCACTGATGCTTGGAAATCCATGGGAGATTTGGCTGCCTTGCACTTGGATGTAAGGGTAGAGGGTGTTAGAGGCTGTTTGTTTTAGATGATGGTGCATTCCCCCTTGTTGCATCAGGTGGAAGTGTCTCAGTGGGGAGACTCTAAGGAAGAAGTAATGCGGGATCGTATCAATCAGGGAAACACTCCACAAGGATGGTCGGAGGACAGCCGACATCAGATGCTTTTTCATTGATGGTTTTTTGTTCTGGAGGTGATGCATGAGGGATTTGTCTGTGAATTCCATAGATTAGCCTTGGAGGTACATCCGAGAGTTTCAAAAATGTACCAAGGCCTGAGGGAATAGTTTTGGTGGACCGAGGTGAAACGGACAGTGGCAGAGTTTGGGTCAAGTGCCTTGTGTGTCATCAAGTAAAGGCTGAACACCATGTTCCTAGTGGTTTGTTGCATCCTTTAGATATCGTCGAGTGGAAATGGGATGACATCTCAATGGACTTTTTCACAGGACTACCCAGGGCTCAGGGTGGTTATGATGCTATATGGGTAGTGGTGGATCGACTGACCAAATCATCCCACTTCTTAGAAATTAAGGAGTCAGGCCCAGTGAGTACCTTAGCACAGAGGTACGTAGACGAGGTGGTGCATTTTCATGGAGTTCCGAAGACTATCGTCTCAGATCGGGATACTCGGTTTACCTCACAAGTCTGGAGGGGGTTACAGCATTCTTTTGGCACCCAACTATGCCTTAACACTGCTTTCCACCCCCAGACCGATGGATAGATAGAGCGGACTATCCAAACATTGGAGGAAATACTGCGAGCATGCGTTTTGGATTTTAGAGGATCATGTGTGCGACACTTGCGTTTAGTAGAGTTTGCCTACAACAAAAGCTTCCACTCTACTGTTGGCATGGCACCGTTTGAGGCTTTGAATGGAAGACCATTTCATTCACCCATTTTATGGGAAAAGGTTGGAGAGACAGGTTCTCTTGGGATAGAGGTAGTACAGAGCACCACAGAGAAACTCCAGCTTGTGCGTGAGAGGATGAAAATGGCTCAGGACTGACAGAAGTCTTATGGTGATCGTCAGAGGAGGCCCTTAGAGTTCGAGGTGGGAGATAATGTGTTATTGAAGGTTTCCCCTCAACGGGGGAAGCAGAGGTTTGGGAATGGGAGTAAGCTCTCCCTTAGGTTCATCAGACCTTTCGAGGTGCTGAGGCGAGTTGGCAAGGTGGCATATCAGCTGGCCCTGCCACCTCAGTTGGAGAAGGTTCATGATGTCTTCCACATCTCCCAACTTCGTCGGTACTTACATGACGACTCTCATGATATCGACTGGGGAGAGTTAGATATGGGAGACGACACGACCTTTGAGGAACAACTTGTCAGAATCGAGGATCATGAAGAGAAGGTCCTCCATGGACGAACCATCACCTTGGTTTGTGTGTTGTGGAGGCATGGCAGCCTCGAGGAGAGCACTTGGAAGCGGGAGGCTCAGATGCACTCTCAGTACCCGGATTTGTTTTTACTTGTGTTTTTCTTTTTTCTTATGAGCTTTTTTTTGATGTTATACTCTGTACCTTTGATATATGGAATACTTGGCTTGTCGGTTGTGAGATGTTTTGTTTCCTTGTTCTATGGAAGTGTGTAACATGTTTAAATATGTGGAGAAAGGGAAAAATCTGATCCTTAATCGAGACACATTAATGCGGTTTCGATTGAACCCGTGCGGGAGAGTCAGTACTGCCTAAAGTGGATAATATCTCGACATGGGAGAAGGAATTCCCCAAGCCATGTGTTCGGGCAGTGTGTTGGTTGTACGGTGATGGGGGCCATGTAACTTGGAAAAATCATAATATATGGAAGTGGGAAGACCCAATTCTTAATCAAGATGCATTAATGCGAATGCGATTGAACCCATGCGAGCGAGTCAGTTCTGCCTAAAGCGGATAATATCTCGACATAGGAGAAGGAATTCCTAACACCTAGGATTAGGGTTGTCAGTTCGGTTCCTGTTATAATGAGATCCCTAAGAGGTATCTTGTTGGGTTCTTCTGGGTTGTTTTTCGAATTCTCTAGGATGAGAATTCTTTAAGAGGTATCTGGTGTAGTGGCTCAGACCTCTCCGGCCCATTCCTTTGTCGAAAAGAAGGTCATGAAGTGTTCTGGAGGGTAGAATGGACTTTTCCGACACTTTTCAGAATTTTCGGACTACACGCCGTGTAGTGTGAGTACACGCCGTGTAACACCTTTCTGAGTTTACCCCATGTTGAAGTCGTGTCCTTGCTGTGAGGAATAAATAAGTACACACCGTGTAACCCATACTACACACCTTGTAGTTTCTCCATGCGTACGCCTTACCCTGAAACCCTGGGTTGACCAGTCAACAACCATGTGCCGTGTTGAAGCTATGTCCTTGCCGGGTGGAATAAATAATTACACACCGTGTAGCCCATGATACATGTTGTGTAGTTTCTCCCCACGTACGCATTACCCTCAAACCGTGTGTTGACCAGTCAACAATCGTGTGCCGCGTTGAATGCCGTGTTAGAAACCGTGTGGCGACAATGTGGAATGGATGAGTACACGCCATGTACTAGGAAGTACACGTCGAGTAATTTAGTTTTTCTCACCTATTAAAGGAGGGGGGCTCTCCTACTTTTCAGATCATTCCTCTCCTCCCCTTTCCTTCGAGCAGATCCCTCCTAAGAGACTCCAAAGCTCTTTTCTTCCATAACTTCTTCATCCGAGATCCGATTTACGATCCTTCAACGACAACGAGATCGTAACGACAAGGCGGAACTTCTGAGATTGGATATATTGTTTTCCCTTTGGCCGTTTCTTCCTAGCTTCCACCTGAGGAGGTTTTTTATGGGTTTTGATAGAAGTGAAAGACGCTGACGGATGTATTTTAAAGTTGATCTGGGGGAGAGTTGTGATCAGAACCTGTTGAGGTAGGGATTTTAACTTCGTCTCTCTAATTTGTGCATCATGCAGGATGAGTGTCCTCTTGCTTTCACAAGACATAGTTAAACCAATTTTATAAAGATAATAAATGTCTTAAAGAACGGCGATGGGGAAGTTATTATGTTTACCTTTGTTTATCCTATTGTTATCTTGTGAATTGAATAGGCTTATGCCTACTGAAAAACACGGTTGTTGGGGGCCTTCTATTCCCAATTAAATGTTTCCATATCTTTCTAGACCGTTTTGTGGATGGTAACTTTGTGGAATATGGATATTGGTTAATCACGTAAATTTGGCTGATTAAATGAATATCCGTAACTTTTGTGTGTTCACCCCGGTTGAACAAAATGAAATAATGAACATGTGGGCGTGGTGTGTGAAGGGGGGGGGGGGGGTGAATCCTGGGTTATTACGAATAGTATGGGCTGCAGGGTCGCGGTAAATGATATTAAAGGGGCAATGATATGGCTCGAGCCGTGTTTTGTGATATGGTTGTGGAGATGTGGTTATAGTGGCATCATGGCTGTAGTAATGGTTTGTGATATTAAAAGAAAGTGGAAAGTTGATACATCAAATGTGGGGAACGAAAATTAATTAAATGTGGTAACAATAAATGGGGATTGATTGATGATAAAAAGGTTGGTTTTGTATTGCTTGTGATTTATATAACTTGATTTGTGGTTAGCAGGGTTTTTCTACGAAACGTTTGATCTAGTTTGATAATTTCCCAGTAGTTAAGGAACTAATAAACTAAAACTATTGAAACATGAAAACCTAAATAGGGTTGAGTTTGTTGTTTTATGCATGCTTCGTAGTAGCAGTGCCGAGGCATGTGCTCAGATTCTCTGTTTGGAAGCCATAAGTTAGGTTGTGTGTTTGGTATACATATATGTATCTGTATCTTTGTGTTTTGTCTCACCGCACCCATGTTTAGAACCTAGTTCCAAACACTCCCATTTAATGGGAGAGGGTGTTTTACCATTATCTACTAGCTTCTTCCTGCTCCTTATTCCATAGGTTGTGATGGCTTGAGGAGACCTTACCCCTAAGACTCTTAGGGTAGGTTTCGATTGGTGTGTTTTTTTTAGCCCAAGACTCTTCGGGCAGGTTTACTGATCCCAAGAATCTTAGGGATGTGGCCCAGGTGTGTTCGGGCGGGGATGTTATTGTGGTTTGTGAGGCCCAGGTGTGTACATGCTGGATATGTGGTTTGTGAGGCCCAAGTGTGTTCGGGCGAGGATGTAATTGTGGTTTGTGGGGCCCAGGTGTGTGCGGGCAGGAAAAGTGTGGTAGCGTCAGGACGCTCGCTGTTAGGAAGAGTAGCTAAATAGTGGGGGGAAATGGTGCGGGGTACCTAATACTCTTGTTCTTATATACTACTACCTGTTGTTTTGTGTTTTTGGTGAATGTGGCTGGTGAGGTTGAGTGGATAGAATTCCTTGATAGGTTTTGGTTTCATCTGTTATTCTCACAGGACATTAGGATGTATCCCCACCTGTGCATGAGAGATTTAGGTTTTCTTATTGAGTATACTTGTATGATCACCCTACATTTACTTTCAGGTTTCTAGGAGGACTACTAGGGTCGTGCGGGACCCTACTAGTCGGGACAGTTGGAGTTTTTGAAGTTGTTTTACTCTTGTTTCTTTTGGTATTGCACTTTTGAGTTTTCTTGTACTTGTACTTTGTTTCAGAATTGTTTAAACATGCATGTGGGATTTGTTTGGGTTTATTTTCATTTACTTGTTCCTTTTTCTTTTGGTGTTTGACTCATCCTATTTCTGGATATTAAATAATAAAAAGGGTAATGCCTCCCATATTTGTGAAAAATCATACCGTTGGTGCTAGTCACCACTCCGGGGCCTACTTGAGGCTGGACTCGGGGGTCATTATCTCCCTTTCACCATTTCCATCTCAGAAGGATCATCATTGGTGGGAGGGGGTCATGACAGAGATCAACCCTTACAACTTGAATGCACCATCATGGATTTAGTTTTCCATCTATCAGTAGTGTTGCACAAAGCATTGTATGTTGTCCTATTCATGTGTCTAAATTCAAAATTAAACATTGACTCATCATTATTATCCATAATATGTTCCAATTCAATAGATTACAAAGAGGATATCCTTATGAGCATATCTCTAACTTCTTAGAAGTTTGTGATACCTTTTCTAACCTTGGAGTATCCTCTGATGTAATTAGATTGTGAGTCTTCCCATTCTCTTTTCATGACTGAGCCATTGATTGTCTAAATATCCAATCTCTCGAGTCAATCATGACTTGGGTTTAATTATCGAAGAATTTTCCAGATAAGTATTTTCCACCTATAGAAATTGGAATCTTTGTAATGACATATAATACTTTTCCTAGATAATTGGAGAGTCAGCCTGGGAGGCTTGGGATCATTTCATGGAGAAAACTCATAAGTGGCCACATCATGGACTTGATGTGTGAATTAATTTGAAAACATTATACCATGTCTATCAACCAACTTCAAGTACATTGTTGGATGCTACCGTTGTTGGTGAGTTAATACTCAAAATTCTCTATGTATGTCGATCACTTCTAGATGTGGTCTCTCAAAATTTTATTTTGTGGCAGAGTGATCAAGGACTACCTCATAATGGAATCCACCAAGTATAAGAAGACACCCATTTAGTGACAAATGTATAGGCCCTTAATAAGAATCCAAAATCCTTTTAGCTACCTAATTTACCAGAAACTCCTCTTGCGCCCGTGATGGAAATTGAATCTTGTGAAATTTTTGGAGGCAAAACACCTATACCAAGACTGTAGTGTAAGATTATAAGAGAATAAACTCTCAAATTGTAATTCTGGTAATTACAATCAACAAAGCCAAAAATTCTAGTAATAATAAGAGTATTATCAGAAGAGTATGGATCAAAAGGCACAATAAAATAATCTTGGGTACTATCAGTAGAAAAGTGGTCAAGAAACACTCAAGAACCAAGGACCACCTGGATACCCACCTACTAATCTGGTTCCTCAACCACTACAACAGTTAAACTAACAAAATTTTCATCCAAAATCCTAGAAACAATTTCATCTGGATCTAAAAAGACCACCACAACCATCCACACCTTTCCAATCAAATCTGGAGAATCTGATCACTATATTCATTTAAAAAGTGGATCAGATGATCACCACCCAATAGATAGAAATGTAAAATCAAATTATATCCTTCTAAAAACTCGAATAAAAAATTGGTCAAATATCTAATACATTTTCGGTATATTACTAGGTACGTTTTCTGGTAATTCCAAGACATAATCGAAGGAAGAATCCATTGCAGTGATAACAAGGAGTGAAAACGTGCTTAATTTTCAGAAACCCAATGGAGGAGAATAAAAAAACTAAAAGAATCTAAGAAACATGAAACATTCATTAAATAGTATGATAATGAATGTGTGAATAAAACTGATCATGAAAAAAATTTAGAATCAACACCACCTAAAAAAATTTCCCAAATTACTTCCTACGTAAATTTATAGAAAAATTATCTCCAAAAATAGGAATATAAAATAACTAGGAGTCATATCCCTAAATGAAGAATTTTATGTAATTATTCAGTAAAATATTCCACCAAATATGTGGGACCTTTTTAGTTTCTTAATCTCTTTCACCATAGGAAAATTCAACTTCATAAAAGGTTTATGTTATTTAGGATCCAAGACTACCCTCATGCCAATAACTTTATTCCATAAGTTGGGACTCGAGGAACTGAAGCTAAATAGAGTGGAACTTCAGTTAGATGACTGATTATAAAAGTATCCTTGAGAAATTCTTAAGGATGTCCATGTAAAAATTGGAAAACACATTTTTCCAAAATAATTCCTCATATTAGGTATGAAAAAAAAGATACATTCTGATTATCATCTGACTAACATTTGGATCCAATATGAAGGTACTAATTGACATGAATCAAGAAAGAGTTGTATTTAGATTAGGCGATGAAGAAGTTTTGTTTGACCTAGTGAACTCTTCTAAACAAACAGATGATTCTTTTGAATTTCATGTTATATTTCTCATTAAATAGTGGAGGAGGGACTACATAACAATAAAAGATGATAGTGATGTATTATATCATGCTAAAATGGAGGATTATGACTATGAGAAGTGATCTACAGAGAAGAGTGTCAATGAGAATTCTACATTTTAAAAAATATCCTCATGATTGCTCTCATTATCATTCAGCCAAAATAGGACAAATACTTAGAATTTATATGTCACTCGAGTGGTTTCAATGTATGTGCTACCATAGGATAGTGATTTGACCACATCTTATGTACCATTTAATAGGTCAATCACACATTTAATTATGCTCATATAAACTACTCAACTATAGAGAAGGAACTCTTAAAAGTCATCTATTCTTTAAAAAATATCTTCTCATACCCCGTTTTTTCCAACATGATTGTTAACACTGACCATGCCATCCTTAAATATCATTTATGTAAAAATGATTCCAACCCATAACTGATACAATGGATTCTAGTACTGAAAGAGTTTGGCATCATTGTAAACGACACTAGGCGGACTGAGAACTTTGTCACCGATCCTCTATCCTGGCTCCCATAGATCATCATTAAGGATGGTGATAATTTGGAAATCAATATTGACTTCCACAATGAATCTCTTTTCAACATAAACACATAGGAACACCCATGGTTTTTAGCATGGAAAACTATCTTTCCATGAGATCACACTACTCATACCTCTCCTACTAGCAATGAAGGAGATTTTTGGTGGGAGACTCAGACTAATATTAAGATGATTTGATACTTTTTAAGCATTATGGTTATGGATTAATTTGTCACTACATCCTAGAGGATGAGATACAATATTTTCTCAACATGTTTCACACATCACCAACTAGAGTTTATCTGGAATATAATGCATAGTAATCAAAATCTTTCAGAGTGGACGTTTTTATCCCATACTCCATCAAGAAGAATGAAAATTTTTTCAGAGCTATGATAGCTGCCAATTAAGTAGAACCATCAGAAAGAGAAATGAAATGCCCTAAAACCCAATCATGAAATTCAAATTCTTCGACGTATGGGGAATATATTTTATGGATGCATTCCCTAATTTACATGGAAAATTCAATATCTTGGTTGGTGTTGACTATGTTTCAAAATTGGTGGAGGATAAAGAAACCACTCATGACATGAAAAAAAGATGTAATGAACTTATTGAATAAAAAATATTTTCAAGATTTTGATTTACCCAAATTCTCATTAGTGACCGAGAAAGGAATTTTAACAATAATGTTGTCAAAGTATTACTTAAGAAGTATAGAATCGGGTATAATACAGGAACTCCCTACCACTCGTAAATAAGTGGGAAAGTTAAATTGTTTAATAGGGAAATAAAAAAATCATAGAGGAAACTGTTGAAAAAACTCAAAAGGAATGGAGCCTCAAATTAGATGATTCACTCTGGGCATACCATACATCGTAGAAAACCCCCATTGAGAATACCCCACTCTGACTTCTGTACAGAATGTCAAGCCATTTACCTATAGAACTAGAGCATTTATCATACTAGGTGATTAAGAAATTAAATATAGATTCTAAAAAAGTTGTGAAGTTAGGATGATACAAATGGATGAAATGGAGGATATAAGAAATGATTATTTTGATAATTACAATATTTCAGATAAAAAACTAGAAAGTGTCATGATCAACACATCGTGCGATAAATATTTACACCAACTAATAAGGTCTTTTTATTCAATTCCTGATAGAATATGTTCATTGTAAAGATTAAATCTATATCATCATGACACTTCAAGATCATACAAGTATCCTCCAAAGGGAACATCGAGATTCTGAAAGGCATAGATCCACCATTCAATGTTAATGTCCAATGATTGAAGATATAACCAAAACCATTTTGTGATGGGTGTGTCATAAATTTGAGATTCATCTAATTTAGAATGATTCTAGATCTCTATGTTACATAAAGATATTATTGGGAGGAAACCAAGGAATACTCAAAAAGGCTAGACTAGGATATAGTGGAGTTTAGGAAAGATTAGGGAACACTAAATGAAATGGACCAGACCCTAGTTCACAAAGATGAAAGAGGCCCAAATTAAAAATGGTGTAGTCTATACATGATGTATAAGGTTCATGAACCAAAAAATCACAATTTATCACATTAAAATTCATGTAATGTTACAAAATGTGAAATTCCATAAATGATAAAAGTCATGAACCTAGGTCCCACTATCCCCCCCCCCCGCACACCCGTCCTCTCCCGTTGCTCTCTCCTGTGTGAACCACTACCTGCTCCCAATCTATATCCCTCAACTCATATTTGCCAATCCTCCATTTCTTCCTCCTTTAAAAAAATCCCCATATTACACTCCACTACCTCCTCTCCTTTGTTTCCAAAATGGCCCATATGAAAATAGTCTTCACTCTACCTATCTATCACACACCTCAGCATGATGATTCACCTCCGACTAAGTGCCAAACGGCTATTGTACCTCCCTAATCTCTTTCTTCCTCCTCTTTCAGCTCCCATGCTACCTTCACTACCCCCTTGGCCACATTAGAGTCTCATTTTACCTCCATTGGGTAATAGTGTGCTAGTTATCCCCATATCCACCCCATACTTCACCTTTTCGCACCCGGAAAGCAAGTCTGGTTAGTCCACCTTTAGGCGATGCCTTTGTGGACCAATAATAAATTGGATCTTGCTATGATTGGGCAGGTCCAAATCATCCAATAGGTCCTCCACCACCTTGATAGACTGAACTTAACCCATATTGTCGATTGATGAATGGTGATCTTTAGGGATATTTTCCTTTGAGTTCTTGTCCACCTTCAAGATGGATATTGATAGTGTCTGATTCAGGCTGGGAGGAAGACCCCCTGAGCTTACCCACAATGATTTTGGAATTAGAATCAGGTATATTATTCCTTGTTTTCCACTACCCTAGTAATTTGGGATCTTCATCTCGATCCATTAAAGTTAGATGCAACAATATTTTTGAGGATGATCGCTCGGGGCCCTCAGAGTGTCCATGATCCTCATACTATAAAGTCAAACCAGCTGTGAGTCGTTGTACTATAGATCCTTCATCAATCCTTGATAAAAATATGGATCACTCATGAAGAGTCCCATAGGAGAATAAACCATATGAACTGCCTCATTAATTCTTTATCCATGGGTGGCCTAGCTATCAAAATGGAATCTTATTTTCCTTTTTATTTTAGAGCACATGTGAAGAAGTTTCCAAGCATGTTGATGGGTGGATCTTTCATTACCCATCTCGCCAAAAATCTCTACATTTTCAATGCCTCCATTACCCTCACATAACAAGTCACTATATATTAGAATGAATTCCTACTGCTCCTAAAAAATGGAGTTTCTATGAAAAAAAGGTTACTTCTACCGATGGGCACTGAGATACATTGAGGGCACTAACGAGGCACCCAACAACCCTACCACCAAACCATATCCTACCACCACCTCATCGCCTACAGCTACCAATTTTATATCAGAACCTCCATCCGCCACCAACTTTCCCTAACTCATTACCACACCCAAAATTTCTCCTTCCACCACCCAGATCCCTACTCCATCCACCACTTTCTTTCCCACACCATCACCCATCCCATCCTT
Organism: Viscum album; assembly: GCA_963277665.1. NCBI lineage: Eukaryota > Viridiplantae > Streptophyta > Magnoliopsida > Santalales > Viscaceae > Viscum > Viscum album. The sequence continues at coordinate 608,370,557 of OY728135.1, read as the reverse complement.
CCCTATATATCTCTAGCTCCCCCACCAGTATATTTTGGAGAACCTACAACATACCTTCCATAACCTAGACATACCATTCATTGAACAACCATTATTTACCATCCCTAACTCCTCCTAAAACCCTATATACTCTGTCCCCAACCACCAGTAGTCCCTTCGTCCTCCAACATTCTAGCACCAGCCCCCACCCAGACCGATATGCCATCTAAGCTGACAAAACCCACTACCCTGCAGAAGTATTTAGCAAAGCATGACCACAATGGAATGATCTGAACCGTCACACAAACTAATTAGGTATCATTCATTGACCCTATTTCCAAACACTAAACCACCATCATGATCTTTACCTCACCTCCACCTTCCACTATGATAACTTTCTGTACCACAACACATGTTGTTGAAGTTGATAGCTCATCCTCTTCAGATATAAATTACATAGATAGGGGGTAAAGATATAACCACAAACTATTAGTAATGGTAATCTTGATTCAAAAATTTAAAATTTTTATTTTAATACTTAGTTATAGTCTGATCCCCTCCCCCATTTTTTATTCTTTTTGGGTGAAACATTTTTGTACTACTTGTTTTCCATTTAACACTGAGGTGTCATTGATATATATATTTATAATTAGGATATACATTCTTGATTATTATTGGTTGGATTATTTTCATTTCATTACTATTTTAAATCCTCCAAGTCAAGCTATTTTTCCTCATCCATGGTCATTGAGGCGCCCGTTCTGCCACTATCTTCCCTCCTACTTTGAATAACTCAACGTTTGAATGATATCGAGTTCTATATTGAGGATCTATCACTTGGGATATATTCTCAATAACAATCCCTACCATGATGATCCTGGATTATATTATTACTCTATGAGATTCATGGTTGTTATGCCCCTGAGGTGGTAAATCCCACTAGGCATCCTCATGATCTAGATGACACAACAACCAATTCTTGTTTGAGGCAGTGGAGTTCTAAGCAGAGGGATGACACTACATGCTCTTTTTATCCCATTATCTGGATTATGAAGTCATTTTGAGTACTTTATGCGACAAAACACATATTTTTGTTTTGTTTTCAGTCATTTTATTAGGATTTTTTTTATTTTTCTGTATACTTATTATTTGTAGGTCACTCGGAACTTTATTGTACTCACCTATATGCATTTATCCGAGCTTCTTTTCTATAATATTCACTTTGTGAACATAACCATTTCACCACTTTCATCCTTTTTAAACTATATGGACTAATGTTTTAACTAGTGCATGTTTTTTCATTATAACACATTATGATGGTTTCCCAATTTGAGATCATCATCCCCCAAGTTTCCTCTTAGCATGAAACTCATCACAAGGATCTCTCAATTACCTAAATTTAATTTCAATATTCCATTTCATTTTATCCATGATTTTTATGTGATATCTCTCCCGTGATGATATATAAGATAGTGTAGATGTTGTCTTATTTTAATTTTGGGGGATACTTTCTTGACCATTATTGTGGATACACATGGATAGATTCTTGTTTTCATTTATGTATGAAACATTTTTCACTTAAAAAAATCTTTAAACCCTAAAAATAATTATTAACATTTAAATAAAAGGAAAAGTCAGGTTTGAAACTATTGAAATGCATGATTTACTCTTGTATATAATTTTAGAATGATTTACAAGTTTATTAATTTAATTAAAATTCATAATTTTTTAATCCTATTATGATTGATTTATTAATTTATTACATACCCCGAGTGATTGCCGGATATTTTTTGTATACTCCCATTCTAAAGAGGATTCTAGACTCATGATTTCATATTATTTTATAAGAATATTTTTTGAGAGACACCTGGGGCATGGAAACCTATCAGAACATGATTTGAAATCTTATTGAGGCCATGATTTAACAAATAAACTTTTAATATGATTGATGTAATTTTTGTGATCCATTTTTTCTTGAGACCTACCTTAAATTCTTCATTCTATCACTCATAGTAGACATGAATAACTATTTTAGGATAGAACTATTTCAAGGCAATTATCCCTTCCTAAATTGATCTTGGTATAATTCTAGATTATCCTTTAAACAAGTGTGGGGGAATTTTCAGCTGATGGAGATGGGATATTATTATTGAGGATATGTACTTAGACACTGTCACTACAGATACAATTTGTTCCATGATTACTCTTGGTATTTATGCCTACTTTATTCCTAATATATATATATATATATATATATATATATATATAATGAAAACGAAGGAAAATATATTGGGTTGTGTATTAAGAATGTCAAAAACACCATTACCAGACTGAAAAAATCCTATAATGGATAATATTTGGTAATGTAATGGATGTGAAATCAAAACTAAAAGATAATTTTTAAAAATCAAGAAAAAGAAATGAAAATGAAAGAAACATGGTACATTTTTTATGCTTACTTGATATATTCGTGGATCCATCTTGAGATGTTTGGAGTATATAAACCTTTTATTCTTAGAGGAATTACTTCATTACACTGATCACATTTATCATGCATTATAATTTAGAGCTTACCCTAATTTTGAGATTGATTTTTTAATTTACACCCACATGCCCTTAGCCTTAGAGTTTTTTGAACTATTTTTTCTGAAGCCCTCATGATCGATTTTCTATTTATATTTATAGAGTGGAGATAATAGAACCAATGAAATCCTATGGTTAGGAATGTGTATTAAGGGTATGAGAATAACTCTAGTTAAATATTTTCCTTGAGTAATGAGGGAAAATTAATTTTGAGATAAATTAAAAAGGGTATATAGAATGTAAGGAAATTTTATGAAATTGTAATTAAAGAAATAAAGGATCAAAATAAAGAACTGAACTAAGGGACATGATATATTTTCTCTACATGATTTATTATAGAGGTATAATTTTTTTTTCATACACTTAGTATTATTTCCTTGGTTGTAACGCATGTTTATTTGTTTTTAAAATTTTCGGATATCCTTGTTGAGATAATTTTTTCTTGAGGATAAGAAATTGTTCAAGTGTGGGGAATTTTGATAAGAATCATCTGTATATACATATTTTATTAATTTAATTAAATAATAATAATAATTTTTTATTCAATAATGAATTGTGTTTTTGTAGATTTGTTTAGAGAAAATCTATCCAAGAATCCAAATAAGAAGCTGTATTTTTTTTTGAAAAAGTGGACTTTACACATCATGAAACACATACACGATGTGTATGCATCATTCATAATATATATGAAGAGGATGCAACAAGTCATTATAAATTTTATAGTCATAAAAAGAGTACACTATTTGAATCTCTAGTACACGTTGTGAAAAAATCAAAGGCCACATCCCACTTGATGTTTATGTTGTAAAGATGAAGCATGTCATGAATCCCCAATACACATTGTAAATGGAGATGTATCTATGTATTCTGAATATTTGGGCCATGAAATTCACCAGATACAAGATAAGTGGATAAATATTTGGATTGAGAATACATGATGTGATAGGGTTACACATTGGGTAAATCCCCATCTATTTATTTCCAGAACATGAACATCTATTGAGACACTTGTTGGAAGCTGTATGTCTTATAATTATTTCATTTGGTTCTTAATATATTTCCTTTAAAACTCAATTTTAAACAATTCCTTTTTCTATTTTAATTGATTCCAAGTGTTATTGATTGTTTTGTATCCTTTATTCACCCTTCTCTTTTTCCATTTTACATTTTCCATTTCAACATTTTTTTAAATTTCCATTACCATTTGACCATAGATGTGCACAACATTATTTATTTTATATATTTTCAAGTAAGTGCCTGAGTAAATTTCAAATTAAATTTAATGTAAATTGCTTTATTGTAAATTTCACAACTATGAACTTCATTATTTCAACTGTTTTAATAATCTTCCAAGCATGTCTCAATTTAATTCTCCGATTTTGATTAATACCAACATGATCAGCTTATCCGATCAGGGTAATAGTCAGGAGTAAGGGTTGTTATGAACTTAATTAATCTACAAACCGGAACTTGGTAAACATATTTCTAGTAATTAGGATAATAAATAAATCATTATTAAATTATTTTATGCAACCCTGACCATTAGATGTTTAAATGAATGAACCTGACTTGATTGGAGTAGAGCAGGACATAACCATTAGCCTATGAATCATTCTTCCATATGATCTAATATTAATTCATATATTATGATAACTATATCCATACCAAGTACTTGTTTCATCTTGTATATATCTATTTTTTGACCATAATTAATTAGTGATCTATGAACTATTTTACAATCTAAGCCTTAGGACAATCCCATGTTAGGCCCAGGATTATCCTCTTTACCTGAAACCCTAGAATAGACCCTGATCCCTAAATTATAACTAAATCTTAAACCAATATTAGTGGATTTAATGAAATCCCAAAAACAAATCAATTTTTGAGGACTCTTACCTAAAGGGTTTGAAACCACTGGTTTTCTATCTATTAGTCATTTCCTATGGGTTTGACCCCAAACTACCAATATACTATGCCATTATAGAAATATTATTTTGGTATAAAATAAATTATAATCTGATATCCACCCATGTAAATTAACTAACATGTGTGGGCACTTCAATACTCTCAACCACACATGGAAACTTCATATATGAAAAAAGGAAGAGTGGGTTAAGAACTTCCTCAAGATTACAACCCATGTCTCTATGGTCATATATCCTTTCTACCGTTGACCACTAAATAACTAGAAGGTGAATCTTAAGAAAAAAGTACCACCCTAAGAAACCAAGATGCTTTGATACCATTTTTTAATGAAAAAACCCATATCTCCATCTGAATAGGAACCCTAATCGACCTGTCACATACCCAAAGTTTACATGACCCCCTTGGACGATGAATAGTGTCAAGGATATCTAACATAACAACTAGGGATGGTTTCCCCCCAAATATTTCAAATATAAACATCCAAAAAAGACATATTGATAAAGAAAAAATATAAAATCTAAAAAACACTAGCAAAAAATAAGAATTAAATATAGAGTCTAAAAAACTACAATGGAAGCTAATGTAAATGAAATCAAAAGACAAAAAAGGTTAAAACAGAACTTTTTCCAACTTCTTCCCTGGAAACAAAGGTCTACTCACCATATCCATGTGACTAAAAAGTCACCATCATAATACCATCAACCAACTAACTCTTGAGGAAGAAGACACCAGATCAAACTCCAAATCCAAATCTAAAGGAACCTACACAAGGTATCGAGACAACATACCCACAAATGTGAGTAAGTAGGGTGTGAGACAAAACCATTAGGATACCACTATCATTATATTTCATTTATTTTATAAAAGAAAACAAAAACCTAGTTTCAAAATAATGTATAGAAATAGGGTTTCCTTTCATTTTTACATGATATAAGAATAAAAAAACAAAGAACGTGCAAATTACCTAGAACAACATTCATAAAACATGCCATGAAAACATTTTCTAATATATATTATTATTTCAAGAACTATTAATTTCTTTTTAAAACACTAAACTTTTGAAAAAAAATCCACAAATGGTTTTATATCATTTTTAAAGAATGAGAACTATGAAAGTGACACCCTATGATATCACAAAACAAAATAACAAAAAAAACCACTACATGAAGACCCCCCCAATATTTGATGTGATCCATTCCCCTCAAAGGTCCTCCCTATGATAGGTAATAAATTTTTTCATAACTATTTTTATGAAATGTGAATCAGGCGGAAACTAATACCTTTCGTATACAAATATTCTATAGGTTGAAAATAATTTTGATTTAGACTATTAGAACCCCCATTACCTTTTTGTGAGGGGTAAATTTTAAAATAATTAAGGTGATATTATATAAAACAAAAATCTTCAAAAAAATCTTGTTAGAGTGTGGATTCATGTTGTTCACAACTTCAGTTCCAAGCTACCTATTCCCCTTGATGATAATGGTATTAAAATGGTTAATCTTTCTACTGATACTTTCATAGCATGGTCAATTGATATTATAAAAATACACGTTGATAAAGAGGTATTATTTTAAAATCTAGTTTTTTTGGTAAAAAAGTTAACAATTAATGAAAAAAGGAAGGAACCGATGAATGTTATTACAGATAGGGAAAAGGAAAGAAAAAATGAAATGTCAAATCAAAATAATTTAAAGGATAAAATTATCTATCAAAAAGACATTTAAAATGTATATTTACCCCACCAGTTCAACTTCAAAATTTACTAATATTACAAGTTCATACAGATACAATGTTCAATAATTGTTATATGACCATCATTTATTGTGAAGAAAAAAATGTATAGAGAGTCCATTAGAGACTTTATTGTTCTTGAGAATGTACATGAAATCCTAAATAATGGTTTTTTTAGGATTCTTAATTATAAATGTATATAAGAGGTGTGTTTCATTATTTTTCTATATAATAGTCGATCTACCATGTTATTTATAGTTAAATACTATTCATATTTCTTGAATGTGTATATATCATTAATATTTTATGGTAAACCCCAGTGAACAAAAATTTGGACTTAATAGTCCTCACATCACTTCTGCAAAAAAATAGTTCATTGGAAGAAGAGGAATATTTATTTGTAGTAGAAAAATTGGATGTAATGTTTGAAAAAAAACTTACATATGAAACACTATTCTTAGTAATTGTGTAATAGGGGGAAAATCTATAATTAAATCACATGAATTATATTTTCATTCCATTCCCTACATAATCCCTTTTTAGGGATCATTTGTTTACGTTTTGTAATCAATTTGGATACTCCATTGATTTATTTTTTGGATTCAATGCATGAATACCCAATAAATTTACCACACGTGATGAAATTTATCAATTTGTAATACACTATATGCAATATTTCACAAATAAAAATCATGTTATAAATTTGATATTATGTTTTATTGATAATTTTGATATGATAGGTAAGTGTTTAAATATGATCAAAATCATATAATGAGGATTGTTCATGAGAACAATAATCCTATATAATTCTACAGGGGATAAATATTACGGTATGTATAATAATATTGCACAATTTAAGAATATATTAAAACAAATTACATAATTTTCTCAATGTTTCTATGGTTTATAAAACAAATTAATGGAAATATTTTGGTTTTTATGTTTGAATATTTATGAAAAATATCATATTCCATCAATAAACAATCATCCTTAAAGAGGTATTTTAAATGATAATTACAATTTCATTTAAAATAATTTTTTAATAATTTTTTTATTTTGTATTTTTCCCATACAACCTGGACTTCCCTGAGTCCACATATTCAAAATAATATATATATATATATATATATATATATATATATATATTTAAAATCAATGGGAAGAATACATGGTGTTAGAATATAGGAATACATCATGAAGTGGTGACTTCCAACTACTTATTTAGTTAATTTTATCCTGATTTTGTCTATTTTTTAGTTAATTTATGTATCATTTTTATCTAATACTTGTTTAGTCAATTTTCATTGATATTATGAAGAAATGAGTTCATGTAGATTTTTTTATTCAACCACTTTGTTCTCTATTAATAGTATAATATGATTGGAAGAAAAAATTCTAGATGAAGTATTCAATAAGGATGATCTACTCTGTTAAAATTTATTCACCTCCTAGATCTATTTTTTCTTTATTTATTCTATTTATGTTTAGTAGTGTCTGTTTTCAACTTAAAAATAACTCAAAGATTATATTTTCAGTTTAAATTGAAATTTCAGTTAAGAATATCTATCAATCACTAAAAACTAATAAAAACACTATGATTTTATTTATACTCTAGGACAAGAATACATAAGTCATTTAGGATGTGTATGAATCAACCACATGTCCATTCAACACAAGGTGTGTCTGGTAGGACTCAAACTGCAAGTTTTTATTTAAAATCCACATTTTAGTTCAAAACAAGAATCACATACTCAAAACCAATAATATTATATTGGATTTTATTGATAATTTAGGACAATGATCCACAAATCATTTTGTATGTGTAAGAATCAACTGTGTTCCAATATGACATATCGGGTGGTTGGTATGACTCAAAGTGTGTGTTTTTATTTAAAATTAACATTTTACTTCAGAATACACATGACATACTCAAAACATATAAAAGGAATTCATATTATATTGATAATTTATGATAATGATCCATATTTCTTTTATGACATGTAGGAATCAACTTCATGTCAATCCAACACACGGTGTGATTGGTATGACTCAAATTACATGTGTCTAGTTTAAAAATGACATTTTAGTGAATAAAATGTGACACTAATTGAAAACGAAGGAATCACGCTTATATTTTATTGATACTTTATAAAAATGATTAATAATTCATTTATGAAGTTTTGTAATCAACTTCAAATTAATTTCACACATGGTGTGATCGGTATGACTCAAAGTGCATGTTTTCATTTTAAAAATGAAGTTTTACTTAATAACATGTGTCACTCATTGTAAACCCAAAAAATAATTTTATTTTATTTATAATATTAAAAAATGATCCATAAATCATTTTTGATGTCTAATAATCATCCACACATCAATATGACACACTGTGTGACCGATATAACTCAATGCGCATGTTTTCCATTTAAAGAATTACATTTTAGTTAAAAATATGTCTCACTCCTTGAAAAATAATAAATCCTTCTTAAACTGTTTTGATACTCGAGTACAATGATCGATAATTTATTTTTGATGTGTATAAATCTTTCACACATCAATATGAGATATGATGTGATCAGTGTGACTCAAAGTGAAAGTTTTAAGTTTAAAAATGTTATTTTAGTTTAAAAATAATTCATTGTAATATAAGAAAAAACACTTAGATTTTAACGATACTTTTAGAAAAATACCCATAATGAATTTATAATGAATAAGAATCAATTGAATGTAAATCCAAAACACAACATATCCAATATTCCTCAAAGTGTATGTTTTTATTTAAAATTAACATTTTAGTTCAAAACATATGCCACATACTCAAAAAATAAAATATGCTCAAAATTTCACAATAATTTAGGAAAATGATCCATAAGTCATTTTTGATGTGTAGAAATCAACCACACATAAATTTGACACAAGATGTGGTTGGTATGACTCAAAGTGAATGTTTTTATTTAAAATTGACATTTCATTTCAAAAGGTTTGGGACATACTCAAAAATTATCAAAGACATTTCTATTGTTTTTATACTTTATGATAATGGATGAAAACTCATTTATGATATATATGAATCATCTTCACCACAATCCAATACACAATTTTACTGGTATGACCTGAAATGTTTCTTTTTAGTCTAAAGGTGACATTTTTGTTAAAAACTTGCATCAATCCCTAAAAAACAAGAAAACACAATCATATGGTTTTTTTACTCTAACAAACAAAATACATAAGTCATTTTTCATTTCTAGGAATTAGTCACATTTCAATATGATGCATGGTGTGATTGGTATGACTCAAAGTGCTTATTTTCAATTTAAAATAGATGTTTTTGTTAAAAACATGTGTCACTTACTAAAAACCAAACAAATAACACTCATATTTTCTTTAAACATTTTTAAAATGATCTTTAAATCATCTGTGACATGTAAGAATTAGACACACATCAATATAACACACGGTGTGACCAGTATAACTTAATGATCATGTTTTCAGTTAAGAAATGATATTTTAGTTAAAAATGTGTGCTGCTTACTAAAAATTGAGAAATAAAACGTGAATGATCTTAATACTTTATAAAAATTCTCTATAAGTTAGTTTTTATATGAATGAATCAACCACACATAAATTAGACACATGGTCTGGCCGATATGACTCAAAGTGCAAGTTTTTATTTAAAATTGACATTTTAGTTGAAAATATGTGTGACATACTCAAAACTGAGAAAATTATCTCATAGTTTATTAATAATTTAGGAATATGGTTCAAAAGACATTTTTGATATGTAAGAGTCAACCACGTGTCAATCTGACACATGGTGTGTCAAGTATGAATCAAAGTGTGTTTTTTCTTTAAAATTGACATTTTAGTTCAAAAGAAACATAACATACTCTAAATCAAGTAAACACATTCAGATAGTTTCGAAACATTGGGAAAATGATAAAAAAAGTAATTTGGGATGTGTATGAATCAACTACACCTTGATCTGATACACGGTGGGACTCGTATGACTCAAAATGTGTGTTCCTAGTATTGAAATGACATTTTAGTTGAAATTGTGTGTCACTCCCTTAAAATTGGGAAAATGATATTGTATTATCTTGATACTTTAGGAAAATGATCTATATGTCATTTGTGATGAGTATGAATTATTCATATATCAATCAGATAAAAGGTGTGACCAGTGTGACTCAAAGTGTGTGTTTTTAGTTTAAAAATGATATTTTAGTTAAAAACTATTATCACTAATTTAAAACCTAGTAAAAACACTCATATTATATTGATATTTTAGGATAATAATGAATAAATCCTTTGTGATTTATAGGAATCAATCACACATCCATACAAAACAGTCTGTAGCCTATATGACTCAATGTGCATGTTATTATTTAAAATTGACATTTAAGTTCAAAACACAATTTGTATACTTAGAAAGCTATAAAACAAGCTCAAATTCTCTTGATATGTTAGGAAAATTATCCATAAATTATTTTTTATGTGTATAAATCAACCACTGCATAATTCAACACACAGAGTACTCAATATGAATCAAAGTAAAGGTTTTCAGTTTAAAAGTGACATTTTATTAATGCATTGTATCATATTTTTGTTTAATTTATTTCATATATTACTAATATAAACATTATTTTTATATAGGTACACTCTTTTTCTTAAGATGATGTAGTTTGTTTGAGAACTATTAGCGTGATCAGGCAATTTTGAGAGGGGGTTGAGATCTATTGAAAATGAAATTGATTTGTTGATATTTGTGATAAAAATATTTTAAATTCATTTGTAAATAAATATTTATAACTATAAAAATATAGATATATAAATATAGATTTAAAATTATATAATTATAAATATATTAATAAATATACTTATAAATATTTTCATATTTTCAAATATATATATTTATAAATATATTCAAAGAATTATAATTATGTAATTATAAATATTGTTATTAATATAAATTTATTTATTTAAATATATATATAATTATACATATAATCACAATTATAAATAAATATATATAATTTAAATAAGTTTATTTTTATATATTTATTTACAATTTCAAATTACTATATATAATTTAAATATATATTTATATATAAATAAATTTAAAGAATTGTAATTATGTTTATATAAATAAATATATATATATATATATTTAAATATTTACTTACAATTATAAATAAATATAATTTGATAAAAATATATATTTATATATTTATATATATAAATATTTATAAATATATATTTATAAATACGAATTTATATATATAAACATATACATAAATACTAAATGTATTTATAATTATATAATTATAAATCTACCTTATCCAAAAAAGCTCGAGTTCATCTTGCACTTTATAAACCAATTTACCACATCAAATAAACCCTAACCCTCTTTAATTTAAAATAAAAATATTTTATCCCACACACCAAATTTTTCCACTTCAATATATATACAAGACAACTTTCTCATGCATTTTGGAAAATTTATAAATGAACACATCTAACACTTAATGACTATAAACATACGATGAATACATCATGACCTAAATGGACCCTTAAAACCCATAAAAAGATTTAAAAAAAAATATTTATAAAAACCATATAGAGTTGGATCAAATTAAGAGTGGATAGACACACTTCTGCAACTGAAAAATAACTTTTAAAGTCGGTCAACAATAGTTGGGTCTAATGCCTATAGAAAATTAGGAGGCATAGAAAGAGAATATGGAAACACAAAATAAAAAGATAGCCCAATTAAAGGATCCAAAAGGAATTATAGGAATTGTTAATTTTAGCTGAGGGATTCAGCTTTGACAAGGTAGAAGAATGGATGAAAAATAATGACCATTTCCCTTTTAATGGACTCATATGAAGAAAAGCTCTATTTCAGATCCTTCTTTTCCATTTTAATTGCTACAATGTAGCTTGTACTTCTCCTTGTAACATGGCCTCCATGATACTTAGGCCTAAAGGGATGGGCCCTTACATCATCTGACTATATCTTCCTCAACATCTCCCTCATAGCCTTGGCCTAACATAACATCATGTATGCCCTCTTGAGGTTGTTGAAACTGAGACAAGATACCATGTGGGAAGTCAGAGCTTCTTCTTTCTTCCCTCCATTCCTTTCCACCTCCTCCTTCAGTGCCTCAATGTAGAGGCTGAATATCCATCTTCTAAAGAACCTTTTACCTGAAATGGGACACAAGGTTTAAGGCATATTCCTTGTCCATGCTACAACATTCGCACCTGACCTCATTGGCATCAGATGTGGTCTAGAGCATAGGATATGTGAGAAATACCTGACCAATCAACACTAAGACAAAATAGAAATACTTTTAAGGATGAAGGAAAGTTCTAGAACAAAAAATATGTTTTGCGCACCATCATGTGGGGTGCTTTTCCAAAGAGGTTTTCATTGCTTGATACACACACATATGAGCATTACATATTTATAATGTAATTAAAACCATGCAGTATCCCTAAAGAGGTCAAACCATGTTGAGCCATAAATGAGGAAAAATAATTATGGGGGAGTAAAAAATAATATTGTAACTAATCCCCATTATTGAAATTAGTAAAAAATGATCCCTAATGTATGTCGCATTCACCTGATTTCATTGAAGTCAAACATTGTTCCCACCTTGAGAAACCTTCTGCACCCAAGTTACTTCATGAGAATGTCCATGAACTATTCCTCCCTTGAATACTTCTCCTTAATTTAAACTATATTATCTTTAATGAATGTAGAATATATGTATGTGGGCTTGGTGTCCAATGAATCAGTAGGCTTGGCCATGGAGGACACTAACATATTGTTGGTCCCCCGAAGGAATGTGGTTTTTCACCCATGCCTAGGGATTCATGTGGTAATTCTATGCTGAACCATGCACTCACCATCTTCTTCTTCTCAATCATTATACTGAAATGGAATAGATGTTTTTATGCTTTTCCAAAGGAGGTTGGATTTTCAGCCTTAGTGAAATGTAACTCACTAGAGAGGAGCTCGCACAGTGCAAACCCAAGTGGCATTGTTGACCCAAAAATGTTATCGATGGTGTGAAAATGAAGCGGGGAATAACAATGATCTATGTCTAGTGCTTCATCCATGTTAGATTTTAGTGATGAAAAATCAGCTACGTTTGATAGTGTAGTTATCCCTATGACCATGTCTGTTGTTGTAGTGTATGCAGAGAGCGCACTAGTGGGTGTGGGTGATGATCTATGGTCTCCAAAAGTGTTGTATATCTCCACCATTCCTGGTATACATTCCCTTGTGTGTTTGAAGGTGAATGGATCCTCACTAATAAATATAACTTGTTCATCATGAGCACTCCAATCCCACTATTCCTCCCCATTGGAGATGATATCACACATTATATGCATGCACTTGCTGATGGGGTTATACATGCTGTTTCTATTGGACTGAAACTCATACCCAATGAATATCATTAGAATACTCCAATAATCCTTCTTCTTCAGATGTGGATTCATGTTCTGGCCATGAATGATGCATCCAACGGTATAGAGAAAGTGCATCGCCGATCGTTTTACTTACCAGGCCTCGTATGGTGTCATCCCGTCAAGGCTATGTGTTGGTACTCAGTTAAGGATTAGGATGGTAGTGGAGACAACCTCACCCCAAAAGATCCCTGGGAGGCCCTTATCCATCATCATTCTTTGATAAATGGACATCATAGTCTGGTTGTGTTGTTCAACGACCCCATCCCATTGTTGTGAATAGATAGACTTTAGTTTTCATTGAACACCATGCTTGATAATTTATTTTCCAAATTCCACTAAAGTAAACTCATCACCATGGTTTGTGAGGAGAAACTTCCACTATCACCCTTTCTCTACATCTACAATGGCTTGAAAGCATCTGATTTCTAATGGATCTTGGTTCTTTCCTATGATTACATTGAGCCCCATATACTAGATCATGTCATCCCCGATAAGAAGAAAGTATTGTTTCCTGCTTAACATCATCAGTGTGATCATCCCATAGAGGTCACTATGGAAAAGGTCAAGGACTTATTTAGAATGATGATTCACTTTTTCATGAAAAGAAACACATCAATTCTCCCCAGTCTGTCATAGACTTGATCCACCTGATCAATATGTGGAAGCCCCACACCATTTTTCGTTGAGCGAGCTTGCACGTAGACTGGAAATTATGGTGGCCATACCGGACACGTGCCTATTGTGGGATATAAGAAAATTTTTTTTTCCTTAGTTAAAATTCAGTATAGTGGTTTACCTATGATCTATTCATATAGTAGTGCTCAACAATCACGTTTTTCACTTAAATTTGAGAAATATGTAGAAGTGTTTTCTGGAATTTTTTGATTTTGAAAAGAAAAAATGAAGTTGAAATAAATTTGAAACACTAATGGATGAAGAGAGTGACGGGGTTAGGGATCGATAACATTTTTAAATGTCATCATGGTCATGGAACTAATTCCTCCTCTCATAATATTGAATGATAAATGAACAACTCCTTGATCAATTTTTCAATCACCTTTGGTCGAAGGAAGCAATGAATACCACTCCTATGTGCATAAAAGTTCATAAACCACTCCTAAAAATCTAAGGCATGTCTCAATAAATAATTTTCAATTCTTATAAATCAATAAATGATTCACTACCTTTACACATGTTCCAATGATCACTAGACACTCATCACTTAACCCAATTTTCATGGCCGAGACAAATTCCACCAGGTGGAGGGAGTTTAAAATTATTCAAAAAAATCTATTAGCAATGAATACACCTAAAACCCCAAAAAAAAATAACATTATGAAAATTGGGAACCACTGAAAATAGAAATCATTCAATAGAAAAAGAGAGTTTTACATTTAAGAATAAGACTCTGACATTACAAAAGTGAAACTCCTCCTTCCCCAATTACTCAAAGGTTTTACCCCTCCTTGTGAAGGGTAAGTGAGTTGAAAGGTGATGAAGAGAGAATAATGAAATGAAGAAAAAGTAAAAGAAAAAATGCACAAAAATTAAATACTCCAATCCCCCCAAACACCCAAAATTTCACCATCTTCAACAAAATTGAATGGAAGTGGACACACATATTTATAGGCTTGAGGGATGGAAAAGTTTCCCTCCAGATCCAATATTGTGAAAGTATTAGTTCACTTATAATAATAAATGGCTGAATATCGTGAATTTTTCTTCATAAATGTTGTTCAGATCTCTCTTTTGAATGTGCCCATAAAATATCAGTATATTTAGACAAGTTTCCATAAATTTATGCTCTTGTTACTGTTGAATACATTTTTTCCCAAGTAGACTCCTCAACTACCTCCACTTTGGTGAATGTAATGGATACATTAATAACCAAATTTATTAATTTAATTTTATTTTGACACAATCTGAGTAGTTATCTTTATATTCCAGCTATAAGAACTTCATTTGGAGTTGTTTAGGTTGAAATATGATTTAATAACCAATGTCAGTTCCATTCTATGGTCCAAAAAACTTTTCCACTTGATTTATTTTTCTGGGCCATTGTGTGTCGAATTAGATTTGGGTATAGATGGAAAAGTGGAATCCCATGAAAAAGGAATGCCTAAAAAAGGAATCATTTTTTTAGATCAAAATTTTAAATGTTATTCCCAAAATACAGATGATCTATAAAACTTTTAAGTTTCTAGAATAGAATAATTTTTACAATTAAGCCCAAAATCCACCAAAAATTCTAAAATGGTGAAAATAATATCAAATTGATTAATTGGAAGGGATTAAATCATTGAAACACACCAAAAAAATAATGAAAATATTAAATATAACAATACCTTACAAGCCATCATCATTCCACCTCTGACCTCCACATAGGAAATCATGTAGGCTATGAAATGTTGAGTCTTATCTAGTACAACCGATTGGGGAAGCATTGTACCTTAGGCAGTAGGTATTTTTTCTTGTTGTAGATCATCATGATTCATCTATATATTAGTACTTAATAACCATTCTCATCATGTTTTATGATACTGATGATGTTGGTATTGAGCTTAGGGATGAAGTACACCCCCATGAGCATGTGGTGCTCACCAGTCTTGCAGACGATCAAGATCGCTTGAAATCCCTCGATATTAATGATAGATATTTCACCAAAATTATTAGTTCCATGGATCCCAAAATAAATATTAGAGAGGAAAGTGGATTAAATATTCATGGGGCTTGTGAAACCAATTTAAAGGTACCATAGTTCATCGTTACACGCCTAATTCTGAGCCTATCATGCAAAGACCTTATCCTCGACCAACTAGAGAGGACTGCATTATGGTGGAGGCGAATTGGAAGTGGTGGATCATTGTGTTGGGGTATCTGGAACTACAATGAATTCCCTATAAAAAAGGACCATTGCTGCATTTTCATCAACATGGGATACAATGGACTTATATTTTTTCAACCTACTACGTAAATCTTCGACACAATGACCCATTTTTTCGTAATAGCAACATTGGTCTCTTAAGACATCATGGCTACTGTAGGATCACATATCACCCCTTCATGGTTATCAGTGGCACAAGTTTACAGTCTTAGAGTTTTTTAATGGATCCTCTCCCATATTTTACTCCTTAATCCATGCATCCTACTCCTCCTTAGTGAGGATAAAATTCCCTCCATATTTAGTGGTGTGTGGCAGCTCAAAACAATCCTCTGCCGCATTGAGTATCCCTATTACCTCCTCCAAAGAGAGAATCAAAATGTTAAGTAGCATCTCAATTGGAAGTTAAATTTGGGAGAATATAGATGGGATGAATAACAGGTAATTTTCAATGACCTTGTCTTGAGGCTCTGGATTTCCAAGGATTTTGAGTTGGTTGACCAACCTGATGAGCCTCATTGCGAATTCATCCACTGGTTCACCATTGAGGAAAGAAATTCCCTCTTACTCATTGTTGAGATTTTGAGAATTGGTCTTGTGTATGCAATCAATTCTGATGTGCATGGTCTTGAATGTTTACCGTTCTTCCATGGAGGTTTCCTTAATCGTAAAAATGAAGATCATCTCTAGCGGGACAACGTAGAGGATAGCCTCCAGCCTCATTCGATCTTCCTAGATTTCATCATTGCTAGTGATGAAGACATACTAAAGTACATGTTCTTAAAGAATAACCTTAATCATCAAAGACCATTCAGTGTAGTTTTTCTTCTTGAGGATCAAATATATCGTTGATCCCCTAGCCTCCTTCACCACTACATGTACCACTAGAGGGATACTACCATGATCAATGAGGGATCTAGGATGTGCTGATCATGTCTGAGAGAGTCAGGGTGATGCAGAATTAGAGTGCGGTATCCTGGATCAAGTCAACCTCCCTCTGATACCAAACATTGGAAATACTTGACCAATAAACACTAAAACATAAGTGGAATACTTGGAAAGATGAAGGAATATGCAAGAAAACAAAATATGTTTTCTTCCCCACTATGATGATTGCTTTTATGGAGAGGTTTCTATTACTCTATATATACACATAAAAACACAACATATTTACAATGTAATTAAAACTATGAAGCATCCTTAGTGAGGTCAAACAATGTCCAACAATAAATTGGGGAAAAATGAGGGGGAGGAAAAAATAACAGTGGAATTAATTCCTGTTATCGATGTTATTCTACATGATCAATGGCTGCTACCTCTTTGGAAATCTTTAATGTGATGTCAGACACTGTCTGGTGGAGGCTGGCGGCCCCCTTGGGGGGCTTCCCTAGATAGGAGTTGTTCATCGGCCTAACATCAGAGCTAATGATGAATTTTCCATGGGGTGGAATGTTTGTCCTTTAGGATCAGGGAGAGTTTTTTTATGCATTTTCTGGAAACAATTGAAATAATTCTAGGTCGTTTTTCTTGAAAGTTATTGCAGAATGGTGGTAGAGGTGGCAAGGCCTCTGCCGCCTTTTAGCAAAAAAATTATTTTAAATATACATGTTTGTATATTTAAAATATTAATACTTTTATATTATGATATATATATATATATTGTGTTTATTTTATTTTTTTTAGAATTATGTAATTAATATTTGAAAGTTAAAATGTTATGTTTTTAATAAATAAATTTTGTGCTGTATTAATTAGATTTTAATTATTTCATTTATGATTTTTTATTTCAATTATGTTTTATATGTTGAGTCAATTTTTCAAGTACCCTATAGAATTTAATTATATTTTATAAGTTATATGCCTTCAAAGTCACATACATGAAACATAATAATGTTTGAATTTGTTGGATTTGAAATTCAATAACTTATAAAATATAAATATAATCTAAATGATATTGGGCACACTTACTGAATTTATGGAAAATAATTAAAAATAATAAGAACTTATTAAAATAAATAATGATAAGTAAATTTAGTATCATAATATGTTGTTATATTAAACAATTATAATTTCATTTATAATAATTTTTTAAATTCCTTTCATTTTAAATTATTTATTATATTTATGATTTTTTTTTTATTTTCAACAAATTTTTAGAAGCATAGGATATGTTTTTATATTTATTAAGATTATATTTAAAGTTTATATTTAATAATATTTTAAAGTTTCCAACTTTAAATTTAATATTTTTTTATGTTTCAAGTAGTTGAATTTGAAATCTTATAAAATATAAACTGTAAAAAAAATATAAATGAATATTGAAACACTAGCTAAACAAGTAAAAATGGTGGATAATAAAATGAATTTAATCATTTTAATAGAAATAAAAAATATACATGAATGAGTATATTCACTCTATTGGTGAGGTTTCATCCCACATGATGGTGTGTGAATGGGACACCCGTATTAAGATCGTTGACATCTACGTTGGGGTAGAGTATGATGACTTGGAGAAGGATGATCCTCAGGCACTGGAACATTGACCATTGGATGTTGTGCCTATGTCTCATATGGAGGAGGTGTCAACTAAATATCACCTTGTGCACTCGATCATTCTCCCACTAGGTGAGTAGAAGGACTTTCCATCATCACTTGGGGGAACCATACAAAATATGAAGGATCTAGCATGAAAGTTGGAGGCATAGAAAACACGCCTAATAAAATCATAGAAAATATGTACCTCGGTAAAATTGTGGATATCCTTCCAACACAAATGGATCCCATGAATCCTGATGCACATACAAAATTAGTTGAGGCTAGACTGTTAGAGGGTCAACCATTGCCTTTAGAATAGGTGAGGCCACACATGTAGCATGACGAGGTCTATGTCATCATCTTCATGGCCCCTCAACATCAGTAGCTGTTGGAGGAGGTTCATGATCAGGAACCTATACTCCCTAGGAAGAAACATCTTGTACCTATGGTGGACAATTGAAGATACTATTATGAACCACATAATAAGCTGGCATCATCCCCTGCATTACAACATGGATCACTGTTAGGCTAGAAACCTCTTCTTTCTCTGGATCAATCATGTAGATTATTTATTGTAGTCGAGTAATCTATAAAGATATTCAAAATGAATTAGAAAACAGTATGGTGAAAAAAACTAATGGAAATTTGTTTAATTACTATATCCTAATGCCCTATGTTGTGTAGAGTAAGATACATCATAGAATTCAGTGTATACCATGGATCATACTTGACTTACTGTGATATATTGAATAACATCATACTCACACCATCAATATGAAGTGATGCTCATCTTCCCTAGAGGTTGAGATACACAACATGTCATCGGTGCTAGTCAAAATACTTCCTACCCATCGAATTCATAGAATGAAGAGTTGGTGATTGTCTTAGTGGAAATAGAATGCACTGAACATAGAAAAATTGATGCTTGAATCTATCATGTTGGCTTCACTAAATAATATGAAAGTGAATGAGAGGCACTACAACCATAACATCATGAATTCCACCAGTGTAGTATGTAGGCAACTTGTTCAATAAATCCCAGTACAGAATCCATGAAATATGAAATGACATGTGATATTTTTCCAAAAAAATCTTACTAAAAACAAAAAATGATGATACTATGAAATTTTTAAGTCAAAGAAAAATTATATATACATACATCATCGAGTAGAAGACTGTCTAACATGAGATGATATGAACCCAAATGGTGCGTCAGAGTGTTGATGAAGTAGTGTGCCTAAATACACCTATAAAATAAAACAGATAAAGTTATAAATAATATCAAATTAATATCAATAACTCCTAATAGAATCATGAAATAATATATATGAGTGATCATACCAGTTTCCACATAGATCATCTTGTATCACATCTATAGGCATCTCTTGAACAACAACAACAGGGGAGAGAGGAGGGATGTGCTCCCATTGCAACTTCTAAATAAGGATGACACATACCTTTAAGTCCCTGCAATTTTAGTGGAATTCCATGCATAATACTTTGTGCTAGATCCACATCCACTTGTAGTATCCATATGTGGATTTTATTGATTAGATAACCACATAATCTTTATGCTACCAAAATTTTAGAACATTTTCTTAGATCTTATAAGAAGACACTAATGTATTGTAATATAAGTTGTAACATTCCCAAAGATATATTAAATAGATTATAAAGATAATGTGATTCACCTAAATCATATCCATCAAAATTAAAAAAATTGACATGCAATGAGGGTTGAATCATTTAAATCACATGAGTAACAAATTATATGTGTAATTAAGCCTCTTTGTCACCCATTTTTTCAATTGTATACTATGTTTATTCTATGTTAATATAAATTTAAAAATTAGATAATTATTGGATAATCATTCGCTAATGATTCATTAATCATCGGTTACTCATTCATTAAGCGTTGGTCGATCATTAGTTAATCATTAGTTAAACATTATTTAGACATTTGTTAATAATTAATTAATAATTTATTAAACATTAGTTATTCATTCTTTAATCATTCCTCAATAATTAGTTAATAAATAGTTATTCATTACATATTTATTGGTTAATCATTAGTTAATATTTAATTAACCAATCTTTGATCATTCTATAATCATTATTTTTTTAATACATAATCATTACTTATTCAGTCATTAATCAATAATAAATCATTAGGTAATAATTTGGTAATCATTAGTTAATCATTAGTTAAACATTATTTTTATTCATTAATCATTATTTAATCATTAGTTAATAAATCTTTAATCAATATTTAATCATTCCTTAATCATAATTTAATCATTACTTAATCATTTGTTACTAATTAATTAATAATTAGAAAATCATTCTTTAATCATTATTTAATCATTAATTAATCATTAGTTAATCATTATTTAATCATTCATTAATCATTCCTTCATCATTAGTTAATAATTATTTAATCAATTGTTAATCAATAGTTAATCATTAGTTAATCATTGTTTAATCCTTAGTTAATCATTGGGTAATCAATCTTTAAACATTATTTAATCATTTTTGAATCATTACTCAATAATTAGTTAATGATTAGTTAATAAATATTTAATCATAATTTAATCATTAGTTAATCATTAGTTAATCATAAGTTAATCATCTGTTAATCATTAGTAGATCATTACTAAATCATTATTTAATCATTATTTAATCATTCTATAATCATTCTTTAATAACTATTTAATCATTATTTAATTAATCATTAATCATTATTTATTCATTTTCTAATAATTAGTTAATACTTAGTTAATTATTTCTTAATAATTAGTTAATCTTGGGGTATTTATTAGTTAATTTTTATTAGCTAATCATTATATGTACTCATTATTTAATCGTAAGTTATATATTATTTAATCAATACATAATCATTACTAATAATAACTATTACTTATAAACTATATATATCTAACTATGCTATCAAATGAATAAAATATTGAGAACTAACTAAAAAATAAAATATATAAATAAAAAAATAACATTAAAATGAAAAAATACCTTTAAATAATTCTTTAGAAAGAATCAACACTTCTTTTAGTCCACCCGAACAACCATGCAGAAAGGAAGCTAACTTTAGAGAAACTATTATTTAAAGAGATATAATAGATTTTAATTGAGGGTATGGGGGTTCCCTTTTTTAGGCACTTAAGGGAATCCCCCCCTCTTCCCTTCGCCTTTACATTAGGTGAACGACGGCACCCCTGCCTTTCCCATTATTTTAGGTGAAAGGAAAGTACCTCTTAACATCCATTTCCAGGTCACTGACCTAAGTTTATGAGATTAAAATGAGGCCATCCCCCGGCCACCTTTCAATAAATATAGAAGGTGGCAGGACCCATGATACATTTTCGATACACATTACAAAAAAATTAACCATTGCTCACTTAATTTTTTATTCTTCAGAAAACTCATAAAAAACATGAGGGAAGATGAGATGATGTGCCTTGGAGTGATGATATAACTATTTATATTAGTTTTTGTGGGGGGGTTGTTTTTTTGAAGAGTATATATGTCTCTCATGAAGTCTTGGTTCACTTTCTATGATAAATTCCATTTACAAAATCCAATATATGCTACAGAAAGATGTCATGAACCATTTAGAAACCCATTTGATAACATCAAAGAGACTTCCTTAAAGGGTCCCTCCCCAAGCATTGTTCATATATAGAAGAAAAAAATCATGAAAGATATGCCCACTTTAAAACCACTTATATCTAAAAATCCATGCCCTACCTAGCACCCACAATTACAGAAAAAAGAGAATGGTGGGGGAGATGGCTCCTTCCCACCCACTATTTATAAGCACCAGCATCATAACCACTCTAGGGAGGGGGGAAAATAACACAAAGGAACTTTATGTCTAGAAAAAATCCAATATTTTTGCACTGATTGTGTATTATGGTTATAAAGGTTCTCATATTTATTTGTTAAAAAGAAATAAAAAGAATAAGAAATCATATTTTTTAAAAATAATTAATATTTCATGTTAATACCGAGTGCTCATAATATGGATTGTTATTATTATAATAATTTATCAATTAGAGTATAAGTAAGAATAAACACACGTACCCACTAACTCTAGGATACATCCCTCCAAAGGGATAATCTACATCCATTTACTCGAGGTAGTCGGAGACCCATAACTTCAACCCCTCAACTAGGACAATCCCCAAGAGCTGCTACTACTGTAAAACATAGCACCTCACTATAGTGTCTCACCACAATAGATGCTACAGTGTCCCACTACAATACTTCTATAGTTCTCCCACCACAGTCAAATCTATAGTGCACTAGTTATAATTCACTACTATAGTGCATGCATAGTGACTCAGGGAAACCGCCGTAGCCGATTCTCAAGATCATGTCTTTGGGATGTGGATGTTGCAGCTGAGTCATACTTAGCTATGAAACATACTAAAAATAACATGTAATATTATAATAAAAAAATGTAATATAATATTTAATATTAATAACCTATGTTATATTATTATATAATGTAAAATTAAAATTATTATTAACTAGAAATATTATAATTTTTATTAATTACATGTTGTATAATTATAACACACATTATTATAATATCATTTATTGGTTTAGAAATGGAAAAATTATTAAGTAAAATAAAATTAATACTTCATATTGAAAGATCAAATCATTACCATATTTAAATGTTAAAAAATGACTACCCCTAACACAAAAAATTCTCCACAAAGCAGTAGCTACCCATTAACACAATAACATCCCACAAACACAGTAACTATCCATGAGAAACCAAATAACCAATTTTTGAAAAATATAATTTGACCCTTCTAAACATGTTTCAATCCTAAAGAAATTTCTAAACACTCTTTCTCTATTTAGATGTTTCAAACACCAAACCTTGATCTTATATATTCAAATATGTAAGTTATTAATGTTTTGGTAAAAATCCTTGCAACTAGATATTCTATTTTTAGTAGAGAGTAATCACAACTCCAATTTATCGATCTCACCTTAAAAAGAATAAATTGGTTTTAGAATATTTAATTTTACCATGAAAATGGGATTATGATAGATGATAATATAAACTTGGTTGTCCAAAAGAATTGTTGTTCTATTCTTATGCTATAGATCAAGATCAACTATAATTTTTCTTATCCCTAAATCTTGATTAATAACCATTGTTGTAGAAATAAACTCCACTTTCACGGTGTATTGTGTTATTGATTATTTATTCTTTGAGCTCTATGAGAACACCCCAGATCCAAGAGTATCATAATAACCCAAAGTGATCCTTATATAATCAAAAGAACCTCCCCAGTTTCTGTTAGAAAAATAGACCATATTGAACTCATTACTCCTTTTGAGATTAATACCAATATCACTTGTGACCATGACATATTGAGTCACTATTTATGTAGACTTTAAATTTAAATGACGTAAATAGTTAAAAAATCCAGAAAATATTATTACAAAATTCAAAATATCATGCGTTGTTGTTGTGAGATACATTAAGAAACTAATCAGACTCTTTAAATATCCTTAATAAACATTTAATTAGCTATATTATTTAGATAAGTTCTCTATTTTTATTCGTTAATTTTTTTTTATTTTTTGAATTCCTCCATATAAATTTTCATCAATATTTTCTTTTCATACTTCTTCTAATAGATATAAACTCCACCCTATTCATGCTTGATTTTATTGCCAATGAAGTAAGACATGAACCTGAGATCTTTCATTTCAAACACATTCAACATTTCTTGTTTGAAATTTTTAATATGATTTGCATCATTGCTTGTAAGAAATAATAAATAAACAATATAATGAAATAATGTTAATTTTAGTACCACTATGATTTTTATACAAGGTTTTTTCTAATAGTATTTTCATATATCTCAATTTTTGTAAATATTCATCAATTATATTTTACCATGATCTTGTAATTTTATAGACCATAAAGTGATTTATTAATAAGATAAAATTTATCACCTTTACCTTCCTTCACAAATCCTTCATGTTTCTCAATATATATTTCCTCTTATAATATATTATTTAAAAAAGATTATTTGATATCCAACTAAAAAACAATGCAGAACTTTGTTGAACCTATTGCAAGTAATAACCTTATTGTATCCAATCTTGCAATTGGATAAAATGTGTCAGAGTAATCAATACAAAATATTTGGACATACCCTTTAACCACATTCCTAGATGTTTTCTTGTTGATTGTGCCATCAACATTAAGATTCGTTTTAAACACCCATTTTACTCCTATCAATTTCTTCATTGAGGTCTTTCTATAAGGATACAAGTCTTTCTCTTCTTTATCATTTACTAATGAAAACAATATTTATACCAATGATGATATACCCATAGTTTTCCAAAATCATGGGAATAGGTTGTACAAATGATCTTATCCCAATAGTTTTATTAGAACCATTGATATAGGTTATTTACACATAAGCTACACCAACGGTTTTGAATAACCGTCGGTATAGAATCCAATAAAATACACTATAAACCAACTATTTTTTTGAAACTATTGGTATATAGTTTTTGTTATTTCTATACCAATGGTTTTAAAAAACCTTTGATATAGAATTTCCCCTAAACTTCAGTTATGACATACACCTCCTTATATTTGATTACTGCTGATAGTGATCCCTACGAGCACCTTCCTCTAATTACCCATCCATTGAGACCCATCCCCAGTTTCTCTTTTCATTCATTTTTTCTTAAAAATAAAATTGTTGAGTTATAGATCCATTATTTTGTATTACTATCCCACAGTTTCACAATATTTGATTTGTGGTTTCTTTAAAAAATAAATTGTTAAGTGCAGAGTGTTCACAACACAATATTGTTTGATGATTTCTTGTAAAAGGTCTTACTCATATTGCAATTATAAGTATTTGGATTACTAAAGTCTAATATATATTGTGTTAGTGAGATTCTATGAAAAGAGTATGAGAACCTGTGTGTGAGGGATAAGTGAAAACATTTTTTTAATGTTGGGTCCATTTTCTGATTTGATTAAGGGATTTCATATGTTTCATTATTTGATTTCTTGTTCATCTTTAATGTCTAATTTTAGTAATTATTATAGTCAAACTTATATTCTTATTCTTCAAACCACCTTGATGACAGGTTTTTATTTTCTTGTTATGATAGTGATTTCAAATGATATATTGATATTTGATTTTGGTGAGTAGTGAGATGATGGATTTTATATGTTAAATTCTGAAAAAAATAGATGTGTTATTTTTTCTACAATGAGGAAATTTTATTGGTTAATTGTAAATTCTATAAAATTATTTTCTATAATTAGGGTAGGAGTGCCTTATCCTTGATTTGGAATCTAATATTATTTTAAACAAAATTGGTTTTTGATTTAGATGATGTATATATTACTTACACTAAGTGATTTTTTATATATTCTTTTATAGACATATATCATACCTTTTGTTGATAAGATGTTATGTTTTTATGAGTAATTGAGTAAAATTATTTTTAGGAATCATTAATCTGAGCATCAGATGTGAGAGGAGATTATATAATGGTATCACCTTATGAATTACATAAATGTCACATGATAAGTGATTTAACATGAGATCATTTAAATATGGTGTTGATTAACTTTCTTATATCAACATTATGAATGTTATCATCACTGATTGAATGAAAAATAAATATTCTAGTGAGTCTTATATCAAGATATATAGTTGAATCAATTTTTGAATGATAACCTAACCCTGGGGTAGATCTGATAGATGTGAATCACTTATTCTCCATGTTTATCTCCTCTAAACCTTCATGAGTCTATTAAACTCAATACAAATGAGACGTCAACCCTCAAGAATACTTCTTGTATAAATATCTACCAAATTTTCAATAATATTTGATACTAATAGTTCTAAATACCTACTCATAGCTCCGTAAACATTGAATCCTCCAAAGAATTAATATTATTCCACAACACCCCTTAAATGAATCCATATATAATTTATATATCTAACAAATAGAATATTCCATTAATTATTCTTGCTGAAGATGATGTTCCAAAATATAATCCATCTTTCATCTAGATCTAATTTTGAGAATATTTAAAAAACATTAATCAAAAATTACATTCCCTACTAAAACCACACATTAATTTATAAATAAAATAGAAATCATGATCTATCAAAATATTTGCAGTACTCTATAATACTACCTCACTTTATTGTAAATAAATACTCATTTCATAACCTATCACTCAAACTATAATATAAAACTACACTGACCAGTCCCGATGTAAAATACATTAAACTAAACTAAATTAAACAAATGGGAAACAAACCTACTTGAAAAGAAATTATCTAGACCAACCCAATCCAAACAAAATAGAGTTGACATTACCTAAACCAACCTAACTCAGATGGGATGAAATGGATCAAAATTAACTCTTAACCAAACAACACCAAATTTACTTGAAATGTCTTGAAATTAAAAACAATGAAACAAAAACTAAACAAAAAGTGAAATGTACCATTAAGACCTAATTAAACAAAAAATAAACTAAATTTAAATGCATTAATCAGACCCTAAGAAAAAACATTGTTCTAAACCAACCTAAATAGGCTTGAAATAAATGAACCAAACCAATCATCCCATTGCATGATGAATCCTAATTGATCTAAAAAATACTATCCATATCATAAATGAAATAACTCTACCAAATCAACTAAATTGAATTGAAATCACTTGATCTAACCCAAGTAGACTTAAGTAGGCACAAAAATACTAAAATTCTTCAAGCTGAAATAAAATAAAAATATCTAAACTAAATTGAACATAACTAAAATAAATTATATAGTAATAATAGAAATAAACATAATTAATCAATCTTAAATAAAACCATAATATGCATGGACCGGCCCAAACCAAATAAAAAAAGAAAACCCAACCAAACTAAATCGAACAAAACTAATCTAATCATAAACAAACAAAACTGACCAAAACTAATCAGAATAAAATATAAAATATAGAAAAAATAGAATAAATGTATTTAATTATCCTAAACCAACCCAAAAAAACCAAACAAATAGAATTAATTTTAAACAAAGTAAATAGAACCAATTTGAACTAAATTAGCCCACTATGAACCAAATGATCCCAAATTGAAACAAATGAAATTGAACCAAACCATATGCACTTGAACTAAAGATACATAACCCCAACCAAATCAAACTAAACTAAATCAATAAAAACTAACCTAACCTAATCTGAAAATAACCAAATATAAATGAACATAATTAAATATAATTGACCAAAACAAAACTAAACAGAATAAAATAAACTTGAACGAGGAAACATTGATGGATAGAGTCATAAAGGCACATATATAAAGGTCCTTTATGCCTCATCAATTTATTTACTCAAATAAAACTCATTTAAATAACACCCCTAGGTATTTATATTCTATAAGAAAATTTATCATAATTAATGCCTTGACCCTTCATGGATTTAGAATATTATTACTCATTGATATAATTCAATTTAATATCATGGTTTTGTATTTATAGTATTTAATTATATATAAATATATATGTAATATTTTTTCCATTTATATTTTGATCATCATGTAGACTACTGTGTCGGTTATGAATTCATATAAAATGAAAAATTCCCATTTCCTTAAATATATTTTCAATCAAACTTCAATATTATTTAATTTATTTTACGACATAACATATAACATTTTTTTACAGAAAGGATAAAATTTGGATGTATGAAATTGATTAGATCTCAATAAAGTTTCAAAACAAGTTGGATATATTTTTAGATTTTTCATTTAATAATTCTTAGATAGTGGTCACATACAATACTGATGTTATAATTGTTGGAAACACATGGTTTCACCATGAAAAAGTTAGCTACCATATAACCTAATATGATTTTAAAAAAAATAATATGTGTAGAATCATAATGGGGATAAAATGAAATCTCAAAATATTCATGATCAAAATGAGAGAACTGGATTATAAAATTTATTAGAAGAATAATTTTTGTTTATTAGAAACCATGTGAAGGAAAAGATATTGGCCAAGAATACTTTGATATGAGAACACCAGATAAATGTAATGAAAATGATGATGTTAAAAGGGTAAAAAAATTGAATGATGATTCCATGACTCCTGTATATTCGTAATGTGGTAAAATAAAAAAGATGGAATTTTAAATCTGAATGTTTCATAGGAAAAACATATATGGGATTTATAATACCATCACCTATTTCATTCATAAATTTTTAAAGGAATTAGTTATAGATGATGTAGATATTCTTTAATACCATTATATTGAATGGACGTTAGTTGAGGTAATTTTTTTCAAAAAAAAATTCATGCTTGCCCGAAATATTGAAGCTTATTCTCATTGGAAACTATTGAATGAAATAATTGTATAAAATGCGGAACATCCCAATGGAAGACAAAATATAATGGAAAACCATCCTATGTTCCATAGAAAGTATTGTGGCACTTTCATTTGATTCCCAAACTCTATAATATTTTTATGTCACAAGAAATATCAATAAAAATAGGATGACATGATACCAAGAGTAAGAATGATAATGATGAGTTGGTTTATCTTGTAGATGAATTTGCATGGATGAAATTTTATTCTAGATATCTTGATTTATCAGTTAACATGTGTAATGTGAGTTTGGGTCTATCATGGGATATTTTTAATTTTTTTTGGGAGATTCTTATTTCGCACAACACATGGCCAATTTTTATACACATTTATAACCTTCCTCCATGGATGTGCATGAAAAAACCTTTCACTTTCATAATTATACTCATATCGGGACCTTCTGATCCTAAACATTATATAGATATACACATGAAAACTTTAATAAAAGAATATAAACATCTTTAGATTATGGTTGTGTGCACATATGATGCATGTTCAAAAGATATGTTTCAGATGTGTGATGTTCTTATGTGGGTGATAAATGATTTTATTTCTTATTAAATGATGTCTGGATATATAATGAATAAAAAAACTATCATGTCCAATTTGTATAAAGAATACACAATCAAGAAGACTTAAATATCATCATTGTTTCCTTTTTATGGGATATTGATGATTATTTTTAAAGGATCATCTATATAGGAATAATCATTAAAGAATTAACAATACCATAGAGACTGAAAATCCACTTCATTATATTTCTTGAACATATTTACTTAATGAATTGAAAGATTTTAGTTTTTTATTAGGCAAGGGTCAAATAAAATATAGAAAGAGGAAGAATGTTTTCACTGAAACCAATTACAATTGGAAGTAGAAAAGTATCTTCTTTTGAGTTTTCTTATTATTCAACCAATTTTTTATGTCATTGCTTAGATTTAATTCACATTAAGAGAATTTATGTGAAATTTTGGTTTCAATTCTTCTAAATTTCAAGGTAAATACAAAATATGATTTATGATCTTGGTATGACTTGGTGTATTTGGGCATCAGACCATAATTTCATCTTGTTTATATTAGTGAATGGAAATTTATTTGTCCTTATTATATGATGAAAACTAAAAAAAATCAATTTATGGTAGTATAATAAACAATTAAATTTTTTGATGGATTTTCAAAAAACATATCTAAATGGGTCAGCATAAGAGAGTTGAATTTAAAATCATTGAAGAATAATGATTATCACATCCTTAAGCATGTATTGATTCCAAAATCAATATACCATATTATATCTAGTAGTGTAAGGGTATCATTTATTAGTTTGTGGATTTTTATAGAGATCATTGTGATAATAATTTTTCCATTTCCTTATTGTAATAAACTGTTGGTAAAGGTACCATTAATTTTTTCCCCTAGAAAAAATATTTCCTCCATCATTTTTTATATGCATGTTGTATCTAATTTTCTATATTTCAATTGAAATAATTATTAGAGGACATTTTTATTTTTGTTGAATGTATCCAACTGAAATAAATATGTACACATTTAATTCTTATATTTGAAATATAAGAATGTATGGATTTCTGTTCAATGTATTTGTCTGATCTAACTACGAGACAAAACATACCAATGAGAAATTAAGAATAATAATATGATAAAATAGATTACCATTTTCCATCACTTCTCTAAAAATTTGTAATTCTCAGATCATATACATTAACCAAATTAAGCCTATAAGATCGGTATATGGAACATCGAATAGTTTTTAACTATGATTTGTTCAATGAATTCATCAAGTAAGTACATTGAAAACATATATCTTATCTCATATAATTTAATTTACATATTTGTTAAACTATTTATATTTTTTCTATAGGAAACATAAACAAAGGATAAATATAAAATATCTTTCTTTATATTTGAGAGAGATAGATAATTTTCATAGAAAGGGGGTTTATGCTAATTTGAAATTGAAGGTAGAAATATTACTGCAATAAATTTATAAAATAAATATTTAGTTAAGTTTAATATTCATTTATATTTTATGTATTAATATTTCTTGTTGAATCTGTGTCTAAGGGAATTATAGATTTGGATTTTGGTATAAATGCCATGATTCGTGAATGAAAATAAATTGCTATTAATGGGTAAAGATTTATTATCACCGGATGAGAAATGAACACGAGAATAGAACATGATGGTTTTATTGTAATTTCCACAACATAATTTTATCCCAGTGCATCAGATAGTAGAACTCAATTTTA
Source organism: Viscum album (assembly GCA_963277665.1). Taxonomy (NCBI): domain Eukaryota; kingdom Viridiplantae; phylum Streptophyta; class Magnoliopsida; order Santalales; family Viscaceae; genus Viscum; species Viscum album. Next base: position 608,338,715 of record OY728135.1, on the reverse strand, counting down.
AAATGCAACATATTATGGAGTCATTGATAAAAAATAATATTGGATTATTTCCCTCATGGTTGAGTCACTATGATGAAATGAAATTGGTTTGATTCAATAATGAGTCGTGGAAAAATCATTGACGATTATAGATTTAGAGTTATTGGAATGACTCACACTCTTGATAATGATGAACTATATGTATTGGAATCCATAATGAAACAATTGTTTTTATGTGAAATATCTTCTTACACATGAATTTGGTGTCATTATTGAAGTAATAACAAGAAATATTTTTGATTATGGTGATGATTAAATTGACACCAACCCTGCTTTCATTATCCCCAATGCATTAATTAATTATTATGACTCTAATAGTTTAATTTTCTGAGTATATTGTGGAACATAAGTTATGGTGGGAAATATATAGAATCATCCATCAATTTTCTCAGTTCTTTTGGTTTAGCTTGTCTTGGGTTGTTAGGGTTAGTACTATTCAAATTTCATTACTATTGATTACAAATATTTTGAATCCAACTTAACCATCATGTGAATTTTAAATATTTACTAGTTTTAGTTATCCTTGAGTTGCATTTTCTAATATTAAATTGAATTGTATTAAAACCTACCAAAACCAAACAAAAGTAAAACAATTAAATTTGAAAAAAACATGTTGAATTGAATTTTAATTATTAAACTAATTAATATGAAAAATTAAAACCAATGAAAATAATGACCTAACCAAAAATTAGAAAAAGAACATAACCCTACATTTGAACCAAATGAACTATGACAAATAAAAATGAAAAAATGATCTAATAATTTTTCTAAAATGAACAAAATGTACTAAGAAAAATAAAAATGAAAAAATTACCTAATTAATTGACCAAAATGAACCATATTACCTAACCAAAATTGAATTGTATTGGATTGAAAATAGAAGAAAAATATATCAAACCAATGTTAAAAATGATAATTTGAACTTATTTATTTTTATCTGACACGTCTTTTATATCTAAATATTCTTCAACTGCTACAAAAAAGTCTATAATCCATAGTTTAATTGGAACATGGATGTAGGTTAAGATAAAGCCAGGATTATTTGAAAACTCTAGATTAAGAATAGATTTACCCATGGTAAAAAGGTTCCCATGGAAACTAATCCTAAAATGAATTATCTTCTTCATGACACATCTCCCACTTATAATCTTTTCCCTTATCGGGACTCATATCCAAACCACAGAACCATTCTCCCCCATCATCAACTGGACACTTCGCCCTTGGATGATCCTCACCAAATTATCCATTTGGTTCCTCCATCCCTCACATGATCCTTCCCATCATCTTCACCACGCATTCCTCTACTCATCCACCACATTCATTGTGTGTTCCTCCTCCAATTGGTGCATCATCCAAATCGAGATCTTCCATTAGTGGGATCCAGATGAGCTGACCCCTACACATTCTGTGACGATTTTTCTGGTAACTCCTCCCTGACACATACTCTCCCAAGTAATTTGTACCTATCTCTAGTGATCATTCAGACATACCTCTAAAATATATTGTGATTTTCAAGGTTCTCTACCCAAATAAAAATATATCAATTGTGAAAAAATTATTACTATAAAATATAATGATTTTTATGTTCATGCTCATGTTCAGTTTCAGCTTTATTGTTTATAGTTTGATACCCATGAGTCATTATTTATATATGTTTTCAATGTGACATATTCTTTGCAATATTGCACCCTGTATTTGTCCATTCAATTTTTGACCACACTAAATTTCATATATTTTCATATAAAAAATCACATAATCCTCTAAACCTTTCACCTAACCTACTGATGATATATTTTATCCTACAAGAAATTGGATGGTATATGAATATATACTATTAGTTATATTGATTTTAATAACTATTTACATTAGATAATATTCAATACCCATGACTGTTTGTAAATTTTTATCATGTGAATTAGGTTTTATTATATGTTTCATCTATATTTAATCAATATATCAGTAGCTATGTTTATTTCTGTTCATCCAATTTTTTTAAGTCACTGTTAATTTTCATTTCATCTTAATTACATCTATTATATTTAATGTAAATTATTTTATGATCTATATACAAACATCTTTTCTTGATATAATATTTGATACAAGTGAAATATATTACAAAAAATATATTTTTTTATATTTAATTTTTTATTTCCTAACTATCTCTACACTAAAAATTACTTTAAATTAATATTCCTTAATTTTTATTTTGAGATTAAAAAATTATTTTTTATCCCATCATTTGCTTTTTCATGTTGTCTTAAAAATGGTTTAATAATGTTTTTTTCTTTACAGTCACTCAATACATGTGGTTTTATGAATAAATCAGATCTCTCTCAGTTCTTCAATTTATATGAAAAATATGTTCCCCGGGAACATGGTTATTATTCAACAGGATTGGTGAATTGAATGGTTATATTAAGGTAAATATGAAATATTGGATACTCACATTCATTGATTATTAGACCCTGAAGGTATGCATTTTTCTTAGTTATTTAATTGCTTCTCTAACATAATAGATTCATTTCATGTCTCGAATATCAATTATGGATTTTTATTTTACAGAATTTCAGTTACTATGAAAAATGATTTTCAATAGGTTTACTACCACCGGTTTCATAGTGGAAGCTTGGTATGTAATCCTTCTGAGTATATTTCAATGCTATAATTACACGATGACTCATTTTATGGCTGGTTTATTATTTCATATTATGGATTATCATGCCTTTATTTGTTTTTATATAATGATAACTAGAAATGGTAGTGGTAATCCTTGATGTTTAGGTGTAGATTATTTTTCATGGATTCACTCTATTTTGATTGAATACTTTTTTTATATATTATTATTTCAAATATGTTGTAACTTTATTAATACTCTTGATAATTTAATCTAGAAGTGTTATAAGGACACATTAATTTTGTTATAAGGAAATGATTTATTATAATAAAGTTTACATTTAATTTTTTTGGGAGTATTTGATAATTTTTTATTGGAGCTGTTTGATGTTATGGTATTTTATTGATAATTTTTACTGTAGTCTTTTGATGTTATGGTATGTTCTATTTTTTTATTCCTAATTTTGTTGACCGATTTGAAAACTAGGATTTTCTAAACAGATTGTAGAATGATGTGATCTATCCTTCTCCATAAGATTAAAAAGATTAGGATTACTAGACACCAATTCATTTCTTAGATTCTATATAATAAAAAGAAATTTAAAAGGTATTCGTTTCTTTATTTTGAAGATAAAATAGTTGTAGAATTAGTTTTTCTAGTTCACAATTAATTTTCTTCCTAAATAGATATCAAACTAGACATTGATCAGTTCTCCATCTACTAAGAAAGTATCAATTCTCAAAACATATTGACCAAGTTAATCAGTTGATACCCAATGATTTATTAATTACTCTATTTATAGGTGAAATTTAAGTGTAATGTTCAAGTCCATCCACGAAACCTATTAATCTCTCTTTCATTATTCTAGGATTCCCAAAATCCAATTCTAGGTTAATCATCTAGTTCCAGGTAGGAAATTTTTTATTTTCAAGCACAAAATTAATCAATCTGTGAGTTTTAATTTTCCAAGTAGATCTCTAGGATGGCACAACTATAATTGTTTTTCAATTATAGTGGTATGTTTTTCAAGCATTGTAATATGAATGATTGGAATTGATGATTGGCTTGGCCCTCTTTGACTATTATCTTGATGTTCAATTATCAGGGTCTGGGGAATATTATGGTATCATTTTTCATTAGTTTATCCACACATCACACTATTCTTATTTATGGTTCTATGATGTATCTAATCTATACTTTGTATTACTTTATTTATTATAGTTTTAGACTCTTTTTATTTATTTAATTTAACTCATTCTATAATTATTCACTTATTTTCTATTTTTTTACCTGTTTCAATTTTACAGTAGTTTGTTTTCAAATCTAATTTATTTTTAAAAAGTATAAAAAAGAACAATTTGAATTCTATTATAACTCATAATTTTGAATAAAAGTTTCATATAATTTTTTGTATAATTAACCTCACCACAATTTCTTTATTTAAAATTGTTTTTTATGGATTCATTATGTCCAAAGTAATTAATGGTTAGTTTTTGTGTTTGTTTAACATGTCCTCCAGTTAGATTTTTTTCTAACTGATGGTGGATTTCAAATTCTTTTTAGATACTCAGTTTTTTGTGGAAATATTTTTTTATTCTGCTCATAAATAATTATTTTTCGAATATTTTGTCATTATTTTTGATGAATTTCAATTTTTTTCTAAATGTATTTTTTAGAAAAAATATATTACAATTATAATATCTCAAAAAAATAATAAAATTTTGTTTTTTTCATGTTCACACATATTTTAGTCATATATGTAAAGATATATATTATATGAAAATTAATATGTTTTCATAATATTATTCATAAGTATACATACAAAAATCCATACTCATAGTGGTATAAGATTATATTCTTCTAGAATTCACTATATACATTTTATAAATTCCTAAAGTATGAAATATATACTTCAGTTAAAATAAATTGTTTAATGCTTCCTATGAATAAAATATTTATAAACATTGTACATTCTTTACAGTCTTCTATTATGAATTTTACTTTCATATGTCAAGAATATTTACAACATCAGTTAAATTTAATCAAATAAAATGAATTTACTTATATATATAAATTTTTTGGTGCTCCCTTTGTAAATAAAATCCTTTATCACCTCTCACATTTTGGTTAATGTGTTATTTGTAGAGATTTACCTCATGATTTTGATGAAGAAAGATTTATTGAATGTGGTAATCATAAATGATTTAAATCATTAAACTTCAAGATCAATGTATATTATAGAACAGTTTACTTCAAAAAGATGCATAAATAAAACAAAACTAGAAAATAACGAGTAGGTATCATTTGTACAGCCTTAACTACGGGAACTCTATAATTACTCATATATTTTGAATCATTTCTATGTAATTTTTATACATTTAAATACATGAATATAATGTTTTTAAAACTTTATTAAGATTCATTCATTAATAAAAAATTATAATCAAAATTAATACATTAAGTTATTTATAAAGCATAAAAAATATTTGAATCATTGTAATAAAAAAGTACAATAATACATACACATCAAAAAAATTATAAAATATACAAGGTCTATAAAATATAATTCCTAAAATATGTGTATAATACTACTTATACTTACATGAATACTTAGATACAAACATATTTTTTCAGTTTTACAATGCTTATGCTAATGCTTAAAATAATGCTTACCCAAGAAAACATTTATTATCACACCCCAAATTCAATGCATTATGACAATTCCATTAGGGATCTTTGACCATGGTGTCTCAAACCCATTGTCTAACTAGTTAGAGGCCACCCTCTATAAAATGAGCTTTTTAGAACAACTGAATGTCAGTGATGTCCACTGAGTAGCTGCTGAGAGTCCATATGGTAGTCGGTATGTGCATCCAATAGACTTCTTGGAGATATTTCAATCTATCCACATGGAACCTACAAGCAGTTACAATCTGCACAACTCTAATGTATGGATTTTTCATCCTTAACTCCATTTTAATTATTCATTTCTCTGCCAACAGCATGTCATTTCCTTACTACATGATTTTACACATGCTAATCCCATTCACAAGATTCAGCAATGCCTTTGAATATCATATTTTAGATCAAAACATTAAATACTTGAAGCCTAGTAGAATGAAATTTGAAAACACTTAAATGAAACTATAGATACACAATTAAGTTTTTTGTGATAATAAAAATTATAAGTGATAATTACAACATAATTAATTGGTTTTTTATGAATTTAGTTTTATTTAATTGTGGAAGTTTCCTCAATAAAAATAATAATTGTTTTCCCAAATATATGGAAGTATTTAGGCCTAACTAGCATACATTATTCCCTATATTTTTACTATATTTATACCATAAAAGTTTTTAAACTACACTATTCTACAATTCCTAATATGCATACTCTATGAATTTATTCAAAGAAAACCATAATAAAATTAACTACTGTATACTTGTTTAATTAAGCAATATGAAGATTATAGGTATAAAGATTTTATAATTATATTAATTGGTATTATTTTAAAATAAATATGCTATTTTAAATTAAATAAAAATTATATTTCATGTTCTGAAGTGGTTTTTTACTCTTTCTTATGAATTCATAGTTTTTATACATTTTATTTCTATTTTTTACATTGTATTTTTGGTAGGGATTTAAGTGTTTGAATTTTTGTGATATATATTTTATTATGTTTAATTTATTTTATATATTTTATCCTTGTTGGATTTTTTATTCTATTGTAGGCTGCAAGGTTTAAGGGATATCGATAGTGTAGGGATTTCAATGAAGCCGGTTGGTTTATATAGTGTATTCTTGGTAGAGATTTGTGTGCAGTAGGGTGTATATAAGAAATCTCAATTGTATATTTTGTAATCAAGGTAATCATTGAAATGATATTTACTATTTTTATTATTTAAAATTTAATTTGTACTTTAGGTTCTCTTATTTAATTTTTGATGGAATATTATACTATTGTTCAATTTTGGGAGCTTCCCCAAATCATCTCATCACAATGTTATAATAATGTGTTTCTAGGATTCATGTGTAATTGATTATTCTTAATCTATTTTAGTAAGTGGCAAACCCATATCCAATCTCAATAAGCATGTATAAACACTTCTATATAACAATGAAAACACACACACATGCATCTCATTAATATTATAGTGTTATATAAAAAATTAATGGCCCAATACAATATATCTGTTGAAATTCATTGGTAGAAAAATCTATACATGTTTCAAGTGAGTGGGGATACTTCATGGGTTGGAGCTGAAGTAGGAGTCCCTATAGGTGCTGCTGAATTTTTACATTAACAAAGTATCATTATAGAATAATATGAATGATTTTCTTAGGTATTGATACTTATTAATGAGAGTAATGGTTTCTCATGCATACAAGATAGAATTGGATGGAAACTCTTCATACAAATGGACAGGGGTTAATCTTTTATACACTCATGGTAGGAGACTCCTCATGGATAGAGTAAAAATTTATATACCATTGGAAGAAAATTCCCCATAAATAGTCTTGAATTCAATTATTTGCCACTCACTTATTATTAATACCATGTTTTTATTGATGAAACCTGTTAGATAAACTTCCTTGCACATGTATATAAATGAGTAGAAATGTTCACATATAAACTAAATTGTTCAATACTGAGTTGAGGCACATTTTTGGTGCCCCACTGAGTATGTTATTGTCACATATTCCATTGAAATTTTGTTTTACATGCATATATACTTGAAAAAATTTAAAAATATTTGGTGGAAATTTAGGGGGACATCTATATTCCATGTTCACTACTAAATGATAGAAATATCATTTTTCTGTATGAGATTGGTATTTAATATGTAAAAAAAGGAAAAACATAAATAAATGAATTGAAATGGATTTATGACTCACTAATTAGTTTGGTATCACACATGGTTTTGTGACTAAATACATTAATGGTTGATCACATTTTCCTTTTATTTCAATTCCATGTATATATCCATTTTAAAAAATTTAATGATTAAACTTCATGAACCAAAAATATCAAACAAAAATATATAATTTTTAGAAATTGAATAATAATAATTGGCTTCAATACATTCATCATGTCACAAAATTTAATACCCCAATTACTTGTAGGATCCAAACACAACCAATACCACGATCAAGGACCATATCTTTCCTATTTCCTTGTAAATGGATGGTTTCCATAGTTACAAACCCTTGAAAGAAATTTTATTTATCTTATTTGATTAATTTTGTTTTTTGATTTTGTAAATATATTGGGTTTAAAAACTAAAAACTACAAACATGTTAATAAAAAGTTATAACTGTTTTTATTGCATTATGACTATCTCAATTTAGAGAATGGGAAAAATTGAAATATGTATGTATAATTTTCCACGTGTTCTTAATTATTTTGGACCTCCGAGCTCTATCCCATTATCATCTTCTCCACCATTTCCCAAGGTAGGATTTTACCAAATCCTATTTTACTTCATGTAATGTTTTCATTTTACCTTATTGTCTCTGTAAATAAAAAATTTAGCCCCATCATAGTGTCAAATGATAACCATTCTCATCGATTTCTGATTTAGATTTAAAATATTTTTTATAATAAATGTTCTATTCATTCTCATTATTTATTGCATAAGAAGATGCAATGAAATCTAATATTGACAACAGTAATTTCTTTGATTTTGATTTTGATTCATATAAATTTTTCTGGATTAAGTGACATCCTGAAATGGTGCATTGTTATTAGAGGATGGGGCATTGTTGGGTGTGGTTTGGTTGAAATTATCATATGATAAGGGTCGTTTTCAACTCATATTATGGATTTATACCTCTTTATAAATCTAAGACAAAGTAAGGAGGATGATGAATATCTAGATTAGGATGTTTTTAGTATGTTTCTATCTATTTACCCTATGATCAAGTTTTAACATTTTAGTTCATGTTGTTTTTGAATAATTTTTCCTCATGGATACCACTGATTCATTTTTCAGTGATTGTATTATTCATCATTATGTTTATGTAGTATGTTAGGCTAAGATTTATACATATTCGGGGAAGGGGACTAGTTATAGAATGGGTAGAGTTTTATTATTTTTTCTTTTCAGTCATTGTAAGAATAATTTAATTCAAATTTATTGAATTTTTAAGGGGTAACGCTTGTTGTGGAATAAATTGTTGATTTATTTTCATTCTAGAGGATTTTTTTAGGGTGCATGTAGTGTTATGTATAGTGTGTAGTTTGAAGAGTGTGGTGTAGTGGGATGCGCAGTGTAGGGTGCGGTGCACCTAATGATTTTTTATGGAAATAAAAGGATATATCCATAGTTGTAAAATGTGGCAGTATACAAGATGTTTTTTTCTAGAAAAATAAGGATGTAGCTATGGTTTTAAATAGTGGAAGTAGAACTAGTTCCATGGTTTGAAACATGGATATTTTCCTACTACCATGATTTTCAATCATGGTAATAAATCTCTGTGGTGGATTATATTTCCATGGTTTGAACTACGAAAATAGGGTTATTCCATGTTTACAAAGTGTGGTAATATAACTTTCCTGATAGCCATTCCATTAGGATCCAAAAATAGTGAAACTGTATCTATTACCTATAGTCATGGTTTTTGGGATCTATTTCGATGGTTATAAACCATGTATGTAGCCCAGCATTGTAGTAGTGTTCCCAATAAATATAATTTTTTTTATATCACGATGTATATTGTATTAAGTTTGAAAATCGGTATTCCTTAATTAATTTATGTCTAATATTATTTTCTTTTTGGCTTACAGATTAATTGTGGATTTAAAATTAATTTTATATTTTTTTTAAATGAAGAAAATGAAAAACATTGAGGAGATGTGAAGAAAAATGATGACAGGTAATAATTTCAGAATGAGAGATATGGGAATCCCTCCTTTAAATCATATTGTGAATATTGTTTTTCAAATATATATATCAATAACATATAATGTCATGTGAAATTTTTTTTTCAACTATTATTCAGGATCCACCACCTAGGCATCAATTATTCTCCCACCAGAGTGCTCATGCTCGAGATATGAGGGGGTGGTACTAGAGTCATGTTCTCCACTCAGTGTACCCAATCAGACCCTGTCCCTCCCCCTTACATATCATCTACCATACCTTCTAATACTTCGATGTAATTAGAGAAACCTAGCATATTTAGGCCACCTATGCTTCCATCAACATTTTCATTTGAGCCTCCTCACCTATCTTTCCCTTATCTAATGATAGTTCCTACTCTTCGTCTATATTATGAATTTCCATAGACATCAATGACACCTTATCTTCCTTGTACTTCCTTATCCCCAATCTTCTACATTCCCACTTCATTTAATTTTACTTTGACACATTCTAAGCCTTTAAAACATACATTAGGACCCACTCCATCTATACTGGTTGATGTTCCTTCAGATACTGAGGATCCAGTGACACCCACTAATCATACTGCCTCAATTATATTTATAGATCATTAGAACATTTTTTACTATATTTTTTTCATTATAACATGTATTTATATAATATATGTTTTTTTCTTTAACTTTTAGATCTTCTAATAGGCGGCATGGGTGTACACGCATTCCATGTATGCAGTGTGGAACCACCACACATAACTGATGGTGGAGTACAATGAGGAAAACCAAATGATTGATGAAATAGGGATAGAATGCAGGAGTTTTAGGGCCACACTTTCCAAATACTCTGATATCATTCATTTCAAGACACTCTCCTAGAGAAACTATCCAAATGAAGTAAAGGATAATTATTGGGTGCAAATATGGGTAAAAAAATCATTGGATTTAATGTTATATTATTATTATTATTTTTATATGAATTAATATTTTTGTGTCATCTTCGTTTTAATTTTTTTGATGGTGATGATGTAAGTACATCACAACTCCTAGAATGAGGTGATTTTTGAAGTTCATGTAATCATGAGTTTTATAGTGGATGGAATGCTAGAGTTGTTAAGTATTTAGAGGCCACACCTGTCATGAGAGACTATTCGGTAGAATATTATTGGGAAATTATTGCTCATTGTAAAAGTATCGAGCTCAAGTAATTAATGAAATTTGTGGTTTTTGAATGAAAATTACCATGGCTTTTCATTAATACTTTCTTTTTCATTATTGAATATTATTTTTAAGGAAGTTTTATGTATAAATAAAAAACCAATGATGCTATGAAATACCTCCATGCTTTGGGGTGGACTACAATGCTAGACAAGGAGAGGAAACAGGTATGACAATCATTTAATATTATAATTGAATTGTATTTCTAAACAATGTTCATTATTAACAAATGAGACGATGGTTTTGTTTTACATGGTTGACAATTTTACCCATTCTATCACATAGCCAAAACAAATAAGTTAAAAGGACTATTTTCTCTAATAAATGTACTTTATAAATTCTTTATATTAAAACATGATGGAAGGATTTACAAATAGACACTAGTGGTATATTATAATAAATTACGATAAAATTTTTAAGGAAGTCACTCAAAATATATAAATTTTTTTATGATATAATGTTATAAATTTTCTATTTATTGAGTTTTCTTAATAAATAAATATGTATTATTTTCTATAAAAAAGTATTATGAATATTTATATTATATTTTTGGGAAATATTCTATTTATAAGGTTTTAGGAAGTATATTTGAATTTATATATTATTAAAATATTGATAATAAATGACTATTATTATTTAATTAAATGTAAAATCAACTTTTTATTGTTGTATAAAATATAATTGTTGATTTTTTCTTGAATAAGATATTCATATTAATCCTAAATTTTGTAAATTCATTCATTTAATAAACTTATATATATATATACAAAAATTATCTATTTATTTTTCTAGAAAATTCAATAACAATTTGTTTTTTGATTAATGATGGTCAAAACACTACATAAGATTTAATATAGAAATCTAAAATCAAATAATAAATTTTAAAATAAAATGTATATAGTTTTATAATATTAACTATATGGTGGATTATGATTAAATACATAGGGGAAACACATTACTAAATAGTGAATAATTAATTAACTTAGGGTGTATAAAATACACTACATAATGGACCATATATGTTGTAGATATCCGATATCTCATTATATTTCCCATGTATTAACTCTTGAGAGTTGAACTTATTGAAATTGCCTTTTTTATTCATAAAACCATTTTATCTATCCATGGTATAACAACTTCAAAAACATGATATTTTAACTTTAAGAAGGTGTAAGATGAATCCATTTAATGTGATATTTTAGACATTATAATTCATCTACCATATGTTTTTCCTTTCAATATAATTTAGAATTAATATCCTTTTTATTTCAGTTACGAAAGTCATTATTAATAACTTATTTTAAATTATGGTTTTCTAAATTCAATGTCATTTCTGAGGGTGGTTTTGAATATTGAAGGATATGTGCCTCAAGAAAAATTGTTTTACTTGAGCAGAAAAAAATATAGAAGTGTGGTAAATGAACTGACACAGTAGTAGATTAATAGTTTACCTTTATTGATTTCAAATTTAATATCAATTTTGTAACTTAATGGTCTATTTATATTTTTAAAGTGTCATGTGGATTCCCTTGATGAGCAGGAAGATGAAAACATTAGGCCAAACGGTCACTTACATCAAAATTTAGGAGATGAGAGCCATGGAAGAGTATGCTATCGACCATTAAAGAGTCTTATACTGATGTGATATTGGCCCACTTTATATGCTAGTTATTGTAGCACCATGTTGGAAAAATAAAATACATAGGAAGTATAAGCTTAGGAGTGGGTAGAAAAGGACTAAAATATGGTCACACATGAGCATGAATGGAATCAAAGGTCCAATTATGAATTTATGAAATTGTTTTTCATTTTATTTCCATACCTTACACTAGATACTACCATGGATTGTGATCCATATACATCAATGGTTCATACATTACATATTGCACCGAGTTGTGGTCCTATTGGTGGTCGGGGTGATGTCATTCCTGACGATGGTGATGGTGATGATGATTGTGAGGAAGAGGGTGAGGAAGAGGGATAGATACAGGGTGAAGAGGAGGATGAGGAATAAGTTGAGGATAATGAATTGGTTGAGGATGAGGATGATGGTGACGATAGTGATGGTGACGAGGGACAAATTTATCCTTTATATTTTATAATAATATTTATGACATTTTATGTTTGATGATTTGTTCTGAATGAATATATGTGAATTTTTGAATGTGAGTTATAAATGGTTGAATGTATTAATTGATTTCCTATGTTATCATTATTTTTATAATGGTTGGTGATGTCTGTTTGTAGGTAATTTACTAAGGTGGTGTGATGGTGCGACTTATATTGGCTATTTGAGCAGGTTCTGTTATTTGTCTGCCGGTTCTATGGGTTTTATGGCTTCTTTTTTTCATAGGTTTTGTGGGTAGGGTCAGTATACTATAGGTATAGTAATTTAAAGAGTTTCTATTTCAGTAGATTCAAAACCATTGGTATATAACTATACCAATGGTATATTGTGAACCGATGTTTAAACCAAAATTCTGCTAACCCTGTACCGGCTGTTTATTAAAAACCATTGGTATATGACATTCCCAATAGGCATGTGCCCAATGGTTTGGAGAAGCGTTGGGGTAGCCTATACAAATGGTTATCCATCCTATACTAATGGCTTCGAACCATTGGTATAGGCTTGAATTCTAGTAGTGATTGACAACTCCCCTAATATATAAAATAAGACATAGAGGTAGTTCTAATAACTACCATTAAACAAATCGTATTAAATATATTTTATAATATATATGATGCTTAATATAACATACTCTATATTTTTTTTAAAAATCATTAGTTTTGTTTAAATTGATGTTAAATATTTTTAAAACCCATAATTTGACCCCCCCCTCCCCCCCACACACACATGATCGCATCAGCACTAACCGCTAACCCCATTTCCCCAATCCCCCGTGTTCCCTGATGATAACACCCCTCCCTTGCCTCTGATTCCCATGGCCCAACCCCCCTACTCCACAATGATTACTACCCCCCTGATCCACATGACCTTGACCCGCTGCACTCTAATGATGACAAACCCCCTTTGGTCCTCGTGACCCTGACCCCCATTCTTCCTGAAGAAGACCCTATAGCGACCCACCCTACTCCTCAATAGTGACCCCAACAATGAACCATCTTCCCCTTTTCCCATAAATGTTGACCTCCAATGAAAAAAATAACCCTAACCCCCTTCTACCAACATCCCCATCTTCCTCTTATCTCTATCTTAACCTGACCCCCCGCCGCTATTCATTAGGGAGTAAGACTTATCTAACCTCATCTCCCCAACCTCTATGTTGTTTAGCTAAGGTTATGATACCTATTGGATTTTTCTAAGGGTTTTAATTAAATTATATAAAGATCTTTGTAATTTAGTGTTGTTTTCTAGCACTTTTTCCTAGGATTATGTCAAGGGTATGTTGTAGAACTTCCATCGGCAGTTTGTCATGGTTTTGGAGAGTGGTTGCACATAAATGTTCTTTTAGGGGATTATTTATATTTTTTAAAATATTTAATAATTAATTATATATTGTTATAACTAATTATTTCTTTCATGTCGCATCATATAGGTTCCTAAGGTGTAGTCGGTGTGTGGTGTAAGACTCAAATATTTTACATTTTCATCAAGATGTAAGCCAATATTTTGGTTTCGTGTTGCATCCCCACTTAATAATCATGTAACTATGTTTAAAACTATATGTTTTCTATTGAGGTCCACCTTAAGGGACATTTTGGGTATTCTTAGGGAGAATAGTAGTTTTAGTAGTTTTATAGAGGAGTTTTCATTTGTAAAACCTGATAATTTATTATAAAGTTTAAGAACACAAGTTGTATGTAAATTAGTAGTGCTTAGTGGTAGTGACGGGGGAGGTTTTGGGTATTCTTCTTACACTAGAACGTGAGGGGTCTGGTGTATAATCCCTTATGAGTGTTTCATTATATTTTACCATTAATATTCAATGAAAAAGTCTATAGGCGGGGGTTATTATACTAGAAAAAAATTTAAAAATTAAAATTATCAAAGATAACTTCATATATAATTTAAATAAAATGATAATAATAATTTATCAGAAAATATTGTATACATCAAAAGATAGGTCAAAAAAAATAAGAAAATGAACAAACAATTTTTATATTACATTGATTCATCATGAACATATTTTAACTCTTTAATCCCATATAATCCTTGGGAGATAAATACCCACTAAAAAAGACCATTCTTATGAAGTGAGTAACAACCCTTTACCAAATATATTGACTTTATATGGAAAAAAGAATATCCAAAACAATTATAAAATTTTCTTTTTAAATCAGAAAAAACTAAATATAGATGTTTCTTTTAATTATTGTCCTAAATAAACTGGTATATTCTTTTATGGGAAAAAGTGTAGAGTAAAAAATAAGTAAAAATAGAAGAAATAAAATAATACATTAATGAATATAAAAAATCTAGATTAATAATATTGGAATTTTAGAAGAATAGAAACATGATCACCTCTTCAAAAAGAATATTTTATTGAAGAACAATAATGATAAACATAGAAACACCAGTTGTTATCATAGATGAATATCCTTTCAATATAATATGAATAAAGTAGTAAATATCTATAGTATATTTTATATTTCCCCTTTCCTAAATTTGTAAATGAAACTCCATTATTCATTCCATGATATCCCTCAATTATTCATTACATTGATATTTCCTAAAATACATTTTAACCCGCAATAGTTAAGAAATATGAACATACCAAAATATTACCTATATATTATCTCTTTTTAAATGATATCAAAAAGTTAATATAGAAAATAACATATATTATTAATCATGAGTAAAAGGCATAATGCTTACTATAAGCTAGATAACATAAAATTACATTAATCTTTCTGTATATGCTATTTTCTTGAAGTTGAGTGCTATTTCTCAAATTTCTTTTGAAAATTTTGAAAACCCTTAATTTCGTGTAATTCTATGATGCATATGGAAGAACATTCACAAGATATCACAATGTAAAGTTATTATTTTGAGATACAATAAATATTGATTTTCATAATTATATAAGTAAGAGAGAGATATAGATAAAATCTTGTTTCATCAATATAAATAAAATTGATAATATTAAAAGTAGAAAAGTTAGATAACTTTTAATGAAATAATTGTGTTTATTTATTATTGTGGATTGATAACAATACGCTCGAAATCATGGTAACATCTCTCATCAAATCAATGAACTTATTCCACAACATCTGACCATATTATTGAGATGGGTAATATTTAATCATTTCTGTTTCTTTATATTTTTAATGTTGGACTTAATGGTTTTTATGTTTAGTTTTTTTATATTGAATCAAGACGATACCCTGGTCAATAGATAAGTTGGGTGATGTTTAATTTTCATTTTAGCTTTTTAATTAAACATGTGTATCTTTATATCTAAATTAATAGGGAGAAATGTGATAATAAAATACCTATGGATAAAATTTTGATTAATTTAACTCAAAAAAACTCATTATTCTAAGAATTTATATAAATTTTTAGATTATGTAAGTATAAAATGATCAGTGTATGGTAAAATAAAATTTTTGTTTCTTAATGGTAAATTCAAGTGATGGTTGAATTGAAATGAAATATATGAGTAATTGATATTGAAATAGATTCATACTCGATATCTATGTTGGATTTTTTATGGTGAATTGAATGTAATTGAATGTCAAAACAATATCAATATGGTCAACAAAATACAAAGTGACCCACAAAAAGAAAATTGTGTTTAAAATTTGATAAATGACATGTTTTTATTTTTTGAATACAATGTCCTATAATTTAATGGATCAACAGAATCCTTATTTGATCTTGAGTATGTTATTATTTCTTATAACTTCAATGAAAAAAATGAGTTTTTGGAATTAGTTGAAGATGGAAAATAATAAATATATGAATGGTTTTCTAGGTATTCAAATTTGTCTTTTCTACTTAATTTGTATCATATCAAGTGTCTATATGCAATTATTAGAAAATAAATATCCATGATTTTATATTTACATCATAATTAATTTAGTGAAGCTAAGATCCCTACATAATTCAATGATATGGAGAAAATCATCAACAAACTATGACTTGATTATAAAAACATAGACATATACCCTAATGATTGTATACTTTACTGGGGAGAAGAGTTCTAAAAAGAGGAAATAAGAGGATTTCATATAAGAATATAGAATTCAATGAACAACAATGAGAGTAAAAATCAATGGAAACCTAGTATGAAACATATGAATAAAATTCATTCGAAGGTATTATGTTACTTTCTTATGAAACCATGATTAAAAATAAAATTCATGAAATGTAAGACTACATACGATATACAGCGGTATTTTCAAGATAGTAACAATGACGGATTTATGAGACATCCAAAAGATTCAATATCATGGATGGATTTTGATTCATTATATCCATATTTTTATGGATCCTAAAAATATTTGTATTGGGTTTTCTTATGATGGTTTTGTCCCTTTTGGTACTTTAAGTTGTAATTATAGAATTTGGAAAGTTGTTTTGATCCCCTATAATCTACCTCCATGGATGTGTATTAATAAGACTTATTTTATTATTTCAATAATTATTCTTGGAAATAAAATTCCTATAAATGATAATGATGTATATCTTCAACCCCTAATAAAATAATTGTGAGGATTATGGGATGATGACTTGGAAACATTTGATGTTGTAATGATTAAACTATTCAAACTGCATGTTGCTTTAAAGTGTATAGGTAGTGACTTTCCTAGAATAAGAAACATATCTAGTTGGAATACTCATACTGGTTTGGGTTGTCTTGTTTTTAATTTTGATGTCGAACCTTAATGATTACCACATAGTAGAAAAAGGTGTTTTAAGTTGCATCATTGATTTCGTGATTCTTGAACTAAATTTACGATTATAAAGACACAATTAAATGAATATATTGAATTTATAAAGCCACTAATGTTTTTATCTTTTTCATAAATCTTGGAACAATTAATGAATTTCACTATAGTATATGAAAAATGTAATCATTTCAAAGAAGGTGGGAAATGGTATGAGGTAGAATATTCAAAGTAGCAAGAACACAACAGTGGAAGAAAATGAATATATTTTTCAAACTCCCTTACTAGGAGTCTAATTTGATATATCATACACTTGAGATAATGCATATTGAGAATAACATGTGTGATAATGTAATTTTTATGCTGCTTAATGAGAAGGGTAAATCAAAGGATCACCTTAATACTCATAAGGATTTGGAATAAATGAATATAAAGAATTTTTTCAAAGAAAATATGGTTGGAATATATCATTCAGGTATTTTTAAATTGAAAAATCATGAGAAATACATATTCCATCAAATATGAAATAATTTAAAAGTGAAATATAGATATTTATGTAACATTTCATGGTGCATTGACTTAAAACATAGAATGTTACATGGATTGAAAATTCATGACTCAAATATTTTGATGGAGAAGTTTTTTCCATTATCATTTCACAATATATACCTAAAAAGTAACTGTAGTTCTAATTGATTTTTGTACCTTTTACAAATAGATTTATGGAAAAAATATAAATCCAACAGAGCTTGATAAAATCACAGAAAGAATTATTTTGACACATTGTAATTTAGATTTGTTATTTCCCTCTTAATTATTCATAGTAATGATTCATTTTACTCTTAAATTAGGTGAAGAAGATAAAATTGGTGGACTGGTACACTATCGATGGATGTCTCCAACAGAGAGGTGTGTTTATATTATTTTTCTTTTAATTATTTCATTAAATTTTATCAAATATTTTTGTAAATATTTTTAATATGTTTCTAATTTTTTTCATTAGGTACTAAGGTTATTTTAAATTATATGTGAGGAATAAAGCTCAACTAGAAGGCTCTATTTATAATGGTTACAAAGCCAAAGACTATCAGACCTTTCATTATATCTATTCAGATGGTATTGAGACTAGATTCAATCATGTTGGACATGTTGATGATATCTCCACAAATTATCATTCTGAAAACTATTCATTGGTATTTCCAACTATTGTAAAACCAATTGGAAATTGGTTAAATTTTATACTGACTAAATTGGACATGATACATGCACACAAATATGTGCTACTCAATTGTTTTCTTGCTGATATATTTATAGAATAATTGATATTGAAAACAAAGATGTGACTAAGGTTTCGAGCTTGAAATGAGATGTAATTAGAAATATATATTAATAAAGAGATTGTTGAATGGTTTTCTAATCACGTAAGTATATATACATATTCATATTATTGATGTGTAGTTTATTTTTATATGTTAAAATTAACACATTATATATTCTTGTCTATATAATGAATATTGAGAATTGAGTAGAAATATAAAATGATTTAAAGTCATTAACTTGAGGTCCTCCAAGGCAATCCTAGAGATCTGCTGCCTACAATATTCATGGCACTAGGATTCATACAAGTTGTCATGAAAAATATTTGAAAACTCAAAAGAGTTTTGCATTTAAACATAGAGAGGTGGGATACTATGGAATGTTGATTGATATAATATTATTAAACTATCATGGTAAATTATCAATTGTCTCATTCAAATGTAGTTGGGTAAAAAATTATTCATTATATTTTAATTATGTCAACTTATATCGATTGATCTGTACCTCTAAGTGTGAAAATCATGATCTATTTATCATGGATTCATAAGAGAGGATGGTTTATTTTTTATATGATGAAATAAATGAAGGTTGGAGTGTTTTTGAATGCTCAAATAAGAGATAATTGTATGATATAGGTGATGAATATCAATTGGTACATTATAACAGTGAATGTAATGACCCGCCTATTCACATTGGCTTGAGATACATCGAGTCATTAATAGGCCTTAAGATACATCCCCAAGACGCCAAAGGCTAGAAAAAAATGGCGAAGGCTTTCAAATACAAGTTGGGGACGATTTAACCTTTAAGAAATAACCCATAAACCAACCAAGCATAACCAAACATTCACTATATGATGCATGAACAGATGAATGAAAACTAACCAAATTAATTTATCATAAACCACATCAAGTACACAACAACGGAAGACAAAACCAAACATCAAAGTACACAACAAAATTACAACTCAACACTCTCAAAAGACACCAAAACTCCATGCTCCATAGATCTGAGCTCCATAATAACCAAACAACCCCAATCATCACGAGGTAGTACAAAAAACATGGAAAGAGTTACCTTTACCATTGTTCCGAAAAAATAGCATCTACAAAAGCACCAAAGGGCCAAAGAAGGGGTGAGTATAAAACTCAGTAGGTTTTCCCCAATGACTTCCCCACTCACGCCACTAGGATAGAAGAGTTTTTCACATTTATATAAAAACATTTTATATAAAATATTTTCTCGAAAGAAACTTATAACTAAATATAAACATGTTTCCAAAACCACTTATAACCAACATAATTTAACTGAAAAAGAAACTGATTTTCCAGCAAGTTGTTTTTCCAAAAAAATAACTAAACAAGATTTAGAACCATTTTCACAGAATACCCTTTTTAGCATACCTAGCCATTTCACAAAATACTTCTTTGGCATACCCAACCATTTCACAAACCCAAGAAACCAACCATGCATGCTATGTTATGATAGTTCCATACTCATGAGCAGTTTCTTATTGATCTACCATGTTTTCACAAGGTAATTTTTTCCCATGTGCCATTACACCTTTGGCACCGAGTATAAGGTCATATTTCAACCAAGTTTCATACAAGTAGTTACCATGTTCCATTAAACATTTGGCAACGAGCACAAGGTCCTATTTCAACCAAGACTTGTACATGCTACATGAACACACACGAAACATTCCCAAAAATCATTCTAAAACCATCCTTTTAATAAAACACTTTTTATTGAAACCCATTTCCATCAAAAACCAAGTGTTTTCAACCTATTCAAACCATTTCAATAAAAATATACTTTTATTGAAAACGAAAGAATAAACCAATTTCATCAAATCCATTTCAATACCAAACCATTTCAATAAAACACCCTTTTTATTGAAAATACATCTTTCATCAAACCATTTACAATTCCAGAAATTCTACAATTTAAAATAATCATTTTAAATTTAAGAAGCCAAATCATTTTGCACAACAAATCACCAAGATTTCAAAATTTCAATAAAACAATAAATCATCACTAAAGAAGATTTATTCCATGATTTTCACAATTAATTCCATTAAAATAACTCAATTTGAAACTAATATAATCGATTCTAACAAGAGGAGTCGATAGGGAACCTCCTACCTTTAGGGTTTAGATGAAAACCACAACAAACGAAGAACGCACAAGAAAACCGGGTTGGTTCTTCAAAAACCCACCTTAGATCTCTTATCCTAGAAAGATCACGACCAAAACACATCATATTAGGAATCCAAACACTTAGATATACCCATTAAATGTGTAGATCTATGAAACCAAAGGAAGAGGAGAAGTAGATATAGGTAGATCTAAGAAACCGATCAAGAACGAAGAAGAATGATCACATACCTCAACAATACGACTTCGATTCACCAAGAGAAGCCTTAAGATCACCTCCAAAACACTTGGGAGAGGTTTTCCAACCTTCAAGGGAGTGTAATACCGTGTTATGGCCACTTAAGAGCATAATAGTGGCACTTAGAGGCAAAAAATGAGTGATATCCACAATTTAAGGATCTCATTTAAGTGACTGCTTGGTTAGTTCGCACGGTTTGACAAACCGTGCACAAACCGTGTGTTAGCTACTACCTCGGACACACCTCTCGTACAAACTCATCACACAATTTATCCTAACCATGCACTAACTGTGCAAGAGCTACTACCTCCACGACCAACTATGCATGGTTTGGCCGCACGGTTTACACAAATCGTGTGTCGCCCGTGTGACTTCCCCTTTGCCTCAAACATCATTCAAAGATCTCCTGACTCTCCCATTAAACACCCTTAACATTAAAACCAGGAAAACCATCAAGTAAGGGTTACATAACACAAACCAGGGGTACTAAATTCTCCCCACAATTGGTCTTTTCTACCTCAGAAAGTAGGAAACATTCACCCAACTGAAAGAGTTATGACCCCTACTCTTTCATTTCATTTTCACGTTCCCAAGTCTCTTCTTGAATCTGACCATGCTGCCTTAAAATCCACACTAGACCGATGCTTTTTGCACAAAATACTTTTTATTTCCTATCCACAATCCATACTGGGATATTTTTCAATGAAGCATCCGGCTCTAGGTCAACGTGATCCCATCTGATCACCTGGTCAGGATCAGGATGATACTTTTTCAACAGAGATACATGGAACACATTATGCATCAAACTGACCAATGGTGGTAAGGAAAATTGATATTCCACCTCTCTAACCCATTATGGTATCTCAAAATGTCTAATGTATCTAGGAGATAATAGAACCTGTTTCCCAAAACTACGATGTCCAAGTCTTGGAGAGATCTTCAAGAAGACATGATCACCCTTAACGAACGATGACGGTCTTAGACGGTGATCTGCATAAGATTTTTGATGACTCTGAGCTATCTCCATCATCTTTCTAATCAAATGAATATTCTCCATTCTGTCTTGGACAAGGCTCGGCCCAACTAGTGATGTTTCACCAGTTTCCACCCAGCATAGTGGAGAACGATAAGAACGCCCATACAATGCTTCAAACGGAGCCATGCGTATCGAGGCTTGATAACTATTATTGTATGAGAAATTTTCTATGGGTATATTCTCCTCCCATGAGACACCAAAATAAATTACACAAGCTTGCAACATATCTTCCAATGTTTGAATCAACCTCTCTGATTGCCCATCCGTCTGAGGATGATACGTCATGCTCATAGTCAACTGAGTCCTAAGGGCTTGCTGTAATGATTTCCATAATTGAGATGTGAACCTAAGATCTCTATCTGAGACTATAGACATTGGTACACCATGCCTCTTTACCACTTCCCATATATAGATTTCTAATGGATCTTCCACCGTGTGAGTTTCACTAATAGGGATGAAATGGGCTGACCTGGTTAGACGATACACTATCACCCAAATGGCATCGTGTTTCCAAATAGTTCTTGGAAGACCTGTAACACAATACATTGCTATTTGATCCCATTTCCACACTGGGATAGGTAAATATTGTAACATACCAGCTAGTCTCTGATTCTCTACTTTAACCTGATAAAAAGTTAAGCACCATGAGACAACCATGACCACCTTATTTTTCATGCCGCTCCACCAAAACTATGCCTTTAATGCCTTATACATCTTATGTGTACCTGGGTGTATATCCCATCTTGAATGGTGACAAGCATGAGGGAGTTGTTCCTGAAAAACCATAGATACAACCATCTGATCTCTGAAACACAAAACTGAACCCCCATCAAGTTTCTAGCCATCAATGGTCTCCCAACCATTGAGTTTTTAACTTACATCCAAACATTCTGCATCATATCTTTGTGCTTCTTTGATCATATTTACTAAATCAGGAACAAGTGTAGCTAAAAAGAAAACAGAAACATCACCTCGGTCTTCACATTCCATATGCATATCAGATAAGACTGACATTAACTGCCATTCATCTAAAGATTCTTTTTCTAATTGAGAATATGAGTTTCTACTCAATGAATCTGCCACCAAAATCCCCTTTTCCTAGTTTGTACATCACGTCAAAGTCAAACATCCGAAGATACTCCATTCATATCCTTTGCCCGAGATTCAAATCTCTCTGTGAGGAAATGTGTTTCAAGCTTTTGTGATATATAAACACAGTAAATTTCTCACCAAAGAGATAGTGTCTCCATTTTTTCAAATCATGGATGATTGCTACTAAGTCCAAATAAATTTTTAGGCAATTCTTCTCATGAACCCTAAAATTACTTGAACCAAAAGCAACCACATGATCCCTTTGCATAAGAACACAACCCAGCCCTGATCCTAAAGTATCACAACACACCACATACCCCTGTCCTGATTCTAGAAAGATCAAGATGGGTTCCAATGTAAGACGAACCTTCAGTTCCTAGAAAGACTTCTGACATTCTTTTGTCCATTGGAATGGATCATTCTTCTTTGTCAGAGCTGTCATTGGTGAAGTTATTCGTGAAAGATCTTGCAGAAAGCATCGGTAGTAACCAGCTAGGCCAAGAAAACTGCGTATCTCAAACACATTCTTCTATGGTTTTCAAGAGATAACGACTTCTATCTTTTCAGGATCAACAGAAACACCATTCTCATAAATGACATTGCCAAGGAAATGTACTTACTATATCCAAAAATCACACTTTGATAATTTGTCATACAAATGATGATATCTCAAGATTTGTAACACTATTTCTAGGTGCACCGCATGATCATCCCTTGTCTTTAAATAGACCAAAATATCGTCCACAAACACCACAACAAAAGAATCCAGATATCACTGAAATATCTGATTCATCAAATCCAAAAAGACCGATGGTGCATTAATTAGACTGAATAGCATGAATTCATATTCATAGTGGCCATATTTGATTCTAAAATATGTATTTGGAATATCCTCCTTCTTAACTCGTAATTCGTGGTATCCTGATTGCAATTCAATCTCAAAGAACCACTAAGCTCCCCTTAATTTATCGAACAGATCATCAATGCGTGGATATGGATATTTATTCTATATCATAACTTGGTTAAGCTTATGATAATCAACACACAACTGAAGAGTTTCATATTCCTTTTTCACGAACAAAATCGGTGATGCCCACGAAGATGTACTTGGTCAAATGAAACCCTTGAATTCCTTCTCCTATAACCGCACTTTCAATTCCCGTAACTCTGTTGGTGCTATCCTATAAGACGTAAGGGAAATAGGACTTGTCCCCAGAAAGAGATCAATCGTAAACTCCAATTCTATTAGAGGTGGTAACCCTGATATGTTTTTGGGAAATACATCTGGAAATTGATCCACAATAGCTAGAAAACTATTTCCCTCAATCTCTTCCATTAATGCCAATGTCAACGCTGCTAGTTGGTAAGAGATAGTTCCCACCATTGGTTCCAAAAAGCTCTTTGCACCTTTCTTTACCATCCTATCTCCTCTAAAAATATGGTTGATTCCATCATCCTTCGTGAAACTAACCATTCTCATATAACAGTCGATGTGAGACTTAAACATTGTCAACCAAACCATACCCGGGATTACGTCACAGAAATCCATATCCAACATCGAGAAGTCCAATTTTAACTCAGCTCCATCAACAGTTATAGCACATTCTCTACACAAAAAGTCTTACCATTCTCTTTCACCAAGAAGAGTTTTCAGTTTCAAAATAGAAGGCATCATTTCTAGTTTTAAACATAGAAAGTCAACAACATGAGAATAAATGAAGGAATGCGATGCACCAGTATCAAAGAGCACTTGCACAAGGGTAGAATTCAAAATAATCGTACCTCTCACTATAGATAGTCCAGCATGATCATCGACCATCATCTGCTCAACTCCATACAGTTTCTTCATCACTGCACTATTCTCATTATTGCTTTGCTGAGATTGCCTTAGTTGAGGAGTCACGGTATTTCGAGAATCACCAAGGCTAGCTCTGTTATGCTGACGAGACTGGCTCTGCTGTCCTCTTCCTGTCATACCATACAATGCTTGTGATGTCTGAGAAGTGTCCTGAGCACCCGACCTAGGAGTACTATGAAAATAGCATGGAATATGTCCCATCTTGTTGCAATTATGACATGCTCTAGGTTGTACCGTAGACTCTCGATTTATGTGGTAAGTCGAACCACACTGAAAAAACCTGCTTTGCTCTGGGTTCATGGAGGAAGGTTCATTGATCCCACCATCTGGTTCTGATTTGCACTCGCACCGTGGAAATAAGTTTCCCTTTTCCTCTTATACCCATAATTTGAGTTCCCACCATTTCTAGTAGGTATCATCATTCCTCCTCCCATCAATCCCGAGATATCATGTTCAGCCACAGTCACTCTGTTCACCAAATCTGTATAATCAGTAATACAAAGTACCGAAATCTTTGATCGAATCTCCTGCCTTAGCCCAGATTCAAAGATGTGTACCTTCAAAGATGCACTTACCGCAACCACTAGTTCAAAACAGACTAAATTCATGAATTTATCCACATACTCTATGACAGAGAGACTCTCTTGTTTCAGGCTGAAGAAGTCTGTCGTTTTATGGATCTTGAACATGTGAGGATATAATTGTTTGTTGAACAATTCTTCAAAATTCCCCCATGTAAGGCCTTCATCCAATTTATCCTGCACGGCTAAATCCCACTGATGACGTGCAAGATCCTTGAGCATATACGTCGCCAAATTTACCTTCAACTCTGATGGTGTGCCGATGGAATCGAAGATACGATTCATCATACTTAGCCACAACTCTACCTTCTTGGGTTTAGCATCACCTCAAATGTTTGATGGATCTACTTCATGAAATGGATGGTATGATCCACATATCATGGATCATTCCTCCGGTTCCCCATATCCACAGCTTGAAAATCAGGGACAATACTCTGAACTTGCTCTTGGTTCACCCGTGGTTTAGGTGCAACCACATTCTCCGCAACTTCTTCGGGTTGGTTCCGACGAAGCATACCAAGTTCCATTTTCTAAACCAATGACGACCTGCGTTAATCTCACTCTATAGAATTTTATGGCTTAGAATTTAAAATTCTATCACATCATCTATCACAACATTGTTTCCCAAAACATCCTTTTCTCCTTGTTCAACCATTTTTGAATTCATTCCTCATGCCTTTTGAAAAACAACCCATTTTCAAAATACAACGAATACCCTATTTTCAAAATATTTTACATGAAAAAAATTCCGACATTTTTCAAAAAATTTCACCGTGTACAAAATCCTTATTCATTCCTTACAATTAGATATGAAATACTAGTGTGAATTCATTCCTCTACAATGCATGTCATGCTCATCTCATTGGCTAGACCCATGACATTGAGAATTCTAACATTCTATAAGTGTATCCAAAACACTTAAGTACCCAACACCCGGGTAACATGAAGTTCAGAATAAATGGGTTAGATATGTCCTTTTATGCTATACATTTCATGTTCCGACAATCCTACTCCTATCTAGGATTTGGACCCACGGAATAGACACTAATGAATTTAAACTCCAAGACCAAGTACATAGATGACTACTTGTTAGGCAAGGACCGAACAAGCTGATACCATTTGTAATGACCCACCTATTCACATTGGCTTGAGAGTACAATGAGTCATTACTAGGCCATAAGCGACATACCCAAGATGCCAAAAGCTGGAAATAAATGCCTAAGGGTTTCAAATACAAGTTTGGAGATGATTTAGCCTTTAATAAATTACCCATAAACTAACCATGCATAACCAAACATTCACTATATGATGCATGAACAAATGAACGACAACTAACCAACTTAATTTATGTCAAACCACATCAAGTACACAACATCGGAAGACCAAACCAAACATCAAAGTACACGATAGAAGAACAAAATAGCACTCTCAAAAGACACCAAAACTCCATGCTCCATAGCTCTGATCTCCACAATAACCAAACAACCCCAATCATCATGAGGTAGTACTAAAATCATGGGAATCGTTACCTTTTCCCCTGCCCCAAAAAATAGCATCTGCAAAAGCACCAATGTTCCAAAGCAGGGGTGAGTATAAAACATAGTAGGTTTTCCCCCAATTACTTCCCTACTCATTCCACTAGGATAAAAGATTTAGCCAAATTTATATAAAAATAGTTTATATAAAACATTTTCCCAAAATTAGTTTATCACTAAATATAATCAAGTTTTCAAAACCTCTCATAACCAAAATCTTTCAATTGAAAAATTAACAGATTTTCTAGAGAGTTATTTTTCCAGAAAAATAACTAAACAAGCTTTAGAACTATTTTCACAAATTCCCCTTTTTAGCGTACCCAACAATTTCACAAAATCCCATTTTTCGCATACCCAACCATTTCACAATCCCAAGAAACCAACCATGCATGCTATGTTATGATAGTTCCATACTCATTAGTGGTTTCTTGTTGACATACCAAGTCGTCAAAAGTTAATTGTTTCCCATGTTCCATTGCACATTTGGCACTGAACACAATGTCAGATTTCAACCAAGCATCGTACAAGTAGTTACCATGTGCCATTAAACGTTTGGCACTGATCACAAGGTCCTATTTCAACCAAGCCTCGCACATGAAACATGAACACACATGAAATATTCCCAAAAATCATGCCAAAACCATCCTTTCAATAAAATAACTTTTATTGAAAACCATTTCTATCAAAACCAAGTGTGTTCAACCAATTAAAACCATTTCAATAAAACTATACTTTTATTGAAAACCAAAGAAAAAACCAATTTCATCAAAGAAATTTCAATATCAAACCATTTCAATAGAACACTATTTTTATTGAAAACCCATATTTTATCAAACTATTTACAATTCCAACAATTCTACAATTTAAAATCATCATTTTAAATTCAAGAAGACAAATCACTTTGCACAACAAACCACCAAGATTTCACAATTTCACTAAAACAATAAATCATCACTAAAGAAGCTTTATTCGATGATTTTCACAATAAATTCCATTCATATAACTCAATTTGAAACTAATTCAGGCATCTATACACTTATATATACCCATAAAGATCTTATATTTAAGAAACTGAGAGAAGAGGAGAAGTAGATCTAAGAAACCGATCAAGAATGAAGAAGAACGATCACATACATCAAGAATCTGGCTTTGATTCTCCATGAGAAGCATTTATATCGCCTCCAAAACTATTGGGACAGGTCTTCCAACCTTCAAGGGAGAGTAATCCTGAGTTATGGACTCTTAGGAGATTAAACGAGGCACTTAGAGGAAAAAATGAGTGAGATTTACAATTTAAGGATATCATTTAAGTGCCTGCACGGTTAGATCGCATGGTTTGACAAACTGTGCGCTAACTGTGCGTTAGCTACTACCTTGTCCACCCCTCTCACATGGCCTCATCGCATAGTCTCTCTTAACCGTGAGCCAACCGTGCAGGAGCTCCTGCCTCCAAGACCAACTACACAGGGTTTGGCCGCACGGTTTAGACAAACTGTGTGCCGCCCGTATGACTTCCCCTTTGCCTCAAACTTCATTCAAAGTTCCCCAAATCTCCCATTCAACACCCTTAACTTTAAAACCATGAAACTCATCAAGTAAGGGTTACATACCAAAAACTGGGGGTACTACAGTAAAACCTATAAATCTATAAATATTGAACAATTTTACCCTGACCATATTGAAATAATATTTTTTGCAATATAGGGTAACAATGAAGCACTCATCACAATATATGTTGATAACAATGAAGACAATGAAGATGAATATAACTGAATTTATGAATTTGTAATTAAACTATATTATAATGTCTCATTTATAAGTGTTTCAAACATATATACATTTATATATTTTTATTATTTCAAAAAATATTTTACTTATTCATTTTTTTCTACATTTAATCTATTTTGATCCCTTTGAATTATAGGAATATCAAGAATCAAAAAAATTGAGAACATAGCCCATAAACATCTCAGAGCACACCACCACTACTATCATCTTCTGTGGATCGAAGTGATTCTTCTATACTAGAGACCTCTAGTGAGCTAGAAGATTCCCCTGATGTTGATGGTATTCCACCATCCGATGTACGTATGGATATGGAAAAGTTGGTCACCCATATATCTATGGAATATTGACGAGTTAGCTTTAGTTTTATGTATTCAATTGAAAAAAAACTACATATTTTATTAAATTTTTAATTCATTTTTTAAACAGATAAATATAAAAATAGAACAAAAATAAATAAGAATACAGAAGATGTATGGGACATGAAGGAATTCAAGATTATCATTCATTTTGATGAGTTTGGGGTGTCTACTGATGATGCTTTCAGAATATATGGATAAATTTTTGGCATGCTTTCTTATGATACAGTGATTTTTTCTATTAATTATAAATATCAGAGGAATATTTCCACATCTTTGAAAAATGATGTCTTTGATAACCAAGTAAAGGTATTATTGTTTTAATATTAATTGATATATAATTTAGAATGCATTATTAAAATTATTAATATGCTTATAAAGTGTTATGTTTTTTTCTTGATGTTTTTTTTTATTTCGATTCCCTTGACTCAATTTCATGCCCATGAACTCTTAAAAATTTAGGCTGTAAATGAGGATATTTTAAATGGATATTATGAAATGTATTTAATGGAACATATTTGATCTCGTAAAAAATGTATGGGAAAGTGAAAAATATAATTTCTCATGAGTAGTAGAAGATGTTTTATTGATATTAATAGTGATGTATCTCATAAGGTAATTGCATATTTTACTATATCTTAATAACAAAAACATAAGAAAATTATAAGTTTTAATAATATTTCTATTTTTTGTAGGAATTATCTGAAAAAATATTGTGAATCTTGAGAAACAAGTCATTCCTCCTATCACTAGGTCTCAATTTTTTTGAGAAAATGAACAACCTTGGTTGTATTTTATCCACTATTATTATATTATTTTATTATAATTAAATGTTTTTTTTCCAAACTTGTATTTTTTATAAAGGATAATGAATTAGGTCACTCTATTGGTTAGATTGAGATGTGTCTTAAAATTCATATGAAACCTAGTAGTTGTTTTTTAAATAATACTACCATAGACGTTGTAGTATGTACATTTCATTACTTTTTAATTTTATTTATTTACAATAAAAAAAATTAATAAAAAATAACTTTTAACAACAAAAGTTCCTTAAACCCAATAAAATGGGGCTTGTTACATGGATCAAACAGTGTTAATTAGCTCTATGTACATCATTTGTTCCATATATTTGACCCCATTTAATTGGGATTAAGGTGTGTTTTTGGTTATAACATATTATTTATTATTATGTTTTCCTGATAATGAAATAACATTAAAAAGTAATGCAAAAATTATGAATTAGATAATACTATGAAGTTTAGACAACCTAAAAAATAATTTTTAATATTGTTATATTAATCAGTTAAAATCAAGAAATATAGGATGATAACCCTTCACAATAATCATTAGTATCCCAAAATAAAATTGTTTCAATTGTTTTAGGAATGGAGTATCTCAGGCATGTATGGGGGATGTGTGTTGGGCCTACTCAATTAGCTATATTTGGTTGGGTGTCATTATCATTTACTGCTATAACTAGTGCATGTTTGAGTTGTGTTGTTGATCAGGATGTAAAAAAAATAAATTGAAAGGTTGAAATAAAAAGTATAAGAACATGACTCATATAGGAAAACACAAGATCAGTGGTGTTCGAAAATTGAAAATGCTTTAGTGTATGTTTTTTAGAGGATGATGATAGTGATTGCAGTGTAAATTTCAAACCATATAGTTCACCCTACCATGGTAAATTATAAACTCTATAAATCATTCAAGAATTTTCAAGGAACACATACAACATCCTTGAATAAAGCTAAAATAAAACTTTTATATTGAAAACATAAACTTTGAGTCATACTGACCACATTGTGTGTTAGTTTGACATGTAGTTGATTCCTACATATCAAAAATGAATTATGGATAGTTTTCCTAAATTTTTAAAACAATATGAGCTCGTTTTCTTGGTTTTGGATTTGTGATAGGAGTTTTATAGTAAAATGATAATTGAATTGAAAACACTAACTTTGAGTAATACTACCCAATCTATGTATACGATTTATGTGTGGTTGATTAATATACATCAGAAATGAGTTATGGATCATTTTTATAAAGTTTAATAACAATTTGATCTCATTTTCTCAATATTGAAATGTGATATAAGCTTTAAACTAAAATGACACTTTTATATTGAAAACACAAACATCAATTTATACCAACCGCATCATGTTTTAGATAGACATGTTTTCAATTATTACATGTCAAAAATAAATTATGGATCATTTTCGTAATGTTTGAAAATAATTCGAGTTTGTTTTCTTAGTTTTGGCTATGTGACAAGCATTCTGAATTAAAAATGTGCGTTAGGGGGTAAAAACTATGAAAATGATGTTAGATGGATATGAAATCGAAGGAAAATGACCATAGATTTATTTTTGATCGGTATGAATTGAAGACACATTATTCCATGTTATGGTTACCCTAAGATTCTCATAAACACATTTTTAGTGTTTAAAAAACTAAAACATTGGTATAATGGTCAAAACCATAGAAATTAATATTATATCAATTTTAAATCATGGTACAACCATCATGGAATTATTTCTGACTTGTACACATAAACAACACATTCATATGACGTGTGGGGTCCTGAAAATGAATAAATATGTAGTTTTTAAAGATACGAAAACCTTTAAAAAGTTTGACAAGATGTTAAAATAAAGAAAAAGACATCATATGGCTATAAAATCAAAGGAAAATGATAATATATTTATTTTTGAAATGTAGTTACTGATGAAACACACTTATGAGTTATGATTATCTTGGGATTCTTATAAACATGTTTTGAGTATTTTAAAACACAAAAATATTCATGTTATGGGAAAAACCATAATAAATGACCTCATATTGTTGTAAAATCATGCGAAAATCACCGATGTAATATTTTTGACATGTACACATAGACAAAAAATCCATACTACATGCATGGTGCTCTAAATGGACGAATAAAATGTTTTTAAAGATACTAAAGTCATTAAAAACATGTACTAGGGATCAAAACTATAAAAATGATTCCATATGATTGTGAAATTTTAGTACAATGACCATATATTTGTTTTTTAGATTTAGAAACCAACAAGAGTTCCTTTCATGTTATGGTTTTCTTAGGATTCCCATAAATGTTTTTTCAGTGTTTTAAAACTCTAAAACATGCGTGTAATGGTCAAAATCATAGAAAATGACCTCATGTTGGTGTGAAATCATGGAAAACCCACTATTAAATAATTTTTTTTCTGTATAAAAATAGAAAAGATGTTGATTTTGTTGGGGTTTGTTCTCCAAATGACTTAATACACATTTCTTTAAAATACCAAAGTCTTTAAAAACATATTTGAGGAGGTCAAAACTATTAAATTGATGTCAGATGGCTGTGAAATCATAGAAAAATTATCCTAGATTAATTTTTTAAATATAAGAACTAAATACACTTCATTCCAAGTTATGTTCATCCTATGATGCTATAAAAACATGTTTTTAGTGTTTTAAAATACTAAAAAATGTGTGTAACCGTCAAAACCATAGAAAACGACCTCATATTGAAGTGAAGTCATAAGAAAACAAATGTTAAATTATTTTTGATGTGCAAAAATAATGAAAACATTCATATGACATGTGGTGTGCTCTGAATGCCTCAATAAGAAGTATTTAAAAATACAAATACATTTAAAAATGTGTGTTTGGTGGTTAAAACTGCCCAAATGGCATCAGATGGCTGTGAAATCAGAGGAAAATTATTATAGATTTATTTTTAAAATTTAGGAATTGACGACACATAATTATGATATACGTTTTCCCAAAAATTCTCGTAAACACAGTTTTTGTGTTTTAAATCACTAAAACGTGTGTGTAATGGTCAAAATAATATAAAAAAAATCATGTTCAAATGAAATCATGGGAAAACTACTTTTGAATTATTTGTGACATGTACTCATAGAAAACTCATCTTTATAACATGTAGTGTGCTCTAGATGACTCAATAAGCAGTTTTTTGTGATACCAAAGTCTTTAAAAACATGTGTCATGGGGTCAAAACTGTGAAAATGATGTCTGGTGGCTGTGAAATTAGAGTAAAATGGCCATAGATTTATTTTTCAAATTTAGGAAATAAATAAATGTCATTATGGGTTATAGTTTTCCTAGGATGCTTGCAAATGAATTTTCAGTGTTTTTAAACCCTAAAATGTGCATGTAATGGTCAAAACCACAGAAAATGACCTCATATTGATGTGAAATCATGGAAAAAACACTTCTAAATTATTTTTTATTTTTACGCACTAAAGAGACATCCATACGACGTGTGGTGTGCTCTAAATGACTCTATAAGTTGTTTTTTAATGATACAATTGTCTTTTCAAACATATGTTACATGGTCAAAGCTCAAAAAACATAAAATTTATTTAAAATTAAAGGAGAATTAATGAATATTTATTTTTGAAATAATAGAATGGATGAAATTTCATTCTGAGTAATGGTTTTCCATAGATACCCAAAATGCATTTTTAGTATTTTAAAACACTAAAACGTGTGTGTAACGATCAAATATTTGTTGAAAAAACTCAGAATGATGTAAAATCATAGGAAAAAAACCTTTGGATTAATTTTTTTAATATAATAAATGATTTCATATCATATTCTTTAAAAAAAGTATTTAATAATTTTAAATCTCACTGCACGTCAATTTAAAATTTTATTAGATTGTCATATATGTATCCCTTTTCAGTTCCAAGTGCTAAATCATATCATAAATATAAAATTTTATGTTTTAAAATTTTAATTCATGATATATTATTTTTTATGTCAGAATGTATACTATTTGATTAAAAAAATATCAAATTTTATGTGTAACATTCTGAATATATCATGTGTCTATTATCTTTCTCATTTCATTTCTTAAATGTTCTGATTTTTATAATAGTGAAAAAATGTTGGTAGTAGGTTGGATCCTGACTATTATAATCGATGAAATTATTTAGAAGGAATTCATTTGGGTTATTATCTTCTATGTAATATTTAAATATTATCAATGATTATATGGTAATTATTATTTTTTATGTTTAATTTTAATTTCTATCCTATTTTTTATTGTATTTAATGATATGATGTTGTAACCCCCCCAAATTATAAAAAAAAATACTGTATTTGATAGTGTCTATGAAACATAAAACTAAGAATAGAAGAGAATATAACACCCCAAAAAATTATGATATATTTATTTTCTCTTAAATAAATTCAATATATTCAATAGCTTGTGTTATATGAAACACTGAGTTTATCTTACATTACACGCAACACTGAGATTAGCTTCTGTTACACACAATATAGTGTTTAAAAAAAGATGAAATATTGTTGAAATGTTATTATTAGATATTATAATTATAAAATATCCATTATAATAAATCTTTATGAATATTACTAACTATATTATGAAAATTATGGTTATCTACTTATTAGAAATAAAATAAGATTCAATTAAAAAATAATAATTGTCTTCGAAAAAAATGTATTTTTTCTGAAAGACGGTTTAATAAAACGTTGTGAACATAAATTAAAATTAATTTTTTATAAAATTATAAAATTCATTTAATGAAATAAAAATAATTTTCTAAATAATAATTTCAAAATTATCAGAAGGTGAATTTTTGTGATTTTTTTGAAAAGATTCATTTTTTGATGAATAGAGAAGAATAATGAATTTTAATTGAAAAGTATCATTTTATTGAAATTATTTTTATTGTTAAATTGTATTTTAGATTTGTTTTTAAGTTAAATTAGTTAAATTATATATCTAATATTAAAATTTACTTCATTTTAATCATTTTAAAATTGAATTTTGATATAAAATCTTTTTAAACACTTGAACATTTTCACAATAAAAACCTGCTTTCTCATCGTGCTTGTGGGATTAATATTAAAATAAAATTTTCCACTTGTGTGAATGGAATTTAGAAAAATTTATTCATTATATAGAATCAAAATAATTTATATTATAATATAATATCAACTGAATTTTTTACCAAAATTAATAGTGACAACAGTAAACATTATTTATTGTGGTTAAGGTAAAAACTGATTTACTGTGGGGTTAAACAGAGAAGATAAGGTTTTAAATGACTATAAAACTTAATTAAATCCTATTGTTTTGCCATATTATCACATTATACTTCCAAATTTATAATATACATTCATTTGGAAGCTTTTCCATGTGAATGACTATCATTTTGGATTCTTTTTGGAAAATTTCCATGTACTTTCCAAGAGGGTCCCATTTTACCCATTTATAAAAGGACACTCCATACCCTCCCTTATTCAAACTTCTAATGACACTATAGATTAGAAAAACCTGAAATTTTATCTCACGTACAACCTTATTTAAATTCTAGAGCTGATGGTACTCCCAAAATACCATCGCTAGGGTCATTAAGAGGAGATCCAAATTAGGTTTCTCTAAGAGAAGGTAAATGTCTTAACAAATATCTTACATTTTCTTTCTTATTTTTCCAAAATAAATAAATAATTAAAATAAAATTATAATAACACAATTATATACCATATAATTATATTTTATTATGTTTATGGAATAATAATTATCCATCTCCACTTCCATCAAATGGTAAATGAAATCATCGATCATGTGTACGCCAGAAAAACCGCCTCACGAACTGATGTAGTTAATTTATCACCATAATATTTCAAGGATATATATAATGATGAATTTAATAAATTTATATGATAGTTATGATATTATTATATTTATTTAATTTTGATATCACATTTACCACTTTGTGTTCTATTTTGTTTCAAATACAATAATTTCGCTCGTGTGTACGGTAGACTTCCACCACGTGAAGTGATGTCATTCACATTAAATTACTCATTATAATGAATGTGATAAGGATAAAATTAATGAATATATGTGATATAAGTGATATTATATTTATTCTTTAAATTTAATATATCACCCACTTGTTTACCCTAGCACTCATTAAGGGAATGATATCATTACTCGTGCATACATACGATCTACCATCTCCATGAAGCAATGTGATTCATTTTACATGTTCAACTTTACAAAATGGTTATAATAATGTATATAATGAGTAAATATGATATTTATGACATTAATATAATTATGGATATTATTTATATATATTATACTCAAATTAACCAGAACATTCATGACAAAATGCGCATGAAAAAACAAGAAATTGACACCCAAAATTATTAAAATTATGAAATATTATTAACCAATGGGTGATAAAATGAAAAAATATAATCATATATGATATTATAAATTTGAATATAGTTCTATAATAAATCAATAACATGAAATAACCATTATACAAGAGGTTAAATCATGATCAACCAAATGGATGCATGAGGTAACAGACTTCGTCTTAATTTCCCTTCACTAAGGAATACTGTAATGTAATGAACAAAATTTCTTTTATATGGTGTATATACTAAATATTGAAATATAATATCATGAATACATCATTAGTAATGTTATTTTATGTTTCTATTTTTAATATTTCATCTAAGGGGGGTTAGACTTAAAATTTTCCAAGTGGTAGAGAATTTCATAACTCAATTTTGTTTCATTGGATTATATTACTTCTTCATTATCTTTGATATTATAAGATTATATGTGTAATTAAATTTCAATATAAATTTTTGTATTTTCACTTGTTTTATATTAATTTAAAATTGATACACAAAATATATTCATTGGTTAATTGTCACATCAACTTTATGATCATTATAAGGGTTTATTTCACAATATCATTCTTATCGACATTGTTTATTATTAAATTTTTGGTGAATGAAATTATTTGATAATTTTATAATAAACAAATTTCATTTTATTCTCTTTTTTCTATTCATGATATTTTCAATTAATAGTACTATTTTCCACTTTTTGGTACTTAAAATGATTGATAAAGTGTATTTAATTTTATGAGATTTTAAGGCCACTTGGGGCCCTAGACCAATCAGAATAGTGGATTTAAAATATATACGGTCTTTGGTTAATAAAAATGTTGATATTTTACCTCAATAAATTTTAAATTGGTTTTTTACTTTGTTTAATAAAATTGTAATTGACCCCAAACCGTTTTAATAAATGTTTATTGATTTTTTTAGTACCGTAGTTAACTACTTCAATACATATGAATGAAAATGTCTCTGATTTATTTTTGATATGGTTGTATAATTTTTGAAATTTTATTAATTGATTTATTTCATTTTATTTTATTATTTTTTTAATTTATTTGTAGGAAAATTTCATGCCAAATAATTGATCCACTTAGATCTTCTTGGGATGATCCTATGCATACATCTATTAAGGACCTTACCCATTCTTCTGAATGTGATTATTCTACTTATAAAGGGAAAAGGAAGGTTTATAGGGTTAGTAAGCTTGTAATAAATATTTTTCCTAATACATATATTGCACATATCCATGAATAGAGGATAATTATTGATTTTAGTGATAACTGGAATATTACAGGACCAAATTATAAAAAATTTAAAATATTTATATCATTGAATCCTAGAGAGAAAGTCTTCATTATAATATCTAATTAGTGTGGTTTAGACCAAAATATGTTGTCTAATATATGGAATACCATTTTTTGAAGATCATTTATTATTATTTTATTTATAATGACATGTTTTTCCTAAATTAGGTTACTTTTCCCTCCTCATTAGAAACATATAATATACCAAACATTAGAGAATTTGGGAGGAAATGTTTATCTTTTGGTTCTAGAAGGTGGAGAGATTCAAAATCAATGAAAACATTATATTTTACTTTTAGTGATAGGAAAAATTAAAATCCATGTAATTTATATGGACTCTAATATGAAGATACATGGAAACATTTTATTCAATGTAGAGAACATAAATCAATTCTGGTAAGTGAAATATAAAATTTTTAAGAGTTCCATTGAATAATCCTTAAAAGTGATCATATTAATGATTTTTTCCTTAATTAATGGTTTATTAGGATATATCATTAGGATATGTAATAGAAAAAATTATATTGTTGTACATTATCACATATATGGTAAATGTTATTAGAAGAATAAATACTGGTAATAAATTGAAAAAATTACAGTCGAATCACTAGGATCCATAGAGACTGATGCTCCCCCTAAACAGACATGAAACATGGAAAAGGGATCATATTTTAAAAATGGGAATATATCTTATATATGAGGTGAAGGTTGTAGCTGAAATTATTGTAAGAAATTATTTGAAGTATTTTTTAACTCTATATTTTGTAATTCACTAATAAATATTCTAAATATTATATACAAGATGTACTTGAGGAGAAACACACTTAGGGGGGCCATTATATCTAAGGGTAGGAATGATATTTTTACTACTGCATTATGGAATCTAGAACACCATGGTGGCGTATGAGGATACACGGTTGGTATATCAATTAAAATGGTTTTTTAATTATGTAACGTCTTCTATGGATGATGTTTAGGAGGGGTAAAATAGACCTTTTAAAATATAAGGTTAAGGAGATGGGTAAGGCGATAGAGGATGGCATTAGATTATTGATATAGTCAATGTTTGTTGACATGTATTTATAGTTTCTAGCAATATATCCACCTCTTCTTCCATATCATACTCCTACACCTCTACGTGAATATCTCGATACTCTGCCTCCTCCACCACATCTTCCCATCTACTATGAGTTATATGGTAAAGATCCCATGTATCATATTGTAGCTTATGGGATCATATATAATATTGGGTATTCCATATATCAATTGTATATAGATCTAAATTATTTTGGGTAATGTTACAATATATTATATATGGGTCATCTAGTGTACCATTCACTACTAATGTGGTATCTATGATCGTACCATGATTCACATTTTATTTCACCCTTATACCAAGGTATTAAACTAGTTTTGTATTGAAAATTAAAATTATAATAAAAGATTTTACTCCATGTTTGATTCAATTATTTTCTGTTTAACACTGTTAAAAAGGGAAATGTTACTGGTTTTGATAATTATATTGTAGGTAGAGGTGATTTGGAGGACCCATGATGATGTCCAAGAAAAATGGATCAATCTTCACCTGATCCAAGCACACTAATGGACTAAAACGCATGACGCTATTAAAAAATGAATTCAAATGGGCTTAAAATTTGTAGTCTGGTCCAAAATTTAATGGGATCCATTTCATATTAATGAACTGAAGATTAATTATTTCATTAAAAGTCCCATACAAACTGATCTGTCCAATAAAGTGGATCTACACGGGGTCAAAACATTGACTATGTATTTTAGAAATATCTCTTATTATGTTCCATATATGGACACCAAATTTTACATGGATGTATAAGGGATATCAGAAAACATCTCTTTAGTTTTGTCCAATGTGATTTAAGACTATCTGACCAGTCAAAACCATAGTCCAAGTGGATTCATGAAATCAGGGTGCCCAAAACCACTTCACACTTTGCCTATAAATTGGCACCTTGGGAACCCCATTTTGGAGTTCGGCCAGGAGGATAGTTGATGCCATTTTGGACTCCCAAATTTGTATCCCTATCATTCATATATGTTCTTGAGTAAATGGGAATTGCTACTTCAACACCTTCTTCTTCCTCCCATCCCTTGGGTTTTTAAACCCCTTGTGATCACCCGGGGAGAAACGTGATGTAATCTCAAGCTTCATACTTTTATTATTTTGAATGATCATTTTAATTCCAGGTTTTATTTGGTTTTTATTCATACTCTATTTTTATTTAATCGATTTATATATTGTTATGTCATACTCAAACTCAAATGATCATGTTTTGGGGTACCCTTTCATGTGATGTTTCACACACAGTTCATCCCGTTTCCCCCCTCATTCAATTGCGGTGTTTGTGTGGTTCATATTGTTCCATTGAACTCATATAAGCAATTTTAATGACATTTAAATTTATTTCATGGTATCAAAAATAAATAAAATACAAACCTGGAAATCACATCGAGTTTTTCGTGTGTTTCCTTGGTGAGTTTTGGTTATGAAGTCGAACACAAATCACCCAATCATCGGTGGTGTACAATGAATCATTTTGTGTTTCCAACTAAACCCAATGAGTTATCCTAGTATAAACTTAGTAACATTCTAGTTTTTGGTTTTAAAAACCAGGGATTAAATGATCACAACCCTATCTCTTCAAGCGATGAAGGATGAGCATCATGAGATTTCCCCGGGTTGATCACACTTAATTAATCTTGTTCATTCCTACTTTGTTTTATCACTTTAATTTTCTACTGTCAAAATTAATCATCAAACACAAGTATTATAAAACCTAATTTACATTTTTTACTTTATTAATCAGATACACATTTTGGAATTAATGATCTAAGGCTCCATCAAGAGACGACCTAGGGTTGCTGCTATACTGCAGAAATTCTATTCAAAATTAAACGATTAATTTGACGCGCTCGACAATGTGATCAAATTTTGGCTCCATTTCTAGGGAACAAATATCATTTTTTCTTTAT
Organism: Viscum album; assembly: GCA_963277665.1. NCBI lineage: Eukaryota > Viridiplantae > Streptophyta > Magnoliopsida > Santalales > Viscaceae > Viscum > Viscum album. The sequence continues at coordinate 608,297,637 of OY728135.1, read as the reverse complement.
TTACTTTTATTTATTTTTTATTTCTTAATTATTACTCCTTTAAAAACCCCTCTCCAATTTTTTTTTGGGTTTTTGTCGTTATTTTTGTTTGTTTTTGTGTGTTTTCTCTCTCTATCTATCTTCTATTTATCTATCTCTCTAATTCTGTAGTATAAAAATATATTATTATTTCACCCTAATTAAGTTATTTTTTTCCATCTCAAATAAGAAAACACATCAAACAATCAATCAATCAAACTGGACATCATTGTTGCATGACAAGATCTGGTAAAGAAACACAACTTGAATATGATCCTGAAATTGAAATATCAATCCACTCACAAAACAAGGCTTGTAGAGAAGGTCAATCAAGTAAAACTGAGGAACCCCTTTTGGAACCTCATGTTGTCCTAAACCAATCAAAAATTGAACCCAATAAAACCCAAGAAAACATGGCTGCAAATAATCAAACCTTAAAAGAACTGACCACCCCATATGTGAAGTACCAACCTGCATACATCCAATATCCTGTGGAAGTAGCCAACTTTGAGATGAGATCAGGCATCATCTACCTACTTCCCAAATTCCATGGTCTTCTTTGTGAGGACCCTCATAAACACCTTAAAGAGTTTCACATAGTTTGCTCCACCATGAAACCCCAAAATGTGTATGAGGACTTAATTATGTTTAGGGCCTTCCCTTTCTCTGTTGATGGTGTAGAAAAATATTGGCTATACTATATTCCTACCAATATTGGTGGCTATAATGACCTTAAAAGAATATTTTTAGATAAGTTCTTTTCTACCTCCTGAACTACATCAATTAGGAATGAAATCTGTGGAATTAAGAAATCATAAGGAGAGGCTCTTCATGAATACTGGTAGATATTTAAACGACTTTTCTCAGACTTCCCCCACCACAATATTAGTGAAAAACTATTAATCCAATACTTCTATGAGGGACTTATACACATGGATCTTGGAATGATTGATGCTACAGTTGGTGGTTATCTAGTTGATAAAAATCCTTCCTCCAATCGTGACTTAACAGACAACATAGCTCAAAATGTACACCAATTTAGTAAACAAGAAATTGAACCAACCCAAGGAGTTCATGAGGTATGTCATTCAGACCCATAACAAAAGTTAGATAATAAACTTGATGTGATGAATACCCTTATAATGAAATTATCTCATTCTCAATGTAACTCAAACTCTTCATTCGTTCCATTACATTGTGGTATTTGCTCTGACAATACTCATTTTTTTGAATAGTTCCCACAACTCACGATTCACCTGAGTCTTGTGCAACAGTGTTCCCAGGGCTTCCATACCAACAAGCACCTCACTTAAAGCAAGAGTCATTCGGGCCAAATCCAAACCCTAGGTGGAAAACACAACCCCAGTACCGACAAGGAGGAAACTCAAGAAACCCCAAGAAGAATTGGTATCAACAAGGCCAAGATATGAAACCTTCTTATATTTAAACATCTCAAAAAAATCATCCTCCTCCTCCAAACATTGAACCAAGCCTTGAGGACATGGTGAAGAAAATGGAATCCCAAAACCTCTAGTTCCAACAGACCACAAAATCAGCTATTCAAGACCTGTGAATTCAAGTGGGGAAATAGGAAAACACCATCAGTGAGCTTAAGATGGAAGGTTCTGGACCACTATCATCCCAACCCATTTCCAATCCGAATGATAAAGTGTAATTTATGTGTAGTTACTCTTTGTAGTGGTAAATACATTTCTCCTTCATCTGATTCTATGAAATAGGTATTTTCCCCTATTTAAAACACTCTTTCTCTAATCATAAAAGATTCAAATGAAGAAAAAAAATTAAAAAAATTAATCAAATTATAATTTCGGATTCAAATGAAAAATCTATTCCTATTCCATTCCCCCAAAGACTCTCTAATTCTAAGAAAACTTCTGAAAATGAAATTGATTCTAAAATAATGGAAACATTTAAAAATGTGAAAGTTAACATACCTTTATTGGATGTAGTTAAACATATCCCTTGATATTACAAATATCTTAACGAAATTTTCACCCATAATCGAAGGCTAAAAGGGAATGAGAGTCAACTTGGTGAGGAATGTATCGGCCTTGATTCAATTAGCAATGCTAACCAAATGCAAGAATCTGGGCACATTCACATTACCGTGTACCATAGGGGAGACATTATTTTCTGATGCTATGATAGATTTAGGTTCTTCCATTAATGTAATTCCTCAATCCATGTATACTTCTTTGCAGGTTGGAGATCTTCAACCAATAAGAATGTTCTTACCACTTTCCAACCAGAGTAGAATGCATCCAACATGAGTGATTGAGGATGTCCTTGTAAGAGTGAAGAATCTCATATTACCTGCTTATTTCTACATTCTTGAGATAGAAGATACCTGAACCTAAGGAAATGCTCCTCTCATACATGGGAGGCCATTACTCAATACAGAAAATACGATCATCAACGTTCACAATGGTACATTTTCCATGGAGTTTGGTGGAGAAAAGGTATTTTTAACATCATTGAGGCTATGAAAAACCCCATTGAAGAGCACTCCACGCTTCCTGTCTATTCGATGTAAGTTCTCTCAAATGATACACATACAAAAAATTATCTCCTCAACCCATACTCTGATTAATTTTACTCTTCTTCACCTATAGATGATTTGAGTTTTGAGTCATGTTTTGAATGTTGTGTGGGTTCTAAAAGGTGTAAATTTTTTTCTTTAATTGATGAGTGTGTTCATTATAAGGTACCCATGACTGTCGATGATTCTAAAAATCTCATTTCAATAGATTATCTATCTTTAGAGAATAAACATGAGAGGATATATATCTTAATGGACCTCACTCCCACTAAATATTCTCCCTCAGTCTAAAAACCCCAGGTGTTGTAATTAAAACCACTTCCATTTAATTTTAAATATGCCTATATTGAGGGTATTAACCAATTGCCCATCATTATTTCCAATAAACTCCTTCAACAGTAGGAATCAAAACAACTTGATCTTTTGAGATAGTTTTAAAAGGCAATAGGGTGGACATTGGCTGATATTCTTAGGATTATCCCATCTATTTGTATGCACCATATACTTTTGGATGATGGGGCTAAGCCCATAAGGCAAGCTCAACGTTGGTTGAATCCTAGTCTCCATGAAGTGGTAAAATTGGAAGTCAGTAAATTACATGCTACTGGGATCATTTATCCTATATTTCATAGTAAATGGGTTGGCCTAGTGAAAATTGTGCCTAAAAAAGAGGAATAAAAGTTGTGTCAAATGAAATGAAATAATTGGTTTCAACATGTGTGCAAAACAGTTGATGAGTCTATATTGACTACCGTCGACTGAATCAAGCCATGCAGAAGGACCAGTTTTCTCTACCTTTCATTGACCAAATGTTATAATGATTGGCTGTTATGTCCCATTATTGCTTCCTTGATGACTATTCAGGTTATTTTCAATTCTATATAGCCCCTGAGGATCAATAATGTACAACATTTACCTATCCACTTGGCACATTTTCATACAGAAGGATGCCTTTTGGTCTTTGTAATGATCCTGGTACTTTTCAGCTTTTAGGTTGAGTATATTTTAAGAGTACCTATATAATTTCATGGAAGTTTTTATGGATGATTTCATGGTTTATGGAGCTTCCTTTGATGAAATTTTGTCTCACTTAGGTTTTATCCTCCATCATTGCGTAGAAAAATATCTTGTATTAAATTACGAGAAATGGAATTTCATGGTTGAACGAGGGATAATTCTTGGAAATGTTATTAAAAAAGATGGAATTAAAGTGGATAAATAAAAAAATTTAATTAATTTCAACCCTTCAATACCCAAAATGTGTTCGTGAGGTGTGATATTTCTTTTATCATGCTGGTTTTTACCGTCAATTCATTAATGACTTCTGTAAGATCACACTTCCCTTATCCCAGTTATTACAAAAGGATTCTGAATTTGTTTTTTACAAAAAATGCGAGGTTTCGTTCAATTCACTAAAAAGGAGTCTCACATCACCTCCCATCATCCAACCACCAAGGTGGGATCTCCCCTTCGAACATATGTGTGATGCCTCTAACTTTGCAGTTGGGGCAGTTTTATCACAAATGGTTGAGAAGGCTCCTCTTATCATTTCATATGCCTCACATGCCCTTGACCCTGCCAAGGAAAACTACAAAACCAATGAAAAAGAACTTATTTATATTTTGTTTTCCTTGGAAAAATTCTATTCATATCTTTTCAGTTAAAAAAACATCATCTTCTTTGTTCATGATCCCCTTCATTTCCTCTTAAAGAAACCTAAAGCCAAGCCCCACCTCATTTGGTGGATTCTCCTCATCCAAGATTTTGGCATTGAGATTCATGATAAGAGAGGAGTGGAAAATGTGGTAGATGACCACATTAGTAGGATTTCCCCACCATTGGACCATCATGTTGACTCACCACTCTCCATTGAAGAATTCTTCCCTCATGAGAACCTTTGTGATGTTGTGGACCTTACACCCTGGTATGCGGACATTGTGAATTTTCTAGCAACATCTAGGGTCCCCACTAATTTCAGAACTTCCCAATCCAAGATAATTAAACATGATTCTCAGTGGTACATTTGGGATGTACCATATTTCTAGAGAATTTTCGGTGACCAAGTTGTTTGTCAGTGTGTCCCGGGCCATACGTTCACCTTTGTTTTGACCTGCTGCCACACTTTGTCTTGTGGGGGCCACTTTGGATCTCAATGTATAGCTTGAAAGGTCCTTGAATCATTAATTTATTGGAAAAAATTGTATAGAGATGCCCATTGGTTTTGTATGTAATTTATTCATTGTCAATTCATAGGGAATATCTCTAAGAGGAATGAAATTCCCCGATAGCCCATGTTATTCTATAACTTTTTTGATGCATAGGGAATTGAATACATGGGGATTTTACAAATTAATTTGTCTTTTTGTAAATATTATTGGGTATTAACTATGTATCTAAATGGGTGGAAGCAAAGGCCCCCATGACAGATGACTCTCGAGTGGTTGTTGAATTTGTGAGGTCTTAAATTTTTAGTAGGTTTGGTTTGCTGAGATTCATCATTAGTGATCAGGGTTCACATTTTTGCAATAGAAACATGAAAAATATTCTTCGTAAGAATGGGGTTGATCATAAAGTCTACATTGCATATCACCCCCAAACTAATGGACAAGCAGAAATCTAAAATCAGGAAGTTAAGAGAATCTTGGAAAAAATAGTACAACACAATAGGGAAGATTGGATTTTTCACTTGGATGATGCACATTGGGCGTATCGTACAACTCTTAAAACCCCAATCAGTATATCACCATATAGAATTGTGTTTATAAAGTCTTTTCACCTCCCGGTGGAGGTAGAAAACCATGCATATTTGGCTGTTAAACAATGTAATATGAATAATTCATATGCAGGTAAGAATAGGAAGCTGTAGATTCAAGATTTGCAATAAATACAATGTGATTCATATGATAACTCTCTGAGCTATAAATAGAATACAAAGTCTGTCCATGATATCATGATTCATCAGTGGAAGTTTTATATTGGTGAGATGTTTCTCAGGTATAATTCCAGGCTAAAGCTCTACCCAGTTAAGCTTCGTTCTCGATGGATCATTCCTTAGATTGTTACTAATGTTTACCCTTTTGGTGATATATAGGTTTTTCATGAGAAGAGATAAAAAAGGATTACTATCAATGGGAAGATGCTCAAACAATTTTATGAGGATTTTCCAAAGCATCTCGTGGAAGAAATCTAACAGATAGATGCCACATATGACACCACATAGCAGGTTGTCCCTTCTCCCTACCTTTATTTACATATCTATTTATTTAAAATACTTTCATTGGGGACAATGTACCATTTATGTGTGGGGGATGGTGACATGTCGTAGTTAGGATTAAACAAAAAACACAAAAAACAACAAAAACAACAAAAAATGTGTTTTCATTTTTGATTTCATTTTCCTTATTTTGTGTTTTTAGATATAAATTGATCTTAAAAAGAATATCCAAAATTATTTTTCATGCCTGAGTCGATTGTGTGGAAAATTACATTATTTTTGGAATTTTTTTTTTCAAATTAAGGTTGATATTTAATCATTTTCTAGAATTTTTATTTTCAAATCAATCTTTGGTGTTTAATGGATTTTTGAAATCCATGCCTCATTAGCACTGACCAATATTTTAGTACATTTCCTGAGAGGTATTATATTCCCTTTATTTCACATTATTCCTTTTAATCACTTTCTTGAGAGTCTCGAGTCATGTAGAGAAACTAGAAATTACCATGATTTTGTTTTAAGCCAAATGATTCAAGTATGCTATATTCATTATAGAGGTAATCGTTCATTAAAAATCCTTTTTTACAATTATCCTCTATTTTCAGCCACCTTTACATTTTATCCTTCTTAAGACTTAGAGACCATGAAATTCCTTTTAGGTAGCCACATTATAATCTAATTTATCCCTACCTACCCATCTCTTGTGTATATTCTTGTTTAATTTTCAGAAAGTGTGGGAGAGAGGGTGTTTCCATGAGAATTATGGGATGAGAATAATTGTTGTGGGATGATATAAAGGGAGCCTACATTTTCCTTGGGTAATGGGTTCATAATCCATGTTTCATCATTATATTATACATGTTTCCATATTTAACTCCAAAAAAATAAAAAAATATAGTTTTTTACATATGAAAAAAACATATAACAAAAGAATCAAATGAAGAAAAGAGGATGTTACTCATTATTATTCATCGCTTGGTTGTGACCCACATAAATGGAAAATAGGGATAGTGAGTGGGATATAATATACTTTGTGAGGTGTTGAGTGTGTACATTCATTGAGAACACTTTATAAATTTTGACATGTTTTGTACATAAGATATTAAACACTCCTTTTCAGCCTCATATTTTTTAAAATTAAATCCTACTAACCCTTGAACCTCAGAACAACCTGTTGGAAGTACTCTTGAGTTGCACACTAGTTTATACAGGTAGAGAACTTAGAATGTTAGAAATCATATAGTAAGATCACATGAACTCTGGGAAAAGAGCATAAATACACTTTCATATTTTCTTTGAGTGAAGAGGGAAAATTTTTAGGTGAGGTATGTTGTGACATGTTTCAAGGGTGAACAAATGAAGTCGAACAAATTTGAATGTGTGAAAAGAAAAATGATAGGAAAATTGATTCCATAAACGCGATATGATGACTTTCAATTCAAAATAATCTTGGATGTTTTCACACCTTCAATTTAGGAATGATATATGATTAGGATGTTATAATTTTCCCTAGAGTGAAAATGTTTAGGTGTGAGGGTGTGATCATACCACGATTCACTATTTAATTTCACCCTTATACCAATGTATTAATCTAGTTTTGTATATAAAATTACAAGTATAATAACAAATTTTACTCCATGTTTGATTCTATTATTTTGTTTTTAACACTGTTAAAAAGGGAAATGATACTTTTTTTGATAATTATATTGTAGGTGGAGGTGATTTGGTGGACCCATGATGAAATCCAAGAAAAATGGGCCAATCTTCACATGGTCCAAGCACACTAGTAGACTAAAACACATTCTTATACTAAAACGTGAATTACAATGGGCCGAAACTTTGTGTGCCAATCAAAAATTTAGATTTCTCCATTTCATCTGAAGGAACCAAATCCCAATTCATCCATTAAAAGACCCATACAAATCGATCTGTCCAATAAATTGGATCTACACGGGGTAAAAATGTTGCCTCTATATTTTGGAAATATCTCTTATTATATTCTATATCTAGATGAAAAATTTGACATGGATGTAGAAAAGGTGTTGGACAAAAAATGTTTAGTTTTTTCCAAAGTGATTTAATAATTTCTATCTAGCCAAACCATAGACAAAGTGGATTCGTGAAATCAGGGTACCTAAAACCACTTCTCACTTTGCCTATAAATTGGCACCTTGGGCACCCCATTTTGGAGTTCGTACAGGAGTCAAGGTACTGCCATTTTGGAGTCCCAAAGCTGTCTCCTTATCATTCTTAGAAGTTCTATAGGATATGGGAAGTTCTAATTGAACACCTTCTTCTATCTCCCATCCCATGGGTTTCTAAACCCCTTGTGATCACCCGGGGAGAAACATGATGTTATCCCGAGCATCATACTTGTATTATTTTGAATGATTTTTTTAATTCCAGGTTATATGTTTTTTAATTCATCCTCTATTTTTATTTAATTGATTTCTATACTGGTATGTTATACTCAAACTCAAATGATCATGTTTGGGGGTACCCTTTCATGTGATGCTTTACACACCGTTTATCCCTCCTCCCTATTCAATTTTGGTGTTTGTGTGGTTCATATTGGTCAATTGAACTCACATAATCACTGTTAAGGTTGTGTACATTTATGTAATGGTATCACAAATAAATAACATAAAAACATGTACATCACATCGAGTTCTTCATGTGTTGCCTTAGTGAGTTTCGGTTTTGAAGTCGAACAGAAATCGCCACATCATCGGCGGTGTCCGGTGAATCATTGTGTGTTTCCGAATGAACCCTGTGAGGTATCCTAGTAGAAAATTAGTAACATTATAGTTTTAGGAGTAACAAACCAGGGATTAAAAGATCATAACCCTATCTCTTGAAGAAATGAAGGATGAGAATCATGAGATTTCCTCAAGTTGGTCACAGTTAATTAATCTTGTTCAATTCTACTTTGTTTTATAGCTTTCGTTTTATATTGTCAACTTTAGTCATCAAACCCAAGTATTATAAAACCTAATTTCGATTTTTTACTTTATTAATCAGATCCAAATTTTGTAATTAATGATCTAAGGCTTTGTCCCAATATGTCATAGGGTTACTACTATGCTGCATAAATTCTAGTCAAAATTAAACAACTAATTTGATGCGCTCAACAACTCGATCAATCTATAGTTCAAAAAGTGATATACATTATTTACTTTATCCATGTCTACTTCTTTGAAAACTTACCACAGAGGTATGATTTGATTATATCCTTTATTTTTTATTTTTTGTGAAATTATTTTAATATTATATATATGTATTGGGAATATGATAAAGGTAAATATATGTTGTATAAAAAGAAAAAACATGATGATATCCCACAAAATTTTCTACATATTTCTGAAGGACATTCAATATTATCAGGAAATTAATTTATGTTGAGTGATAGTTATGAATTTTCAATGATATTTATAATTATTGGGTGTCATTATAAGATGATAGTTTTTATGAAAGAAATCATGGAACATCTACCTGTAGATATGTTGGGTCCTACATTGATGAAAATCATTCCCATGTATGTCCATTATCATATTTATTTTAATTATATCATCTTGATCCAAATTTATAGCTATGTTTTCTTATTAGGTATCTTCATACACATTTCATTCATTATGAAATGAAATCATAGTATGGATTAATGTACACATAATTTATTTCACCCGTAACCCAAAAAATATAGGATGAAGAAATAAGAAATTATACATCTGACAGATTTCAGAATGATTCAATAAAGTGTTCATTTCTTCGTTATCTCAAAATGTATGAAACATATAGTTCATATAGTGTTATTTTTTTTATACCCACTGATATTATATTTCTATATATCAAATTCCATTGGATGTTAGGTGTTTCTTGGCCACATTAAATGAAATGTTACAAATTATTCTCCATAAAGGGGAACATGAGAGAAAACATCACAAATGTATTAGAGACATAAGTTTGATCATTTTCATACTTATATATTATAATAAAATTTAATTTTATTACATTATTATTTTTTCAAATAGGGAATGGAATCAATATAATTATTTAAGAGGAAAGAGTAAAATAAAGATAAAATCTGTTTCTACAATGGTAACTTCATTTTTAATTATTTCAATTTAGAAAATGGTTAAAAGATTATTTTCAATTGAATTTGTAATTTATTTTTAAATAATTTTTTTATAAAAAACATAGATTCATCGAATTTGGATATTATATTTTAATATTTATGTAAGAAATAATAAAACTAGAATTATTTAAAAGTTCCCTGAGGTTATATTTTATTATAACATTTCCTGTTATTTATATGGACCTTATATTGAAAATAAAAGTTTAATAATTTGTCTTATAATTAGTAGATTTATGGTGATCATCAAACTTATGAAGAAAATGATTTGAATTGTCTTTAATAATCATGGGAAGATTATTTTTCACCTATAATATGTTTTTAGTATATATATATGTTGAAATATTATACCTCAATTGTAAAGTAATTGTAATTTGAAACAAGATTTAATGTAAATATTTTTTTTATAAAATTGTACATTGGTGTTGTTTTATGCCAGTACTTATGCAGTTTAGAGATACAATTTTTGTTTAATCAAGTTGGGCTACAATATTTATTTAAATAAAAATTAAAAAACATTATTTACACTACTATACTTTTTAGTTTTGAGGTTGGAAGATTCAGGTGACCACCATTTGGTGGTCTCTACTGATAGTATTAGAAACTGCCAAATGTTAGTTACTATATATTGCCCCTAAATTTACCCTCTCACTTAAAACACCCCCTCCCTCCCATGTATAGCACCCCCTATACCACTCTCCTATATCCCATTCCATCAAGCACCCCATGTGTCGCCAAGCCCCCCTCTTGCATTGTCGATCCCCTTATGTCATCGAGCCCCCTCCCACACCATCGCACTCCTCTCTACACCATCAATCCCTTGTACGCCATCAATCCACCCTCTAATGTCATAAATACTCTTCTATCAAACCCTATTCTCACAACCCCTATTTTTTCGAGACCTTATTTTATCAATCCCCCCCCACAGACACAGACATTCTGAAGAGATTCCCTACATCCCCGGGTTACTATCATTGAGCTTCCCCATTATCTCCCAACTATTTCCCTCAAAATTCTTCATTCCCTCCCTACAAAAAATTCTTGCACCAATACTCCCCATGAAATTTCCTCACAACTCTTATCCAGGCCTCAAATTCTCTATCGTAGATGCATTCTTTATTATATAGACACTCACCTATTCAGTTTGTTTGATGAATTTTAAAGGAAGGTATAAAAATAGTACCGTCTTGATTTTATTATTGAGTAATTAATTAATTTGTTAAATTTATGGTTAGGTAATTTTATATCTCCGGTTTTTAATGTATTGGAATTAATTATTGTGTCTCATCTTTCATTTGTAAATTATAGGTAGGTGTTATTTGAAATTGAACATGAAATGCCTAAATTGATATTTGTGTATGTTTATAGTTTTGAATTCGGTTGGTTTGAATGTGTTGAATTTATTATTCATTATTTTATTTTCATCAAATGAATGATCTCTAATGGTATAATTTTTAATCTTGTTATTATTACTAAATTAGGTATTATATTTAGCCTTATTAAATTTATGTTGATTGTATATATTAGTAAAATATATAAATAAAAAAATTATTATTACTGTAGAAGTATAGATCCACAATATTTATTATTATAATATATATTATTAAAACATATACAATTAAAAATAATTTTAGTGTATAATTACTAAATGTATATAATTTTTTAGAATGTTTTTTTGACTAATGTGAAATTATTTTGTTGATAAATTATTATGCAATATATATACATATTTAAACATATGTGTATATATAATATAATTTGAAAATATATTAGTTAAAAATTAATTAGTTAAAAATATATTTAAAAAATATATGTAGTTAAAAATACATTTTATTTACTTACTAAATAATGGTTATAATCATTAATTAATATTTTTCTTCTTTATTAATTTTTCAAAAACTCTTTATGTTTTATTTTCACATGGTAGAATGGTTTGAGTTTTTTATCCTCTATTAAACATAATAAATAACTATAATATAGTGTATTTTATAATAATACCTAACGGTATTTGTGTGAAAACTAAAATAAATTAGTATAATTTTTTTCATTTTAATTTTCTAACCATTGAATTTTCATAAAAACTATTTTACTTTTATTTAATTTAAATGTAATTTTAATATTTTTTGTTTATATATTTCAATTTTTTCTATAGATACATATATAGATAATAGATAGATTTGTCTCCCAGATAGGTTTTTTATGAATATTATGGGCGTTAAACAATTTTATCAATTTAGATAGTATACTTCAATGCAATTTGATTAGTTTTCCATGTATAAAATGTGAAAACAAATATCTCTTCAAACAAGATATTTTTAGGGAACATCTATTTCTCAATGGGTTTTTGAAAAATCATAAGATAGGGTCATGTCATAGGGATGACTTTGTTATCTATCACTGATAAAAATGTATTCATATAGATGTTGGTTTAAGATAAGTTGATATGATGAATATAATACTCAATGATATGATGAATTAGTTTCATCTTGAAGAGAGTGATGCTATAAATGACATTGTTTGAGGGATTAATCCCCATTCTTCTATAGATGGAGAAGTATTGAAATTCATTGAAATAATTGATGATGTGTGTACTAAATTATATTATAGATGGACTAAATTAAGTAAATATTAATTAATGATTAATCTATTAAATTTTAATACCTTGACTCAGTTGATAGACACCTCCTTTTACATGTTTTTAGAATTTTTGAAGAAGGAATTCCCAACTAGAGTGAAGATTGTAAAGTCATACTATCAAGATTTCAAATCGACTGATGAAATTGGTTTCACATATAACACCATTCTTGTGATCCACAAAAACTATATTCTTTTTTTCCAAAAGGGAATCTGTAACTTAGTACTTGTACAATTTTCTACTCATCCAGGTGGAAGGATAATGAAATTAATCAATGTAGTCAGTTTCACCTCGAAAGAGTATTGAATCGAGGGAAATAAATTTCCACTAAGAAGAAACATTACCTCTAACTAAAATTGAGGGTCGATAGATTATTAATGTTAGATAATATATCTAAACTAATTATGTGTCATGTAGAGAGAAATAAAGAGGTTGGTAAGTTATCTCTCCTAGAATATTCTTTGTCATGGAAGGAGTTTTATAAAATATGTCATGCCCCATCCTAGGATGCCCAAAAAGTGTAGGATACAGGAGCTTCACACCACCATAGGCATGCCTCCTTGTACACCAGAGGCTTTCGACCAGTGGTGATGGACTAACATAGTCTCGGGGATACTATTCCCTCTAAAAAAAGTGTCAGGGATCATTCCTAATTCTACCAAAAATTTGGCATGCCCCATCCATATAGTGGATGTACCACTAACCTACATACATGAAACTTGGAACACACTAGCCCCCCGTATTCTAGATTATAAAAGTAGTAAACTATATACTTGATCCTTCAAACATAACTAAGTATTGTATATAGAAGAATAAAAATAAAATACAAATCAATTATAATAAATTAACGTCGACTAAGATTTTATAACTATAACTAAAAAGAAAACAACAAGGCCATAATCCCAACCCACATGTCTTCATGACATATCCACAACCTCTATGACCTATTGACCCATTCCAAGAGTCCATACCCATATGATACCTATGACTTGAAAAAGATCATGAAATTCTACCCACATACTTTGGAACCCACATCAAGTACATGGATGGGGGTGAGTCCAATGACCCAGTAGGTATCCCCAATGAAACAACCAAACTATTTATTGTTGTGATAAATTTGAGTGAATTAAAAGTATATATATATGGTGAGGTCATGTATGTGAACCACACCCATCATGAAAAAAATCACACCGTGCAAACATAAGTATACATACTTCTATTCCATGATGGGATACACCCCATACCACAGACCACATTGTACCTACTTCAGTTTCATGATAGAATCCATGTCACACCATAACCCATACAATAACTTCCTCAATAATATGCTAGAATAGATATTTATTAAAAACCCAATAGCCAAAGTGTCTTATGAACTGTACCTGTCACTTAAGCCATGACCTCATCAAGTTCACAAACCCATACCAAGATATGAAAGGAGGTCCATATGTCACCCTGACCTAGACATGTTGGCTTTGGAGATGGAATCCATGCATACCAGCCAATCCTCATAGGTTTTGGAGAGGCTAATTAGTAACACCAGACCATCCTTAGGGTTCTTGGGAGGCCAAATTGTTGACTACCCTAACCCATACCTACATAGTTGTTGAGTTCCATCAAGACACATTGAACCATCCCCTCAGACTCTGGGGAGGTTAACCATACAAACCAGCCCATCCTAGGGGTTCTTTGGATGCCCAATCATAATGTACCCTGGCCCATCCCTGCACACTCAGGGAAGTCACACTATGAAGTTGTTATTACACATGAAAAAATCAAACGGGGTCTAGATCCTATCTTATAATGTACCACCTAAACATCATGGAACTAGTCTTTCAAGACCTATTCTAGCATGAAAGCACCCACTCAGGTCCCTTGGACCCATCCCTACCCTCTAAGGGTCCATAAAATCCTATAAGATCAACTTCAAACAATGATACCAAGAGAAAAAATCATTAGTCAAATAAAACACCACATGAAAAAAATTATACTAATGAGGCACATGAAAATAAATAATGAATATACATAGTAAGTTCAAGGATACCTACATCAAATGATATTCTGATTACTCATTTAAATCATATTCCTACTTCCATCAAGTCAATGATCCCCTGTCTCAATATCCAACAACATCATGTAAATTAATTAATTAATAAAAACCGAAAACCCCAATTGGAATAATAGGATCCAAACTCATTGAGAAATACAACAATTCTAAAAACATGATAAACTAGGTATGTTATAATCCCGACACACCCTCGGTACTAGGAAATAAAAAATATATAATTTATCAAATTAATTTTTTGTAAAATTTCATCAAAATTCATCCCAAGAACTAATTAATTTTTGGAAATGATTTACCCTTTGATAGATGATGAATAATAGCTTCATTAAGACATCTTGGGATAGAGACACTATGATCCAATCACAAAGTCCCCTTTAGAAGCAATGAATTTTCCATGATCTGGAAAAATAATGCATCCAATCCCTATCCAAACCGAATGAAGTTTAGTGAAGAAATAAGGAAGAGAATTAGAGGGAGAAAAGATAATGACTTAAATTTAAATTTCACTTAAAATACATTAAAAATCACTAAGACTCAAGGCATTCCATGGGAGGGTAAAGTAGATCCATGATGGATTTCCCCCTTCGATTTATTCCGATGGGGAGAAGAAACCTAAGGGGGTTCTAAATAAGAACTCCCAGAAAGTACCAAAAGTCCATTCATTAAAATGAGAGTTCTTGGGCCCCATTGGCTATCTGGTTGGGTTCATTATCTAGGTGGTGGTTTAGGAAAATGTGACCATAATATTTTCTAGTGTATTGGATGGATGGAAATCCAAAATATTGTTCTCAACAAACTCTCCAACCCACTAGCTGACCAATAACTAACCGCTGAAAAATATCATCCCTACCACTCAAATATTTCTCTAAAACCCATATAAACCCCCATTTGAGCCTCAATAAAATACCAAAACATATTTCTAGAGGAGTTCAAAAGTTCAGGATTTAACTCCTAATTATATCTCTAACAATGAATCCACCATGAAATAGAAATTTCAAATTCCCTCAGAAATTTCTAACCCGTAATGAAATTGTCCATTATAAACTCCTCGCCATAACACTTATCATCCTCAAGAAGTCATGTTAAATATTGAACGAAAAATCTTAACCTATCATGGTCATCACCTCACCATGAACTCATTGTATTCCATATCTGAATTCCAAACATGCTTTCATTGTGAAATTCCAATACCATGCCCATCAAAAATGACTCTCTTTTTATAATTCCCAGTTTCATTCCCAAACCATTTCAAAAATTTCCTGAATGAACCTCTTAGTGCTATTAAAAAATCATTATATCTGATTTCACATGACATCATTGATCGGTCTCTCCTTGAAATTTTTTAACAAAAACTACTCTACCTCACATTCTGACACACTACCACCTCACCCAAACATGATGGCCAACTCCAAGTGGCACCACAAAACCAAACAACACCCAAAATGAGGTATGGCCTCATAATAGACATATTTCATCGATTGGTTTAATAACCAACCATATTTTTTTTCTTACTCCACCTTGAGATTCTATGCTCGTCTAAACCAACACATGATTAGATCACACCAAAACCACTATGAGACTGATGAAAATGCACAAACTCTAACCAACACCACACTCAAACTCCGAAGCTAGTATGTACTGAGGAACCAAGTTTACATGATTTCACCAATGTACTAACATTCTCGTACCCCTTGTCCATATATGGCTAGTCTTAGCACATCCATGACCCATTATAAATAAAATTCATTTATCCATGATGGATACGATTTTCCCCATTATGGGAGCATCGTTATCATCACCCATTGAACCAAACACTAATTTTCACTTCTCATGATCCATTCATCTCCAAACACAATGTATGGACATGTCGAACTCACTCAAACCTGATCACCAACTCCAAATATCAACTACCACCTTTCCCCAGTTAATTGAAACATCATTATCAATAATCGTAGAAAATTCTTCCATCAAGGGTTTCACCCCCCAAAGGTCCAATAGTGAACTCCCTTCAAAAGGCTTCCCCTACATTGTTCCATGAGTGTTGACCCCAAATGGGTCCTAACACTGCATGTGTATTATATATCCTGTTCCATTGTCTCACATCCTTAGAAACTATTTTCAAAGTAAAAATTTGATTGATCATACCATAGTATATTGAAAATCCACCAAGTTTCCTTCCATGGTCAAGGGACATGTCATATTTCTCACTCAAAGCCTCAGGACACCATTCCCACATGAATATCAATAATAACACCAAAAAACTCACCATGAGAGTAACCCTAAATGGAAACCAGCACTATAATACCACTGTAGCACTACATGTATGTTTCCAACACCCAAACCATTTCTATGATCCCACACATGGTCGATTATTAATCAAAAAACCAAAAATCAATACATTTCCCCCCACATACCTTCCGTTGCACACAAAGACCTTTCCTACAAGTCCCTCCAACACCCACTCTCCACTTCCAAGGTTGAATGATCGACTAAACCCCTCTTATAGGTTCTCTCCCCACATATGTCCCAGTCTCATTTGAACCTAATGAATGCACACTCTCATGCAACCCGACCACACAACCCAACTCACTCTCACATGAGTTTCATCCCATCTAGACTAGAATCAAGTTCCAAACCCATTTTCTAGGTACCACATGCATACCAATCCTAGCCAAACCAAATTACCCATGGTAGTCCTCCTCAAAATCGGAGCGAATACACAAGCACAGTCATAACACACAACCACTCACCACATGAGCCTCATTATATAGTTCCAATAGAATTGACTTATTTTCTAACCAACCCCAACTACATCCATTAATTATATAATTAATAACCCAAATATTCAAAAAATATTAATGCATATGGTACTCCCCACCATAAGTCACTTCCATCGATAGTGTATTCTAACTAGTGGTACTCCCCACCACATGAATCAACAATCAAGGGAACACAACGACCAGTCCCAATCTGGGACCCAAATAAAACACACACAATGTTTTATAACCGAAAAATTCAACAAAATAACATAATAATTCTCAGGTTACATTTCATGAACACATCAAAATCACATTTGGCTACTCAATCCTCACATCAACATCCTTGATTCTAGTGTAAGTGGGAAACAAAAAGAATCCACCTTGAGACTGCTACAAGAATCTCCCAACAAAAATGTATCCTACAAGTCTTCCACCATTAACTCCATGAAACACCCCTGGAATACCTACCAAAAGAAAAAACCAACCACTAGGTCACTTCTGTTAAACAACTGAAGATGCAAAAAGAAAACTACCTTAGATAGACATCAATTTTATTCTACACACCATGAAAACCAAGTAACACATCCCCACTAACCTCACTTAGGGATTTCCAAACAACCTTAATATATAGGATGAGAACATAATCTAAGAATCTGAGTCACCTTGGCCAAAACATAAAAATTCATCAAACCGGTTTCCTTAGGTACCAGTTTCTCATTTTTCAAAAACCCGTTACCAAAATTTTTTACACACAACAAAAACACCTCGAGTTCCTAAAACACCCTTTGGAATCCAATGGGTTTCCATTAAAACTAAATTCATCCAAAATCCATAGCCTAGCTGGTCCCTTTCCTAAAAATCAATCCCATTTTCAAAATTCCTTTTTGTTTTTTTTCAAAACACCTACCTTGAATTCCAATTTAAAAAATCCTTTATTTTTTTATAACACTTTCAAAAATCATTGTCTCTATATTTACTTTTCAACAATACCACTATAAAACTATTTATGCATAACTCTCACCGCCGCATGTTTTTTTTTCAGAACTATCTTTTTGAATAATATAAATTTTCAAAATCCATTTCCCTATGGATGCTAAAAACCAACAATCACAATCATCAAAATAACCACTTATATACATATTAATTTTATCACTATTTATAATTTAAGTGATTGAAAAATTGATTATATTTTAAATTGAACCAATTAATATGAATTTTTACAAGGGAATATTGTCAAATAACATCACTCATAGGTTCATGTATAATGCCCCTAGCATGAAACTACCATGATGCATGTATAACATATTGGCTACCAGATGATCAATATGGATCATATCAAGTATTTTCTATCCCACAATGGTATTCCTTGTCCAATGAAACACCTCACTCATCCTTGAGTGCCTAATCCCAAACTTTTCATCCCATGTAAAATCACATCCTGATCGATGTAATGATATTCCAAGGAGAACTTGATCAACCTCTGAATCATTAATGTCTTATCTCCAATTATAACTATTCTATCCATTACAGATCATACTATAATTCCATTATTTCATGCCTCGTCCAAGGTCACATTAATGGCCCCTGAGTGGGGAGTGAAAAATACCCTCAAGTCCGCCTCCATGTATTCCATAGGCTTCCAACTAGTGGTGAGGGCCTAATATAGTCATGGGGATATTATTCCCAATAAAATAATTCTCAGAGTTCATTACCAATTCAATTGAAAATTCATCATGACCCATCCATATAGTGGATTTCCAATCAACCTATAGTCAAGTAAAATGGAACCCATTGGCCCCTAATAGTTCAGTATATAAAAGATTTTGAATATCTACATGTTGTTTTGAGCATAAAAGAGAAACAATAACAAATAAAACTAAAACATACATCATATATAATAAAGTCACACTAGCTAGTACCTACTAACTATAACTGAAGATATAACAACATGGAAACCATCCCAACTCACATGTCATCCTGTCATATCCAAGGCCTCCATGACGTGCCAACTCATACCAAGATTCTAGCTCTATGAAATACCTATAACCTGAAAGAAAACAAAAAATTCTACCTTCCTACACCATAACCTATAGAAATTATATGGATAGGGATGACACCAATGACCCCATAGGTATCCCTTATGCCACAAAATTTTTTGCTACAATGATCAAGTAGAGTGCAGGAAATAGATATATAACATCTAGTCATGTCCATGAAAAACACCTGCTCTAAAACACATCACACCATGTGAACACAAGCATACCTACTACAACACCATTTTGGGATCCACCTTGTACCATAGCCCATATAGAACCTTATTTTATGCCATTCAAGAATTTGTGTCACACCATAATCCATACAATATCTACTTAGACACCATGATAAAATGGATGTCTATAAAAAACTTGATTACCAAAGTATCCCATGGATTGTGCCTATCACTTTGGTCATAACCTCATCATGTAACCTGACCCATAATTATATTCTCAAGGAGGACCATCAGTCACCCCATCTCATCCCTACGGGATATTGGGAGGCCAACCATGCACACCATCTCATCCTTATAGGTTTTGGGGAATCCAATCACTCACATAGGCCCATCTGGAGGGTTTTTAAGAGGCACAATATTCAAGTATCCCGACCCATCCCTATGTAGTCAGGGAGGTCCATTAAGTCACCCTGGAATTCATACTATTGAAGAATACCAAACTAAAGAACTAATTAACCAAGAGACACAACAAGATCAAGGCCCCCTACTCAATCAATGTTCCAAGGACTCATACCAATCCCATATCGATATCCATTGAGTCTACAATCCCATTTCTCAGCATTTAACATTATCAGATTAATTAATTAAAACCAAAAATCACAATTCACATAATAGTAACAAAACTCACTGAGTAGTCCAATGGTGTTGGAAACACAATTAACTAGGTGAAGTATACTTCCAACATGCCCCTAATACTAGGAAACACAAAAGACAAAATTTAGAAAATTAATTGAAGAACAATTTCATCTAAATTAATCCCAATATTTAATTATATCCATGAAATGATGTACATTTCAATAAATAATGAACAATAACATAATTACAGCATCTCATGAGACCCTCTACGAGCTACACACAAATTCATATTAATGTGAAAATATTTATCCATGCTATGAAAAATCAACCATCCTATCTCGATAAAAAATGAATGAAATTAAATGAAGGTAAATGGATGAGAAAAATGATACAAGGGAGAATACCTTACCTTAAAATTTCACATCAAATACCTATGGAATCACCCATATTAAAAGTAAACCATGGGATGTAAAGAGTGATCCAAGACGGGATCTTCCCCTTAAATTCATTTGGATGTGGGAGAAGAAACCCAAGGGGGTTCCAAATAGGAACCCTCATAAAAGGCCAAAATTTTCCTCATTAAAAAGTGGGTTTATAGGCCCCATCAGTTGGCCAATGTATTTAGAAAGTGTTCCTAATTCACATTATGGTCCATTGGCTGGCCGGTGGTTAGCTATTAAAAAATAGTATCTTGACCACCTGATCATCGATCTGAAACCCCTCTAAACACTCATATGAGCCTCACTCCAACTCCAAAACAACCACTAGAGGTTTTATAACTTTTTTAATTCCACTCTGAATACTAGATCTCACAACAAGCCTATAGCCAAATGTAATGTTCAAATTATGATAGGAATTTATAACTCATAATGGTGTGGTTAATTACAGAAACCACCTAGAATTTTCCTAGGATAGTCAAAATATTTGGTTGTGTTTTTTAGAATATGTTTTTTAACCTTTCATTTCCATGGGTTTTGTGACATATAGTGTATAGATATAGCTATTGGCTCCAAAAAATCTTCCTTCATGACTATGTATGAAGCTATAATTCATGTTACTTTCAACTCTTATTGATGGATCAAGAGGAACTAGGAATAAAATTGATTTTTATATGAAACCATAGATTGATGGGTTCCATAATTTTAGGAAAATAGTTTAATGCCTCTTTGTTTAGAAGATAATGAAATTTTTAGACTTTGGGTCACATTTTTATGGACAATTATTGACTTCCTAGTGTATGATAACTTATCAAGTTGAAATAAAAAGGGATAATTTTGTAACGCCCCGACCCCAGTTACCCAGAGTCGGTGCATTATTACATAACATTGGCATGATCACAAGAAAGATCAAATCTCGAAAGACCGATTGGTTTAGTAGCCTTGGAAACACTAGATATATTCATAAGTTTTACATTACATCATAAAATGAAAAACTACTACAAGAACATAATGTCTCCATAATCCACACTCATATCCCCACATAACATCCCTGCAGGTCATTCATAATTTACTTCTTCACTTCCTGGGAAAAATAAAACATAGAAAAGGGGTGAGCTCAAATGCCCAGTAAGGATAACAATATAGCGGAAACTTTCATAAATAAGAATAAACATTTAAGGCAATGTATAACTAAAACAAAAGCCTTTTAAACATGAACATTTAACATAGTATGGCATAAATAAAATGAAATAATGCCATTTAATTATTCACATGGTTATTCTACTAATCGAATAATCACATGAAAAATCAATAACCACTTTCATAATGATGGAATGCATAATGCTGAACTTTAATTTCTTTGTCAAGGCCTCGTCCCAAGACCTTGGGGATAACTGTAACCGGAACCCAACTCGGAGTGCCTCTAATAACCGGACACCAACCCGGAGTGCCTCTAATAACCGGAAACCAACCCTGAGTTCCTCTAATAACCGGAGACCAAACCAGAGGGCTTACTTTTACTAGTCCCTAACCTGGAGGGCTTACTTTTACCAGTCCCTAACCTGGAGGGCTTACTTTAACCAGTCCCCAACCTGGAACATACTTGTCCAACACATTCATATGAAGTAAAGGTTGAAATATAACATAAACATTCTTATTGGAACTAGCATACGAAATGTCAATACTTTAACCATAAACTATGAATGGTATACAAATAGCACATCCACAGTCAAACATATCACAAAACCTTCAATACAATATAGAAGTTTTGTATCATAATAAATCAACTTCAAATAAGCGTAAAATACATCAAAGGATGTTGACATAGATGAAATCAAAACTCTTTTTAGAGAAATATCTCCTTTTATTTTGAAATAATTTAAGATCCATATAAAATAAAACATTTTCTTTGAAAATATTCTTATAAGCTTGTAAGGGAAGCTTTGAAGATTTTATAACGGTGGAAAATAGCCGCACCCGCCGTATAAGTTAAAAAAAACATTCTTACCATAATTCTGTCGAAAAGGTTAAAAAGGACCTTGTTTTGAAAACGACAGAAAGATTCCTCTTATAAAAAGTAAAACAAGGGTATAAATGAATTTAACCCATATTCTTGTAAATAATAAATATTTTTTTGAAAAACATTTCGAAGAAACATGGATGTGGATGATAACGAGATCCCAGTAGATTATTACGTATAAACAACCTCGGATAATGAAGAGATTGTGAAATAACCCTTACCTTGTACTTTTCCTTGGTTGGGGTAGGTTAACCTCCTGTATAATGGTGAAATAATTGTTATTAAATTATACAATAATCATATACATTAATATGATATCATATATGATCTTTTAACATTTATTTGTTAATAATATCATAGAATTATCGTTGTTTCCGGTGTTAACTTACTTGTTTTATTTTATATGTTTTGTTACGTAAGACATGTTTGTAAAGGATAGGTTTTATAATATTCATATACAAAATGATATCAAGTACTTAAACATCATTTTTTAAATCATCAAATGATAATTATACTTGAATGGATACGATGGAGAATGAATCTCATCGCGTTCGTGGAGACGGTAGTCCGTACGTACGCACGAGCGACAATAATATATAAATGGATGGTATATCATATATACAGAATCATTAACATGTTATATTTATTATTTACATGAGTTACACATCATTATTATACCCATCCAAATAATATTATATTGAATAACAATTACACCACGTCGTGGAGACGGTAAGCCGTACGTACGCACGTATGGTGACATGTTATTCAAAGGGTGGATTGAATACTGAATATGGTTGTACCATATTTATAATAACATCACAGTATATGTGAGATACTGGAGTTATTATTTTATAATGGTAACAACAAAGGAAGAAGAAGTGGAAGAAGAAATGAACTTAGAAAAGGGTGGTGAAATCATTACCTCTTCTTCGTGTTCTTCCTTTTGATTTGATCAAAAGGGCTCCTTAGGTTGGTTTTATGATCAAACTAAGGCCTCTAGGTTGTAGTGAGGGATGTTGGGAGAGTATTTGGGCAGAGTTTTTCCGAACCAAAAGGCTTTGAAGGTGTGAAGAAATGAGAAGGAGGAGTGCCCTTTTATAAGAGGGGTGAGGGGCACCTTTGGAAAAGCTAGAGATATTAGTTTATAATAAATTCATATTCGGTTTCTAATGGCTACAAAGTTGACTATTCAAAGTTTAAGGTGGGGTTGGGTCGAAAACAACTCAACCAATAGAATTTAGACAGGTTTGGGTACTTATATTAACCTTCTCTTTAAGTATTAACTCTAAGTTAATTAGTTTCACTTTTACAATGTCTCTTTGTATTTTTATATTATATGGTTAATAAACTTACCATATACATAAAAGAGACCCACAAGTGGTCCATTAATGATAAAACTATCATGATATAAGTCTCTTGGCCTAACCTTATATTTTTAGGAATTTAATATCAATTAATAATATAATATTTGTTTTAAAAACTCTTTTATGTCAATTTTGACACTATTCAATAGTTGATTTTTGTGAAACTCATAACAGATTGATTACTTCGAAAAAGGTCCATTAAATCAATCCTAATATATCATATTATCCTATAAAATTAGTTTAATTCATTAAAAGTTTCATATTATATTTATTTGGGTATTTATAATATCAATTATTTAAATTTTTCACTATTATAGTAATTTCTGCATCATCATTGTGTCATAAATAAAATAAATTATTTAATGTATAAAAATTATAAATAAAATATAATTATGTAGGAAATCTTTTTATATTTCTAATGAATATTTATAATCTAAAATAAAACATATATAACCCTATGTAAGAATTGTTTTTCTAAAAGATATATGCTGTGTCATTTTTGTATTCATTTTAACTTAATTAAAATAAAGTGTCATTATCACTTACAAGTGGATCCATGGGGTCCCCAAATCGGCCCAAAGATGCCCATGGTCGACCATTTATCAACCAATAGGGTTAAGACACGTTTTAGGGTAATTTAGTATTATTATAATATTATTTTTTAACCCTTATTTACCGGATTTACCCTTAACCATGGTAAATAAAATATTTACCGCAGTAATTATTCAAAATGTCTAAAAATAAAAGTTACCTATTTACACAATTTGAACATCGTGATTCCAAATATGGAATCTATTTTCCTAAATTCAAAACACAGAAGTGGCAGAAATTAATTTAAAATTAATTCCCGCTGTCAAAACAAAAAGCGTGTTTTTAAGAGATAATAACTATCAAAAGATTGACACTTGTTTATGTTCGGTTTAATTGTAAAATTATGTGCAATGACCAAAATTATATTAAATGGTAAAAATATATTCTAAATATACTTTAAAACCACCCAAATTCATAATTTATCACTAATAATTATTTTGATTAAAAAAGTTGTTTTTAATTAAAATTTAGTAATTTTCACTATTCATCAAAATATGAAAGTTATCCGAAAAGTACCAAAATTTCACCTTAGGCTAAATTCGATATTCCGAATCCATAAATGAAGTCCATTTTAAAATATAAAATATATATAATTTAGAAAAGTAGGTATTACTATTCATAACGGCTAGTTTGATTGGTTGTGGTGTGTGTTAAAACTCAAGGTTGCGTACAACACACACTACTATATTATTCCAAGAAAGCGTACCATGGAAGCTTGGGATGTTTCATTTTAAATTTTTGATGTCCCCATTTAGTCAAAAAGTTTAAAATATTGTATTTAAAAAGGGTTCACTATTAACAGTTGATAAAAGTGCAATACTGAAAATGAATTTGTTCTTGCATTATATCTAAGAAACTCATAATATGGATTCTAAAATTATAAGGATTATATAAAGTTTAAAATTTAGATAATACTATTCATAACCTCTTTTGAATGACTTTTTTTTGTAAGTCACGGTGTGATTGAACACGATGTTGCGTGTAGTGCAAGTTATTGAATTATTTTGAAGAAATAACACACTATGAAATCTTAGGGTGTTACATTCTCCCCTCCTTCAATAAATTGCGTCCTCACAATTTGAAATTGTTCTTCGAAAATAAAAGGTTGAAAATAGAAAATATATTTGTGGGAAAACACACATCAGAAATTGGATTACTAAAATTTAGTCTTAATATGAGGAAAAGAGAAATGAAAGGGTCACCACCAAATTATGATTTCGATTAGGAGAACATTGGTGGCAATTAGAGACATATAATTGGAGGAAAAACGTAAATATTTATAGGTAGTGATTGAGGTAATCAATCACAAACAAGTATAAAATTGAGGTCCTTAAATTCATCAATCTATGATGATTTGAAATACCATCGGTTCAACAAAACATAGGGTATTAGGATAACACATTTTTGACATTTCAAAATATCTTAGTTGAAATCCCACATCGAAAAATGAATTAATGAGGCCTCTATTTAAAATAAAGAGTCGAAATTATGAAGATTACCGAAAATAACACATACTAGGGTTCCATGTAGGAAAATATGGATATGGAAGAAAAATATAACCATCAATTATCTGATGGAGAGTGGTAGAGAACATGGCTATGAAAAGGCCAACAATCCCAAAGCCATAAATTAGTGATGATTTAAGGTACCATCTAGGAAAACATTTTTGTTCCAAGTTTCTTTTCTTAATACTGAGGAATTTATTTATGAGATTGGATAAGATCATAAGGAGATATACTTACTTTATAATTAGAGTTTTATCCATTAATAAATTTCTACCACAAACTCATCTTTCACTCTAAAAGATAATAGAATGTAAAAAAATTCTATTTACACTATTCATATAGGGTTCCAAAATAAACGAATTTATAATTCATCTACAATATCTTTTAATAAAAACTACATTATTTAATCCAAGACATCTCGTGGGCCAGTGGTAGGTGATACACCCTTGTCGCCCTTCGGTTGCGGGTTCAAGTGTCGCAGCCTTGCCGGACGCGACGGGTTGCCGCCCGACCTCCGGGTTGTCCTTTTATGGCAATCCAAAATAATCCAAACTAGAACTATCCAAAATAATTCTGTCCACACTCACAGTCCAAAATTTATAAGGAAGGTAAACATAATATAGATCCTTTTTACCCCGTAATAGAATATGAATACCTTCATCATGTATTACCATATTCCTTATTGATTACATTCATGCTCCCTTATTCCATATAGAATGCTGGATATACTTCATTAATCCAAAAATGTTTTAAACCCCAACAATGATGGAATATACAAATCATTAATCAGTTCCAAGGTACTCAAGAATATCCAATATAATTTATCCAAAACAATCACATATTATTCCAAAATCACTACCTCAGTATCAGAACTATATTATGATTTATCATTCTCTCAACCATATATTTTCCAAAAATTTATCCTGCTATTGAGTCACTTTTCTTTGTTCCACACAATCTCAAGTCCTTAATGAAATAGTACTGCAGTACAATCCTTATATACTCCATAATTATTATAACAAGTACATTGTTGATACAACACTCAATTGACATAATCAACATAAGAACTCTAATCATTCCTCTTCATCTGTGGTAGTATCATAACTTGATTATTATCCAATAACATCATTTGCGGCATAGTATGATGACTGGGACATAGGTTCGCGTAGTGTCCAAACTCCTTGCAAATGAAGCATTGTACATTTAAAACAATTTTATTACCCTTGAAGTCACGTACTTTGTGCCCTTTTCCTCCACACTTATAACAAACTCCCATTCCTTTCAGGCAAGTTCCAGGGTGTTTCTTTCCACAGTTACCACATATGGGAAAATTCTTCTTTTCCCTCTTCCCTTTATCCATCTTTCTCTCTTCCATCCTTTTCTTCTCTTGCTTCCCTTCAAAGCCATAAGAATCAGTAAAATCTTTACTTATCTTATCAACACATGATATTATTTCTTCATATGATGATAATACATGGGAGACTATTTCTCTTATAAATTCTAGCTGAAGACTATGAACGATATGATCCTTCCTTCTCTTTGGATCATGTGCATTTCTGGAGTTCTCATTCCTTCTACTGGGCGCCATTTCTAAACAATGGCATACACTAGATTAGTTTATGAATCAAAATACATAATCCCATACTTATAAAACACTTAACATAAATTGAACTATTTATGGATATAATCCATAATCATAAAAATGTCTCCTTTGAAGATGTATATACTCATAAACCCTTCATAATGGTTTGTAAAGAAAATGAGAATTATCCTAAGCATATCCCCCGGGAGTGTCGTAACCAAGAGTGCAGCAAGGCCCGTTTTCGTGCACCAGTTCCCATTCGAGTCTAGCTCAAAGCGGTGTTTTCGGGTTTTACCCCTAGGTACATCTGTGCCAGAGCCGCCTCTACCTGCTCGTATCCAGACAAGGATGTATTGCTCGGAAAACTCACAAAATCTCTACAATACCAAAATTCTAGGAAGTTATTCTACACTAATCCTCAAATTTCATCTTAGGTCTACGTGATCTAATCAGAGTTTATCTAAATCTAGCATCCAAGGTTTGTACTAAACTTCCTCTGATACCAACTGTAACGCCCCGACCCCAGTTACCCAGAGTCGGTGCATTATTACATAACATTGGCATGATCACAAGAAAGATCAAATCTCGAAAGACCGATTGGTTTAGTAGCCTTGGAAACACTAGATATATTCATAAGTTTTACATTACATCATAAAATGAAAAACTACTAAAACAACATAATGTCTCCATAATCCACACTCATATCCCCACATAATATCCCTGCAGGTCATTCATAATTTACTTCTTCACTTCCTGGGAAAAATAAAACATAGAAAAGGGGTGAGCTCAAATGACCAGTAAGGATAACAATATAGCGGAAACTTTCATAAATAAGAATAAACATTTAAGGAAATGTATAACTAAAACAAAAGCCTTTTAAACATGAACATTTAACATAGTATGGCATAAATAAAATGAAATAATGCCATTTACTTATTCACATGGTTATTCTACTAATCGAATAATCACATGAAAAATCAATAACCACTTTCATAATGATGGAATGCATAATGCTGAACTTTAATTTCTTTGTCAAGGCCTCATCCCAAGACCTTGGGGCTAACTGTAACCAGAACCCAACCCGGAGTGCCTCTAATAACCGGACACCAACCCGGAGTGCCTCTAATAACCGGACACCAACCCGGAGTTCCTCTAATAACCGGAGACCAAACCGGAGGGCTTACTTTTACCAGTCCCTAACCTGGAGGGCTTACTTTTACCAGTCCACAACCTGGAGGGCTTACTTTAACCAGTCCCCAACCTGGAACATACTTGTCTAACACATTCATATGAAGTAAAGGTTGAAATATAACATAAACGTTCTTATTGGAACTAGCATACAAAATGTCAATACTTTAACCATAAACTATGAATGGTATAAAAATAGCACATCCACAGTCAAACATATCACAAAACCTTCAATACAATATAGAAGTTTTGTATCATAATAAATCAACTTCAAATAAGCGTAAAATCCATCAAAGGATGTTGACATAGATGAAATCAAAACTCTTTTTAGAGAAATATCTCCTTTTATTTTGAAATCATTTAAGATCCATATAAAATAAAACATTTTCTTTGAAAATATTCTTATAATCTTGTAAGGGAAGCTTTGAAGATTTTATAACGGCGGAAAATATCCGCACCCGCCGTATAAGTTAAAAAAAACATTCTTACCATAATTCTGTCGAAAAGGTTAAAAAGGACCTTGTTTTGAAAACGACAGAAAGATTCCTCTTATAAAAAGTAAAACAAGGGTATAAATTACTTTAACCCATATTCTTGTAAATAATAAATATTTTTTTGAAATACATTTCGAAGAAACATGGATGTGGATGATAACGAGATCCCAGTAGATTATTACGTATAAACAACCTCGGATAATGAAGAGATTGTGAAATAAGCCTTACCTTGTACTTTTCCTTGGTTGGGGTAGGTTAACCTCCTGTATAATGGTGAAATAATTGTTATTAAATTATACAATAATCATATACATTAATATGATATCATATATGATCTTTTAACATTGATTTGTTAATAATATCTTAGAATTATCGTTGTTTTGGGTGTTAAATTACTTGTTTTCTTTTATATGTTTTGTTACGTAAGACATGTTTGTAAAGGATAGGTTTTATATTATTCATATCCAGAATGATATCAAGTCCTTAAACATCATTTTTTAAATCATCAAATGATAATTATACTTGAATGGATACGATGGAGAATGAATCTCATCGCGTTCGTGGAGACGGTAGTCCGTACGTACGCACGAGTGACAATAATATATAAATGGATGGTATATCATATATAAAGAATCATTAACATGTTATATTTATTATTTACATGAGTTACACATCATTATTATACCCATCCAAATAATATTATATTGAATAACAATTACACCACGACGTGGAGACGGTAGGCCGTACGTACGCATGTATGGTGACATGTTATTCAAAGGGTGGATAGAATACTGAATATGGTTGTACCATATTTATAATAACATCACAGTATATGTGAGATACTGGAGTTATTATTTTAGAATGGTAACAACGAAGGAAGAAGAAGTGGAAGAAGAAATGAACTTAGAAAAGGGTGGTGAAATCATTACCTCTTCTTCGGGTTCTTCCTTTTGATTTGATCAAAAGGGCTCATTAGGTTGGCTTTCTGATCAAACTAAGGCCTCTAGGTTGTTGTGAGGGATGTTGGGAGAGTATTTGGGCATAGTTTTGCCGAACCAGAAGGCTTTGAAGGTGTGAAGAAATGATAAGGAGGAGTGCCCTTTTATAAGAGGGGTGAGGGGCACCTTTGGAAAAGCTAGAGATATTAGTATATAATAAATTAATATTCGGTTTCTAATGGCTCCAAAGTTTACTATTCAAAGGTTAAGGTGGGTATGGGTCGAAAACAACTCAACCAATAGAATTTAGACAGGTTTGGGTACTTATATTAACCTTATCTTTAAGTATTAACTCTAAGTTAATTAGTTTCACTTTTACAATGTCTCTTTGTATTTTTATATTATATGGTTAATAAACTTACCATATACATACAAGCGACACACAAGTGGTCCATTAATGATACACCTATCATGATATAAGTCTCTTGGCCGAACCTTAGATTTTTAGGAATTTAATATCAATTAATAATATAATATTTGTTTTAAAAACTCTTTTATGTCAATTTTGACACTATTCAATAGTTGATTTTTGTGAAACTCATAACAGATTGATTACTTCGAACAAAGTCAATTAAATCAATCCTAATATATCATATTATCCTATAAAATTAGTTTAATTCATTAAAAGTTTCATATTATATTTATTTGGGTATTTATAATATCAATTAGTTTAATTTTTCACTATTATTATAATTACTGCATCATCATTGTGTCATAAATAAAATAAATTATTTAATGTCTAAAAATTATAAATAAAATATAATTATGTAGAAAATATTTTTATCTTTCTAATTAATATTTATAATCTAAAATCCAACATATATAACCCTATGTAACAATTGTTTTTCTAAAAGATATATGCTTGTGTCATTTTTGTATTCATTTTAACTTAATTAAAATAAAGTGTCATTATCACTTACAAGTGGATACATGGGGTCCCAAAATCGACCCAAAGATTCCCATGGTCGACCATGTATCAACCAATAGGGTTAAGACACGTTTTAGGGTAATTTAGTATTATTATAATATTATTTTTTAACCCTTATTTACCGGATTTACCCTTAACCATGGTAAATAAAATATTTACCGCAGTAATTATTCAAAATGTCTAAAAATAAAAGTTACCTATTTACACAATTTGAACATACTGATTCAAAATATGGAATCCATTTTCCTAAATTCAAAACACAGAAGTGGAAGAAATTAATTTAAAATTAATTCCCGCTGTCAAAACAAAAAGCGTGTTTTTAAGAGATAATAACTATCAAAAGATTGACACTTGTTTATGTTCGGTTTAATTGTAAAATTATGTCCAATGACCAACATTATATTAAATGGTAAAAATATATTCTAAATATACTTTAAAACCACCCAAATTCATAATTTATCACTATTAATTATTTTGATTAAAAAAGTTGTTTTTAATTAAAATTTAGTAATTTTCACTATTCATCAAAATATGAAAGTTATCCGAAAAGTACCAAAATTTCACCTTAGGCTAAATTCGATATTCCGAATCCAGAAATGAAGTCCATTTTAAAATATAAAATATATATAATTTCGAAAAGTAGGTATTACTATTCATAACGGCTAGTTTGATTGGTTGTGGTGTGTGTTAAAACTCAAGGTTGCGTACAACACACGCTACTATATTATTCAAAGAAAGCGTACCGTGGAAGCTTGGGATGTTTCATTTTAAATTTTTGATGTCCCCATTTAGTCAAAAATTTTAAAATATTGTATTTAAAAAGGGTTCACTATTAACAGTTGATAAAAGTGCAATACTGAAAATGAATTTGTTCTTGCATTATATCTAAGAAACTCATAATATGGATTCTAAAATTATAAGGATTATATAAAGTTTAAAATTTAGATAATAATATTCATAACCTCTTTTGAATGGATTTTTTTTGTAAGTCATGGTGTGATTGAACACGGTGTTGCGTGTAGTGCAAGTTATTGAATTATTTTGAAGAAATAACACACTATGAAATCTTGGGGTGTTACAAATTTTCCTGCCATTGATGTAAAAAAATTCATAAATCAATATTTCTTAAGCATTATATAAAGTGGTAATAAATTAGTGATAAACCCTCTCTTCCTCTACTACAAATTTTCATAAAAGACGATGTGTGGTTTGATGGGAACAACAAGAGTGTCCCAACACCAAAAATAATGTCAGGGATCAAATAATATCACAATATAACCAAGATAATATTCACACTGTATATGATTTTCTAGTTTTATTGGATCATGTATTTCTATAAATTACTACTATTTATAAAAAAACTATTTATAATTGGAAGAAGAAATATTTTTTCTTGAAATTTCCTTATTAGAAATATAATATTTTAATGAATAATTTAGATGTGATACACATTGAAAACTATTTATGTGATAATATATTATTCAGAATTGTGAACTTCAAGGGGAAATAAAAGGATAATTCTAACACTTTATGTGATTTTCATGAAATAGGTTATATAAAACATGTAAATTTGTAGTTGGTTAAGGGTAATAGGGTATAAATTCTCACTGAATAATATATGAAGTGTAAAAAATAGAAAGGCACATTTATATCAATTTTAATGACTTTTAAGGTTCCTGATGGTTATTGATCTAATATTTATAGTTGTGTAAATGTGGTGAACATGAATTTTTAGGGGATAAAAATTAGTGATCGTTATATTATTCTTCAATAGTTAATCATAATTTAATATTTTGACTATTTTCTTATCCAGGTAATTGAGTCGTCTATTGAATATTCTAATTTTTTAGAGTGCTCTCTCCAATGAATCATCACATGAGTGGTTTTAAAAATCTACAAGACAAGATTGTTCATACAGACTGAATGGCACAAATGTCTTCATTTTTTATTCATTTTCGATAATCCCCCTTTTAATGGTTGAAAGGTAACTCGTACATGACCTGTAGGTTGACTTACATTACAGGACCCAATGGTTTTAAAGGAATTATTCCCAAAAAAGGACTACTTGAAACTATCCCTCCCCAGAATTTGAAACATGATCAACACTCCACATTCACATGACTGGTCAGATAGCTATCCTATACAGGGATACAAAGGCCTGATACTGATGGAAAAGTCATACCCTCTCATTCTTCCATGTCCTATTAGCTCTTCTCTTGTGAATGTGTCTGCTCTGAATCCTCATCTAGTGACTTTTTATTTGTAATTTAATCCAATAAAAATGAAATTCACGTGGCTTGAAGGCCTTGAGGTGGCCCAAAGGCATTGAGGTGGCCCTAAATCCTTACTGTCCTGAAGGCCTTGAGGTATCCCAAATGCCTTGAGGTGTCCCGAATGTCGTACTGGCCTGAAGGCCTTGGGTGGCCCGAAGTCCTTGAAGTACCCAAGGACCAAACTAGTGGCCTGAAGGCCCAAATGGGTGAATAGTTCTAGCTACTATAGTACTGAACAATACCTTCTACAGTAACTACTATAGTACCTGCTATTTTATTTGATACAGTATTGCTATAGTACCCA
The DNA here is from genome assembly GCA_963277665.1 of Viscum album. NCBI lineage: Eukaryota > Viridiplantae > Streptophyta > Magnoliopsida > Santalales > Viscaceae > Viscum > Viscum album. Next base: position 608,263,728 of record OY728135.1, on the reverse strand, counting down.
GAAAAATGCCTCTGCCTGGATTTGTTATTTGGTCTCTTGGATACACCTAAAGAGTCCCCACCAACTGGGATGAGGCTCATGTTCCATGATTATTCTTATATTATTTCATTTAGATAAACTATTTATACCTTCTTTTTTTATTTCATGGTCCACCGAACCACACAATTCTCTAGTGAAGTCACTATTGGAGGTCCCAGGTAAATTAGGTGGATGTATTCAATAGGGTTATACCGAAATGCATTGAAATAGTATTTATGCAATAGAGCTTGTCCAAAACATTCAATTTCTATGGTATATTTGATTTATGAGTGCAAAATTTTTTGTACATCATATATTAATGAGGTCAAAACAAAATTGTATAAACCCTCCTAGATTGATAAAGTTCTAATTAGAAAAGGGGTAGCATTTTAAATGGACAATGATGAGTGGGTTCAATCTCATGGACACATGTAGTTTAATACTCCACTGGTAATTACATTGATATAGTAACTTTTATATTTAATATATTATACCTTTTGTTTTTATATTAAATTTATTATTTATATTTTATTTTGTTTTAATTTAGGATGTATATAACTCAGTTGAAAACGGAATGTCCCTGTGTAATTGACCATCTGATCTGAAAACATTATTTCAACACATTTCTTGATTGGTTAAACACTTGTGTAAGTATGAATAATTGATTTAAAATTTTTTAATGTTACTGAGGTTAATTTTTATGACCCAAAATGCATTTAATTATAGAAAATTTATAAATTCACAAAACACATGAATCACGTTCTCATGTAGTCATAAAATAACTTAACCAACTAGTTGGTAGTTCATTTTTTACATCTTATCGCTACAAGTCTTTTGATGTTAATGGATTTTGATTCTATATTTAAAATGTTGATGCGAATCAGTACGTGTTGAATATAGTTTTGGTTTGTCTATCTATTAATGTAGGTTATTACTTTGGATTTTTGAGGGATATTATTGAGGTTATTTAGGATCATGGCTTAAAGGATAAATTTTTGTGGAAATAATGGGTTAATCTTCTTCATGGAATAAAATTTAACCATTTAAAATTTACATTGGTAATCATTAACAATATATTATATAAATATGACTTGGTAAGAAATTATCCCATTATATTGGCATCGTAGGGAGTGCAGGTTTACTCTGTCTGTACTAATTCAGACTAGAATGTTATGGTGAAAATGTCCATTTTAGGGGGGGGGGGGTTATGATTGGACAAGATGAATCAGATATTACTTCTTTTCCTTATCAAACACATGATAAAGACACTATAGTCATGTGAGAAAAATATATACAATGGATCAAGGAGGAAATTGAAGGAGATATGATATATTTTCATGGCCATTGAAATATTTTCCTTAATTTTTTTTCTAGTTACATATAAAAAATATTAACATTTATAAAAAAACAATTTTTTCGATGAAAGATAGATTCTTGATTTAATGATAATTTTAAGAAAATGTAGGCATGTTATCAGAAGGTTAGATTAGTTCAAATAGCATTGGTGGTATGTATATATTCATTTTTTATATCAATTTATTGTAATTTGTTATAGGTACGATCCCAACTCTATTATTTGTTTTTAATTAAAAAATCAGATATTGTTTACTACATTATAAATTCATGTTTAGTAGGATCTGGTGTGTCTTCCATTAGACATAGGGGTCCTCGTAGAAGGGTTGAATCCATGAACTCTAGAGCCCAGTTGGATGTGATATTTTATGATAACTTTCATCTAGTTAGATAGGGTGAAAGTGCATTGATTTATTAGTTGATTCATATGATTTGAGACCCACAAAAATGCCCTCTAATGACTCTTTATTGGACTTTATTCCCTCATGATACCATTGAAATATTATGGAGGGAGGTTTAGGTAAATTTAATATTTAATTTTTTGTTGATTTATTTTTTATTATTATCATAGCCATTAATAATATTATTTTAATAGGATATTTTTAAATCAGGTAAAGATGATTTTTGGGCATCAGACATCACTAAATGTTGAGAGTTATGGATGGATTACAAGGGAAGGTTGAAGAAAGATCATGGAGCACCATTTTTCAGTGTGAAAGACTTTGTACATTGATTCAATCCATACCTCTTACCCATGTAGTGAAAAGTCATCATTGGGACCCATTTGCAGCATGTCAATTGGACATGAAGAGTGGTCAAAAAAACATAATAAGAAGATTTTAAATATTTTATGACCATTAAAAATGTGCCTCATGTGGTCAAAACCAAGTAAAAAACCTTTTATTTTCATGAAATCATACAAAATAATCGAAGAGTGATTTTTTAAATTTTTTTATTGATGGAATTTCAATACATGGTGTCATTTGATCAGAATGATCAGAAATGAACATTTAGTGTTCTAAAACTCTAAAAAATTCCAGAAATAATAAAAACCTTGTCAAAGGACCTCTGATTTACATGAAATCATAGGAAGATTTTATTTCTATTATTATTTATGTTTATGAGTAGAAAAAATTTCAATCTAACACGTGGTGTTCTCATAACGGACTAATAATAAATTTGGAAAGGTTTTATGGCCATTAAAAATGTGTGTTAGGGGGGCAAAACAAAAAATGGCCTCCAATTTATGTCATATCATATAAAAATGGTTGTAGAGTTACTTTTGAAATGTAATAAATAACATAAAATCAATTCATTGTGTTTTTTTATCAGGATGATGGGAAATATACTTTTAGTGTTTTAAAACACAAATATGTACATGTGATGGTTAAAATCAAATCAAACACCCTTTTAATGATGTGAAATCATAGGGTAACTTTTTTATTATTATTTTTCTATTTAAAAATAGATGACATGTGGTGTGTCTAAAATAGCCTAATAAGTAGTCTTAAAAGGTTTTAAGGCCTTTAAAATGTGCTTCAGGGGGTCAAAATAAAGAAAAATTCTTTTATATTCATGTAACCCGGTAAAAATAACTATAGTGTTATTTCTGAAATGTAAAAAACTAACATAAAATCAAACCGAGGTGTAATTTTCTCAAGATGACCAAAAACACACTTTTAGTATTTTAAAACACCAAAACATACATGTAATGGTCAAAACCATATAGAATGACCACAAAATGGTTTCAAATAATAGTAAAACCATATTTCTATTTTTTTGTATATCAGTATAAAAAAACAACAATTCAACATGTTGTGATCCTAGAATGGCCTAATAAGAATATATTAAAGGCTTAAAAACCATTAAAATCATTTGTATTGGAGTAAAAACCTATAAAAGTACCTATGATTAACATGAAATCATATGAAATCTACTATAGAGTAACTTTTGAAATTTTATAATTGAAAAAACAACAATCTGAGTTACTGTTTTCTCGGGATGATAATAAACACATTTACATGTTTTAAAAAACTAAAACATTTCTATAATGGGAAAATCCATAGAAACAATATTTTAATGATTTGAAATTATAGTAAGACCTTTTTTATTATTAATGATATGTATGATTAGGAAATACACCAATCAAACTTTCAATGTGCAAGGATGGACAGAATAAGAAATTTTTTTAAAGGTATGGTGGCCTTAAAAAATGTGCATTATGGGGTCAAATTCAAAAAAAATAACTTTGATTACTATGAAATCATTTGACAACAACAATAGTGTAATTTTTGAAATTTATTAGCTAACTTAATAATAATATGGGATGTAATTTTTTTGATATGACCAGAAACAAACTTCTAGTGTTTTAAATCACTAAAACCTATGTATAATGGTAAAACTCATATAAAAGACATTATTATGATGCAAAATACTAATATATCCATAAATGAATTATTTTTGACATGTTTGAGTAGACATCACCTCAATATGACATGCGGTGTACTCAAAACAAACTTATAAGTCGTTTTTATAGATTTGATTGCTATTAAAATCATGCATTATGGGGTAAAAACCAATAAAACTACAACTTATTTCCATGAAATAATATGATATCAATAATAGAGTGATTTTTGAAAATTTTTTTACTAACGTAATGTTAATATGGGGTTTTATTTTCAAAAAAATGATTGAAAACACTCTTTTATTGTTTTAAAACTCTAAAATACACATGTAATGGTCAAAACCCTGGAAAAAAACTCTACGTGATATAAAATCATAATACAGTTGTATTTTTATTATTTATGAAATTTACGAGTAGATGAAAAGTAAATCAGGCATGTGGTTTTCATAGACGAACCAAATAATAACATCTTAAATTTTTGACTACCTTTAAAAATGTGAATCATGGAGTCAAAACCATTTGAAAAACCTCATATTTCCAAGAAAACATACAAAAAATCTTAGAGTTATTTTTAAGATTATGGAACTAATAAAACATAAATCTAGGGTGTTTATTTTCTTATAATGACTGAATATACAGTTTTAGGGTTTTAAAATATTAAAATGTGCGCGTAAGGGTCAAACCATAGAAAATGATCTCTTAATAACGTGAAATCAAGTGAATATTTTCTATGTATTGTTTTTTATGTATATGAGTAAACGTTACATAGATCCAACTTGTGGTTCACTCAAAATGGACACATAAGTAGTTCTAAAGGTTTTAAAAACTTTAAAAACATGCATAAGGGGGTCATAACCAGAAAAATAACCACCTATTGCTGTGAAATCATGTGAAAATAATTGTATAATAATTTTTGAAATGTTAGAACTGAAAAAACATCAATACAAGGTGTTATTTTTTTCAAATGACTATAAACATATCTTTAGTGTTTTAAAACACTAAAGCATGTGTGTGATGGTCAAAAACATAAAAAAAATATTTGAATGGCATGAAATAAGAAGAAGACAATCTTTTTATTTTTTTCAACATGTACGAGTAGATATAATATAAATTGATTTTAGGTGTGCATGAACAGGTTGAATAAGTAGTTTTTAATGCTTTAACAACCTTTAAAAACTTTTTTAAGGGGGTCAAAACTAGGAAAAAAACCTCAAATTACCGGAAAATCAAACATAAACAACCATAGACTGGTTTTTGAAATATTGAAACTTGAATAATGTCAATCTAGGGTTTCTTTTTCTCAAGATAACAAAAAACAAACTTTTAGTGTTTTAAAACACTAAAACATCTTTTTAATAGTAAAATCCCATATAAAAGGACCTATTAATGATGTGAAATCATAATATGACCATCTTTTTACTATTTTTTATGTGTGTGAGAAAACAACACATCAATTTGATATGTAGTGTGCTCAGAAGGGCCTAATAAGTAGTTTTTTAAGGTTTAATGACCTTTAAAAACATGCATCAAGGGGTTAAAAACAAACATATGACCCCTAATTACCTTGAAATTATAAAAAAACAACCATATATAGATTTCATAAATTTTAAAACTAATGTAATGTCAATATGAGGTATTATTTTCTCAAGATGGCTGAAAACTCATTTTCCATGTTTGAAAACACTAAAACATGCATGTAACTATCAAAACCATAGAAAATGAACTTATAATGACTTGAAATCATATTAAGACCATAATTTTTTTTTGACTTGTATTAGCATATAGAACATCAATTGAATATGTGGTGTGCATAGACAACGGAATAAATTTTTTTTAATTGTTTAATGTCCCTTAGAAACATTAAACAGGGGGGGTCAAAACCAATAAAAAACCACTGATTTCCATGAAACCAAATGATAATAGTTGTAGAGTGATTTTTTAAATTTTGGAACTGAAAAAATAATCAATATAAGGTTTCGTTTTCTTAGTATGACTGAAAACTCACTTTTATTATTTTAAAACACTAAAACATGTGTATAACAGTCAAAAACATAGAATATAACATGTGAGTGACGTGAAATAATATAAATATGGTAATTTTATGATTTTTTATGTGTATGAGTATATGGAACATCAATCCGACATGTGGTGTTCCTGGAACGGTATAATAAGTAGTTTTTAAATGTTTGATAGCCTTAAAAATTCATTTTAGGGGGTCAAAACCAATAAAGTGTTCTCTAATTGTCATGAAATTATACCAATACTACCATATATTGATTTTTAAAAAATTTTAATTGAAGGAACATCAATCGAAGGTGTTGTTTGATTTAGATGACTGAAAATGCACTTTTAGTGTTTCAAAATACTACAACATGTGTGTAATGGTCAAAACCATATCAAAAGACCTTCAAATGATATCAAATCATAGGATGACCATTTTTTTATTATTTTTAATGTGTATAAGAGAACACAACATCAATTGAACATGCAGTGTTCTTGAGCAGACTCAATGATCAATTTTAAATTTAAAAATGATTTGAAAATAGTAATAAATTAAAAATAAAATGGCCTTACATTCTATGTTTTAATAGAAATATTATACTTGATATCAATTTTTGTATTTTTTTGTGATTTTTTATTTAATTCACTCGATTTTTTTTAATTTTTTTTCATTTTAGTTATATGATAATATTGGTGTGGAGTGTGGAAATTTATTGGATGAGATTACCTGTTAGCTTATGAAATTATATATTTTGCACAAATTTATTTAATTTTTGAATCATGGTTTCATTTTTTAAAAATGATTTTATTTTAAAAAATCAATTATCAATAATGACTGCTAAATGGAAAACACTGTAGGTGTTGTCTGGTTGTCCTATAGTGGCCTCCATTTGGCGGCCCACTACTACAAATCACACGATATTCAACACCGATTTTTATCATCACTCAACAAAAAAACTAATTGGGGTGGGGGGTTATCAGCAATAGAAAAAAAATTCATAGAAGAGAACCCTTTTCCAATGTTTTTTTTCAACACTAATAAAGGTGTCACTTTGTCAGTGTTTTTCTTAGTGCTGGTAAAATCTCCACCTTTAAAAGTGTCAAAAAAATCCCTCATAAAGGGAACTGTAACGCCCCGACCCCAGCTACCCAGAGTCGGTGCATTACTTCTTAACATTGGCATGATCACAAGAAAGATCAAATCTCGAAAGGCCGATTGGTTTAGTAGCCTTGGAAACACTAGATATATTCATAGGTTTTACATTACATCATAAAATGAAAATCTACTACAACAACATAATGTCTCCATAATCCACACTCATATCCCCACATAATATCCCTGCAGGTCATTCATAATTTACTTCTTCACTTCCTGGGAAAAATAAAACATATAAAAGGGGTGAGCTCAAATGCCCAGTAAGGATAACAAAATAGCGGAAACTTTCATAAATAAGAATAAACTTTTAAGGAAATGTATAACTAAAACAAAATCCTTTCAAACATGAACTTAAAACATGGTATGGTATAAATAAAATGAAATAATGCCATTTACTTATTCATATGGATATTCTACTAATCGAATAATCACATGCAAAAATCAATAACCACTTTCATAATGTTGGAATGCATAATGCCAGACTATCATAACCACATAGTCAAGGCCTCGTGCCAAGACTACAAATAATATTTTGTCAAGGCCTTGTGCCAAGACACTAGTTTGTCTCATGAGACCTACCGATGCATCGCGGAGCTATAGCGGGCTCCACCCGTCACTTACTAAGTCCAATGCATTCCCATATGAAAAGGTTTAAACATAACATAAACATTCGTATTAAAACTAGCATACAAAATGTCAATAATTTCACCATAAACTATGAATGGTATAAAAATAGCAAATCCACAGTCAAACATATCACAAAACCTTCAATACAATATAGACGTTTTGTATCACAATAGATCAAATTCAAATAAGCGTAAAATCCATCAAAGGATGTTGACATAGATGAAATCAAAATTCTTTTTAAAGAAATATCTCTTTTTATTTTGAAATAATTTAAGATCCATATAAAATAACACATTTTCTTTGAAAATATTCTTATAAGCTTGTAAGGGAAGTTTTGAAGATTTTATAACGGTGGAAATTAGCCGCACCCGCCGTATAAGTTTAAAAAAACGTTCTTACCTTAATTCTGTCGAAAAGGTTAAAAATGACCTTGTTTTGAAAACGACGGAAAGATTCCTTTATAAACCTCTTATAAAAAGTCAAACAAGGGTATAAATGACTTTAACCCATATTCTTGTAAATAATAAAAATGTTTTGAAATACATTTTTAAGAAACATGGATGTGGATGATAAAGAGATCCCAGTAGATTATTACAAATAAACAACCTCAGATAATGAAGAGATTGTGAAATAACCCTTACCAATTTGGTAACTTATGAAAAATACAACTCATGAAAGAGGTATCATACAATGAATATGTAAATACACATAAATTAGAGTGTATTACACAAAGAATATAATTATGGGCAGTACATACACCACACAAAAGGTGATGGTGGCAATATGGCATGAATCTCAAGGGAATAAGGAGTGAGATGAAAACCCCTTACCTTGTACTTTTCCTTGGTTGGGGTAGGTTAACCTCCTGTATAATGGTGAAATAGTTGTTATTAAATTATACAAGAATCATATATATTAATATGATATCATATATGATCTTTTAACATTGATTTGTTAATAATATCTTAGAATTATCGTCGTTTCGGGAGTTAACTTACTCATTTTCTTTTATATGTTTCGTTACATAAGCCATGGTTGTTGTATCTTATTCATATCCAGAATGATATCTAGTCCTTAAACATCATTTTTAAATCATCAAATGATAATTATACTTGAATGGATATGATGGAGAATGAATCTCATCGCGTTCGTGGAGACGGTAGTCCGTACGTACGCACGAGCGACAATATCATTCTTTTGATATTAAAATAATATTTAAATGGATGGTATATCATATATACAGAATCATTAACATGTTATATTTATTATTTACATGAATTACACATCATTATTATACCCATCCAAATAATATTATATTGAATAACAATTACACCACGACGTGGAGACGGTAAGCCGTACGTACGCACGTATGGTGAAATGTTATTCAAAGGGTGGATAGAATACTGAATATGGTTGTACCATATTTATAATAACATCACAGTATATGTGAGATACTGGAGTTATTATTTTATAATGGTAAGAACAAAGGAAGAAGAAGTGGAAGAAGAAATGAACTTGGAGAAGGGTGGTGAAATCATTACCTCTTCTTCGGGTTCTTCCTTTTGATTTGATCAAAAGGGCTCCTTAGGTTGGCTTTCTGATAAAACTAAGGCCTCTAGGTTGTATTGAGGGATGTTGGGAGAGTATTTGGGCAGAGTGTGGCCGAACCAAAAGGCTTTGAAGGTGTGAAGAAATGAGAAGGAGGAGTGCCCTTTTATAAGAGGGGTGAGGGGCACCTTTGGAAAAGCTAGAAATATTAATTTATAATAAATTCATATTCGGTTTCTAATGGCTCCAAAGCTTATTATTCAAAGGTTAAGGTGGGTATATGTCGAAAAACACTCAACCAATAGAATTTAGACAGGTTTAGGTACTTATATTAACCTTATCTTTAAGTATTAACTCTAAGTTAATTAGTTTCACTTTTACAATGTCTCTTAGTATTTATATATAATATGGTTAATAAACTTACTATATACATCCACGAGACCCCCAAGTGGTACATTAATGATGAAACTATCATGATATAAGTCTCTTGGCCGAACCTTAGATTTTTAAGAATTTAATATCAATTAATAATATAATATTTGTTTTAAGAACTCTTTTATGTCAATTTTGACACTATTCAATAGTTGATTTTTGTGAAACTCATAACAGATTGATTACTTCGAAAAAAGTCAATTAAATCAATCCTAATATATCATATTATCCTAGAAAATTAGTTTAATTCATTAAAAGTTTCATATTATATTTATTTGGGTATTTATAATATCAATTATTTTAATTTTTCATTATTATAGTAATTACTGCATCATCATTGTGTCATAAATAAAATACATTATTTAATGTCTAAAAATTATAAATAAAATATCATTATGTAGGAAATATTTTTAGCTTTCTAATGAATATTTATAATCTAAAATCTAACATATATAACCCTATGTAACAATTGTTTTTCTAAAAGATATATGCTTATGTCATTTTTGTATTCATTTTAACTTAATTAAAATAAAGTGTCATTATCAATTACAAGTGGATCCACGGGGTCCCAAAATCGACCCAAAGATGCCCATGGTCGACCATGTATCAACCAATAGGGTTAAGACACGTTTTAGGGTAATTTAGTATTATTATAATATTATTGTTTAACCCTTATTTACCGGATTTACCCTTAACCATGGTAAATAGAATATTTACCGTAGTAATTATTCAAAATGTCTAAAAATAAAAGATACCTATTTACACAATTTGAACATCCTGATTCCAAATATGGAATCCATTTTTCTAAATTCAAAACACAGAAGTGGCAGAAATTAATTTAAAATTAATTCCCGCTGTCAAAACAAAAAGCGTGTTTTTAAGAGATAATAACTATCAAAAGATTGACACTTGTTTATGTTCGGTTTAATTGTAAAATTTTGTCTAATGACCAACATTATATTAAATTGTAAAAATATATTCTAAATATACTTTAAAACCACTCAAATTCATAATTTATCACTATTAATTATTTTGATTAAAAAAGTTGTTTTTAATTAAAATTTAGTAATTTTCACTATTCATCAAAATATGAAAGTTATCCGAAAAGTACCAAAATTTCACCTTAGGCTAAATTCGATATTCTGAATCCAAAAATGAAGTCCATTTCAAAATATAAAATATATATTATTTCAAAATTTAGGTATTACTATTCATAACGGCCAGTTTGATTGGTTGTGGTGTGTGTTAAAACTCGAAGTTGCGTACAACACACGCTACTGTTTTATTCAAAGGAAAGCGTACCGTGGAAGCTTGGGAAGTTTCATTTTAAATTTTTTGATGTCTCCATTTAGTCAAAAAGTTTAAAATATTGTATTTAAAAAGGTTTCACTAAAAGTTGATAAAAGTGCAATACTGAAAATGAATCTGTTCTTGCATTATGACTAAGAAACTCATAATATGGATTCTAAAATTATAAAGTTTAAAATTTAGTTAATACTATTCATGACCTCTTTTAATGGCTTTTTTTTGGTAAGTCATGGTGCAATTGAACTCGGTGTTGCGTGTAGTGCAAGTTATTGAATTATTTTGAAGAAATAACACACTATGAAATCTTGGGGTGTTACATTCTCCCCTCCTTCAATAAATTGCGTCCTCGCAATTTGAAATTGTTTTTCGAAAATAAAAGGTTGAAAGTAGAAAATATATTTGTGGGAAAACCCACATCGGAAATTGGTTTACTAAAATTTAGTCTTAATATGAGGAAAAGAGAAATCAAAGGGTCACCACCAAATTATGATCTCGATTAGGATAACATTTGTGGAAATTAGAGACATATAATCGGAGGAAAAATGTAAATATTTATAGGTAGTGATTGAGGTCATCAATCACAAACAAGTATAAAATTGAGTTCCTTAAATTCATCAATCTATGATGAATTGAAATACCATCGGTTCAACAAAACATAGGGTATTAGGATAACACATTTTTGACGTTTCAAAATATCCTAGTTGAAATCCCACATCGAAAAATGAATTAATGAGGCCTCTATTTAAAATAAAGAGTCGAAAGTATGAAGATTACCGAAAATAACACATACTAGGGTTCCATGTAGGAAAATATGGATATGGAAGAAAAATCTAACCATCAATTATCTGATGGAGAGTGGTAGAGAACGTGGCTATAAAAAGGCCAACAATCCCAAAGCCATAAATTAGTGATGATTTAAGGTACCATCTAGGAAAACATTTTTGTTCAAAGTTTCTTTTCTTAATATTGAGGAATTTATTTATGAGATTGGCTAAGATCATAAGGAGATATACTTACTTTATAATTAGAGTTTTATCCATTAATAAATTTCTACCACAAACTCATCTTTCACTCTAAAAGACAATAGAATGTAAAAAAATTCTATTTACACTATTCGTATAGGGTTCCAAAATAAACGAATTTATAATTCATTTACATGATCTTTTAATAAAAACTACATTATTTAATCCAGGACATCTCATGGGCCAGTGGTAGGTGATACACCCTTGTCGCCCTTCGGTTGCGGGTTCAAGTCTCGCAGCCTTGCCGGACGCGACGGGTTGTCGCCCGACCTCCGGGTTGTCCTTTTATGGAAATCCAAACTAGAACTATCCAAAATACTTCTATCCAAACTCACAGTCCAACATTTATAAGTAAGGTAAACATAATGTAGAACCTTTTTACCCCGTAATAGCATATGAATACCTTCATCATGTATTCTTTTAATACACCGAAACATCTTGAATTACCATATTCCTTATTGATTACATTCATGCTCCCTTATTCCATATAGAAAGCTGGATATACTTCATTAATCCAAAAATGTTTTAAACCCCAACAATGATGGAATATACAAATCATTAATCAGTTCCAGGGTAGTCAAGAATATCCAATATAATTTATCCAAATCAATCATGTATTATTCTAAAATCACTACCTCGGTATCAGAACCATATTATGGTTTATCTTTCTCTCAACCATATATTTTCTAAAAATTTAACCTACTATTGAGTCACTTTTCTTTTTTCCACACAATCTCAAGTCCTTAATGAAATAGTACTGCAGTACAATCCTTATATACTCCATGATTATTGTAACAAATACATTGTTGATACAACACTCAATTGACATAATCAACATAAGAACTCAAATCATTCCTCTTCATCTGTGGTAGTATCATAGCTTGATTATTATCCAATAACATCATTTGCGGCATAGTCTGATGACTGGGACATAGGTTCGCGTAGTGTCCAAACTCCTTGCAAATGAAGCATTGTACATTTAAAACCATTTTCTTACCCTTGCAGTCACGTACTTTGTGCCCTTTTCCTCCACACTTATAACAAACTCCCATTCCTTTCAGGCAAGTTACAGGGTGTTTCTTTCCACAGTTACCACATATGGGAAAATTCTTCTTTTCCCTTTTCCCTTTATCCATCTTTCTCTCTTCCATCCTTTTCTTCTCTTGATTCCCTTCAAAGCCATAGGACTCAGTAAACTCTTTACTTATCTTATCAACACATGATATTATTTCTTCATATGATGATAATACATGGGAGACTATTTCTCTTATAAATTCTAGCTTAAGACCATGAAAGATATGATCCTTCCTTCTCGTTGAATCATGTGTATTTCTGGAGTTCTCATTCCTTCTACTGGGCGCCATTTCTATACAATGGCATAAACTAGATCAGTTTATGAATCAAAATACATAATCCCATACTTATAAAACACTTAACATAAATTGAACTATTTATGGATATAATCCATAATCATAAAAATGTTTTCTTTGAGGAAGTATATACTCATAAACCCTTCATAATGATTTGTAAAGAAAATGAGATTTATCCTAAGCATATCCCCCGGGAGTGTCGTAACCAAGAGTGCATCAAGGCCCGTTGTCGTGCACCAGTTCCCGTTCGAGTCTAGCTCAAAGCGGTGTTTTCGGGTTTTACACCTAGGTACACCTAGGTACATCTGTGCCAGAGCCGCCTCTACCTGCTCGTATCCAGACAGGGATGTATTGCTCGGAAAACTCACAAAATCTCTACAATACCAAAATTCTAGGAAGTTCTTCTATACTAATCCTCAAAGTTCATCTTAGGTCTACGTGCTCTAATCAGAGTTTATCTAAATCTAGCTTCCAAGGTTTGTACTAAACTTCCTCTGATACCAACTGTGACGCCCCGACCCCAGCTACCCAGAGTCGGTGCATTACTTCGTAACATTGGCATGATCACAAGAAAGATCAAATCTCTAAAGGCCGATTGGTTTAGTAGCCTTGGAAACACTAGATATATTCATAGGTTTTACATTACATCATAAAATGAAAATCTACTACAACAACATAATGTCTCCATAATCCACACTCATATCCCCACATAATATCCCTGCAGGTCATTCATAATTTACTTCTTCACTTCCTGGAAAAAATAAAACATATAAAAGGGGTGAGCTCAAATGCCCAGTAAGGATAAGAAAATAGCGGAAACTTTCATAAATAAGAATAAACTTTTAAGGCAATGTATAACTAAAACAAAAGCCTTTCAAAAATGAACTTTCAACATGGTATGGCATAAATAAAATGAAATAATTCCATTTACTTATTCACATGTATATTCTACTAATCGAATAATCACATGCAAAAATCAATAACCACTTTCATAATGTTGGAATGCATAATGCCAGACTATCATAACCACATAGTCAAGGCCTCGTGCCAAGACTACAAATAATATTTTGTCAAGGCCTTGTGCCAAGACACTAGTTTGTCTCATGAGACCTACCGATGCATCGAGGAGCTATAGCGGGCTCCACCCGTCACTTACTAAGTCCAATGCATTCCCATATGAAAAGGATTAAACATAACATAAACATTCGTATTAAAAATAGCATACAAAATGTCAATAATTTCACCATAAACTATGAATGGTATAAAAATAGCACATCCACAGTCAAACATATCACAAAACCTTCAATACAATATAGAAGTTTTGTATCACAATAGATCAAATTCAAATAAGCGTAAAATCCATCAAAGGATGTTGACATAGATGAAATCAAAATTCTTTTTAAATAAATATCTCTTTTTATTTTGAAATCATTTAAGATCCATATAAAATAACACATTTTCTTTGAAAATATTCTTATAAGCTTGTAAGGGAAGTTTTGAAGATTTTATAACGGTGGAAATTAGCCGCACCCGCCGTATAAGTTTAAAAAAAACGTTCTTACCTTAATTCTGTCGAAAAGGTTAAAAATGACCTTGTTTTGAAAGCGACGGAAAGATTCCTTTATAAACCTCTTATAAAAATTCAAACAAGGGTATAAATGACTTTAACCCATATTCTTGTAAATAATAAAAATGTTTTGAAATACATTTTTAAGAAACATGGATGTGCATGATAAAGAGATCCCAGTAGATTATTACAAATAAACAACCTCGGATAATGAAGAGATTGTGAAATAACCCTTACCAATTTGGTAACTTATGAAAAATACAACTCATGAAATAGGTATCATAAAATGAATATGTAAATACACATAAATTAGAGTGTATTACACAAATAATATAATTATGGGCAGTACATACACCACACAAAAGGTGATGGTGGCAATATGGCATGAATCTCACGGGAATAAGGAGTGAGATGAAAACCCCTTACCTTGTACTTTTCCTTGGTTGGGGTAGGTTAACCTCCTGTATAATGGTGAAATAGTTGTTATTAAATTATACAAGAATCATATATATTAATATGATATCATATATGATCTTTTAACATTGATTTGTTAATAATATCTTAGAATTATCGTCGTTTCGGGAGTTAACTTACTCATTTTCTTTTATATGTTTTGTTACATAAGCCATGGTTGTTGTATCTTATTCATATCCAGAATGATATCTAGTCCTTAAACATCATTTTTAAATCATCAAATGATAATTATACTTGAATGGATATGATGGAGAATGAATCTCATCGCGTTCGTGGAGACGGTAGTCCGTACGTACGCACGAGCGACAATATCATTCTTTTGATATTAAAATAATATATAAATGGATGATATATCATATATACAGAATCATTAACATGTTATATTTATTATTTACATGAGTTACACATCATTATTATACCCATCCAAATAATATTATATTGAATAACAATTACACCACGACGTGGAGACGGTAAGCCGTACGTACGCACGTATGGTGACATGTTATTCAAAGGGTGGATAGAATACTGAATATGGTTGTACCATATTTATAATAACATCACAGTATATGTGATATACTGGAGTTATTATTTTAGAATGGTAAGAACAAAGGAAGAAGAAGTGGAAGAAGAAATGAACTTGGAGAAGGGTGGTGAAATCATTACCTCTTCTTCGGGTTCTTCCTTTTGATTTGATCAAAAGGGATCCTTAGGTTGGCTTTCTGATCAAACTAAGGCCTCTAGGTTGTATTGAGGGATGTTGGGAGAGTATTTGGGCAGAGTGTGGCCGAACCAAAAGGCTTTGAAGGTGTGAAGAAATGAGAAGGAGGAGTGCCCTTTTATAAGAGGGGTGAGGGGCACCTTTGGAAAAGCTAGAAATATTAATTTATAATAAATTCATATTCGGTTTCTAATGGCTAAAAAGCTTATTATTCAAAGTTTAAGGTGGGGATAGGTCTAAAACCACTCAACCAATAGAATTTAGAAAGGTTTAGGTACTTATATTAACCTTATCTTTAAGTATTAACTCTAAGTTAATTAGTTTCACTTTTACAATGTCTCTTTGTATTTATATATAATATGGTTAATAAACATACTATATACATCCAAGAGACCCCCAAGTGGTACATTAATGATGAAACTATCATGATATAAGTCTCTTGGCCGAACCTTAGATTTTTAAGAATTTAATATCAATTAATAATATAATATTTGTTTTAAGAACTCTTTTATGTCAATTTTGACACTATTCAATAGTTGATTTTTGTGAAACTCATAACAGATTGATTACTTCGAAAAAAGTCAATTAAATCAATCCTAATATATCATATTATCCTAGAAAATTAGTTTAATTCATTAAAAGTTTCATATTATATTTATTTGGGTATTTATAATATCAATTATTTTAATTTTTCATTATTATAGTAATTACTGCATCATCATTGTGTCATAAATAAAATAAATTATTTAATGTCTAAAAATTATAAATAAAATATCATTATGTAGGAAATATTTTTATCTTTCTAATTAATATTTATAATCTAAAATCCAACATATATAACCCTATGTAACAATTGTTTTTCTAAAAGATATATGCTTATGTCATTTTTGTATTCATTTTAACTTAATTAAAATAAAGTGTCATTATCAATTACAAGTGGATCCATGGGGTCCCAAAATCGACCCAAAGATGCCCATGGTCGACCATGTATCAACCAATAGGGTTAAGACACGTTTTAGGGAAATTTAGTATTATTATAATATTATTGTTTAACCCTTATTTACCGGATTTACCCTTAACCATGGTAAATAAAATATTTACCGTAGTAATTATTCAAAATGTCTAAAAATAAAAGATACCTATTTACACAATTTGAACATCATGATTCCAAATATGTAATCCATTTTTCTAAATTCAAAACACATAAGTGGCAGAAATTAATTTAAAATTAATTCCCGCTGTCAAAACAAAAAGCGTGTTTTTAAGAGATAATAACTATCAAAAGATTGACACTTGTTTATGTTCGGTTTAATTGTAAAATTTTGTCTAATGACCAACATTATATTAAATTGTAAAAATATATTCTAAATATACTTTAAAACCACTCAAATTCATAATTTATCACTATTAATTATTTTGATTAAAAAAGTTGTTTTTAATTAAAATTTAGTAATTTTCACTATTCATCAAAATATGAAAGTTATCCGAAAAGTACCAAAATTTCACCTTAGGCTAAATTCGATATTCCGAATCCAAAAATGAAGTCCATTTCAAAATATAAAATATATAATATTTCAAAATTTAGGTATTACTATTCATAACGGCCAGTTTGATTGGTTGTGGTGTGTGTTAAAACTCGAAGTTGCGTACAACACACGCTACTGTTTTATTCAAAGGAAAGCGTACCGTGGAAGCTTGGGAAGTTTCATTTTAAATTTTTTGATGTCTCCATTTAGTCAAAAAGTTTAAAATATTGTATTTAAAAAGGTTTCACTAAAAGTTGATAAAAGTGCAATACTGAAAATGAATCTGTTCTTGCATTATGACTAAGAAACTCATAATATGGATTCTAAAATTATAAAGTTTAAAATTTAGTTAATACTATTCATGACCTCTTTTAATGGATTTTTTTTGGTAAGTCATGGTGCAATTGAACTCGGTGTTGCGTGTAGTGCAAGTTATTGAATTATTTTGAAGAAATAACACACTATGAAATCTTGGGGTGTTACAGGAACAATGAATAATTTAATTTAAATATACATATTTTTATATTTTTAAATAATATTCATATTAAAATAAGTAAATATATCTAAATATAATATATAAATATGATTTCAATAAATTTTAATAGAAAAATATTATTAATATTATTTTCAAAATTTTATATATAAAAATATTATCAAATTTATATAAAAAAATTATCAAATATATATTAATTAATAAAAATGTTTGATAATATATTTTATAAATTAATTACATAATGTTTATATAATTAATATAAATATGATATATTAATATTTTATTTAAACAATTGTATAAGTATGTAGGTGAATATATTTATTTAAATATGTTATTTATATTTAAATTTATATATTTATCTTCTTATTAAATAATTTAAAATATACATACATGTATTTGTATGTATATGTATGTATGTTATGTATATGGATGTGTGTGTATGCAGATATATGTATGTGTATGTGTATGTATGTGTACAAGTATGTGTATGTGTATGTGTATGTGTATGTGTATGTGTATGT
The DNA here is from genome assembly GCA_963277665.1 of Viscum album. Classification (NCBI taxonomy): domain Eukaryota; kingdom Viridiplantae; phylum Streptophyta; class Magnoliopsida; order Santalales; family Viscaceae; genus Viscum; species Viscum album. The sequence continues at coordinate 608,245,190 of OY728135.1, read as the reverse complement.
GTATGTGTATGTGTATGTGTATGTGTATGTGTATGTCTATGTGTATGTGTGTGTGTATGTGTATGTGTATGTGTATGTGTATGTGTATGTGTATGAGTGTGTGTATGCGTATGCGTATGTGTATGTGTATGTGTATGTGTATGTGTATGTGTATGTGTATGTGTATGTGTATGTGTATGTGTATGTGTATGTGTATGTGTATTTGTATTTGTATGTGTATGTGTATGTGTATGTGTATGTGTATGTGTATGTGTATGTGTATGTGTATGTGCATGTGTATGTGTATGTGTATGTGAATGTCTATGTGTATGTATGTGCATACATGTGTATGTAATTCTATATATGTGTATGTGTATGTGCATGTCTATGTTTATGTGCATATGTGTATGTATATGTATATATGTGTATGTGTATGTTCATGTATGTGTACATATGCTTGTTTATGTGTATGTATTGGTGTATGTGTATGTATAAGTGTATGTGTATGTGTACGTTTATGTGTATGTGTATGTGTATGTGTATGTGTATGTGTATATGTATGTGTATGTGTATGTGTATGTGTATGTGTATGTGTATGTGTATGTGTATGTGTATGTGTATGTGTATGTGTATGTGTATGTCTATGTCTATGTGTATGTGTATGTGTATGTGTATGTGTATGTGTATGTATGTGTGCATGTATGTCTATGCATATGTATTTGTGTTAGTGCATGTGTATGTTTATGTGTATGTATGTTTATGTAGTATGTGTATACATGCTTATGTATGTGTGTTTATGTGTATGTACACGTATGTAATTGTATATATGTGTACATGTAAAACAGACATGTATGTGTATGTATATGCATATGCATGTGTATGTGTGTGTGTATTTGTGTGTGTGTGTCCATATGTGTATATGTAGGTGTATGTATTTGTAAACGTATTTCAATGCGTATGTTTGTGTGCACTTATTTGTTTTTTATTGATTTAATATTATTTATTCATTTATAATATTTCTCCATTATTATTATTTTTTGAAATTCATTAATTTTTAATGTCCAATCATTTTTAATATATATTCATTTAATATTTTTGTAATATATTCAATTTTGATACATATTTATACATCTAATTAAATATTAATATTTTATATTATTATTAAAAAAATATAAAGTTTAATAGTCAATTATATATTTTATATACATTCAATACAATGTATACATCAATAATTATCAATATTATTATTTATTTATTTATTTATTATTATTTATTTTGTATGTGTTTTCAATTCATGTAATTAATGTTATGAACTCACTTCTTTATAAAAATATTTTTTAAATTTTTTAAATTTTATTTATTCATTTTTAATGTTATTTCATTTAATATTATTATTTTTCTCATTTTTAATATTTAATATTTTTTAATATTTTTGAATGTTTTCATTTTTTAAGATTTATACATATTTATTACTAAGTTTTAATATTTTCAATATGATTGTAAATATCAATGGAGTGCAATTCAGTTGGTACCTACACCAATCAAGAGCATATTAATGGGCAAGGGGTTAGAGTTTGACCCCTACCCGCAACACATTTCCCCCCAATACTTGGGGGGGTGGGTTTCATTCCCCTGCATGCAGTGCATAGGTGGGCTTCTTGACACTACAGGTGGGGCGATGGTGGTTTGAGGTGGGGATGGTTGTCAATGGGTGCAACGTGGATGAACGACCTCTGGCGATTTGAGCATAGTGGGTGATCGGGAAGACCAAAGAATATTGATTATCGGTAGTGGTGTTTGTGGCGGGTGCATCAGCGAAGCCAATACACGGTTGGGATGACCTCTGGTGACGAAAGGGAAGTGGGGACTGGGAAAAGACTAGGTGGTAGAATGATCGTCAGCAAGAGTGATGCCAGATGAACATCGGTGCTGTAAGGCACTGGTGGTGGAATGTGTGCGAATGGACCAGATGTGTATACAGACTCGACCACTTGATAGGTTGGGCTGGAGGCAGGCAGGCCAAGCTATGGGACTTCGGGTTAGGTTTCTACGAGGCACCTATAGTCAATATAACTCATTTTTAATAATTTTATTATTTATACAATTAATACTTTCAATTTATTTATTTTTATTCATTGTTATTGTAATAACCCGGTACTTATACTTGTGGTACGAGTTTCCACTTTTCCCTTTTCCGTAAGTGTTTTTGAGAAAATAAGGAAAATTTGAAAAAATCACAAATTCTGTGGGTACATGTCGTGTACTTTTCCACACACCTTGTACTTTGGTTGTGTGGGATGATTACACATGGCGTGTAGGCCTGTCGGTGATGAAGGGTGTAAAAACAGACTGCATGTCGTGTACATAGTATTTACATGTCGTGTAATCAGTCGACAAGTGAACAGTAAGGCGGTGGAGGCAGCCGCCAGCGGAGCGACAGTACACGCCATGTAATTAGGAATACACGTCGTGTACTCATGTCGATAGATGAATAGTGTCGCGGTGGGTAGTGTTTGGTTAGCCTAAGGGTAACCTTTGTTTATGCCTGTGGGCAGTAGTTTTTGTGCCTGAGGGAAATACCACGTATGCCTGAGGGTAATGATTTTTATGCCTGGGGGAAATCTATTATGGGTATTTGATTTTGTTACCTAATGATAAGGATAGTATGTCTGAGGACACGCTATTTAGAATATTCACTCTGGTGATTTTCGTAGTTGTACCTTCCAAGCTAAAGCACAATCTTGGAGGTTATAAGTAATAATTAAAATTGCAATGAAACTGGTAGTGATAGTTACTTTTGAGTACTTACTACTTTACTGCATCTACTTTTTCACACTGTTGTTGCATATTTTCACTAACAATTGGGCATGGGTCTTTGGTGGGTGCCTACTGGGATTTATTTCTCACACCCTGTTTGGGTCATGTCATTGGCCCCAACAGACTATATTCCTGCAGGTGTCAACATGGGGAAGGGTGTAACAACCCGAGATTTTATGAGAATTATTATTTTTAATTTCATTGATGTCTTGTGTTGTACGCTACACCAAAAGGAGCTTACACTACACGCATCCCTGACATGGCTTGCATTACACGCAATCACAACTTTCCTCGATAGCTTGTGTAGTCGCAACACTGGGTGTCACTAAACAACGATATATTGTTATAATGGACTAGCCGTTATGAATAGTATTAACTAAATTTTGAATTTAATAACATTATTATTCATCTTACACATTTTCTATAACATGTTATGAGAAAAAAATAATTTTTTCGGGTAAAATAAGTATATTTCAAAAAATGCAGTTTTGCCGCCTTTTGATAGAGCACCCACATTAAATATAATTTTTGAAATGTTTATAAGTTCAATTTGACAAAATTAAATTCTTCTTGGGAATTAGGATATAAAAATTTACTTTGGATAATATTTTCATATTATTCTGATGACATTCATATTTTAATGAATAGTAAAAACACGCTATATTTTAATTAAAAACAACTTTTTTTCATCAAAATAATTTATATGGTTAAATTATAATATTGAATGGTTTTAAAGTATAAATAAAATATATTTTTACCATTTAATATAATTTATTTCATTACCATTAATTTTACATTGAATTTATAGGTAAAAACATTTCAATCTTTAGCTATATTTTAACTTTTATAACCTGTTTTCTTAACAACGGGATAAATTTTAATTTAATTACGACAGCATCTGTGTTTTAAATTTTTAAAAATGGATTCCATATTTGGATTCAGTGGGTTCAAATTATGTTAATAGGTTACTTTAATTTTTTTGATAGTATGAAAAGTGACTATGGAAATATTTATTTACATCTGTTAAAGATAAATAGGGTAATTAAGGGTAAACCTAAGATTATAAAACTACCCTAACACATGAAAAACATCTATTTGATGACTAAAATTAAACCCATATCACCTAAGGGTCAGATTAGATTCATTTTATGTACTTTTTACCATGAAAATAATTTAATTATTATTAAACCCAAAGAAAGTGACAACATGTCACTCTCTTAAATCTTATAAGTATAATAATTTTAATATAGTGATAAACTAAATGAATCTTTGAAAATGAATAGTCTCCAGAATGATAATGAAATTATATACATCATTTAGATTTATTTATAATTTTTAGGGATTAAATAATTATCATTAAAGGTGACACAATAGTGATGTTGAAATTATTTTATTGATTGAAATATCAAATAATGATTTTAAAAATATTAAAATAAATATTATAGGAACTATTTAATGTTATATACTAAATTTAAAGACAAATATGACATGTTATGAATCTATTAAAGAATTTAGTTCGAACATATCTTCTGTGAGGATTTTATTTAAATTCAAATAAATGAATAGTGTCAAAATTGACACAATTGTTATTTTATAAAACAACATAATATAAAATTGTTTAAAAATCAGAACAATATTTAAAAATTATAAATTAAAATTTATATGGTCTATAATATCATAAATTATCCATTTATGGAAAATTCACAACACATAATGAATTATTTATAACAATTTAAAATTTAGAATCTTATTACCACAAATAAAATTAAATAGATTAAACAAGGATAAATCAAGTTGATAATGTTTAAAATAAATTCCCAATGCGTATAAATTTTATTTTTTAATGATATTACAACCCTATCTCACCTAATATTCGGATTTCAGTCATTTTGTAAGTTTTTATGTGGGGTTTAAATTTATTATAAATTAATATTTCTTATGTTTCCAAATGTGCCCCTCTCCTTCCTTATAAAAGGGCACCTCCTCCATCTTTTCTTTACACAATTTTGAGCCTTCAATATCATCCAAACCCTGACCATCTACCATATAAACTACTCTAAAATCATTATAGAGGTTTTTGTCTCCTCAAAATACCAACTCTAGTTCCATAGGAGGAAGCTTAAAAGAGGTGCGTCGAAGAATAAGTAATCTCTTCTACTAATTCTTTCGAGTTTCATTCTTCTTAAACTTCTTCTTATTTAGTTCTTTAACTATAAAGTAATAACATCAGTATCTCTAATATACTGATATGTTATTATAAATATTAAACAACCCCGTTTCACCTTCTATCCATCCAACGGAAAACGAAATCACTACGTGTGCGTACGTACGGAAAACCGTCTCCACGCCGTGGTGTAATCTGTGTTTCCACCACCACCTTACTTGGATGGGTATAATGGTTTGAATAATAACTATATATAGTTATTATAACATCATACTGATTCTGATATATTATATCATCTATTCAAATTCAATTCAATAATTACGGGAATGATATCATCGCTCGTGCGTACGTACGGATTACCGTCTCCACGACGCGATGATATTCATTCTCCATGTTAACCATTCAAGAATTATTATGAAGTATATATAAGGAATAATAATGAAATATATGACATGATAAATCTACTGTATTTGTATATATATATGTGTGTGTGTGTGTGTGTGTCATATACTTAATTCCATTCAAGTCAATAAGGAAAGGAAAACAACGTTCATGCGTACGTACGACCTACCGTCTCCATGAACGGTGTATTTCATTTCATTCATCTATCTATTATATATATATACATACTGAATATATATGATATCTAAATCATGATTTAAATTCTTGAAGTAAGTAAATCGTGATATAATTAATAATAATATCAAGAACAACAAATCCAAACACGTACGATAAATAAAATGATTTTACCAAAACACTGCTTTAACATGGAATTTACAAAAGAACGGGTAATATAAAGTCAAAAGTGAACCATATATGATATCATAACAATGAATATGATTCTTTAATAAGTAAATGACATTATTTAAATCATTATAAAGGTGGTTCAGATACGTATGAAGCATATCAGACCTAAGGTAACAGATTATTTTGTCTCACTTTTATTTCTGTGAGACATATGCCTTAATCACCAACAGTTTCTTTTGTATGATGTTTAATCTTCCCATTAATGTTTTATGTTTTTTATTATAAAGGATATTATATTTACATATTGATGTAATTTTATTTATTTTATGACACGTATGATTCCACCAATTACAAATGGTAAGGGATAATTTTGCAAATCTCATTTTTATCCGAGATTCCTTATATATAAGTATTTACTGGGGTTATGTTTATCATCCATGTACATGTTTTATAAAAATGTTTTCATAAAATGTTTACTATTCTTACATGTATGTTTAAAGTCATTTTTACACTTTTTGGACTTTTTACTACATTGTATGGAAGGAATCATTCCTTTGGTTACCATATAAGGTACTTTTTGACTTTTCTGACAAAAGTATGAGGAGAATGTTCATTTTAACATATACGGAATGAACGGATTTTTATGGTTTCATAACAACTAATTTTCAGGATTATTCGTTTACAATATTTCATTATTATTTTCAAAAAAAATCTTTTTTAAAAAAAATATAATGGAATTTTGTGATAAGAAAATGATTTTAAAGAAGAAATGATATTTTCCTCAAGAATCCATTTCAAGTGTTTTCTCAAAACTATTTTTCATATAAGTTGACATTATTTAGTATGATTATGTTTCAAGTATAATGTCTCTATTATTTATATGGTTTGATTCTTTTTATAATGAAATGATATCCATTTGTTTTATATGGATTATGTTATGATGGGATGATGTTTATGAAACCCATTTTATTCTTTGGGTTATGATGAATGATTTATTTTTATTTTGTGGAAAAAGTAAGAATGATTTCATTATGAGATGGGTGGGACTTATATCTCCCTCCAATTCATTAGGTAAAGATTTATATCTCATTATATACACATGGTTGGAACAGTAAGTTAATCTGGTTCAGTAATACAGGACTAGAATGAGGAGTAAACTCGATTCAGAAAGGGTCTTTGTCCACTAAGATGGTATTGGCAGCAACGCCTTGGCTACAATGGAAATAATATCATGTGCTTAATGGTTTTACACAATGAAATGTTTTCTTCCCATTCTATTTTATCATGATTTGTGTTCCATTATGATATATTCCTTATGTACTTCCAAGATTTATGTCTTTGCTCAAGATTTTGATGTTTAGATTTTATGTTTAAGTTTTTTCATTCAAATGATTATGGATTGATTTATGTTCTCTATGTTTACCCATACTGAGCATTTGAGCTCCCCATTTTTATGTTTTTTCCCTAGGATATAAATAAATGTTTTAGGTATGAAAAAAGGGGAGATATCTTTATGGGAGATGTTGAAGATCTTTCACCATGATTAGAAGATTATGTTCCAAGTTTCCAAAGACACTAAAATATTCAGGTCCTTTGGTGTGTGTTTTTGTTATGTAGTAAGTATTCTGAAAAAGTAATGTAATGTCTATGTACGTCAACTTTGGGTCTCTATAGTTGGTATCAGAGGGAGGTTTAGTTAACCTTTGGAAACTAGCATGAGAAAACTTTAGTGAAATACCTAGAGATATTTATAAGGTATGTCATGGGATGTCCCTAAGGTAAAGTATAATTATAGGTTATAGTCCTAGAATTATGGTAATGATATTAGAGTTAAACCTAAGATTTTAGAGATTGAAGGTACTCCCCCTTTATTATTTTTTCTCCCTAGCATGATTTTTTCCTCTCATGCAGTTCTTTTTGGGTTTTAGATGATGGCTGGAACCCAAAGGAACAGTGTTGATCAATGTAATGGAAAATACAATTATTTTCCTCCCAAGAAACCAAATTTTATGGGAGATAGAGTGCAAAATCTTATTGCTATACTTACACAAGCTATGAATCATTCTGGATTTCCAAATGATCAGAGAAGGGAAAGATATTCTATTGAGTCCTTCATGAGGCAACATCCACCGTCTTTCAATGGGTCTTCTAATCCACTTGTTGCTGAACAATGGATCAGTAACATTGAAAATATATTTTCCATACTTCACTGTTTAGAACATGAAAAAGTCATTTTAGCTGTTTACCGTTTCGAAGATGAATCAAACTAGCGGTGGACTCTAATTAAGAATACAAGGCCCCAAGATTAAATTGAATCCATGGAATGAGACGAGTACAAGAACTTGATTTTCAGTAAGTACTTCCCTTGTATTCTTCGAACAAAGATAGAAAAGGAGTTCCTTGAGCTAAAGAAGAAGGATGAAGAATCTGTTGGTATATACAAAGTGAATTTTACAAGACTAGCAAGCTATGAATCTGGCTTTATCATCCAAGCTAAAAGAAAATTTGATCGATTCTTCAGTGGCTTAAAACCAAGTCTTTTAAGGGAATTAGCTATAATAGACTTCCGTAGCTATGATGAAATTGTGAATTGTTCTATCAAGATAGAACTAGAAGTTGGTGTAACATATCCATCTCATGGTTTTGACAAGGAATGAAAGATGGAGTTCAAGGAATAACCTCAGAACAATGGTGAAAAAAGGTGAATGTTTCTTTATGCTCAATGTGTGGAAAGAATCATGATGGAGATTTTCTAAAAGGTACTAGAAAATGTTTCAAGTGTGGAAAAGAAGGTCATCAAGCAGCTGAGTACCGAAGTAATGGGAAAAAGGTTTCTAATGACGTGAATAGAGAAATGAATACAGAGAACGCTCCACCAACCCTTCAATGCTTCAAGTACAAGAAAATGGGGAATTATGCTAATCAATTACCTAATCCAAGGGTTAATGATGATCTACGTGAGAAACCTCTCAAGGAAAAGGACAAAGGGAAGTCACATGGGATCACTATTGGCGATGTTGAGTATGACAACGATGTAGTGGAATGATTATGTGTTTATGTAACGGGATTCCAAAATAATGTTGTAGAATCTAATTTATAGTACTGTGTAATATTGGAATATCAATGTATTGGTTTATTATGGTTTCCAATAATTATATGGTACCGATAACCATGAAAAGTAATTCAAATATTTTGGAAAGTAGATGATACGTGCATAATGAAGGGATAAGGAGAAAATAATATTAATGAGATCATGACTGATATAAGGACCAAGTGATATCATGGTTTGAGTATATAGAAATTTTGGGATTTTAGTATGTGGAAAGAGATAACTTTTGACAGTATTCATGTTTTCAGTAAGTTTCTATGTTAATTCATGTTTCAAAAGAATACATGATTAACGTATTCACATGTTTGGAATGTGACCAACAAGATATATCTTATGATATATGGAGGATAAATGATTTTATTCATGTGATTGTTATGTGAACTTCCAAGTAATCGTTTTATTTATACTATGAGCTTGGACAAAAGTATTTTGGATAAGCCTAAAGATTAGAATGGATTAATTTTCACATAAGATAGTATTGTTTAAGGCTAGAACCTTTTTTTGATATTATTTCTGTAATGTTATAATAGTGTAGTTTTAGAAAAAAGAACACCTGCAGGTTGGGCGACAACCCATCGCGTTAGACAAGGTTGCAGGAATTGAACCCACAACCGAAGCGCGACATGCCTTTATTTCCTACCACTGTCCTACAACAAGTCTCTGGTTAGTAGAAACTAGTTTTATTTTATTAAGCGGTATGATAGATGAAGTATAAGTCCATTTTTGGAATCATATACGTTTAACATCACCATAGATGGAATTATGTATATTTGATAACTTTTGCTAACCTTTTGTTTGAGACATATTTAATGACCCATAATTCTATCACATGATTTTATAACACTTCACGAATGGCAAATTCAACTTCATTTCTTTAAGATATGAAGAGGAAATTGTTTAAGGCACGAACAACAGTGAGATTATACCGAAATAAAGTAAGTATTTCTTCTAATTCAAATTATTCAACTTTAGGGAAATGATACTGAAATTCAAAAATGGTGTCCTAGTGCCCTTATATTTGATTAATCAGATGGAAAAATAGATTATCACAAATTTATGGCTTTGTGATTGTTATATTTTTCATAGCCATGTTCTCTACCACTCTCCATCAGAACTTGATGGTTATGTTTCTCTTCCATATCCATATTTTCACCTATGTCCTCCTATGTGGAAACCCAGTGATGAGTTAATTTGGGTAATAGATATGTTTCATTGTTCACTTTTTAAAATTTTGTTTTAGTATTCCTTTTTTCGATGTGGGTTTCTATGAAGGAAACTTTCAAATAGTAAACCATTTATTACCCCGATGAATTTCGAGGGAAAAATTCATTTTAAGTGGGGTTGAATATAACAACCCGAGATTTTATGAGAATTATTCTTTTTAATTTCATTTATTTCTTGTGTTTTAAGCTACACCAAAAGGATCATTCACTACACGCATCCCTAACTTGGGTTGCATTACACGCAATCGCATCCTTCCTCGATAGCGTGTGTAGTACGCAATACCGGGTTTCACTAAACAATGATATATTGTTATTATGGACTAGACATTATGAATAGTATTAACTACATTTTGAACTTTATAACATTATTATTCATCTTACAAATTTTCTAGAACTTGGTACGAGGACAAAATAAAATTTTCGGGTAAAATAAGTATTTTTAAAAAAATGAAGTTTTCTCGCCTTTTGATGGCGCACCCACTTTAAAACTAGGTTTTTACATGTTTATAAGTTCAATTTGACAAAATAAAATTCTTTTTTGGAATCAGGATATAAAAATTTACTTTTGATATATTTTTCATATTATTCTGATTACTTTCATATTTTAATAAATAGTAAAAACACGCTATATTTTAATTAAAAACAACTTTTTTTCATCGCAATAATTTATATGGTTAAATTATAATAATTAATGGCTTTAAAGTATAAATAGAATATATTTTTACCATTTAATATAATTTATTTCATTACCATTAATTTTACGTTGAATTCATAGGTAAAAACATTTCAATCTTTGGCAATATTTTAACTTTTAAAACCCGTTTTCTTAACAATGGGATAAATTTTAATTTATTTACTGCAACTTCTGTGTTTTGAATTTTGAAAAATGGATTCCATATTTAGATTCATTGGGTCCAAATTATGTTAATAGGTTACTATTATTTTGTTGTTGTTATGAATAGTAACTACGGTAATTTTTATTTACTTCACTTAAAGACTAATCAGGAAATTAAGGGTAAACCTAAGATTATACAATTTCCCTAACACATGCCAAAATTCTATTATATGACTAAAAGTGGACCCATATCACCTAAGTGTTGGATTAAATTCATTTTATGAACTTTTTACCATGAAAATAATTTAATTATTATTAAAACCAAAGAAAGTGAGAACATGTCACTCTCTTAAATCTTATAAGTATAATAATTTTGATATAGTGATAAACTTCATGAAACTTAGAACACGAATAGTCTCCAAAAATATAATAACATTATCTACCTCATGGGTATTTATTTATAATTTTTATGGATTAAATAATTTTTATTAAAGGTGACACAATAGTGATGTTGAAATTATTTTATTGATTGAAATATCAAATAAATAGTTTTAAAAATATTAAAATAAATATTATATGAACTATTTAATGTGCTAAACTAATTTTATAGATAAATATGGAATGTTATGAATATATCAAAGATTTTAGTTTGAACATATCATCTGTGAGGATATTATTTAAATTCAAATAAATGAATAGTGTCAAAATTGACACTATTGTTATTTTATAAAAATAACATATATAAAATTGTTTAAAAATCACAAAAATATTTAAAAATTATAAATTAAAATATACATAGTCTAAAATGTCATAAATTATCCGATTATGGACAATTAAAAACACATAATTAATTATTTATAACAATTTATAATTTAGAATGTTTTTACCACAAATAAAATTAAATAGATTAAATAAGGATAAATCAAGTTGATAATGTTTAAAATAAATTCCCAACAAGTCTAAATTTTATTTTTTGATGATATTAAAACCTTATCTCATCTAAGATTCGTATTTGAGTCATTTTGAAAGTTTTTATGTGGGGTTTTAATTTATTATAAATTAATATTTCTTATGTTTCCAAAGGTTCCCCTATCCTCCCTTATAAAAGGGAACCTACTCCCTCTTCTCTTTACAAAATTTTGGGCCTTCACGCTCGGCCAAAACCCACCATTTTCCCTTATAAACTTCCCTAGAATTATTATAGAGGTTATGGTCTCCTCAAAAGACCATCTCTAGTGCCATAAGAGGAAGCTTAAAAGAGGTGCGTCGAAGAAGAGGTAATCTCTTCTACCGATTCTTTCGAGTTTCTTTCTTCTTCAACTTCTTCTTATTTAGTTATTTCATTATAAAGTAATAACATATGTATCACTAATATACTGATATGTTATTATAAATATGAAACAACCCCATTTCACCTTCTATCCATCCTACAGAAAATGAAATCACCGTGCGTGTTTACGTACAGAATACCGTCTCCACACCGTGGTGTAATCTGTTTTTCCACCACCACCTTACTTGTATGGGTATAATGGTGCAAAGAATAACAATATATAGTTATTATAACATCATACTAATTCTGAGATATTATATCATCTATTCCAATTAAATTAAATAATTATGAGAATGATATCATCGCTCGTGCGTACGTACGGATTACCGTCTCCACGATGTGATTAGATTCATTCTCCATGTTAACCATTCAAGAATGATTATAAAGAATATATAATGAATAATAATGAAATATACGACATGATAAAGCTACTGTATTTATTTATATATATATATGTCATCTACTTACTTCTATTCAAGTCAATAAGGAAAGCAAAACAACATTCATGTGTATGTATGGCCTACCGTCTCCATGAATGGTGTATTTCATTTCATTCATCTATCAATTATATATATATACATACCGAATATATATGATATATAAATAATGATTTAAATTCTGGAAGTAATTAAATCTTGATATAAGTAATAATAATATCAAGAACAACAAGACCAAACACATATGATAAATATAACGATTTTATGCAAAACGCTGCTTTAACATGGAATTTACAAAAGAACGGGTAATATAAAGTCATAAGTGAACCATATAAGATATAATAACAATGAATATGATTCTATAATAATTAAATTAAATTATTTAAATCATTATACAGGAAGTTTGTATACGTACGAATCATATCAGACCTAAGGTATGGGATTATTTCATCTCACTTTTATTTCTGTGAGACATATGCCTTAATCACCAACAGTTTCTTTTGTATGGTTTTTAAGCATCCCATCAATGTTTTATGATTAATATTATAAAGGATATGATATTTACATATTCATGTAATTTTATTTATTTTATGACACATATGATTCCACCGATTATAAATGTTCAGGGATAATTGTTCAAATCTCATTTTTATCCGAGATTACTAATATGTAAGTATTTCCCGGGGTTAAGTTTATCATCCATGTCCATGCTTCCTAAAAATGTTTTTATAAAATTTTTACTATTCATACATGTATTTTTAACGTCATTTTTACCCTTTGTTGACTTTTTACCACATTTTATGGATGGAATATTTCTTTTGGTTACCATATAAGGTACTTTTTGACTTTTCTGGAAAAAGTACAAGGAGAATGTTCATTTTAACTTATACAACATGAACGGATTTTTATGGTTTCATAACGCCAAATTTTCATGAATATTATTTTACAATATTTCGTGATTATTTTCAAAAAAAATCATTTTCTTTTAAAATTGAATGGCATTTTGTGATAAGAAAATGATTTTAAAGAAGAAAGGATTTTTTCCTCAAGAATCCATTTCAAGTGTTTTGTCAAAAATATTTTCCATCTAAGTTGAAATTATTTAGTATGATTATGTTTCAAGTATAATGTCTCTATTATTTACATGGATTGATTATTTTTATGATGAAATGATTTCCATTTGTTTTATATGGATTACGTTATGATGGGATGATGTTTATGAAACCCATTTTATTCTTGGGGTTATGATGAATGATTTATGGTTATTTTGTGGCACAAGTAAGAATGATTTCATTATGATATGGGTGGGACCTATATCTCCCTCCAATGAATTGGGTAACAATTTATATCTCATGAGATAGACATGGCTGGAACGGTAAGTTAATTCGGTTTAGTGATATATGATTGGAACGAGGGGTGAACTCGATTTAGAAAGGTACTTTGTCCACTAAAGTGGTCTTGGCAGCAATCCCTTGGCTACTATGGAAATCATATCATGGGCATAATGGTTTTCCACTAATACATGTTTTCTTCCCATGCTATTTTATCATTATTGATGTTCCACTATGATATATGCCTTACAAAATTCCAAGATTTATGTCATTGCTCAAGATTTGAATGTTTAGATTTTATGTTTAAGTTTTTGCAATCAAATGTTTATGGATTGTTTTATGTTCTCTATGTTTACCCTTACTGAGCATTTCAGTTCACCATTTTTATGTTTTCTTTTACCTAGGATATAAATAAAGGTTTTAGGTAAGAAAATAAAAAGTGAAGATCTTTATGGGAGATGTTGAAGATATTTCACCATGATTAGAAGATTATTTTCCAATTTTCCAAAGACACTAAACTATTATTGTCCTTTGGTGTCTATTTTTGTTATGTGTTATGTATTCTGCAAAAGTAATGTAATTTCTTTGTACATCAATATTTGTGTCTCTACAAAGGGTCCCTATACATGTACATGATTTTAGCAGAGTAGTAGGAGAGAATGGGACCGAACATAGGCTTGTGATGCTGCTGCGTTCTATTCACTTTGTTTTGATCTGTTTTGTTATACCTTGTACTTTGAGTTGTATTGTACTGTATATCATTGTATATTGTTTTGGATGATTTCATAGAATTACTGACATGATGCATTTTGATATATAACTGTCGGTTATCTTTTACTACGGTTGTTCATTTTTAGTTCATATTTTTTACTGCTTTCGCTGTTGAATATTATATTTCTTTTTCTACTGCGCTACACTTTGAAAAATGAGGGCATTGTTTCCCCAATATCAGACCTAGGCCCTCACTACTTGTCGGAAGCCCCTATCATTTGGGGAAATGTGTTTGAGGTCATGTGACAAACCGAGTTCAGGGCACCCGTTGTGTCGTTTCTGGATCTGGGACGTTACAAAGTGGTATCAGAGGAGTTTCTTTTCATTAAATTACTGTTTGGAGCCTATAGTTAGAGATATGATGGAAGTGGTATTTGGTAATAAGCTATGACCGAGAGTAGCTAACTCATGTATAGGGAAAACCCAATTTACCTCATGGTGAAATTTTTGTAATTTTTCACATTTAGAGTTGATTTGATTTTCACCATTGGGTGACACACTTGTGGTGTGATGTTTATACTTTTATACTGGGTTCTATTTAGTTGAAACCCAATGAGATGAGGGTATTACATCTCATGCATCATTTAGGCACATGCTAGAAATCACATGTCATGAATTTTTTCCATGCCATGTAGGTGCATTAGAATATATATGTTGTTGTGATAGTTGTTGTGCAAGAAAATAATGCTATTGTGATAACTGCTTTGATAAATACCTACTATTTGATAGGGTATTGTTGTGTGATGTTTGATAGAATGAATTCCAAACTTGTTTTTTTTAGTATTATGGGCTCTCAATGACCAGAATTTTGTGGATCATCGATGTGTGTATTTTGTTATAACATGTATAAGATGCCGAACTTTGATTTGTGGGGAGTATGGTCTCTGACGGATCGGAATTTGGCACTTAGGTGTTTATTTCCATGTTTTTATAGGTTTCAGAGTAGTTTCTGAGTCTCACTATCCAGAAAACCTATCATACACGCCGTGTAGTTCTATGGAAACATGCTGTGTGTACTTATGTTCGGGAAGAAATGGAAAATTTTTAAGTACATTCTGTGTACCCTAAGTACAGGCAGTGTAGTCTCTTTCTGTGTCATAGGCCGTGTGGGCAGAGACACGGTATAGGGAAGCTCTTGGGGTAACAGTCCATGTAATGGTTGTACACACCGTGTAGTGTTGACCCGATGTCCACCCATGTAACAAACAACACAGATGGAGGAAACCTTAAGACATACACATTGTGTCTACCTTGAACACGCCGTGTATTCTGACCCAGGTATCAGGCCGTGTCATGAACAACATGGGTCAGTGTTATATTTCCTAGTACACGCCATGTCCACCAGGAACACGCCATGTAGTGTCATCCATGTAGCCATCTGTGTATCAAGCAACACGGGTCAGTCTGGGGCTTCTTTGAACATGTCATGTCTTTTGGAACATGCCATGTAGTGTGACCTGGGTACATAGGCTATGTGACAAACAACATGGGATGGTGAAAGCTTGTAGAGTACACACCGTGTACCTATGGGACACACCGTGTAGTCTTGTTTTAGGAGACCCATGTGGCTTATCCATGTAGAAGGACTCGGGAAGGGAAGGAGAATTCAAGTACACACATTGTATTTAGAAGACACACCATTTATTTTTGGTGTTACATGACCAATTTTAGCTGGAGCACACGCTCATGTGGATGGCCTGTGAGTACATGCCGTGTAGTAATTATACACTCCATGTAGTCAAGTTTTGTAAATATTGAATGATTTATTTCTCTTGTTTCGTTCTTGGTCTCCTCATTTTCAATCATTGAGAATCTTTCTCCTGAGGGTAACCTTTGTTTATGCCTGTGGGCAGTAGTTTTTGTTCCTGAGGGAAATATCATGTATGCCTGAGGGCAATGATTGTTATGCCTGGGGGAAATCACCTGCGGGTATTTGATTATGTTACCTGAGGGTTAGGATAATATGACTGAGGACACAGCTATTTAGAATATTCACTCTGGTGATTTTCTATGTTGTACCTGCCAAGCTAAAGCACAATCTTGGAGGTGATAAGAAATAATTAAAATTGCAATGAAACTGGTAGTGATAGTTTCTTTTGAGTACTTAGTACTTTACTGCATCTAATTTTGTACATTGTGGGCACGGGACTTTGGTGGGTGCCTACTGGGATTTATTTCTCACACCATGTTTGGGTAATGTCTTCTGCCCAAACAGACTATATTGTTGTAGGTGTCGACATGGGCAAGGGTGTAACAACCCGAGATTTTATGATAATTATTCTTTTTAATTTCATTGATGTCTTGTGTTGTACGCTACACCAAAAGGATCATGCACTACATGCATCCCTTACTTGGCTTGCATTACACGCAATCACAACCTTCCTCAATAGCATGTGTAGTACAGAATACCGGGTGTCACTAAACAACAATATATTGTTATTATGGACTTTCCATTATGAATAGTATTAACTAAATTTTAAATTTTATAACATTATTATTCATCTTACACATTTTCTAGAACATGTTATGAGAACAAAATAAAAATTTCGGGTAAAATAATTATATTTCAAAAAATGCAGTTTTACCGCCTTTGGATGGCACACCCACTTAAAATCTAATTTTTGACATGTTTATAAGTTCAATTTTCCAAAATTGAATTCTTCTTTGGAATCAGGATATAAAAATTTACTTTGGATAAATTTTTCATATTATTCTGAGGACTTTCATATTTTAATGAATAGTAAAAACATGCTATATTTTAATTAAGAACATCTTTTTTTCATCGCAATAATTAATATGGTTAAATTATAATATTACATGGTTTTAAAGTAGAAATATAATATATTTTTACCATTTAATATAATTTATGTCATTACCATTAATTTTACATTAAATTTATAGGTAAAAACATTTCAATCTTTGGCAATATTTTAACTTTTAAAACCTGTTTTCTTAACAATGGGATAAATTTTAATTTAATTACTGTAACATATGTGTTTTAAATTTTGAAAAATGGATTCTATATTTGGATTCAGTGGGTTCAAATTATGTTAATAGGTTAATTTTATTTTTTTGATATTATGAATAGTGACTATGGTAATTTTTATTTACTTCAGTTAAAGATAAATCGGGTAATTAAGGGTAAACCTAAGATTATAAAATTACCCTAACACATGCAAAAAATCTATTTTATGACTAAAATTCTACCCATATCAACTATGTATCGTATTAGATTCATTTTATGGACTTTTTACTATGAAAATAATTTAATTATTATTAAAACCAATGAAAGTGACAACATGTCACTCTCTTAAATCTTATAAGTATAATAATTTGAATTTGGTGATAAATTTCATGAAACTTCAAACATGAGTAGTCTCCAGAAAGATAATGAAATTATCTACATCATGGGGATTCTTTTATAATTTTTATGGATTAAATAATTATCATTAAAGGTGACACAATAGTGATGTTGAAATTATTTTATTGATTGAAATATCAAATAAATGGTTTTAAAAATATTAAAATAAATATTATATGAACTATTTAATGTTCTCCAATAATTTTATAGATACATATGACATGTTATTAATCTATTAAAGCTTCTAGTTTGAACATATATTCTTTGAGGATTTTATTTAAATTCAATTAAATGAATAGTGTCAAAATTGAAACTATTGCTATCTTATAAAAAAACATAATATAAAATTTTTTATAAATCACAAAAATATTTAAAAAATATAAATTAAACTTTATATGGTCTAAAATGTCATAACTTATCCAATTATGGAAAATTCACAACACATAATGATTTATTTATAACAATTTAAAATTTAGAATCTTATTACCACAAATAAAATTATATAGATTAAATAAAGATAAATCAACTTGATAATGTTTAAAATATATTCCCAACATGTATAACTTTTACTGTTTTATGATCTTACAACCCTATCCCATCTAAGAATAGGATTTGAGTCATTTTGGAAGTTTTTATGTGGGGTTTGAATTTATTATAAATTAATATTTCTTAGGTTTCCAAAGGTGGCCCTCTCCTTCCTTATAAAAGGGTACCTCCTCCCTCTTCTATTAACACAATTTTGAGCCTTCAATCTCAGACAACCCCTGAAAAGTTCCCTTATAAACTTACCTAGAGTCACTATAGAGGTTCTGGTCGCCTCAAAATACCAACTCTAGTGCCATAGGAGGAAGCGTAAAAGAGGTGCGTCGAAGAAGAGAGAATCTCTTCTACTGATTCTTTCGAGTTTCATTCTTCTTAAACTTCTTATTATTTAGTTGTTTCATTATAAAGTAATAAAATCAATTTCAATAATATACTGATATGTTATTATAAATATTAAATAACCTCATTTCACCTTCTATCTATCCAACGTAAAATGAAATCATCGAGTGTGCGTACGTATAAAATACCGTCTCCACGCCGTGGTGTAATCTGTTTTTCCACCACCACCTTAATTGGATGGGTATAATGGTGTAAAGAATAACTATATAGAGTTATTATAACATAATACCAATTCTGAGATATTATGGCATATACTCCAATTCAATTCAATAATTATAGGAATGATATCATCGCTCGTGCGTACGTGCGGATTACCGTCTCCACGACGCGATGAGATTCATTCTCCATGTTAACCATTCAAGAATTATTATAAAGTATATATAATGAATAATACTGAAATATATTACATGATAAAGCTAATGGATTTTTGTATATATATATATATGTCATATACTTACTTCCATTCAAGTCAATAAGTAAAGGAAAACAACATTCATGCGTACGTACAGCCTACTGTCTCCATGAACGGTATATTTCATTTCATTCATCTATCTATTATATATATATACATACTGAATATATATGATATATAAATCATGATTTAAATTATTGAAGTAATTAAATCATGATATAAGTAATAATAATATCAAGAAGAACAAGTCCAAACACGTACGATAAATAAAACGATTTTACCCAAAACGCTGCTTCAACATTGAATTTACAAATGAACGGGTAATATAAAGTCAAAAGTGAACCATATATGTTTTCATAACAATGAATATGATTATTTAATAAGTAAATGAAATTATTTAAATCATTATAATGGAGGTTCATATACGTATGAATCATATCAGACCTAAGGTAAGGGATTATTTCGTCTCACTTTTATTTCTCTGAGACATATGCCAGAATCACCAACAGTTTCTTTTGTATGGTGTTTTATATTCCCATGAATGTTTTATGATTTTTATTATAAAGGATATTATATTTATATATTCATGTAAATTTCTTTATTTTATGACACTTATGATTCCACCAATTATAAATGGTAAGGGATAATTTTCCAAATCTCATTTTTATCTGAGATTGCTTATATGTAAGTATTTACTGGGGTTATGTTTTTCATCCATGTATATGTTTTCGAAAAATGTTTTCATAAAATGTTTACTATTCTTACATGTATTTTTAAATTCATTTTTACCCTTTTTTGACTTTTTACCACCTTGTATGGAAGAAATCATTCCTTTGGTTACCATATAAAGTACTTTTTGACTTTTTCGGCAAAAGTACGAGGAGAATGTTCATTTTAACTCATATGACATGAAGGGATTTGTACGGGTTAATAACGCCTAATTTTCATGAAGATTAATTTACAATATTTCATGATTATTTTCAAAAAAAACCTTTTCTTCTAAAATTTAATGGCATTTTTTGATAAGAATTTGATTTAAAAGAAGAATTGATATTTTCCTCAAGAATCCATTTCAAGTGTTTTCTCAAAACTATTTTCCATATAAGTAGACATTATTTAGTAAGATTATGTTTCAAGTATAACGTCTCTATTTTTTACATGGTTTGATTCTTTTTATGATGAAATGATATCCATTTGTTTTATATGGATTACGTTATGATGTGATGATGTTTATGAAACCCATTTTATTCATTGGGTTATGATGAATGATATATGTTTATTTTGTGGCACAAGTAATAATGATTTCATTATGAGATGGGTGGGACCTATATTTTCCTCCAATTCATTGGGTAAATATTTATATCTCATGATATATACATGGTTGGAATGGTAAGTTAATCCGGTTCAGTGATACAGGACGGGAATGAGGAGTGAACTCGATTCAGAAAGGGACTTTGTCCACTAAGATGGTATTAGCAGAAATGCCTTGGCTACTATGGAAGTCATATCATGTGCTTAATGGTTTTCCACAATTACTTGTTTTCTTCCCATTCTATTTTATCATTATTTATGTTCTATTATGATATATGCCTTACGTACTTCCAAGATTTATTTCATTGCTCAAAATTTTGATGTTTAGATTTTATGTTTATGATTTTTCATTCAAATGTTTATGGATTGTTTTATGTTCTCTATGTTTACCCTTACTGAGCATTTTAGATCACCCTTTTTATGTTTTATTTTCCATAGGATTTAAAGAAATGTTTTAGGTAAGAAAAATAAGGGGGAAGATCTTTATGGGAGATGTTGAAGATCTTTCACCATGATTAGAAGATTATGTTCCATGTTTCCAAAGACACTAAACTATTAAAGTCCTTTGGTGTCTGTTTTTTTATGTATTAAGTATTACGAAAAAGTAATGTAATGTCTATGTACGTCAAGCTTTGGGTCTCTACTGTTGGTATCAGAGGGAGGTTTAGTTAAACTTTGGAAACTAGGATGCGAAAACATTAGTGAAATCCCTAGAGATATTTCTAAGGTATGTCTAGGTATGTCCCTAAGGTTAAGTATAATTATAGGTTATAGTCCTAGAATTATGGTAACGATATTATAATTAAACCCAAGATGTTAGATATTGAAGGTACGCCCCCTTTATTATGTTGTCTTCCTAGCATGATTTTTGCCTCCCACGCTGTTCTTTTTGGGTTTTAGATGATGGCTGGAACCCAAAGGAACAGTGTTGATCAATGTAATGGACAATGAAATGATTGTCCTCCCAAGCAACAAAATGTGATGGGAGATGGAGTGAAAAATCTTATTGCTATACTTACACAAGCTATGAATCATTCTGGATATCCAAATGATCAGAGAAGGGAAAAATATTCTATTGAATCCTTCATGAGGCAACGTCCACCGTCTTTCAATGGGTCTTTTGATCCACTTGTTACTGAACAATGGATCAGTACCATTGAAAGGATATTTTCTATATTTCACTGTTCCGAACATGAAAAAGTCATTTTGGATGTTTACCGTTTAGAAGGTGAATCAAAACCAGTGGTGGACCCTAATTAAGAATACAAGGCCTCAAGATTAAATTGAATCCATGGAATGGGACGAGTACAAGAACTTGATTTTCAGTAAGTACATCCCTCATATTCTTCGAACAAAGATGGAAAAGGAGTTCCATGAGCTTAAGCAGAAGGATGATGAATCTGTTGGTATATATGAAGATAATTTTACAAGACTTGCAAGCTATGCATCTGGCTTTATCATCCAACCTGAAAGTAAATTTGATCGATTATTCAGTGGTTTAAAACCAAGTATTCGAAAGAAATTAACTATAATAGACTTCAATAGATATGGATAAATTGTGCGTTGTTTTATCAAGGTAGAACTGGAAGTTGGTGTAATATATCTATCTCATGGTTTTGACAAGAAACGAAAGATGGAGTTTAGGAAAAAACATCAGAACAATGGTGAAAAAAAGGTGAATGTTTCTTGTGATCAAAGTGTGGAAAAAAGCATGGTGGATATTTCATAAAAGGCACTAGAAAATATTTCATGTGTGGAAAAGAAGGTCATCAAGAAGCTGAGTGACGAAGTAATGGGAAAAAGGTTCTTATTGATGTGAATAGAGAAAAGACTATAGAGAACTCTCCACCTACACTTCAATGCTTCAAGTTCAAGGAAATGGGGAATTATGCTAATCAATTCCCTAATCCAAGGGTTAATGATGATCTACATGAGCACCCTCTTAAGTCAAAGGACAAAGGGAAGTCACATGTGATCACTATTGGCGATGTTTAGTATGACAATGATGTAGTGGAATGATTATGTGTTTATGTAATAGGATTCCAAAATAATGTTGTGGAATCTAATTTATAGTACAGTGGAATATTGGAATATCTATGTATTGGTTTATTATGGTTTTCAAAAATTATATGGTACTGGTAACCATGAAAAGTAATTCAAATACTTTGTAAAGTAGATGATATGGGCATAATTAAGGGATAAGGAGAAAATAATATTAATGAGCTCATGACTGATATAAGGACAAAGTGATATCATGGTTTGAGTATATAGAAATTTTAGGATTTTGGCTTGTGGAAAGAGTTAACTTTTGACAGTATCCATGTTTTCACTAAGGTTCTATGTTAATTAATGTTTCAAAAGAATACATGATTAACGTATTCACATGTTTGGACTGTGACCAACAAGATATATCTTATGAGAAATGGGGGATAAATGATGGTATTCATGTTCTTGTTATGTGACCTTCCAAGTAATAATTTTCTTTATACTATGAGCTTGGAACGAAGTATTTTGGACAAGCCTAAAGATTGGAGTGGATTTAGTTGGACATAAGAAAGTATTTTTTAAGGCTAGAACCTTTTTTCGATATTATTTTTGTAATGTTATAATAGTTTAGTTTTAGAAAAAGTACAACCTGTAGGGCGGGCGACAACCCGTCTCATTGGACAAGGTTGTGGGAATTGAACCCACAACCGAAGTGTGACAGGATTTTATTTCCTACCACTGGCCTACAGGAAGTCTCTGGTTTGTAGAAACTAGTTTTATTTTATTAAGCGGTATGATAGATGATGTATAAGTCCATTTTTGGAATCATATACGATTAACCTCACCATAGATGGACTTATGTATATTTGTTAACTTTTTCTAACCTTTTGTTTGAGACATATGGAATGACCCATAATTCTATCACATGATTTGCTAACACTTCACGAATGACAAATTTAACTCCATTTCTTTAAGAGATGAATAGGAAATTGTTCAAGGAACGAACAATAGTGAGATTATACCGAAATAAAGTAAGTATTTCATCTAATTCAAATTCTTCATCTTTGGGGAAATGATCTTGAAAACCAAAAATGTTTTCCTAGTTCCCATATATCTGATGAATCAGATGGTACCTTAGATCATAAAAAATTTATGGATTTGTGATTGTTGGCTTTTTCATATCCACGTTCTCTACCACTCTCCATCAGAACTTGATGGTTAGGTTTTTCTTCTATATCCATATTCTCACCTATGTCCTCCTATGTGGAAACCAAGTGATGAGTTAATTTGGGTAATCAATATGTTTCATACTAAACTTTTTAATTTTTTTTTGTATTCCTTTTTACGATGTGGGTTTCTTTGAAAGAAACATTCAAGTAGTAAACCATTTATAACCCCAACGAATTTCGAGGGCAAAATTCATTTTAAGAGGGGTAGAATGTAATAACCTGAGATTTTATGAGAAACTATTATTTTTAATTTCATTGATGTCTTGTGTTGTACGCTACACCAAAATGAGCTTGCACTACACACATCCCTGACTTGGCATTCATTACACGCAATCACAACCTTCCTCGATAGCGTGTGTAGTACGCAATACCGGGTTTCACAAAACAACAATATATTGTTATTATGGGCTAGCCATTATGAATATTATTAAGTAAATTGTTAATTTTATAACATTATTATTCATCTTACACATTTTCTAGAACATGGTATGTGAACAAAATAATTTTTTCAGGTAAAATAGTTATTTTTCAAAAAATGTAATTTTGCCACCTTTTGATGGAACAGCCACATTAAAACTCATTTTTGACATGTTTATAAGTTCTATTTGACAAAATAAAATTATTCTTTGGAATCATGATATAAAAATTCACTTTGTATATATTTTTCATATTATTCGGATGACTTTCATATTTTAATGAATAATGAAAACACGTTATATTTTAATTGAAAAAAAAATTAATTACAATAATTTATATGGTAAAATTATAATATTGAATTGTTTTAAAGTATAAATAGAATATATTTTTACCATTTTATATAATTTATTTCATTACCATTAATTTTACATTGAATTCATAGGTAAAAACATTTCAATCTGTGGAAATATTTTAACTTTTAAAACCCGTTTTCTTAACAACGGGGTAAATTTTAATTTAATTACTGCAACTTCTATATTTTGAATTTTGAAAAATTGATTCCATATTTAGATTAAGTGGGTCCAAATTATGTTAATAGGTTAATTTTATTTTTTAGATATTATGAATAGTAACTACGGTAATTTTTTTTTACTTCAGTTAAAGATAAATCAGGTAATTAAGGGTAAACCTATGATTATAAAATTACCCTAACACATGTCAAAATTCTATTAGATGACTAAAAGTTGACCCATATAACCTAAGGGTCGTATTAGATTCATTTTATAGATTTTGACTGTGAAAATAATTTAATTATTATTAAAACCAAAGAAAGTGACAACATGTCACTCTCTTAAATCTTATAAGTATAATAATTTTTATTTAGTGATAAACTTCATGAAACTTCGAACATGAATAGTCTAAAGAAATATAATAATATTATCTACATCATTTATATTTATTTATAATTTTTAGGGATTAAATAATTATCAGTAAAGGTGACACAATAGTGATGTTGAAATTATTTTTATTGATTAAAATATCAAATAAATGGTATTAAAAATATTAAAATAAATATTATATGAACTATTTAATGTGCTACAATAATTTTATAGATAAATATGTCATGTTATAAATCTATAAAAGCTTTTATTTTGAACATATCTTCTTCTAAGATTTTATTTAAATTCAAATAAATGAATAGTGTCAAAATTGACACTATTGTTATTTTATAAAAATAACATGATATAAAATTGTTTAAAAATCACTAAAATATTTAAAAATTATAAATTAAAATTTATATAGTCTAAAATTTCATAAAGTATACAATTATAGACAATTCATAACATAGAATTTGTTATTTATAACAATTTAAAATTTATAATCTTATTACAACAAATAAATTTAAATAGATTAAATAAGGATAAATCAAGTTGATAATTTGTCAAATAAATTCCCAAAATATCTAAATTTTATTTTCTGATGATATTACAACCCTATCTGATCTCTTATTAGTATTTGAGTCATTTTGGAAGTTCTTATGTGGGGTTTGAATTTATTATAAATTAATATTTCTTATGTTTCCAAAGGTTTCCCTCTCCTCCCATATAAAAGGGAACCCCCTCCCTCTTCACTTTACACAATTTTGTGCTTTAATGCATAGAAAAACCCCACCCATTTTCCTTATAAACTTCCATAGAATCATTATAGAGGTTCGTGTCTCCTCAAAAGACCAACTCTAGTGCCATAAGAGGAAGCTTAAAAGAGGTGCGTTGAAGAAGAGGTAATCTCTTCTACTGATTCTTTCAGGTTTCTTTCTTCTTAAAATTATTCTAAATTTGTTTTTTAATTATAAAGTAATAACATAAGTTTCACTAATATACTTATATGTTATTATAAATATGAAACAACCACATTTCACCTTCTACCCATCCTTCAGAAAACTAAATCACCGTGCGTGCTTACGTACGGAATACCTTCTCCACACCGTGGTGTAATTTATTTTTTCACCACCACCTTACTTATATGGGTATAATGGTGTAAATAATAACTATATATAGTTATTATAACAAAATAATTATTCTGAGATATTATATCATCTACTCCAATTCAATTCAATAATTATGAGAACGATATAATCGCTCGTGCGTACGTACGGATTACTGTCTCCATGACGTGATGAGATTCATTCTCCATGTTAACCATTCAAGAATTATTATAAAGTATATATAATGAATAATAATGAAATATACAACATGATAAAGCTACTATATTTATATATATATATATATATGTCATCTACTTACTTCCATTCAAGTCAATAAGGAATGGAAAACAACGTCCATGCGTACGTACGGCCTACCGTCTCCACGAACGATGTATTTCATTTCATTCATCTATCTATTAAATATATATATACATACTGAATATATATGGTATATAAATCATGATTTAAATTCTTTAAGTAAGTAAATCATGATATAAGTAACAATAATATCAAGAACAACAAGTCCAAACACGAATGATAAATAAAATGATTTTACCCAAAACGCTACTTTAACATGGAATTTAGAAAAGAACGGGTAATATAAAGTCATAAGTGAATAATATATGATATAATAACAATTAATATGATTGTATAATAATTAAATTATATTATTTAAATCATTATACATGAGGTTCGTATACGTACGAAGCATATCAGACCTAAGGTTAGGGATTATTTCGTCTCACTTTTATTTCTGTGAGACATATGCCTTAATCACCAACAGTATTTTTGTATGGTGTTTAAGATTCCCATGAATGTTTTATGATTTTTATTATAAAGGATATGATATTTACATATGCATGTAATTTTCTTTATTTTATGACACGTATGATTCCACCGATTATAAATGGTAAGGGATAATTTTGCAAATCTCATTTTTATCTGAGATTGTTTATATGTAAGTATTTACTGTGGTTATGTTTAACATCCATGTCCATGTTTTCTAAACATGTTTTCATAAATTTTTTACTATTCTTAAATGTATGTTTAAAGTCATTTTTACCCTTTTTTGACTTTTAACCACCTTGTATGGAAGGAATCATTCCTTTGGTTACCATATAAGGTACTTTTTGACTCTTCCGGCAAAAGTACGAGGAGAATGTTCATTTTAACTTATACGGAATGAACGGATTTTTATGGTTTCATAACGCCTAATTTTCATGAAGATTATTTTACAATATTTCATGATTATTTTCAAAAAAATTCTTTTCTTTTAAATTTTAACGGATTTTTTTGATAATAAAATTATTTTAAAGAAGAAATGATAATTTCCTCAAGAATCCATTTCAAGTGTTTTGTCAAAACTA
Organism: Viscum album; assembly: GCA_963277665.1. Taxonomy (NCBI): domain Eukaryota; kingdom Viridiplantae; phylum Streptophyta; class Magnoliopsida; order Santalales; family Viscaceae; genus Viscum; species Viscum album. The sequence goes on along the minus strand of OY728135.1, from coordinate 608,217,438 downwards.
TTTTCCATCTAAGTTGGCATTATTTAGTATGATCGTGTTTCAAGTATAACGTATCTATTATTTACATGGTTTTATTCTTTTAATTATTAAATTATATCCATTTTTTTATATGGATTACGTTATGATGGGATGATGTTTATGAAACCAATTTTATTCTTTGGGTTATGATGAATGATTTATGTTTATTTTGTGGAATAAGTAAGAATGATTTTATTATGAGATGGGTGGGACCTATATATCCCTCCAATGAATTGGGTAAAGATTTATATCTAATGAGATAGATATGGCTGGAATGGTAAGTTAATCCGGTTCAGTGATACATGACTGGAACGAGGAGTGAACTCGATTCAGAAAGGGACTTTGTCCACTAAGATGGTCTTGCCGGCAATGCCTTGGCTACTATGGAAATCTAATCATGTCCATAATGGTTTTCCACAATTACAGGTTTTCTTCCCATGCTATTTTATCATGATTGATGTTCCATTATGATATATTCCTTACGTACTTCCAAGATTTATGTCTTTGCTCAAGATTTTGATGTTTAGATTTTATGTTTAAGTTTTTCAATTCAAATGTTTATAGATTATTTTATGTTCTCTATGTTTAACCTTACTGGGCATTTGAGCTCACAATTTTTATGTTTTCTTTTCCCCAGGATATAAATAAAGGTTTTAGGTAAGAAAACAAAAGGGGAAGATCTTTATGGGAGATGTTGAAGATCTTTCACCATGATTAGAATATTATGTTCCAATTTTCCAAAGACACTAAACTATTACGGTCCTTTGTTGTCTGTTTTTGTTATGTATTAAGTATTCCGCAAAAGTAATGTAATTTATATGTACATCAAGAATTGGGTCTCTATAAAGGGTCCCTATACATGTACATGATTGTAGCAGAGGAGTAGGAGAGAATGGGACCGAGCATAGGCTTGCGATGCTGCTGCGTTCTGTTCACTCTGTTTTGTTCTGTTTTGTTGTACCGTGTCCTTTGAGTTGTATTGTACTGTATTTCATTGTATCTTGTTTTGGTTTCTTTAATAGAATTAGTGACATGATGCATTTTTATATATAACTTTTTGTTATCTTTTACTATGGTTGTTCATTTCTAGTTCATATTGTTTACTGCTTTTGTTGTTGAATATTATGTTTGGTTTTCCGATGTGCTACACTTTGAAAAATGAGGGCATTGTTTCCCCACTATCAGACCTGGTCCCTCACTACTAGTCGAAAGCCTCTAGCATTTGGGGAGATGCGCTTGAGGAAATTTGACCAACCGAGTTCAGGGAACCCGTTGTGTCGCTTCTAGATCCAGGACATTACATAGTGGTATCAAAGGAGTTTCTTTTCTTTGAATTACTGTTTTGACCTTATAGTCAGAGATATGATGGAATTGGTATTTGGTAATAATCTTTTCTTAAGATTGGCTAACCCGTGTACACAGAAAACCCAATTTACCTCATGTTGCAATTTTTCTAATTTTTCACTTTTACAGTTGATTTGATTTTCACAATTGGGTGACACACTTGTGGTGTGATGTTTATATTTGTATATTGGGTTCTATTTAGTTGAAACCCAATGAGATGAGGTTATTCCATATCATGCATCATTTAGGAACATGCAAGAAATCACATGTCATGCATTGTTTCCATACCATGTAGGTTCAATAGAAATTGCATGTTGTTGTGATAGTTGTTGTGCTAGAAAAGCATGCTGTTGTGATAACTGCTTTGATAAATACCTACTATTTGATAGGGTATTTTGTGTGAGGATTTATAGAATGATTTCCAAACTTTTTTTAGGAGTGTAGGCCCTCAATGACCGTAATTTGGTGGATCGTTGATGTGTTTATTTTGTTATAACATGTATAAGATGCCAAACATTGATTTGTGGGGAGTATGGGATCTCACAGATCAGAATTTGGAACTTAGGTGTTTATTTCCATGTTTTTCTGGGTTTCATAGTAGTTTCTGAAGCTTAATATCCAGAAAACCCAGAATACATGACGTGTAGTTCTATGGACACATGTAGTGTGTTCTTATGTTCGGGAAGAAATGGAAACTTTTTAAGTACACGTTGTGTACCCTAAGTACATGCAGTGTAGTCTCTTACCGTGTCATAGGCCGTGTGGGCAGAGACACGAGATATGGAAGTTCTTAGGGGAACACGCCATGTACTGGTTCTACACACCGTGTAGTGTTGACCCGATGTCCGCCCGGGTAACTAACAACACAAACGGAGGAAACTTTAAGACATACATGTCGTGTCTACCTTGAACATGCCGTGTATTCTGACCCAGGTACCCAGTAGTGTCACGAACAACACGTGTCGGTGTTATTTTTCCTAGTACACACCGTGTCCACCAGGAACATGCTGTGTAGTGTCATCCATGTAGCCATCTGTGTAGCAAGCAACACGGGTCGGTCTGGGTCTTCATTGAACATGTCGTGTCTTTTGGAACACTCCGTGTAGTGTGACCAGGGTACATAGGTTGTGTGACGAACAACCCGGGATTGTGAAAGCATGTAGAATACACACCATGTACCTATGGGACACGCCGTGTAGTCTTTTTTTAGGAGATCAGTGTGTCTTATCCATGTAGAAGGTCTTGTGAAGGGAAGGTGCATTCAAGTACATGTCGTGTATTTAGAAGACACACCGTATATATTTGGTGTTACACGACCAATTTTAGCTGGAGCAGAAGCCCATGTGGATGGCGTATGAGAAAAAGCCATGTAGTAATTATACACGCTGTGTAGTCAAGTTTTGTAAATCTTGAATGCTTTATTTCTCCTGTTCTGTTCTTGGTCTCCTCATTTTTAGTCTTTGAAAATCTTGATATAAGGTGTGTGTTTGTCTTTGTAGAGTCATTCCACCGAGATGACCACTTGTTTTTCACTAAGAGAGTGGCGATGATTATACTCTTGAAATGGTGGGCCATGGGATGCCATTAGATCCTCCAGCAATTCCGGATGCGGCGCCATTCGTTATATCAGACACAGGCGCGAATGCGTAGTTATGTGAAGGATTCATGAGGTTTATTCAACCCTTCCAGGGAGCAGCACTGGTTTCCACATCCATGGTAGATCTCACTCGTATCTTCCAGCAGTATCATCCACCTATGTTTTCTGGGGATGGCAGGCCACAGGCTGCAGAGTCATGGCTGGATTCATTGCAGACTATTTTTGAGCATCTGAAGACACCTCTTGGGTGGAGGGTCAATCTCGCTATATACATGATGCGTGATTCTGCTAAGAGGTGTTGGGATGCTACGACCTAGTCTGAGCATCACCGATACATGGCGTGGGGAGATGTTTAGGCAGATTTCTATGACTTCTTTTTCCCGGAGTCGCTGAGGGCAGATCGAGCTTGAGAGTTCATGAATCTGCAGCAGGGCGCCATGTCAGTGATGGGTTATTCTACCCACTTCACCGAGCTATAGTGTTTTTCACCTGTTCTGGTAGGTGATGAGATGTTATGGGTAGAAACTTTGAGGATGGTCTTCGGTGTGATATCTGAGTGCTGATAACTTTTTTCAAGTTGCCTACCGTACATGATATTGTGAACCAAACACTGATTACTGAGCAGAACTTGCGGGAAGCTAGTGGTGTGGGTCCGGGTGGCTTGACACCAGTTTCAGGTAATATTTCTACCAGCAAGAGGAAGAGGTAGATGGATTTTTCTCATGGTGGCAGTACTGGCCAGAAGAATACTTCAGGTGTCCAGGTCATGTTCTACTTGTTTGGTAGAGAGGGGCACAATAGACCTTAGTGTCTGCGTGACCTAGTGGAGTGTCGAGCTTGTGGCAAGATGGGTCATCTCTAGCGTTTTTGTAGGGTGTTTGCACCAGAGGCCAGTGAGAGAGGATCTATGCAGAATCTGAGTGCGGGAGCATGGCAAGAAGCTTCTTAACAGTCAGGAAATTGGGATACATCAGGACGTACATCCAGAGGTAGTGGTTGTGTCTATGGTAGCAAGAAACTAGGATCATAGAGATAGCAGGGCGGGTCAGCTCAGGGTAGCCAAGCTTTGTCGCAGGGGCCGCAGCACTGGGCATGCATATCCGGTGCAATAGACCCAACATGAGAAAGATCCTAGACCTTCCACTATCAGAGGTACTGTTCTAGTTTCTTCTGTTTTATATTCTGCACTTTTTGATACTGGTGCTACAAAATGTTTTATATCTGTGGCCGTTGTGGAGAGCCTTGGGCTAAGTGTTTCTTTTTCTTCTGATATCATGATTCTACACACACCGTTAGGAGTGAGGGTGGTAGGTGTACATCAGTTCAAGGAGTTCTGCCTTGAGTTTGGTGGGTGTAAATTTCTATGTGACCTCTATGTATTAGAGATGAAAAGCTATGATTTCATTCTTTGGATGGACTGGTTGGTACCCTTTTGAGCCTTTGTGGATTGCTATCGTCGTAGGGTGAGTTTCACATCACCGGAGGGGAGAGAGTTTCTATACAATGGCGAATTGGATGTCCAAGAAAGCCGAGCTGGACCAGAGCATCGTGGGCGAGGTGGAGTCATAGCCCAAATTTCGAGTTTATATCTGGATGATCAGGGAACTTTTCAGAAGGATTTCCCTCTTAGGGTTGATCATTTTAGGGATGTATTCCCAGACAACTTTTCAGGTCTACCTCCGGAGCGAGAGGTCAATTTCTCTATTGAGCTTGTTCCAAGAGTGGCACCAGTGTCCATTCCTCCTTATAGGATGGCTACACCTGAGTTGCAGGAGCTCAAGAGGTAGTTTGAGTAGTTAAAAGCCAATGTTTTTATCCGACCTAGTACTTCTCCTTGGGGTTCTCCAGTCCTTTTTGTGAAGAAGGAGGACGGTACCTTCAGACTCTATGTGGATTATCAGAAGCTAAAGTAGTTTACGGTCAAGAATTGATATCCCTTGCCGAGGATTGATGGTATTTTTTATCAACTTTGAGGTGCACGAGTTTTGTCAAAGATTAACTTGAGATCCGGATATCATCAGCTGCGTGTGAGACCGTTGGACATACCGCTTACAACCTTTCAGAGCATATATAGTTTATATGAGTACTTGGTTATGCCGTTTGTACTCACAAACGCGCCAAAAGTTTTCATGTCTCTAATGAATCGTGTGTTTCACCCTCATTTGGATTCTTTCATGGTAGTCTTTGTGGACGATATCTTTGTGTACTCTCACACTCGACATGATCGTGAAACCCATCTTTCGATCGTGCTGAGTACACTTAGAGTGCATCAGATATATTCTATGCCCTCAAAGTGACACTTTTAGATGGACCAGATTCACTTCCCGTGTCATATTATCTCAGTTCTAGGAGTTGATGTAGACTCAAAGAAGGTGAGAGCAGTAGTTTTCTGGGAGTAGCCTAAGAACGTGTTTGGGATACAAAGTTTCTCAGGGTTGGCTGTTTACTATAGGCGCATTGTCCTGGACTTCTCCCACATAGAATCATCATTGATATGTTTTACTAAGAAGGTTGTGAAGTTCATTTGGACAGAAGCTTGTGAGATAGCCCTTCAGGAGCTGAAGGGAAGTTTGACATCAGCACTAATCTTGATACTTCCAGAGCAAGTGAAGAGTTATACAGTTTACTGTGATGCATCAGGTGTTGGGATGGGAGTAGTGTTGATACAGTGCGATCGAGTTGTTGCGTATGAGTCTCAGTAGTTGAGTCCACACGAGAGGAATTACCCGACACATGACCTAGAGTTGGCTACAGTTGTTCATGCGTTACACTATTGGAGACATTATCTCTTAGGAGAGCATTTTGTGGTATTCACCGACCAAAAATGTCTCAAATACATCTTTATACAGTGTGACTTGAATTTGAGATAGAGAAGGTGGGTCGAATACCTTTATTCCATCGACTTTGAGCTTGCCTACACACCTAGTAAGGGTAATTTAGTGGCTGATGCACTGAGTTGGAAGACTCAGACATAGGTAGTGCAGGAGGCTAGTGGTGAGTGGAAACTTATGGATTTTTTTTCTCAAATATGCATTTGGAGGTGCACGATAGTCAGGAGAAAACCTACCTTTCATTGTTAGATGTGACTTCTACACTTTTGGATAGAGTTAGGATGAGATAGCTATCATATTCAGATGGCCTAGTTCTACAAGATTCAGCGGAAAGTGAGGACCCTCCTCCTAGTTGGATGATAGGCAATGAAGAGGTATTGTGTTTCCATGGACGAGTGTGGGTTCTAGGGGATATATGCGAGGGGTTGCAGCTGAAGTTTCATACTTAATCTTGGGAAGTTCATCCTAGAGTTACCAAAATGTACAGTGACTTAAAATGTAATTATTGGTGGCTGGATATAAAGAGAGAGATAGCTCATTTTTTTAAGAGATGGTCCACCTGTTAGCAGGTGAAGGTGGAGCATCAGAGGCTAGCCGGGCTGTTATAGTAGTTACCCATTCCGGGGTGGAAATGGGATGATGTCGCGATGGAATTCATGGCCGGGTTTCCAAGGTCACCTCGAGGAAATGATGTCATGTGGGTTGTTGTGGATAGACTTACGAAGGGGGATCACTTTCTGCCGATCAAGGAGACCTTCGGTGTTGATGATCTATGGAATTTTTATATCTGAGAAGTAGTACGTCTTCATGGGTTCCATTGTTCTTTCATTTGGGATAGGGATTCCCACTTTATGTCTCATTTCTGACAGAGTTTTCAGTGGGTACTAGGTACACAGGTGCTTCTGAGCACATTTTACCACCCTTAGACCGATGGCCAGTAAGATCGTATGATATAGGTTCTTGAGGACATGTCGCGTGCATGTGTCCTAGACTTTGGGAGATCTTGAGAGAATAATATACCCCTGGTTGAGTTTTCCTACAATAATAGTTTTCAGGAAACTATTGAGATGGAACCTTACGAGGCATTATTTGGTAGGCCATGCTAGTCACCCTTGTGCTGGATAGAGGTAGCTGAGGCAGATTTACTGGGACCACATCTTGTATAGGAGACATCTAAGAAGGTCCAGTTCATTCAGAAGTGGATGTCTACCGCATAGTCTCATCAGAAATCTTATGCTGATCACCACAGATGACTCTTGTAGTTCATGGTCAGGGATCGGGTTTTCTTGCGTGTTTCATCGAGGTTAGGACACAGGAGGATCAGAAGACAGGGTAAACATTCACCAAGGTATATGGGGTTGTTTGAGATTCTAGAGAGATTCGGGTTGATTGCCTACCAGTTTTAGTTACCACAGAGGTACCAGTCCATGCACGACGTCTTCCATGTATTTCATCTGCATAGTGATCACTCAGACCCATCTCACATCTTTCGGACTGGGGAGGATGAACTACAGGTCGATGCATCCTTTGAGGAGCATCTGATTCATATTGTTTATATGAGCACAAAGGTTCTCCGAGGCTGGTCAGTTCCTCTAGTACGGGTGTTATGGAAGCATGGCCAAGTGTAGGACAAAACCTTAGAGCGAGAGACCGACGATGTGCTTAGTGGCTAGAGTTGTTCACATCTTTATCTTCACCACCCTTGGAAAGGAAATTCAAGGAAGAATTTCTTTAAGGGGGAAGATTGTAAGAACCCGGTTCTTATTCTTGAGGTACGAGTTTCCTATTCTCCCTTTTCATTGAGTGTTTTTTAGAAAATAAGGAAAATGGGGAAAAATCCCAAATTTTGTGGGTACATACCATATACTTTTCCACACGCCATGTACTTTTCCCGTTTGGGATAAGTACACAGAGCGTGTAGGCCTGTCGGTGATGAAGGGTGTAAAAAATGACTACACATCGTGTACTTAGTATTTACACATCATGTAATCCATCGGCAGGTGAACAATAATGCGGTATAGGCAGTCGCTAGCGGAGCAACAATACATACCATGTAATTATTAATACACACAATGTACTCATATCAACGGATGAAAAATGCCACGGTGGAAAGAAGCTACCAGAGGAACAATTAAAAAATTAAAAGTACACATCGTGTACTTGAGAGTACATGCTGTGTAGTCTGTTTTTTTCGTATAAAATGGTCAGTAGCCTCCTCGTTTGGCAGAGGAGGCAGTGGTTTCATTTTGAGCGTGGGATAGATGGATGAATATTGGAATAGCTCTTGACCACACATTGGGAACCTGATTCCTACGCCATCGATCTCCTTTGAACCGCACCGGTAAGCCCTTACTTCTCCTTGAGTAGTTCTTACCAATTCTTTCCCGAGGGAAAGTTATTTGAGGTTGATTGTGTGAAAGTTTATCCCAGATCTACGTCGTTCTTGGGCATTTCTGGAAGTTCCTTTCACATATACCGATCAGAGATGATCGAGGTAGGTGTTCTGATGTTTATTTTCAATTGTTGTGTAGAAATTGTGTACTGTTGTGCTATGTGCCCATGGTTGGGGTGTCGTATGTCTGAGTTCTTTACTGAGAAGATATCTAGAATTGTATATATAATCTAATGATATGTTTAAACTACTGTTTGGGTTCACTGCTTGGATCCATGACCACCCAGGGGGTGTGTTCCTCTGTTTAGCTGTTTGGCTAGGATACCCAAGGGTATTCCATGATTATATTGTGCATTGAATTTTCTTGAGATAAAGTTTATATAAATTGCGTGTTTATGCTTTGGGCTTGGACTGATTCCTTTATCATGAGGGTAGTGTTCGATTAGCCTGTGGGCAGTGTTTTGTTTAGCCTGTGGGCAGTGTTTGGTTAGCCTGAGGGTAACATTTCTTTATGCCTATAGGCAGTTGTTTCTGTGCCTGAGGGAAATATCATGTATTCCTAAGGGCAATGATCGGTATGCCTGAGGGAAATCAACAGCGGGTATTTGATTCTATTACCTGAGGGTAAGGATAGTATGTCTGTGGTCACGACTATTTAGAATATTCACTGTGGTGATTTACTATGTTGTACCTGCCAAGCTAAAGTACAATCTTGGAGGTGATAAGTAATAATTAAAATGGCAATGAAATAGGTAGTGACAGTTACTTTTGAGTAATTAATAGTTTAATGCATTTACATTTCCACACTACTGTTGCATATTTTCAGTGACTGTTGGGCACGAGCCTTTGGTGGGTCATATTGGGATTTATTTCTCACGCCTTGTTAGGTTCATGTCTTCGACCCAAACAGACTATATTGTAGCAGGTGTCAACATGGGAAATGGTCCCTATATACTTACATGATTGTAGTAGAGGAGTAGAAGAGCATGAAACCGAGATTAGGCTTGTGATGTTGTTGTGTTCTGTTTACTCAATTTTGTTCTGTTTTGTTGTACCTTGTACTTTGAGTTGTATTGTACTGTATTTCATTGTATCCGGTTTTGGATTCTTTCATATAATTAGTGAAATGTTGAATTTTTATATATAATTGTTGGTTATATTTTACTATTGTTGTTCATTTGTAGTTCATATTGTTTACTACTTCTGCTGTTGAATATTATGTTTCTTTTTTCGTTGCACTACACTTCGACAAATGAGGGCACCGTTTCCCCACTATCAGACCTGGGCCCTCGCTGCTCGTCGAAAGCCTCTGGAATTTGGGGAAATGCGTTTGAGGTCATGTGACCAACCAGGTTCAGGGAACCCGTTGTCTGGCTTCCGAATCCAGGACATTATAGTTATGTGTATGTAATTCATCTAATTAATGTTAGGAATTCACTTTTTAAAATATTTTAGTAATTTATTAAATTTTATATATTCATTTTAAATATTATTTCATTTAATATTATTTATTCATTTTTAATATTTATTAATTTTTAATATGTTTGGAATTTGTTCATTTTTTAATATTTATTTATACATAATTTTTACTAAGTTTTAATATTTTCATTATGTTTTAAATTTGAGTGACTAATATTTATTTGTCATTATTTATTATGTCATAATATTTTTCAAATGGTTGAAATTTCTATAATTAACTTATTTAAATGCATTTTATAATATTTTATTCTGAAGATACAAGTGAGGTGTTGACGATTCCAGGTGGGGATGGTCGTTGATGGTTCCAACGTGGACGGACAATGTTTGGTGATGTGAGCATAGCGATCACTGAGGAAGATTGATTGTCGGTAGCGAGGTTTGTGGTGAGTGTACACGTGACACTAGGACATGATGGGGATGACCTACGATGATGAAAGATAAGTTGGTGCAGGTAAAAGGCTAGGTGGAAGATTGATCATCATCAGAAGTGATGCCAGACAAACGTCGATGTTGTTACGCACTGGCTGTAGAATGTGTGCGAATGGACCAAACACGTGGACGAAGTCGACCTCTTGGTAGTTTGGCCTTGACATAGGCAGGTCAAGCTTTGGGCCTTCGGTCTAGGTTTCTCTGAAGTTCCTATAGTCAATATATGTATTTTTTTAATAATTTTATTATTTATAAAATTAATATTAAAAATTTATCCATTTTATTCATTGTTATGTGTATTTAATTCATGTAATTAATGTTACAAATTCACTTTTTATGTATTTTTGTAATTTATTCATTTATATTTATTCATTTATAATATTATTTCATTTAATAATACTTATTTATTTTTAAGTTTTATTAATTTTTATTTTTTTTGGAATTTTTACAATTTTTAATATTTATTTATACATAATTATTTACTTTGTTTTAATATTTTCATTATTATTTTTAATGTATATAATTAATATTTAGTCCATTTTATTTATTATGTCGTACTATTTGTAGATTTTTTGAAATTTATATAACATCTTAATTTAAATTCATTTTTTAATATTTTCATCATTTTTGTACGTGTTTACATTTCATGTAATTAATCATACAAATCCATTTTTTAAATATTTTTGTTACATATTAAATATAATTTATTCATTTTTAATATTATTTTATTTAATATTATTTTTTCACTTTTAATATTTATTAATATTAATATTTATTATATTTTAATAATTTTTAAAATTTATTTATGCATTTTTAACATTTTTAATATGTTTTAAATTTCTGTAAATAATTTATTTAAATGCATTTTTCATAATTTTTTTATTTAAACAGTTAATATTAATTTTTTTAATAATTTTGTGTTTTATATAATTAAAATTATTTATTTATTCATTTTATTCATTTTTATGTGTTTTCAAGTTATGTAAATAATGTTATGAATTCATAATTTTTAACATTTTTTTAATTTATTCTAACTTATTTATTCATTTGTAGTATTCATTCATTTCATATTATTTATTAACTTTTAATATTTATTAATTTATAATATTTTCTGAATTCATTCATTTTTTAATAATTATTTATACATATTTATTTATGATGTTTTAATATTTTTAATATGTTTTTTATTTATATAATTAATTCATTTAAGTACATTTTTAATGTTTTTTGTAATGTAAATAGTTAATATATTTTATTTTTAATAATTTTATTATATATATATAATTAATATTATTTATTTATTCATTTTTAAAAAAAAATTAATGCATGTTTAAGCGTTGAGAAAAGTGTATTTTCTCAATGCTAAAACATAAGAATTGACAAATACTACTTTTGTCGATGCTTTTTTAGAACTAGTAAATGTTATCACTTATGAGTGCTAAGAAGGCACCGACTAATGTAGTATTTATCCATGCTTCTATTTTGAGCACTAAAAAAATACACTTTTATCACTTTTTTAGTAAGCATTGATAAAACCATTCCCCCTCTTTATAAAATAACATTAGCATCACGTCTTCCTCGCACCACACTCAAGCATTCACAGAATCAGGGATCTTCTACAGTTGAAGTCAATCATTTTGGATAAATCAAACTTCTAAACCAATGGGGTACCTCATAGCATGTATGTGCAAGTAGTGTGGGTGGGTGCCATATTAGAAAACATGTTTTGACTGGTGAAATTTAGATTATTTAACATTATCTTTCTCTAGTTATGAACCTATGTTGAATCGGTCTAATACTATAGAGCTTGGGGTGAATAAATTTAAAATGCGAGATAAATAAAATTTGAATATTTCTGAATCTTAGTTTACCAACTGAATAATTCAAATATTTTATCATTCATAAATTTACAAATGTAATAACCATAATCGATGTGATTAATTTGTTTCAAACACAGCAAAAAAATTGTGAAAAATAAGTAATTTGTTTTGATAGTGAAATCTTATTATATATACCCTAATACATATCCAATTTTACAAATCCATAGGGTTCTTGTGATTGTTGATAGTGACAGGGAGTGAATTATCTCCCTTGATGAATCCATTTAAAAAATGAATGATTTATGGTATGATACTTCTTGTAATAAATTAATAAGTGTTATAATACTTTAAATTCATATAATTATTGGTTTTTATTTGTTCTAACAAGTTGATAATGTAATGAAAATTTATATCAAATATGATGACAATGTGTGTGTGTGTGTGTGTGTATAAAGAATAACATTTTAGGGTTCTAAGCTCATACTTTCGGTGTATTTATTTATTTTATTAAATATGAATATTACTAAATTAAATTAGATGGTAATGAATTGAAAATGGATGGATTCAAATCATATGATATAAGAGTATGAGGATGGGGTGAAATTGTTCATGAAGCTTTCAAAAAATCTTGAATATGACCCTTCTCAAAAAAAATTCCATGTTTACATTGTTTTTATTCATGATTAATTATTCCAGAAAAGTTAAAAGAACACTTGATCTATCAAAGAATAGATAGAAGTTATAAATGTTGAACTAAACACGGGGAATAACTAAATGTATCTAGTGACTTGGATAAAATTGAATTTTAAAGATCACTTGATATTATTACAAGTGTGAATAATGATGAAGACCGTATCAAGAATATGATTATAGGTGTAAATGATGATGATTATCGTATTGAAGAAGTGTTATTGGAAGTTGAAGATAAATATTTTTATTTTCTAAAATTGTTCAAGAAGGTAAAGGGTTGCAAAAATATGCCTTTGTATGTTGGTTGTACTAAATATACAACATTTTTAGCCATATTAAAGTTATATAATGTAAAATATGGAAATTGATGGGGTGACACCAGCTTTATTAAACTAATTCATCTCTTGAATGATATGCTACCATAAGATAATGATATTCCTTTCTGAACATATGGCAGTAAAACAATTCTACATTTTATAGGTATGATCTCTGAATAAATACATTCATATCCAACTGATTGTATATTATTTCACACGGACCTTAAATCACTAAAACAAATTCCCAAAGTGTGGTGTGTCTCGATACAAGAAAGTTGAATCAAGTCATTTTAATGTTGTATAGTACCTTCTAATAGTTCTATGGTTTAAGAGCCTATATGTAATTGAGGATACTGCAAGGAAATTGATGTGGCACACAGATACAAGAAATCAAGAAGGGAAATTTCTTCACTCAACAGACCCTACTCAGTGGAAGAAAATTGATCATGAGTATCATGAATTTGGAAACGAGCTGAGAAACCTGTTTCCTACACTATCTATAGATGGAGTGAATCCTTAGGGTTTATAAAGTATCACTCATAATACATGTATGGTTAGTTTGGTAAATTATAACTTTCCACTTTGGTTTTTCTTGAATTAGAAATACATTATGTTGTGTATATTTATATCAAGACCAAAACAGTTGATAATGATATAGATTTTTATTTGGATCCATTGATTGATGATTTGAAATTAATGTGAAAATCTGGTGTAACATTGCATGATTCTTATAGAAATGAAAATTTCACATTGAGATCCATGTTGAATGGGAAAATAAAATACATTCCTATTTCTGGATATTTGTTTAGATATATAATTAAAGGAACACAAGGGTGTTCCATTAAAAAAATATACACACTCAATTAGGTTGAAAAATTCATTGAATACTACGTTTCTATAATATCATTGATTTCTACCTAGGTGACATAAATATTGATCATGGACGACATCATTCGATGATAATTCAAAAGAAGGTGCAACACCATCTCTACAAAATGGTGATCAACTGTTTGAGAATGTGAAAAAAAAATTGGACTCATTAGACTTCACATCACTTTTACACAAAAGTTCATTAGAATAAGAGTATATATTAATAGTGGATAAACTATTTTTAATGTTTGAAAACAATCTTACATATGATAGACACTTCTAAATAAACATGATATAGGGGTGAAACTCTATAATTAAATCATATCAATTATATTTTCATTCCATTAATTATTTATTCCTTTTGATTTTTTAAGGAGAATTGGTTTCACATTGCAATCAATTTGGATACAATAATTATTTATTTTTTGGAATCAATGAATGTATACCCAAAAAAGTTGACCACGCATGATCACAATTATCAATTTTTAATACACTACATGCAATATTTTACCAATAAACTTCATGTTATACATTTTATATTATTTTCTATTGAAGATTTTGTCATGATGAGATGGTGTTTAAATATCATCAGAATCATAGCATGAAGACATTCTATGAGAATAGTAAGCCTTTATAATTCTACAAGGGATAATTATTAGGATATATATAATAAGATTTCACTATTTAAGAATATATCAAAACAAATTAATTAATGTTCTCAATATTTCTATGGTGTCTAAAACAAATTAATGGAAAATATTGTGTTTATTATGTTTGGAAATTTATAAAAGATATCATATTCCATTAATAAACTAGAATGCTTGTAGAGGTATTTTTAATGATAATTAAAATTTCATTTAAAATTTTTATAAATGTTCTTTTTATTTATATTTTTTCAGAACTACCAGTTTTTTCTATAGTTTACATATTCAAAATAGGGTATAGTTTTTATTTGAAATGAAGGGGTAGAATACATGGTGTTAGAATGTATGTAAACATTATAAATAAGTGACTTCCTACTACTTATTTAGTTATTTTTATCTTTATTTTATCTATATTTTTAATTTAATTTCCCTATCATCTTTATCTAATACTTATTTAGTAAATTTTTCTAGATATCATGAAGTAATGTCTTTAAATAGAATTTTTTTATTCAATAATTTTGTTATCTATTAAGAGCACAAAATGATCAGTGAAAAAAAAACTAGATGGAGTCTTCGACAAGTATGATGCACTCAGGTACAATTTTCTATGCTCATAGACATATTTTTTCTTTATTAGTTCTATTTATGTTCAATAGTATGTGTTTTTGGTTTAAAAATAACTCAACGCTCATTTTTTAATTTAAATTGACAGTTTAGTGAAGAACATTTATCACTCACTAAAAACCAAGAAAACATGCCTATATTGTCATGAAACGTTTTGAAGATGATTTAGTCTTTTATGATGTCTACAGATCTTCCACACGTCAATTCAACACATGGTGTGGTTGGTATGACTCAAAGTGCATGATTTTATTTAAAATTGGCATTGTAGTTCAAAACAGTCGTCACATACTCAAAATAAAGAAAATGTGATTTTATTGTATTGATAATTTAAAATAATGATCCACAAATCATTTTTATGGGTAATAATCAACCGCATGTAAATCAAACACACGATGTGTCCAATATGACTCAATGTTTATGTTTTTCATTAAAATTAAAATTTTAGATCAAAATACACATGACATACTCAAAATTGATCAAAGAAATCCATATTTTCATATTACATTATGAAAATGATCTACAAGTCATTTTTGACATGTAAGAATCAACTGCATGTCAATCTGACACATGGTGTGACTGGTATGACTCAAAGTATGTGTTTTCAATTTAAAAAGAAATTTTAGATAAAATCAAGTGTCACTCACTGAAAACTAAATAAACATTCTCAAATTGTTTTGATAATTTATGAAAGTGATTCATAATTCATTTATGATGTGTTAGAATCAACAACTCATCAATTTGACACATGGTGTGACAAGTAATACTCAAAGTGCATGTTTTTAGTTTAAAAAAATTACTTAAAAACATGTGACACTCATAGAAACCAATAAAACACACTTATATTATCCTTATACTATCAAAAAATTATCCAAATTTTTTTATGTGTATTAATTATCCACGAATCAATCTGACACACTGTGTGCCCGATATAACTCAAAGCGTGTATTTTTAGTTTAAAAATGACATTTTAGTTAAAAATGTGTTTCAGTCATCAAAAATAAAGCAAACATAATTTAATTTTGTTACTATGCTTTTATAATTAACCATAACTAATTTTCTATATGTAGAAATTGATTTCACTTGAATCCAACACATGATGTGTCTCGTAAGACCCAAAGTTCATGATTTCAGTTTAAAATTTCATTTTAGTTAAAAAAAGTGTCACACATGGAAAGATATGAAAACACACATGGATTAAATTGATACTTTATAAAAAGATCTACAATTAATTTATGATGTGTAAGAATAATCTGTGTGTCAATATGACATAGAATGTGACCAGTATAACTCAAAGTGTGTGTTTTATTTAAAACCGACATTTAAGTTCAAAACACGTATTGCATACTCAAAATAGGAAACTTTTGATCATATTATCTTGATACTTTAATAAAATGATTGATAATTAATTTTTGATGTGAAGGAATCAACCACACGTTAATCTCACACACGATGTGACCAGTATGCATCCAAGTGTGTGTTTTATTTAAAATTAAATTTTTAGTTGAAAAGACATAGGACATACTAAAAAATGAGAAAACACAATTATATTTTTTTATACCTTATTAAAATTATTCACAAGTCATTTATGAAATATACGACTCAACCTCACCTCAATCTAATACACCGTGTGATTGGTATGACCTGAAATGTGTGTTTTTAGTTTAAAAAAGACATTTCAGTTTAAAAC
This sequence comes from Viscum album, assembly GCA_963277665.1. Classification (NCBI taxonomy): domain Eukaryota; kingdom Viridiplantae; phylum Streptophyta; class Magnoliopsida; order Santalales; family Viscaceae; genus Viscum; species Viscum album. The sequence goes on along the minus strand of OY728135.1, from coordinate 608,200,696 downwards.
ATGTGTCACTCCCTGAAAACCAAGAAAAAAAATTATATAGGTTTTATACTCTAGGATAATTATCTATAATTAATTTTTTATGTGTAGAAATTATCCAAAAGTCAATCTGACATAAGGTGTGGCTGGTATGACTCAAAGTATTTGTTTTCAATTTAAAAATGACATTTTAGTAAAAATGTGTGTCATTCACCAAAAACTAAAAACACACACTCATATTGTCTTGATAATTTTTTAAAATGATAAATAATTCATTTTTGACGTGTAGGAATCGGTTGCATGTCAATATACTTAACGGTTTGATTAGTTTGACTAAATGAGCAGGATTTCAGTTTAAAACATACATTTTAGATAAAAATGTGTTTCACTCACTAAAAATTGAGAAACAAATACTTAGATTGTCTTAATAATCTATTAATATGATCCATAAGTTATTTTTTTGATTTCTATGAATCAACCAAACATCAATTTGACACATGGTGTGGTCGATATGACTCAAAGTGCCATTTTTTATTTAAAATTGACATTATAGTTCAGAACACATGTCACATACTCAAAATTGATAAAATTATATCATATTGTCTTCATACTTTTGGAAAATGGTCTATAAGTCACTTTTGATGTGTAGGAATCAACCACACATTAATCCAACACATGGTTTGACCGATGTGACTCGAAGTGTGTGTTTTTATTTAAAATTGACATTTTAGTTTAAAAAACACACGCCATATTAAAAATCAAGAAAACATATTCATATATTTTTACATTTTATGAAAATGATCTAAAAGTAACTTGTGATGTGTATGAACCAACTGCACCTCTATCTGATACATGGCATGACTGGTATGACTCGAAATGTGTGTCTTCAGTTTTAAAATGGCATTTTAGTTAAAAGCAAGTGTCGCTCACTAAAAACTAAGAAAATTCACGTAGATTATATTGATATTATAAGAAAATGGTCTATAATTCATTTTTTATGTGTAAAAATCATTCACACATCAATATGACACATGGTGTGACTGGTATGACAGAAAGTGCGTGTTTTCAGTTTTAAAATGAGATTTTAGTTAAAAATCTTTTAACTCACTAAAAACCAAGTATCCACACACAAAATTTATTGACATTTTTTGAAAACAATCCTTAAAGAATTTGTGACCTATACGAATCAGGAACACATCAATACGACACACTATATGGCCAATATGACTCAAAGTGAATGTTTTCATTTAAAATTGACATTTTAGTTCAAAACACACGTTACATTATTAAAACCCATAAAATGTTCCAGGATTGTCTTAATATATTAGTACAATGATCCATAAATCATTTGTTACGTGTAGGGATAAACCACCCCATAATCCAACACAATATTTGCCTGATATCACTCGAAGTGTATGCTTTGAGTTTGAAAGTGATATTTTATTAATGAATTGTATCATATTTATGTTTAATTTAATAATTATAGTATTAATAACGTAATAATTTTTTATATAGGTATTTTATTTTTCTCTAGATGGGGTGGTTTATTTTTTAACTAGTAGCACGATCATGGTATTTTGAGAGGGGGTCAAGGTCCAAAGAAAACAAAACATTAATATCTTTTATTTTATGATATTTGTTATAAATTCTACATAGAAAAGTATTTGCAAAAAAATGTTTACATTGTTGATCATATAGTGTTTTTTCTTGTATTTTTAATGTAAATTTAATTTAAATTAAATTTTGTATTTACTGTTATAGTATTATTTAATTTTAGCATCACATTGTTGTAACATGACTTTTATGAGCACTGGGAATAGCGCTGATAAAATGTCACTTTATTAATCAGTGCTAAAAATGCACTAATAAAGTGTCACCTTCATCAGTAGATAATTGATATATGAAATTATGGGTGATAGAATGTCGAGAGAGCGTAAAAACCCTTTTACTTTTGATGATGGTGATGATTTATTCTTCTAGGACCAGGTGCGGGAATGGATTCCTTCAATCTAGAATGGAAAAGGTCTTTCACGGGGGCTTCTAATGGGGTCGCTGCTCTAACTTCATCCAGAATGGTTGTCTCGTTTGTGGAGGTCCTGGTTGGAGGATAGAATGATTTTTTTTCCTATGAACATGTCTGTACTCAAGCGAGCAGGGGATGGATCTGTCATGGTGGAGGTGGATCAGGTTGCGCTACATCAGTGAATAGAGGTGTGCCAATTTTCGGTGTTTGGTAGAACATCCTCGGAAAAAGGTATGAATCCATGGTCGATTCATGATCTGAAATTGAGAATCTCGCACTGTTGGAGCTTCTCATGATGGAGGATTATCCCAATTGGAAAGGGGTACTACCATATTATCCTAGAGTGAAAAGACGATCTTGACCTAGTTTGGAGGATCAATAATTTAGCCTAAAACCACGTTTCTTGAGGCTTTCAAATTGGGATGCAAACTTCAATCCATTCAAACAAAGACTCCCGATGGTGCAAGTCTGGACAAGGATCCATTGGTTAATATTGGCTTATTGGCATATGAAGATCTTGAATGACATTGCATCAGGGCTAGGAACTCCTCTTAAGATTGATCAACACACTATCAATGGAGACTTGGGCCTCTATGCACTAGTCCTGATTGAAATTGACATGGATCTGCAGCCACCTTAGTGAATTTTTCTGGATGTGAAAGGTCAGAAACTGGAGGTAAATTTTGAGATTGATAAATTGCCTAAATTTTTCAAGCATTGTAAGATAGTTGGACATGGGTTCCAAGCTTGCCATGTGGTTAAGAAGCTGGTCACCCAAGTTCAACCAACATGAGTTTGGAAAGAGGTTCCAAGGAATAAGAGATCTACTCCAGGAGAATAGGAAAAAGGAAAGATGCACGATAAGGAGGAAAGATGTTTGAAAATAGTTGGAACGTCTTGGGCCGAGATGGTGGTTGAAGATGAGAAATTGCAAGAAATCATTGAATTTCAATATGTTATTGGGGATAACAGGTCTTTAGACGACATCAATGAGAAGATCATGGGACTCTCCTCAGAGGTGTGTAGAATGGTTTAGGATTTCCAAACTGAGGAATTCACTATCAGCCTAATTGATGCAGAATTAGAGGTTCAGTTATCCTTAATTGATAATCACCAAGATGTGGAGATGAAAAATACAGCTATCAAGGGAGGTTTGGTCAAAAAATATGTTCACTTCAAGGAGAATGGTGAAGTATGGGAGACAAAGGAAAAGAAGAAGAAATAGTAAAAATGATTTTCTTAGCCAAAACATGATATGGACAGTAGGGAGCCGAACTTTGGGGCTATTATATCACAAGCAGAATCAATAAGAAAATCACCCAGAAACCATGGGAAAAAAAGAGGTCTTGCCTCCAAATCAACACCAAAATGAGAATTCTATTCTAGAACTATTAGGGTCTAGAAAACCCTACCACTGAAGGTTACCTCAGGCTAATTAATGGAAGGTACAAGCTACATATTATTGGAAATTCAGAGCCCAAGATGAACTAAAAAAATCTGAGAAATTTGTTCTGTAGTAGGAGATACAATATTCTAGTTACTAACGGTGCTGGCACAAATCATGATAGGGTTTGGATTCTAAATCAACACAAAATAGATTATCCAAGGATTATAGATGTGGATAATCAGATCATCACCTATAGTTTTGTGGAGGGGGGATGACAGTTGTTTCTCAATTTTTTATTCTCACAACTATCACATGGATAAGAGGCTTCTATGGCATAAAATCCAACAACTAGTTTATTCTATCTTAGATCCATGGATTGTCACAGGTGATTTCAACATAATTCATCACGAGGATGAGAAAATAGGCCTAGTTACAAATGATACCTCTACTAGAAACTTTAGAGAATGTATTGAGAAAGCTTTAATAATAGAAATTAATCTCATTGGTGCTAAATAAACATGGTACAGGAGAAATCTCAATGGTGTGAGGGAAAGTAGAATTGAAATTTGTTAATAAAATAATTCTTGATGCATAGAAATTAGTCACAATTATTACTCTTACAAAAATTAATTCTGATCACCATCCTCTATTGATTAGTTTTCTTGGGAGGGAAGGTGGGAAACAAATTCCTTTTAGGCCCAATAATGCATGGGCCTCTCTTTCATACTGCTCAAGAATTGTTCAAGAGACTTGGGGTTCATTGTTGTGTAATGGAAAACCTTTGATATGAATTTCAAAGTATATAATGCTAAATATTAATCTTAGTTAATGGAGAAAATAAAGGTTTAGATTGATAGATTCTTAAATTTAAGGACTTGAAAGCTCCCTTCATGACATGCAAGCAGAGTCCACTAGAGCTAGCTTCTCTTGGGACATGCAGCATGAGATTGAGCTATACATAAAGCTAAATAACTTTATAAAGGTTAGAGATCATATAAAAAAGGATGTATTCAATGTTATGTGGCTTCATGAAGGGGATAGAAACACAATGTGTCTCAATGCCCTCCAAAGTGTCTGAAGAGTGAATAAACCTTTTTCCCTGCTAAAGGATGGTAATAGAATTTTGGAGGGTAAATAGGAAATTGATAATCATATTGTATCATTATATAAGAATCTATTAAATGTGATGACTAGATCTTATCCCATTAGAGATAACATCATTCATAATTTAATCACTAAGGAGGAAAATTATCTCCTCACATCGATTTTTATGGATTTTGAAATCAAGGATGCAGTGTTTTGTCTTAAAAAATATTTCTCACCATGCCTTGATGGATTCAGCAATTTTTTCTTCCAAAGCTATTGGGATGTCATTAAGAATGAGGTATTCCTACTTTTTAAACACTTATTTAGAGGTGGGGCCTTCACTGCAGGTATCAATGACCAATTTATTGCCCTGATACCTAAGTTGGAGGATGCCAGTGAAATTGGTCAATTCAGGCTAGTAGCCCTAGTGAACACCATGCACAAAATCATTACAAAAATTTTGGATAATAGGCTTTCTTGGGTGATTGAAAAAATTATTTCTTGGAACTAGTTTGGATTTTTTAAAGATAGAAATATACAAGATTGTCTTCTCATGGCCTCATAATGCTTTAATCTTCTTAGGAAGACAACACAGTGAGAAAATATGGCTTTGAATCTTTACATAAGAAATGATTTTGATACAATGTATTGGGGACTTATTAAATAGATTCTCCTTATATTTTTCTTTAGTGAGGTGTTTGTTCAATGGCTCACAAATTTTATGGAATCTACTCACATATCTATTATGATTAATGGGTCACTTGAGGGATATTTCACTAGTTCAAGGGGTGTGAGATAGGGGGACCCCCTATTTTCAATTATTTTTTAAATTTCCGAGCACTACTTGGGATGAATTATTATTAACATGATGGAAAATGGTAAAATTTCAACAATCAAAGAGTCTAGATCTCTGTGCTCCGTCTCATTTATTTTTTCTGATGATATTGTCATTTTTACGTAGGGTGATAGAAAGAACATCAATCATATGAGGGAAGCACTTTTTCATTATGAGAATGTGTCAGGGAAAGAAATCAACTGGTTAAAATCCTTTATTTACATTTTCAAGAACATCACAGCAGCAAGGACGACTCATATAATGAATTATCTTGGTATTTGGGAGGGATCTATGAATTTTATGTATCTTGGTGTTCCTTTGTTTTAGGGAAAGCCTCAAGCCTCCCACTTTACATAGGAATTTATCCCTGATAAAGTAAACTATTGCATCTTGGAAGGGAAATTCTCTCTCAATGGAAGGGCAAGTATGTCTTTTCAAACATGTGGTTATCTCAGAACATGTATATTCTTTCATGGTATACATGTGGCCTGCATCTATTGTGAAAACAAATAAACTCCATGATGAATAAATTGGTATAGAGTGGAAATGTGATGTAAAAGAAGCTCATCACTACTAAATAGGGAACATGTTTAATGCCTACCAAGTAGGGAGGTCTAGGAATTATGAATTTAAATTGTTTTAATCTGAAATTACAAGAAAACTTTATCTGGAATCTCATTCACAACAAATCTGCCTCTCTTGATTTCCTGAGGAGAATAATTCTACCAAGTCTCATTGATGGGAAGCATGGATACATGGAATCATCAATCTGGGCAGTCCTACAATCAGTGTTCATCACAATGATGAAGCACTCATGCGAGGTGGTCAATGCAGATTCAAGTATGAAATTATAGTCAACCAACTGGACTAGCACACCACATATGGATTGGTTAAATACTGAATAATAGAACATTTATGGCAGCATATCCATTAAAGACCAGATCCGATGCAGAGATGAAATTCCGGATGAAAGTGTCTCCATTATTTATAACCATGACTTTATCAAACAAGAGGATATGCTGCTATGGGAAGGGTCTCAAGATGGAATGTTAAAATCCAAAATCTTATAATGTTTCCTGATTAAGGGTGAGTTAAGTTGGATTGGCCCATTGAACGAAAAATGGATTCTTCCCTCTTAATTTTTACTTATCTAAAGGCTTTATCACAATAAAATACCCATGGATGTAAACATTCAGAGGGTTGAGATTTCATTATGCTTGAGATGTCCACTATGTGCTCAGCATCAAGAAGATGTAAATCACTTGTTCTTGTCCTATAACACGGCTTCTTCTCTGCGGAATATAGTTCTAAACATATTTGAGTTGGCCCCTCCCAATACACACTCGGTAATACAGGTTATACATTTTCTATTTAGAGAACAACCATCCAAGTAGATCCATGCACTATTATAGGTGGCATGCACTGAATTGATACATGTTGTATGGAGGGATCTTAATAACTAGGTTCATCGCCAATCAAGGTTCAATGAAACCACTGCAATTAGCAGTATCCTTATGTACATGTAAAATTCTAATTCACTGATTAATGATCATTGCAACACCCCAGTTAGGGAATTCATGACCCTCAGGTGATTAAAGGTTGTAGGATACTATCCCAAACCAAGGGGTATGATAGAGGTGATATGGACTTCCCCCTTCAGCAGATGGTTAAAATAAAACACGGATGGGGCCTCCAAGTGAAATCCTAGACCTTTAGGATTTAGGGTAATTTTTAGGTTTCAACATGGGGAGGTCGTGGAGTGCAATTATGGTCTTTATGGGCATGTTATAGCTTCAGAAGCTGAAATGATGGCACTCATAAGCACAATGGATATAACTTTCCAAATATTTTGGAACAACATTTGGTTTGAGTGTGACTCATCCTTGGTGGTTCACACAATTAGGATGGGTTAGACAAGACTGTCAAGGAAACTGGAAAGTAAGTGTATAAATTGAATTGACAAGATCTCTTCCCTAAACTGATTTATCATGCACACCTTCTGGGAGGTGAATTACATTGCAGATGCACTTGCAAACAAAGGGGTGTTGGATGAAATGAGCATCCACATCAATACTATTCCTAATGACATGGTCCATCTTCTTACTAGGGAAAAATGTAAAATTCCTCTATTCTATCTTATGTATTGTTTAAACATTCTCAATTTAAGAGCCTTCATGATCATTTTTCTCAAAAAAGGTGTCACCTTCATCAGTGATGCAAAAAATACTAATAAAGGACCCCTTTACCAGTTAATTTTTTGCACTAATAAAATTTTTCATCTTTTAAAGGTTTTTACAAGATCCGTGTTTTTTAGCACTAATGAAGACTATTTCTAGTGTTGTTAAAGCTCATATCTCAATTATTGGCCACTATATCCCCCCTCGGGCAAGCCTACAGAGACCACCAAATAGAATTCTTTATAGGAAACAATGACGGGTCAACAATGACCAGAATTTGATGTCAGTTGGGAGACCACTAGAAGTATTTAGTGATTGATTTTTGAAGTGTATAACAACCTTTTTTGTAGTAGTGTTATTTTGTCGGTTATTTTATAACCAATGTTAATAATGAATTTTCATTATTTTTCATGTTGGTTATTCAATAAGAAATGTAAAAAACCTTTTAATTTTAGACTATCGGGGAAATTTATATGTCTTTTTTTAATTAACCCACGTTAAATATACTCTTTGGCGTCGATTAGACAAAACTATTGTAAAAAAAGTTATTTATTAGGCTGGTTACAACATCCCTAAAACTCCGATTTTAAAAACCCATTTAACATTAGTGAAATATATTATATATATTAATATAATTATAATTATATATTAAAATATGATTTTTTTATTATAAATGATTTTTCATGATGGTCACATTTCTTTCAGTGCTAAAAACTAGCACTTTATCGTTGATAATGGACACACCATTATCAATTTTATTTTCCCAATTTGTGTATAATAATTCATTAGGTAGTTGGAGTGGTAGTCAAGTGGTTAATACACCACATAATCTAGAATGAAACCAAGGATCAAATCTTGATGGAGATGTTTTTCTGGGTTACAATAGAAACACTATAGTATTACTATATATGCAGAAATATTCATCTGTGTTGGGACTTTGAGCCACTGGTTATGGCCTATGGGTCACAGGGCCTTCAGGAAACCATATTCCTTCGGGCCATAGGGCTTGTAGGCCACTTCAGGCCTCCAGGTCATGGGATTTCAGGCCACATGGCTGTTGTGTCATGAAGTAGTTAGGTTTGACCACATAGGTGGAGGCCCCAAAAGAGGAATCATCACATGTAGTAGCCACAAAAGGAGAACTAAACAGATTAGAAATGATGAGAGGGTATGAAGACCATCATCCGTACCCATACTGGGAAACTCTGCATAGTGAAATGCCACCTAATCAGCAATGTGAGTTAGGGAGCTATGATCCATCAATGAAACAGATGTTGGGGTGGGGAAGTTGCAGGGTAGTCGATTCATTAGGTCATCAAGTCATGTATAGGGTCTTGTTTTTTTGGGACTATTGGTGATGTAAGGGTTCTATCTCAACTTTGTTAAAAAAGGATTATGAAAAATAAATAAAAAACTAAGGCTTTCTGGCCATTTAGACTAGACTAAATAATAATTCATATGTACTATGCATTCAAAATACTATAATTTTTGAATTGTTTAATTTATCTAGTTTTATGTATGTGGTGTTTCATGTTGAAAATTTTTATGCAATTTATATTTATATTACAGACATGAAATTTTTTGTGAGTTTTGATTATATATATTATCTGGGTGTCCTGTTCCCAAAATGGTCAAAGTTTGAAAACCGCAAAGTCATGATTCATTTCAAACATCAAAATATATAGGAAAAATTTCTCAAACACATCCAACGCATCATGACTGAAAACATACAAATAACACATCATGAGATTGATGGCCCCTTAAAAACCCCTTACAGGTTGTAAACACTTTCATTCATAAAAAATATGATACTGTTGGATCAACTTAAAGGTTGATAGCCGCACTTGGGCTGTAACGTCCCGATTCTGGGAGCAGCCCAGAGGCACCCTGTACCCGGTTTGTCGCATGGCCTCAAGCACATTTCCCTGAACACCAGACGCAGCCTACTAGTAGTGGGATCCTTGGTGTGATAGTGGGGAAACTATGACCTCATTGGCAGAGTAACATAGTGGAAGTAAAATAGATAACAATAGCGAAAGCAGTAATAACACCATACAAAATTAAACATCCTGAGACTGAAAATAAATGAACAACTGGATCACATATATATAATGATGTATGATACACATGTCTAGTAAAATAGCCAAAAAAGTCATAATGCTGGAAAAAATTAAAAAACCAAAGTACAAAGAAACAAATAAACAACTCCTCAACTTTTCAAGCCTTAGCTTGGTCCCATGCTCTCCAGTTCCAAAGTAGTCAAGTACCTGAAGTAGAAGGGAACTTGCCCTTATCTATACCTGAAGAAATATAATCTATTTGGGCCCAAAATCATGACCCAAATAGGGTGTGAGACTAATCCCAGTAGGAAACCACCCAAAGATCGGTTCCTAATAGTCAGTGAATATATATAGCAGGAAAAGTAAAAGAAAGAGTAAATAAGGAAGTGCTCAAATGTAAACAATCCCATAATTTCAATGAATTCGATTTAAATTTAATAAATTAATCAACCAAACACAAAACACAAGAAACCCTTTAGGAAAGTTCTCACAACCTATCCCCTCTGGTTCAGCCAACAATCTCAAGTAACCCTCTGGTCTGTTCTCACAGCCCAACCCCTTTGGTTCAATATGAAACAAGGATATAACAAAGAATATCTGAGGAAGCACTCACCATCAATTCCCCCTATAGTCTATTATAATCAAAGACTCTTTGAGGAAGCAATTACTGTCAATTACCACAATATCCTTTTTACAGTAAACTATAGACACTTTGAGGAAGCATTCAACATCAATTTCTGATGTGGTCTTGTAACGTATCTATATACACTTTGAGGGAGTACTCAACATCAATCCCCCCATGGTATCACAACGTGATAATTATAACAGACACTATAGGAAATCCTCCAACATCAATTTACCCTATAGTCTCACTACCCCAGGTTACCACAGCCCCATGTAAAGCAAATGTGCACAATGATAATCACTAGCCAAAGTAAAACTCAAGAAATACTTGGCTAAAAAAATTACAACATATCATAGAATTTCAGTTAATAATCACTCCATCCTAATGATACTATGCATGGAATCCAAGGCAGCATCCTAACATGAAATGCTAGTCCAAATGTTTAAAATAAGAAAACATGGTAAAAACATCCATAGCTTTTCAAAGATAACCCTGTTTTCAACAATTAACCTCAATCCAATCAAATAAGGCCTAGCAATCAAATAAAAGGGATAAAACCATCAACACACAATACCCTGAACAAGGGTATTGGGAACTTTTGCACATATAACTCAGAGACTAACTACAAAAAGGCACAAACTACCAACCTCAGCATCGTGAGATTTATATACGTGAACCTCATGCCTTGAATCAGGCTAGAACACTATAGATCTACAAAAACGCTAAAAACATTCAAATAAGGATAACTCATGAAATATGAGGAATCAAGAGATGAATTTCAAGAAAAATAGGAAACTCACCGATGTTATTCGAATTCAACCAATAGATTTTGATTCAGAGAATGGATGGAGATTTGGGGGCTCAGAGAAGATCTACATTGTATGGATTCTCCCAAATGAGACAAAACTAAAGGGAGGTTGTTTAATCGATTAGACATGACCCTGGTCCATTTAATGAAAAAAATGTACGTGGTGTGTACTTTCCTTTATTGGGCCCTGCTTTAGGAAGCCTCTAGGTCACCCCACACGGCCATGTACATGGCCGTTACACGACCAGTACATGGTCACCCACGACAACTGTGTACACATCGTGTACTCCAGAAGTTTCCAGAAACTCCTATTTTTCTCAAAAACACCAAAAAAGAGAACTCATACCAGAAAAGAATATTCAGGTTCATAGAAACTTCCCCTCTTAAAGAAATTTGTCTCTAAATTTCCCTATAAAGGCAGCGTAGAAGAATAATCATTGAAAAGCTCTGGCCACTATGATCATACGTCATTCTCCTTCTCTGAAGTCTCATTTTATACTCGCGCATGCTTCCATAGCACTCGTACCAGAGGAACAGACCGTCCACAGAGATCCTTTGTGCTTCGATCAACAATCTGGATAGGATGCTCCTCGAATGAGGAATCCAACTCTAACTCAACCACCTTGGGTTGGAAAACATGAGACGCGCCTGAGAAGTAACATTGGAGCTAGGAAATGTGGAATACATCATGAATAGCTCAATACTTCTAAGGTAACTGAAACCGATAGGAAACCGGCCCAACTCTCTCCAACACCTCAAATGACTCAATGTAATTTGGCAAAAGCTTACCCTGTATCCAAATCCTCATGTGTCCCAACCTTGGTGTGACACATAGAAAAACCTGATCTACAACCTCGAACTTCAGAGGTCATCTCTATCAACCAGCATATGACTTCTATTGAGACTGTGTAGTATCCATCCTCTTCTGAATCAACTCTATCTGTTCTGTGGTCTCCTGGACAAGACGAGGTCCCATGATAGGTGCCTCTCCTGCCTCCAGCTAATATAAGGGTGATTGACATGACCTACCATACAAATCCTCATAAGGTGCCATATGAATAGTTTCTTGAGAACTATTATTGTTGTAAAATTCCAAAAGAGATATGTGAATCTCCCAAGAAACTCCAAAATCCAGGATGCATGCTCAAAGCATGTCCTCAAGGACCTATATCGTACGATTGGATTGGCCATCTGTCTGGGGATGGTAAGCTGTACTCAAAAGTACCTATGTACCCAAATCCCTCCAAAGTCTCTCCCAGACTTGAGAAGTAAAATGGGCATCCATGTCTGAAACAATGGAGTGTGGAACCCCATGTAGATGTATAATCTCTCAGATGTATAGTCTTCCCAACTCATCAACATTGAAGGTCTCCTTGATCAGCAAGAAGTGAGAAACTTATGTGAGTTTTTCAATGACAAGACAAAATGCATCATTCTCTCGAGGGGACCATGGAAAACATGTCATGAAATCCATCGCGACATCATTCCACTTCCACTAAAAAATGGGTAATTGTTGCAAATTACTTCTGTTTGATGATGGTTCACCTTCACCGACTAACATGTAGAAAGCCTTATTACAAAACCAACAAAATCTCTCTTCATTCCGGGCCACCAATACTAATGGTGTAGATCACGATACATCTTGGTGACACGTGGATGAACTGCCCAATCTATGCATTGAAATTCCTACATCAGCTTATTGTGTATGTCTGCTGACACCCATACATGCCCATCAAAATGAAAGATCTCATCCTCGCCTATTTTCCATCCCAGAATAGGGTCCTCTCCTGACACACTCTCTCATAGGACTAGGCCTTTAGAATTTGATAGCTGCCTCATTTGTACTTGATCAATAAGAGTATAGGTAAAAAATACATAATAAAGAAACGTTTTCCCCTGTCTGTTGTGCACATTCAATTCATCTCAAAGAACAGATCCACAAGCTTCCACTCACTACTGGCCTCCTGAACTGCCTATATCTGAATCCTCCTGCTTAGCACATCAGCCACTGCGTTGTCTTTCCTAGGAATATAGGAAAGCTTAAAGTTAATGTACTGAAGGTACTCAACCCACCTTCACTGTCCCAAATTCAGGTCATGCTGAGTGAAGATGTATTTGAGACTTTTTTGGTCAGTGAAAACCTTAAAATTCTCTCCCAGAAGATGATGTATCCAACAACTTAAGGCATGAACAACTACTACCAACTCGAGATCGTGCATCAGGTAATTTCTCTCATGTGGCCTCAACTGTCGAGACCTATATACAATAAATCCTTCCCCCTATATAAGCACAGCTCCCGGCTCGATACCTGAATCATTATAGTAAACAGAATAGCTCTTGCCCGGATCTTGAAAAACTTGTATCGATGCTGATGTCAACCTCCCTTTCAGCTCCTGAAAGGCTGACTCATAAGAATCTGACCATAATTACTTTGCACCCTTCTTAGTCAGGCCCGTCATTGGAACTGCTAAATGTGAGAATACTTGTATGAAATGTTTATAATATCCAAATAGCCCTAGAAAACTCCATACATCAATGGAGTTCTTTGGATTCTCTAAGGAAACTACTTCTATCACTTTCTCTGGGTCTACTGATACTCCTATATCTGAGATAACATGACCCAAAAAGTGAATCTGGTCCATCAAAAAGTGGCATTTTGGGATCTTAGCATATAACTGATGCTCTCTCAGTGTACTCAAAATGATCTCAAGATCGGTATCATGGTCGTGTTGAGTGTGAGAGTACACCCGGACATCGTCCACAAAGACTACCACAAAATAATCCAAGTATGGATAGAACACTCAGTTCATCAGTACCATGAAGACCGTAGGGGAGTTCATGAGACCTAATGGCCTAACCACATACACATATATACCATACATGCTCTGGAAGGATATAAGAGGTATATCAGATGTTCTAACATGCAACTAATGGTAACTGGATCTCAAGTCAATCTTCGAGAACACCCGGGCTCCTCAAAGATGATCAAAGAGATCATAAATCGTTGGAAAGGTGTATCGGTTCTTGATCGTCAACTGGTTCAACTTCCAATAATCCACACAAATTCATAGGGTACCATCCATCTTCTTTATAAATAGGACAAGAGAACCCCAAGGAGAAGTACTGGGTAAGATGAAACTCTTTTCCTGCAACTCCTCCAACTACTTCTTAAGCTCATATAACTCTGGTGTAGCCATCCTATAAGGAGGAATGGACACGGATGTTGCTCCTAGCACAATATCAATATAAAAGTACACCTCTCGCTCTGTAGGGAAACCTGAAAAGTCCTCTGGAAATATGTCACTGAAACGATCAACTACTAGAGGGAAGTCCATTTGTGAAGTCCCCTAGTCATCCAAATATAGACTAGAAATATTGGATGAAACTCCTCCCAACCCATGATGCTCGGGTCCCGCTCTACTCGCATGTACATCCAATTCACCCTTATAAAGAATGGATCTTCCCTTTGGTGATGTGAAACTCACCCTACGGTATAGCAGTCGACAACATCCTATAAGGGAACTAACTAGTCCATTCCAAGAATGACATAATAGCCTATCATATTTAAGACATAGAGATCCCAAAAGAAGTGACACCCAAGATCCTCAAGAGGTAACTCTTTGCACTGACGTACACTAGTCACTCTAGTCCCCAATGGAGTGTCTAGCATGAAGATATCAGTATGAGAAAAGATAAAGATCCAACGAATTTCCAAAATAATGAACCATATATAAAGCTATGGGAATCCCCTGTATTGAAAAGAGAAGAAGCTAACACTGAGGCAACTTGGATTGCACCTTTAACTGTAGAGGGTTTGGGATCCTGCTCCTACTGGGTTTGCTCCACTGTAAGAGTCTGGCTTGTACCGTGGACCTGCGACCCTGCCTGACCACCCTGAGCTAATCCACCCTGCTGTCACTGAAAGCCTAGAAACTAACTACCACAACTATGACCTCTACCTTGTCCTTAATGGCTGGAAGAACTCCAGTTCCCAGACTGATGACAAACCAGTGGTTCTTCTCCCGAATGAGGAGTCATAGAAGAACCCCTGCCACTAGATTCTGGTGAGAAGATCTGACAGAAGCACTGAAGATGACCCATCTTGCTTCATGATCGGAACTCCACTGGGTCCCTCAGGCAATGTGGCCTCATATTCCTAACCTTCCCACACTAGTATAATACCACCTAGCTACTTGAAGGGGAATCCCAGCTACTCATAGATCTACATGTTGACTCTCTACAACGCTTACTACTATAAACTGAAGAAGTACCCACTCTGGATAATGAACCTCCGTAGCATATAGCTTCAAAATCTCTCAGATTGAGCTCTATGATCAGCACCTGGTTGACTATAGAGGATATAATAGTCAACCTAAAGATGTTCACCTATGATTAGATGTCTTTCCTAAGACCATCCACAGAATTCCTCGCTAGAAACAAGTTATATACACCTAAAAAGGGTGTAAAGCACTGCAGATCTGTGAAGCGAGAATAATAATCCATAACCGAAAGAGTACCCTACTCCAGACTCAGGACCTCTTGGGCTCATTCGGACCTCAAAGTCTCTGGGTAGAAGTAATCGTAGAAGTTATACTGAAACCCCTCCCAAGTCATATCCTACTTACGTCCCACCTGTGAGATCACATCCCACCATCTCTTGGTGGAATCCCAAATCATATACGTAGTGATATTGACCCTCCTCTCTAGAAGAATCTTCAGATGCTTGAAGACAAAAAGAATGTCTTCTATCCATGACTCTGCAGCCTGGGGTCCTCCATCCCCTGAGAAAGTGAGAGGATGCTGCTGCTGAAAGACCCACGTCAATTCTGCCATCGATGGGGCAGGAGGTGGTGCTCCCTGAAATTTCTACATCATCCTTATAAATCACTCTCGAAACTGTGTGTCAGCACCTGTGTCTGGAATGATGGTTGGTGCTAAGACTGGCACTATAGGAGGATCTGATGGTAGTCTTTGATCAGCCATATGCGGTGTCTAATCATTTCCCTGCAACTTGTGTACAACTATAGGATGTCTCAATGGCATGACTCTGCAAGGTCAAGCACACACCTTAGATCAATATTATCAAGGACTAAAACATAGAAGTTCAAGAAGGTAACAGGAGAAAGAAAACAGTCAAGTTTTTCAAAACATGGTTACACAACATGTATGACCACTACATGACATGTTACCTTATTCCTTCACATGGGCGTGTACTTTTTCCAACAGAGGTCATGTAACACTCCAAACACACAGCGTGTTGTCCTAACACACATCATGTACTTAAATCTTATTCCCCTTTCCGAGTTCCCTTACATGGCTAAGACACACGGTTCTTCTATAACATGACTGCACAGTGTGTTTAGGCCATACACGATGTGTACTAGATGAACATCATCGACCTGTGTTGTTAATCACATGACCGGTAACATGGAATACGCTACACGGCATGTTCTAGATAGACACGACATGTACGTGAAGGATTTCACCGACCCGTGTTGTTCGTTACACGGTCGGAGACTTGTTTTACACTACACGGCGTGTTCAAGATTGACACGACATGTATAACTTTTGTTTTATCCATTCATTTCATTATTCACATGGGTGTACACATGGTCCACACAACACGGTGTGTACAACTAGTACATGACATGTTCCCCCAAAGATTTCCCAACCCCATGTCTCCACCCACATATTTGGTGACACAATTAGAGACTAAATGGAATGTAATTAAGAAAAATAGTTCATTATCAAACAAATGGACTCACAGTGTGTATTCATCACTACACGCCATGTATTCTTGGTTTTTATAGAGAGTAATTCTTAGAAACTACTCTAGAAACCCAAAAAACACTAAAAAAACATTAAAGTGTCAAATTCCGATCTGTGAGGGCCTATACTTCCCACTAATCAAATCTTGGAATCTTTTACATGTCATATACAAGGATAGCAGTGCAATGATCTACCAAATTCTTATCCATGAGGGTGCATAACTCCTCAAGAACCAAATTTTGGCATTCATTCAAACAAAACCTTACACAATCCAATACCTTATGAAATAGCAGGTATTCTATCAAGGCCTCCTTCGCAACAGCTTACATAGATAACACAACATCAATCACAACAACATGAAATAACTAATGCACCCTAAATGGCATGGAAAAAATGCATGACATGTGGTTTCTAGTAAGTGCATATATAATGCATGAGATAGAATTCTCTCATCTCATCGGGTTGCAATAGAAATAGAACCTCAACAACATCAAAAATAATATCCAAATACATGTGAATCACCAAACGGTGAAATCCAATCAACTGTAAAATTCCAAACCAAATATTTTTCGATAAACTAGGTAAATTGGATTTTCGCTATACACGGGTTAGCTAATCCTTGGAATAAATTATTACCTAGTATCTATTCTGTCCTATCCCTGATTATAGGCTCCAAAGAGTAAGTCAAGAAGAAAATAATTCCTCTAATACCACTTTGTAACATCCCGGTTTTGGGAGATGCCCAGAGGCTCCCCATACCCAGTTGGTCACACGGCCTCAAGCACATTTCCCCGAATGTCAGAGGCTGCCAACTAGCAGTGAGGGCATTGGGTGTGATAGTTGGGAAACTATGCCCTTATTGGCAGAGTAACATAGTGGAAGTAAAACAAATAACAATTGTAGAAGAAGTAATAACACCACACAAAAGTAAACAACAGGATACTAGAAATAAATGAACAACTGGAGCACATATATATAATGATGCATGATACATATGTCTATGAAAACAACCAAACATGTCACAATGATGGAATACAGTACTAAACCAAAGTAAAAAAAGAAAAAAATAAATAACTCATCATTATCGCAAGCCTCATCTTGGTCCCATGCCCTCCAACTCCAAAGCAGTCAAGTACCTGAAGTAGAAGGGATCTTGCCCGTATCTATACCTACCGAACTGTAATCTGTTTGGGCCCAAAAGCATGACCCAAATAGGGTGTGAGACTAATCCCAGTAGAAAACCACCTAATGATCCATGAATAACAGTTAGTGAATATATATAGTAGGAAAAGTAAAAGAAGTAGTAAACAAGGAAGTACTCAAAAGTGAACAATACCATGGTTCCATTGAATTCAATTTACATTTAACAAATTAATCAACCAAACACAAAATAAAATCAACCATCTAGGAAATTTCTCACAGCATATCCCCTCTGGTTCAACAAACAATCTCAAGTAACCCTCTGGACATTTCTCACAACCTAACCCCTCTGGTTCAATTTACAAAAAAGATATAACAAAGACTCACTGAGGATGCACTCACCATCAACTGCCCTATAGTCTAGTATAATCAAAGACTCTTTGAGGAAGCACTCACCATCAATTCCCCCAATAGCCTTTTAATGGTAAACTATAGACACTTTGAGGAAGCACTCAATGTTAATTCCTCCTGTGGCCTCATAACGTATCTATAGACACACTGAGGGAGCACTGAACGTCAATCCCCCCTATGGTCTCACAGAGTGATAATTATAACAGACACTCTAGGAAATCCCTCAACGTCAATTTCACCTATGGTCTCACTACACCAGGTTCATGCAGCCCCGTGTAAAGAAAAAATGCACAATGATATTCAGAAGTAAAAGTAAACCTCAATAAATAATTGGATAAACAAACTATTTCATATCATATCATGTCAGTTAATAATAACTCCATTATAATGATACTAGGCATGGAAAGCAAGGCTGCAGCCTAATAGGCAAGGCTATACCAAACGGTCAAAACAAGAAAACATGGGGAAAACATCCATAGCTTATCAAAGATAAACCTATTCTCAAAAATAAACCTTTATCCAATCAAAATAGGCATAGGAGTCAAATAAAAGGGATAAATCCATTAACACACAATACCCCAAAAAAGGGTATTTGGCAGTTTTGCACATATAAATCAAATACAAACTACGAAAACGTGCAATCCACCTACCTTTGTGTCATGAGATCGATATACGTTAACCTCGGGAATTGAATCTCCCTAGATCGTGGTAGATCTATAAAAACTCTATAAACTTTCAACTGATTATAACTCATGAAAGAGGAGGAATCAACAGATGAAGTTCAAGATGAAGTGAGAACTCACCGATGTAATTCCAACGCAACCGACAGTGTCCGATTCTGAGAACAGATGGTGAGTCTGGGGCTCAGAGAAGATCCACGCCATATAGATGCTCCCAGATGAGATATAAGGAGGGTTTTATGTCGATTAGACATGACCCTGGTCCATTTAATGAAAAAAAAGTACACGACATGTACTTTATAGTAACATGGTGTGTACTTTCCTTTACCAGGCCCCGCTTTAGGCGGCCTCCATGTCAACCAACCTGGCCATGTACTTGGCTATTACACGGCCAGTACATAGTCACCCGCGACAACTGAGTACATGACATATAGTTATAAGTACACATGCTATACTCCATAAGTTTCCAGAAACTCCTCTTTTTTTCAAAAACACTAAAAAAGAGAACTCATACCTGAAACAAAGATCCTGATTCTTACATGTAAAACCCTAAAAAACATTAAAGTTGTTCATAAACAGTTGGGTCGGATGCCTATAGAAAATTAGGAGGCATCGAAAGAGAAGATGGAATCAAAAAATTATCTCGAAGTGGCATTGTAGGGATCCTGCATTTGAACACCAAGATTCAATTTTGACAAGTCAGATCATGGCTGAAAAATAATGGCAATTTCCATGGAAAATGAACTATATACTAAAAATAATACCTATTTCAGAACCATCAATCCTATTGTAATTTATGCAATGTAGGTTGAGCTTCTCCCAATCCCATGCCCTCCATGATCCTTATCCCTAACAAGGTTTGACCTTCCAACATCCAACTATATCTTCCTCAACATCTCCCTCATAGCCTCAGCCTGACACAGCACCAAGTACACTCGCCCGAACTTGTTGAAACTGAGACTAGCTCCCATGTGGGAAGTCAGGGATTCTACCTTGTTCCCTCTATTCCTGGCCACCTCCTCCTTCACCACCTCGGCACAGAGGCCCTAGATCCATCTTCTAGAGAATCATTCCCTATCATGGGAGACATACTTTGGGGTGCATTCCTTGGACCTATTATAGCACTGTCACTTGACATCGTCGTCCTCAGATATGGGGTGGATCATAGGGTCGATGGTCACCGCCTCTTTGGTCAGCTCAAATGCGATGTCGAATAGTTTTCAGTGGAGGGGCCTGACACTCTTTGGTGGATTCCCAAGATAACAGTTGATGGGAAGCTTGGAATAAGATCTAATGATGAATTCTATATGGGAAGGCATGTTGGCATTGCTTTGGGAGTGGGGATGAGATGGTGCAGCTTACTATGAGGACATGAATACTTATTGTTGGGACGATAAATGATTGGTCCACCAGTACAGTGATAATCACGAGATAAAATAAAGTTAAAAATGTAGAAGTAAAGGGACACTAGAGGTAACGTGGAAAAACCAACAAATGGAAGGGGTAAAAAACCATAGAAAAATAGAAGGATCATTATGGGGTAAAAGTGGGTACGAACTCCCTTACTAATTACAAGAAGAAAACACATGGAATTTTTTTCTCTTGAATAAATTGGAAAATAGCCTCATAAAATACCACCAAAATATGTGTCACGGGTGATGAGGTATTGAAGCTACAAGTGATGAGAGATCTTCTGGGAGAGAGCCCCATTTATAGGCTTCTTCTCTCCTTCCTGATGCATTCTGCTACTTGTCACCATCTACCCCACCGCTAGCCCTCTTTGACAAAGTGGGGGCGGTGCCGTCCAGGATATAAGATGCTGCCAACACATCTCCCACTTGGAGATTTGATTGAGAATCAATAAAATATCTACACATCCTTTCTATCTGCCAAACGTGCTTCTCAATTGTCTGTAAGGCCGCTCAAGGATATGCACCATCTGAACTTATCAAAGTTAATCACCTTCATCGGGAAATCTTCATATTTTATTTGGTATGAATTTTTTGTATATCCAAACTTTCTTCCTCCATCACATCTAAAAAAAATTTATATTTTACCCCAATGTGCTTCATCTTATAATAAAAATATGGATTCCATGTAATGTGCAAGGCGTTGTGACTATCACAAAACAATTTAATGTTCTCTTGTCGGTGCCCGAGCTCCTCCAACAACCTTATCATCCAAATCTCCTATTTGAAAGCCTATTTACCTACCATGTACTCTGTATCTATCGTGGATAATGCCACAACTGACTGTAACATTGAAATCCAGCTCAAAGCTCCTCCTGTGAGAGTAAACACATAACCAGTAGTTAATTTCCTCTGGTCATAATAACCTGTAAAATCTAAATCAACATAGACTATGAAAGTAAAATCTGATCCTCCATAGCATAATGAAACATTTGAGTTATCCTTGATGTATCTTAGGATCCTCTTCACTGTGCTCCCATGTTCCCATCCTGAATTCTCAATATACTTACTATCTACTCCCATTGCATGTGTAATGTATGGTCTAGTACAAACCACATCGAACATAAGACTATCCACTTCTAATTCATACGGTACTCAAGTCATTTCCATCCTCTATACTTAACTGTTAGGACTCATCGTTGAGGATAACTTGAAATTAATGGGAAGAGGGGTAGAGATTGGATTACTGTCTTTCATGTTGAATCATTTCATGACTCTCTATAAGTAACTCTTCTATGATAGCCAAATCATTCCGTTATTTCTTACTTGGTAAATCTTTATCCATAGAATCTTGTTTTTTGGTCCAAAGTCTTTCATATAAAACTCCATATCCAACTGTACCTTTGTCTCCAAGATCTGAACATTTTTGGGGCTTGTAACCAACATGTCATCCACATACAATAGAATAATGATGAAATCATTTCCATATAAACCCTTGAAATATTCACAAGGATCTGAATAAAGTTTGTCATATCCAAGGCTCCTGATATAGGAATGAAATATCTTATACCAACACCTCGGTGGATGTTTGAGACCGTATAGTGATTTGTTCAACCTACAAACCAAGTTCTCCTTACCTTCTTCTACAGAAGCATATGTCTAGAGCATATAGATCTCTTCATCATGATCACCATGGAGAAAATTAGTCTTCATATCTAGCTATTGTAGATGTAAATTGTATGTTTTACACATCACCATAACAAACATAATCATCATCAGTCTAACAATAGGAGAAAATATTTCATTGAAATCAATACCTTCCTTCTGAGAGAATCCTTTGACCACCAATCTTGGAAGATATCTTTCTACCTGGTCCTTTCCATCCCGCATGATCTTAATGATTCATTTCTTTCTAATAGCTTTCCTTCCATGAGGTAATAGAAAAATATCCCAAGTCTTGTTCCAATGTAGGGCTTCAAGTTCCTCATACATCTCTGCCATCCATGAGGATACATCTGGACTCTAGGTCACCTCCACAAAATAAGATGGCTCTCCATACTCCATCAATAAGTAGTATGCAATATTTCTCTCAGTGACATAGTAT
Organism: Viscum album; assembly: GCA_963277665.1. Classification (NCBI taxonomy): domain Eukaryota; kingdom Viridiplantae; phylum Streptophyta; class Magnoliopsida; order Santalales; family Viscaceae; genus Viscum; species Viscum album. The sequence goes on along the minus strand of OY728135.1, from coordinate 608,178,206 downwards.
GAGTGACATACAAGTGATCTTTTCTCCTGAGTTGACTATAATGGTCCAAACTCAACCGGTACTTTATTATCATGCTCTCATAATGCTTTAGAGGAAACTAATTCTTCCTTGGACTTGTCCTCTACTTCGAATGGTGTAGTCTTTGTATTATTCTTATCCATGTCATGATATGTTTTCATTTATAACTTGTGTTCTACAAAAATGGAATCTCTACTAATGATAAATTTGTGGGCAGTGGGGTCCCACAAACGATACACCTTCACACCCTCAGCATACCCCAAGAAGATACATTTCATGGATCTCAAATCCAACTTCGATCTTTCTTGGTCAGTAAACATTGCATATACAGGACATCCAAAAGTATGTAACCAAGAATAGTCAGTGGGTTTACCAGTCCACATCTCCATTGATGTCTTCAGATCAATCACCATTGAAGGAGATCTGTTGATCACATAACATGTGGTATTCACTTCTTCTACCCTAAATGTTTTGGCAATACCTGATGTCTTTAGCATCACCCTTGTTCTATCCAACAGGGTTTTTTTCATCCGCTCTTCCACTCCATTCTACTGAGGATTGTATGCAACCATGAACTATCTCTTTATCCCTTCCTATTGAGAAAAAGTATCGAACTCCTCACTTGAATATTCTCCACCATTTCCAGTCCTTAACCACATGATCTTCTTTCCAGAGTCAAGATCCTTCATCACTTTGAATGTTTGGAAGTCTTCAAAAACATATACCTTCCTCCTGATTGGGTACACCCAACATCTCTTGGAATAATCATCAATGAATGATACAAAGTACCTTGCTCCTACCAGGTATATAACCGATGCTGGCCAAACATTGGAATGGATTAATTCCAAGAACTCTTGACTTCTCGCTATTGAAATCCTAAATTTTAACCTGTGTTTCTTGCTCAAAACACAGTGATCACAAAAAGGTAAGGACACCATTTTCAGCCTAGGAAGAAACTTATGATCTGTAATAATCTTTAGGCATCATCTTAATATATGTCCAAGATTCTGATTCCATAACATCGTCAATGCTTCCATCAAGGTAGTTGATGCAACAACTATCTCTACCTCCTTGTATGTTTCACCCATAAGCACGTACAGGTTCTTTGAGATCTTCTCCACCTTCACTACCCCAAGCATGCCCTTCATGATTCTCATCACTCCATGCTCAGTGTGAGTCTTACATTTTATCTTATAAAATTTTCCCAAAGTCAATATGTTCTTCTTTAGGCCCTTTACATGACTTACTCTTAGGATGATTCGAAAAATACTATCATGAATCTTCAGTTTGATGGTACCAACTCCAACGATCTTCAGGGTGTGATCGTTCCCAATGTACACAAGTCCTGGGATGGTTTCATATTGGTCAAACCATTCCCATAGAGACGTTATGTGCCATGTTTCTCCTGAGTCGATAATCCATGCATCGTCGAGATGTTTCCTACTTCCAGTAGTCATTGCCGCTTCACTGACTAGTATATCTATTTTTTCAGAAGTACTTTCCACATTCCAATGATACATTTTTTCATTACTCTTATTGTTCCAACAATCCTTCTTGACATGCATCTTCATTCCATAATTGAAACATGTGGCATTCTTCTTCTTACTCAATGATTTGGACCTTCTATGATTTTGGCTTCCACTGGAACCATTCTCCATCATCCTCCCTCCCTCCATTGACAGAGCCTCTTCTTGGTGTAAAGTTGTCTGTCTATCCGCCTTGTTCTTACACCGACATTATTCTTCAATAAGTATGGTTGTAACATCATTAAAGAGAAGTATATACATTAGGATATTGTTGGTGAGTTTGATAATGAGTTTCTCATACAAATCTGGAAAACTTTGGTGTAGAATCTATGCATGTTCAATATCCACAATTTTATATCCCAACTCCAGGAGATGAGAGAAGAGGGTATTGAGGTTGTTGATGTGGTCTTTCACCGATGATGAATCAACCATATGAATATTGTACAATTTTCTCTTAAGTAATTTTTTTTGTGTTGTAACTTGGCCTCATATAGCTTCATCCGAGTATCCAATATTTCATTTGTCGTCTTTTTCTCCACAATGCTCGATAGGACCCTATCTGCCATAGCCAAATGGATGTTTTCAAAAAAATTCCCGCCCATATAATTTCATTTCTCCTATGTCACACCCACTTTATTTTCTACAATTTCCAGTTGAAAATTATCCTTCCACATCATTGCATGCATCTTCATTTTCCACAATGAAAAATTATTCCCGTTGAATTTTTTGATCTCTTGTTTCACCGCCATCTGGACATGCTGTTAGCCCAGAACCTTCTCTGTTTCATAATGGTATATTTAATAATCTCAATAACATTTTTCTAATGTGATAGATTAATCAGAGTTGCAATCACAGATCATACTCAAATTTACAAGAATTATTAATTCCCTAAAACGTGAACAACACCGGGCTAGAACCATGGCTTTGATACCACATTTTCAGGACCGAAAAGGATTGTCCCACCGGTACAGTGATAATCAAAAGATAAAATAAATTGAAAAATGTGGAAATAAAGTGACATCAGATGTAACGTGGAAAAACTCCCAAATAGAAGGGGTAAGAAACCACAGGGAAATAAAAGGATCACTATGGGGTAAAATTTGGTACACAATCTCTCACTTATTACAAGGAGAAAACACTTGGAAAATTTCCCTCTTGAATAAATGGGAAAAAAGCCTCGCAAAATACCGTAAAAATATGGATCACGGGTGATGAGATATTGAAGCTGCATGTGATGAGAGATATGCTAGGAGAGATCCCCATTTATAGGTTGTTTCTCCCCTTCCCATTGCATTCTTCTACTAGTGTATTGGGTGGGGTTGGCCACCCACCATCTAACCGGCCACCAGCCCCATTTGAAAAAGCAGGGGGTGGTGTCATCCAAAAAATAAGTTTTTTCGGACACTTATATTGGTTTATATGGGGTTGTTCATTTTTGGAAGAGTCTATTTGTTCTTGGGAAGGGTTGGTTCACTTTCTATTATTAACTTCATTTTCCAAATCCTAAAATGATATGGAAGGATGGCTTGAAGCCACAATCTCATTTGAGAACATTAAAGAGATTTGCTAAAAGGGACCCTCCCCAAGAATTTCTCACATGCATAAGGAAGTCGCCATGAAAGATATTCCCACTTAAAAACCACTTACAACCACCAATCCCTACCCTGCTCAGCCTGCACAATTCCAGATTAAGGAGAATGGTGGGGGAGATGGCTCCTTCCCACACAGTGTTCACAAGTAGCAGGTTAATAACCACTCCATGGAGGGTGGAAAGGAACCCAATGGAATGATACATCTAGCACGAAATCGAATATTTTGGTACTGATTGGTTTTTATGTTTGTAAATGTTCTCACGTTTATTGGGTGAAAAGAAATAAAAATTATAAGTAATCATATTTTATGTTCATAATAATTAATATTTTTTGTTAATATTGAATGGTCACAATAATTATAATAATGCATATTCTAATAACACATTCCATTATAATATTGATTGTTATTATAATATACATTATCATTGGTGGTCCAAGTACAAATAAACAACTCATGAACCCACTACCTCTAGGCTATATACCTCCCAAGGGCTAACCTACATCCATTTACTAGAGGTAGTCGGAGACCCATAACCCTAACACCACAACTACTACAACCCCCAAAGATACTGCTACAGTACCACACATTTCCTCACTATAGTGTTTGGCCATAGAGGGTGCTACAGTGTCCCGGTACAATATTTTTATAGTACCCCCTCCGTAGTCAAAGCTACAATGTAGCCGCCATAGTGTGGTTCTACAATGCCCAGTTACAATGGTGACATAGGAAATACACCACAGCCATGTCTTAAGCCCCGGTCTTCGAGATGTGGAGGTTGCAGTATATTGGTACTGAGATGTGACACAAACTACAAATAAAATGTAATATTATAATAAAATAATGTAATATTATAGTTATTATTAATAATGTATGTAATATTATAATTATTCGTAACTAGAAATATGATAATTTTTATTAATAACATCGTGTATAATTATAACATACATTATTATAAATTAGAACTCATAATTATTGATGTGGCATGAAGATAAAAGAAATCAAGATGGGAAACTTCATCACTCAGCAGACTCTCCTCAGTGGAAGAAAATTGATCACGAGTATCTTGAATTTGTAAACGAGCTGAGATACCTTTTTCTTACACTATATATAGATGGATTGAATCCTTATGGTTTATAAAGTATCACTCATAATACATTGATGGTTATTATGTTAAATCACAACATTCCACTATAGTTTTTCATGAAGTGAAAATACATTATCTTGTCTCTATTTATATCAAGTCCAAAACAATCAATAGTGATATTAATGTTTATTTGGATCCACTGATTGAATATTTGAAATTAATGTGAGATTCTAGTGTTACATTTTGTTGTGCTTATAGAAATGAAGATTTCATGTTGAGATCCATGTGGTATGGGAAAATAAAATAATTTCCCATTTATAAATATTTTTCATGATATATAATTAAAGAAACACATGGGTGTACCCTTTATTGAAAAATATACACACTCAATTATGTTGAAACATTCATTGAAGACTATGTTTATAGGACATCATCAATTTCTACTTGGATGACAAAAATACTAATCTTGGAAAACATCATTTGATGGGAATTCAAAATAATGCACAAAACCATCTCTACTAAAAGATGATCAACTATTTGAGAAAGTGAACAAAAATTTTGACTCATTAGTCTTCACATCACTTCTAATCAAAAAGGTCATTAGAAGAAGAGTAATATTTATTAATAATGGTTAAAGTAGATATAATTTATGAAAACAATATTACAGATTATAGACACTTCTTAATACCCCTTATGTAAGGGTAAAACTATATTATCAAATCATATTAAATATATTTTAATTCCATTAATTACTTATTCCTATTCATTTTTAGGGCGCATTAGTTTCTAAGTACAATCAATTTGGATACTCTAAGGATTTATTTTGTTGGATTCAATGCATGGATAACCAAAATATTGACCACCCATTATCATGATTATCAAATTTTAATACACTATATGAAATATTTTACATATAAAATTCATGTTATACATTTTATATTATGTTTTATTGAATATTTTTTATGATAGGGAGGTGTTTAAATATCATCAAAATCATAGCATGTGGACATTATATGAGCATAAAAATCCTATCTAATTCTACAATGGATAATTATTAGTGTATATATAATAATATTTCACTATTTAACCATATATCAAAATAAATTATTTAATTTTATCATTGTTTCTATGGGGTCTGAAACAAATTAATGGCAAATATTATGGTTATTATGTTTGAAAATTTATGAACAATTTCTAATCTCATCAATAAAATTTCATGATTGAGGTAGTATTTTCAATGATAATTATTATTTCATTTAAAATATGTATTAATATTTTTTTATTTATATTTTTCCAGAACTACCACGACTGTCAATAGTCTATGTATTCAAAATAGGATATAGATTTTTTTTAAATAAAGGGGCAGAATACATGGTGTTAGAATGCATGTAGACATCATAATGAAGTTAATTCCTACTACTTATTTACTTATTGTTATTATGATGTTATCTTTGTTTTTTGTTAAATTTCTATCATTTTTATCTTTTACTTATTTAGTCAATTTTCATAGAGATCATGACGAAATGGATTGACCTAGAATTATTTTTTATGTAATAATTTTGTGCTCTATTTACAACACAAAATGATTAGAGTAAAAAAATATAGATGAAGTATTCAACAATTATTATGTACTCAGATACAATTTTTTATCCTTACAGAAATATTTTTTTTTGTATTTATGTTCATTTGTATGTGTTTTTAGTTTAAAAATAACTCAAAGTTCCTTTTTTTCTGTTTAAATTGACATTTTAGTTCATAACGTTTATGACTCACTGAAAACAAAGAAAAATAAAAATATTTTCTTGATATTTTTTTAAAATGATCCATAAGTATTTTATGATGTCTAGGGATCAGTCACACATCAATTCAACATAAGGTGTGGTCAGTATGACTCAATGTGAATGTTTTTATTTAAAATTGGAATTGTATTTCAAAACAAGCATCACGAACTAAATTCTAAGAAAATTTTATTGTATTTTATTGATAATTTAAAACAATGATCCACAAATCATTTTTATTTGTAATAATCTACAACATGTCAATCTGACACATAGTGTGTCCAATATTACTCAATGGTTGTGTTTTTCTTTAAAATTGTCATTTTAGTTCAAAAGGCACATGACATACCCAAAATTGAGCAATGAAATCCAGATTTTCATGATTCATTATGAAAATGATTTATAAGTCATTTTTGAATGGTTGAAATCAATTTCATGTAAACCTGACACACGATGTGACCAGTATGACTCAAAGTACGCAATTCCAGTATAAAAATGTCATTTTAGTTAAAAACTTGCGTCACTCACTATAAAAAAGGAAACACTCTTATATTGTTTTGATTATTTATAAAAATGATTCATAATTCATTTATTATGTGTTGTATTCATCCACACATCAAATTGACACATGGTGTGACTGGTATGACTCAATGTACATGTTTTCAGTTTAAAAATGAAATATTACTTAAAAACATGTTTCACTCATTGGAAACCAATAAAATGCACTTATATTATCTTTATAACATTGGAAAAGGATCCATAAATCATTTATGATATGTAGTAATTAGCCACATATCAATTTGACATAATGTGTGGCCGATATAACTCAAAGTACATGTTTTCTGTTTAAAAATGAAATTTTAGTTAAAAATGTGTTTCACTCATTAAAAATCAAGAAAACATGCATGAATTGTCTTTGTTTTAAAAAAAATACCCACATGTAATTTTTAATTTGTATAAATCAGACACGCATGAATCTGACCCATGATGTGTCTGGTATGACTCAAAGTGCATGTTTTCAGTTAAAAAATGACATTTTAGGTAAAAATGTGTTTCACACATATAAAGATGATAAAAAACACTTGGATTATATTAATACATTATAAAAACGATCCATATGTAATTTCTAATGCATGATAATCAGTTTTATATCAATCCAACACACGATGTGGCCAGTAAGACTGAAAGTGCATGTTTTTTCTTAAAATTGACATTTTAGTTCAAAACATGTGTAACAAACTCAAAATCAAGAAAATTTGGTCATATTATCTTGATAATTTAGTAACATGATCGATAAGTCACTTTTTTGTGGAGGAATCAACCGCATGTAAATTTTACACACGACGTGACCAATATGACTCATGTGATTTATTTAAAATTTACATTTTAGTTCAAAAGAAAAGGGACATCTCAAAATTCAGAAAAAACATTTAGATTGTTTTGATACTTTTGTAAAATGATTCATAATTCATTTATGTCATATAAAAATTAGCCTCCCCTCAATCTAATACACAGTGTGATTGGTATGACCTGAAATGTGTGTTTTCAGTCTAAAAAAGACATTTTAGTTAACAACATGTTTCATTCTTGAAAACCAAGAAAGCACAATTATATGGTTTTGATACTATAGGAAAACGATCTATAAGTACTTTTTTATGTGTGAGAATAATCCACAAGTTAATCTAACACATGGTATGACTAATATGACTCAAAGCGTTTGTTTTCAATTTATAAATGACATTTTAGTAAAAATGTGTGTTATTCACTAAAAACCAAAAAACACACTCAAGTTTTATTAATATGTTTCTAAAATGACCTATAATTCATTTGTGATGTGTAGGAATCAGTTGCATGTCAATCTGACACACTATTTGAACATTATGACTCAATGCGCATGTTTTCAGTTTAAAAATGACATTTTAGTTAAAAATGTGTGTCTCTCACTGAAAATTGAAAAAAACACACTTAGATTGTCTTAATACTCTATGAAAATGATCCATGGGATATTTTTTATTTCTATGAATCAACCATACATCAATCTGACACTCTATGTAGCTTGTATGACTTAAAGTGCAAGTTTTTATTTAAAATTGACATTTTAGTTCGAAACATATGTCACATACTCGAAAATGATAAAATTATGTTGTATTTTCATCATACTTTATAGGAATAGTCCATATGTCATTTATAATGTGTAGGAATAAACCACACATCAATCTGACACATGGTGTAACCGGTGTGCCTCAAAGTGTGTGTTTTTATTTGAGATTGACATTTTAGTTCAAAAGACACATGACATAATAAAAATAAATAAAACAAATTCATATAGTTTTGAAATTTTAGGAAAACGATCTAAAAGTAATTTGTAAAATGTATGAATCAACCACACCTCCATCAAATACACAGCGTGACTGGTACGACTCGAAATGTGTGTTTTTAATTTTAAAATGACATTTTAGTTAAAAATATGTGTCACTAACTAAAAACTAAGAATATTCACTTGGATTATCTCGATACTTTAGTAAAATGATCTATAATTCATTTTTGATATGTAAGAATCATTTACACATCAATCTGACACATAGTGTGGTCGATACGGCTCAAAGTGTGTGTTTTCAGTTTAAAAATGAAATTTTAGATAAAAATGTTTTTCAATAACTAAAAACCATGTAACCACACAAATTTTCATGGTATTTTAGGATAATAATCAGTAAACCATATGTGATTTATAGTCATCATCCGCACATCAATACAACACACTATGTCACCAATATGACTCAAAGTGCATGTTTTTATTTAAAATTGACATTTTAGTTCAAAACATGTATTACATTCTTAAAACCCATAAAATGCACTGGGATTGTCTTTATACGTTAGTAAAATGATCCATAAATTATTTGTGACATGTAGGAATCAACCACCCAACAATCCAACACACGATGTGCTCGATATGACTCAAAGTGTATGTTTTTAGTTAAAAAGTGTCATTTTATTAATGTATTGTATCATATTTATATTTAACATATTTCATATAGTAATACTAACATAAGAATTGTTTTTTATATAGATAATCTCTTTTTCTCAATCTCTGGTGGTTTATTTTATAACTAGTAGCATGATCATGCTCTTTTGAGAGGGGGTCAAGGTCCAAAGACAAGGAAACATTAATGGTTTTTATTTTATGATATTTGCGATAAATTGTATGTACCGGTGTAATTGAAAAAATTGATTGAAATGTTTGTAATATAGTTTTTCTTCTTGTATTTATGATGTAAATATAATTGAAATCAAATTTTGTATTTACTAATATAATATGAAGCAATTTTAGAAGAACATTGTTGCAGCATGACTATTATGAGAGCTAGGAATAACACTGCTAAAATGTCACTTTATCGATCGGTGCTAAAAATGCGCTGATAAAGTGTCACCTTCAAGAGTGATACAAAAAATATTGATAAAAGACACCATTTATCAGTGTTGATGAAGGACCTCTTTATCAGTACTTTTTTAGCACTGATAAAAATTTTCATCTTTTAGAGGTGTTTACAAGATGAGTGTCTTTAATCACTAATAAAGGCTATTTCTAGCGTTTTAAAGCTCATTTCCCTAGTAGTGTCCACTATATCCCCCCTCAAGCTAGCCTATAGAGAACGCCAAATCTATAGGAAACAACAATGGGTCAAAAACGACTATCAATTTGGAGTTGTTGGGAGGCCACTAGAAGTCTTTAGTGACTACTTTGGGTAGTGGGTGACGAGCTTTTCTGTTGTAATATTATTATGTTGGTTATTTTATAACCAATCTCAATAATGAATTTTTATAAATTTTCTTGTTGGTTATTCAATAACCAATCTGAAAAATGTTTTATTTTTAGACTGGAAGGGTAATTTATATGTCGATTTTTAATTAATTGACATTAAATATACTATCTGAAGTCGGTTATACAAAACTTATGTAAAAAAAGTTATTTATTACGCCACTTACAACATTTCTGAAACACTGATTTTAAAAAACCCCTTTGCAGTAGTGAAATATTATATATATATATATTATTATCATTAATAGAAATATAATTTTTTATTAGAAATAATTTTCTCTATGAAGGTCACATTTTATCACCACTAAAAACAAGCATTTTATCACTGATAATGGGTACATCATTAACAATTCCCCTTTTCCAATTTGTGAATAATAATGCATAAGGAAGTTGGAGGGGCAGTCGACGAGTTAACACACCACATAATCTAGTACGAAACCAATGATCAAATCTTGGTGGAGAGGTATTTCTGGCTTACTGTAGAAACACTATAGCGGTACTGTATCAGCATAACTATTCATCTGGTTTGGGCCTTCGAACCACTAGTTTGGGCCTATGGGTCATAGGGCCTTTGGGAAACCACAGTACTTTGGGCCACAGGGCATCCAGGAAACTTCAGGCCTCCAGGTCTTGGTATTTCCGGCCATAGGGTCATTGTGGCATGAAGCAATCTGGTTAAACCACACAGGTGGAGGCCCCTAAAGATGAATTACTACATATAGTAGAAACCAAAGGAGAACTAACCAGATTGGAAATGATGCGCGGATATGAAAACCATCATCAGCATCGACACCGTGGAACTCTTCACGGAACAATGCTAGTAGATCAGCCATGTGTCATGTGGAGTTATGAGACATCAACGAAGCAGATGATGGGGTGGGGCAGTTTTAGTGTAGTTGAGTCTTTATGTCTTCAGGTCATGTATTGGGTCTTGTGTTTTTGGGGCTACAAGTCTTTTAAGGGTTCTCTCTCAACTCAGTTAAAAGAAAATATTATGCAAAATAAATAAAAAACTAAGGCCTTCGAGCAATTTAGATCGGACCAAATAATAATGCATATGTACTATTCATTCAAAATACTGTAATTTTTGGAATTGTTTAATTTATTCAGTTTTATGTAGGTGGTGTTTCATGTTGGATTTGTTTATTCTATTTAGCATTATATTACTGACATGAAATTTTTTGTCAGTGTCTATATATATATTATCCGGGGGTCTTGTGTCCAACACTGTCAAGTTTGAAAACCACAAAGTCATGATTCATTACAAACTTCAATATATACAAGACAACTATCACATACACATCCCACAATTCATGACTGAAAACTTGTGAGCAATACATCATGAGCTGAATGGCCCCTTAAAAACCCTTTCCAGGTTGTAAACACTTTGATTCATACAAACCCTAGAGAGTTGGATCAAAATAAAAGTGGACAGCCATACTTGGGAAACCCTAAAAAAACATTTAATGTTGGTCATCAACAGTTGGGTAGGATGCATACAGAAAATTAGGAGGCATCGAAAAAGAATGGCTGAAATATAATGACCATTTCCCTTTAAAATAGACTCAGCTAAAGAGAGGCTCAATTTTAGATTCTTCGTTCCCCTTGTAATTGCTGCCAAGCAGCTTGAGCTTCTCCCAATCCCATGGCTTCCATGATCCTTAGGTCTAACAGGCTTGGCCCTTCCCGTTGTCTATACAAGCCGAGAAATATGAGAAGAAAAAATTGAAGAGAAATAAAAATTTTCACACAGAAGAAAGAAGCTTTCAAGAATTTCACAATTTCACAATTTTAAATTTCAGACCACAATTACATCAATTTATAGACCCACAACATTAAATGCATAACATTTATGTTTGTACAAAGAAAGACCAAAACATTAAATACAGAGAATCTATGACTGTACAAGGAAAGACCAAAATATTAAATGCAGAGCATTTATGATGGTACAAAGATATACCAAATCTTTAAATGTAGAGCATTTAAATTCATTTATTGAAAATAAATGGGGGTGGACCCATGAAAAAAATGTGCAAGTAATAAATGACACCGCAGGAAGCTTTGACTCATGTTATCGGTTTACAATTCCAACACTCCCCTTCAAACAAAACCCGTCTTCATTCCGAGCATCATTCTGAGACTTTTGAATACATCTGTCGGTAATGCCTTTGTGAAAATATCATCCCCCTGCTCCGTAGTATGACAATATTCCAATTTTATCGTTTTATGGTTCACATGATCTCGCAAAAAATGGAATCGGGTATCAATGTGTTTGCTTCTTCCATGTTGCACCGGATTTTTGGCAAGTTCAATTGCCGACTTGTTATCCACATATATCACTGTGGATCCATCCTGCGGATGCTTCCAATCCTTCAGCAGATTTCTCAACCAGATTCCTTCACAAACAGTGGATGATTCCACCACATACTCTACTTCACATATAGACAAGGCGACCACACCTTTCTTCCATTAATTCCACGTGAAACCAGTCGATCCACGAAAAAATTCACATCCATTGGTGCTTTTCCTTTCATCTTGGTCGCCTCCCCAGTCACTGTCTGAGTATCCATGCAGATTTGCTTCTTCATTGTATGGATAAAAAAGACCAAAATCCACCATTCCTTTAACGTACCTAAGGATATGTTTTGCTGCTAACCTGTGGGACTATTTTGGTGCTTCCATGTACCTGATTAGAATCCCAACACTATAGAAAATATCAGGGCTTGTGATTGTGAGATACCTCAGGCTTCCAATTAGTCTCTTGAATAGAGTCAAGTTAACACTTCTTCCTTCTCCATCGTTTGTCAGTTTTAAGCTCATTTCCACATGTGTGTTTACAGCATTGCAATTATCCATCTTAAATTTTTCAAGAAACTCTTTAGCATACCTCTTCTGAGAAATATAGATGCCTCCATGTTGTTTCTTTACTTCTATGCCTAGAAAGAATGACATGAGACCTCCGTTGGTCATCTCGAAGTCCTTGAACATATCCTTCTTGAAATCATCGAACATCTGTCGACTATTCCCTGTAAACATCAAATCATCAAAATACAAGAATGCAATTATTATATCGCCAAGATCATTCTTCTTGATGTAAACTGCATGCTCATATAGACATTTGGTGAAGCTGTTCTCATGAAGATAGCTGTCAATGCGTGCATTCCAAGCATGAGGAGCCTACTTCAACCCATAAAGAGCTTTCTTCAGTAGATACACTTTGTCTCCCTCACCTTGGATAACAAATCCTTCAGGCTAGTCTACATAGAAATATTCCTATAGAATTCCATTCAAGAATTCAGACTTCACATCCAATTGGTAGATCATCCAACTATGATGAACAACAAGAGAGATATTCATTCTCACAATGTCAAGGTGAGTATCAGGAGTGAATACTTCTTCATAGTCCACCCCATACTTCTGTTTGTACCCCTTTGCTACGAGCCATTCCTTGTAGCGATCGATTTCACCATCAACATTTTTCTTGATCTTGTACACCCATTTGACACCAATGGATTTCTGGCTATTATGAAGTGTGGTCCGCTCCCATGTGTCATTTTTCTATATGGCGTGAATTTCTTCTACCATAGCCATTCTCCAACATTCTTCCCTTATGGATTCTGGAAACGTCAGAGGCTCATGATATGCATACAGGCAAAAAAGATTTACCTATTCCGTTTTCTCATAAATGTCTCTTAAGCTTTTCATTTTATGGGTGCCATGGGTGAGGATGAGCTCACAAAATTTTGACTTGATGGAGTCCTTTCAGGAGTGATGGAATGTCCTCCTGGACTTCTGTGTACTGATGATGTGCCCGGGGAAGGTTTTGCTGGTGTTTGCTTCTGATGATCACGCCTTTCTTGAGGATCTTCTGTTTCGGCTGGAATCTCTTTGTTTGGTTCTTCGTAATTCCATTTCCAAGATTCTTCCTCACTAAAGACCATATCTCTACTCACCACAAATTTACTAGTTAGTGTATTGTAGTGATTATAGGCTTTAGACTCTTCACTGTATCCGATGAAGATGCACTTTTCACCATGATCATCAAGCTTCCTTCTTCTCGCTTCTTGAACACGAGCGTAGGGAAGACACCTGAAGATTCTTAGGTGTTATACGCTTGGTTTGTAGCCACTCCATGCCTTTTGTGGTGTCATGTTTCTAACTTTCTTGGTTGGACACCGATTGAGCAGATAGGAAGTACATGCCACAACTTTTGCCCAGAAGTCCTTTGGCAACCCTTTCTCCTTCAGCATGGTCCTCGTCATGTCGAGGATGGTGTGGTTCTTCCTTTCTGCAATGCCATTCTGCTGTGGTGTGTAAGAAGCATTATATTGTTTCATGATTCCTTATTCCCTAAAAAAATCTTGAAAAACATTTGAAATGTATTCTCCACGTCTGTCAGATTTGAGAACTTTGATTCTATAACCACTTTCAGCTTCAACACGAGCTTTAAAAATTTTAAAGATCGCAAATGCAGAAGATTTTTCATTGATGCAATAGACCCAGAGTTTCATGCTAAAATCAACAATGAAGGTAATAAAATACCTATTACCTCCAAGTGAGGGTGTTTCAAGTGGTCCGCAAATATCAGTGTGAACTAACTGAAGTGGTTCATTTTCTCTTCTAGACACTCCACTTGGGAAGGAGTTCCTTTGTTGTTTTCCGAGTGTACACGTCTCACACACATGATTTGGAACTTAAATCGCCGGAAATCCACGCACCATGCATGATGAGGAATGAAGTTTAAGCCCACAAAAATGCAGATGTCCAAATCATAGATTCCATCTCCATGAGTCATTATTCATGAGTCCCAAGAGACACTCCTCGGACTTTGTGTTGATTCGTAGCGGAAACATGTGATTCTTCGCCATTTGGACTTGAGCAACAAGTCTCCTGTGAGCATCCCTTATAGACGAAGAAGAATTCTCCATGTGTATAACATACCTCTTCTTAAGGAGTTGTCTGAGAATAATGATATTGTTTTTCATGTTTGGTACATAATACACATTAGATATGTAATTTGGCTCACCATTCTTCAGATAGATTTTGATTTTACCTTTACCTCTCACGGGTACCTTGGATGAGTCGCCAAAACTCACGTCGCCACGAACTTCTTCGGTGAGTTCCTCGAATAGTTCTTTGTTACCATTCATGTGGTTGCTTGCACCCGTGTCCAGATACCATACATTGGGGTGTTGACATGACTTTTCTTGTGCCAAGTGGAGTGTGGTACCTTTTTCATCATGAGATGTTTCAGCATAGTTGGATCGTTCATCGTGATCCACTTTTCTCCAACAATCAGAAGCATAATGGCCAAATTTCTTACAGTTATGGCATTGAATGTTCTTTGCATTTCCACAACCATGCGTGAATCGTCCTCCACCATTCCCTCTTCCACGAAATATGGAAGGATTTTGTTTCTTTTGTTGATGGCTTGGATAATATCCATGCCATCTTCCTCTTCCATGATGATCGCCTCGTTGCGTGTGGCCATTATTTTGTTCTTGTAGAGTCAACTTGGACTCCAAGGCATGATCTATTGTTGAACCGATATTCTTTTGCATATGTTGCTCATGCACATGCAACAACCCCATCAGTTCTTCAATGGAAGGTTTCTCCAATTCCTTTGATTCTTCGATTGCCACAACCACATTCTCAAACTCAGTTGTGAGAGATCGAAGTGATTTTTCGATAACTCGAATGTCCTCCACTTTTTTACCATTCCTTTTCAAATTGTTAACAATAACAATTAATCTTTAGAAATAATCAGAGATACTCTCACCTTCTTTCATTTGTGCTGCTTCAAATTCTACTCTTAATGTTTGAAGACGTACCCGCTTTACTCGATCAACACCTTTGAATACGGTGGCGAGGGTATCCCAAGCTTGCTTGCTTGATTTTGATTTGGCAATCTTTCCAAACATTGATTCATCCAACCCTTGTTAGAGGAGGAACAACGCCTTGTTGTCTTTTTTTCTTTGATTTTTGAGGGCCATCTTTTCTTCATTCGTGAAGGCAGCTTCTTTCGCTGTAGAGTGTACAATATACCCGTCAGTGACGATCTCCCATAATTCTTGCGATCCTAATAACGCTTTCATTTGAATGCACCGTCTTTTGTAGTTGTCCTTAGATAGCTTCGGAACATGCGGCTGGATTGTGGACATTTTTAAAAAAAATTGGAGGATCTTGTTAACTGCGCTCTGATACCAGTTTGTTAGCTATACAGCCGAGAAATATGAGAAGAAAAAATTGAAGAGGAAGAAAAATTGGCACACAGAACAAAGAAGCGTTCAAGCTTTTCACAATTTCACAATTTTAAATTTCAGACCACAATTACATCAATTTATAGACCCACAACATTAAATGGATAACATTTATGTTGGTACAAAGAAAGACCAAAACATTAAATACCGAGAATCTATGATGGTACAATGAAAGACCAAAATATTAAATGCAGAGCATTTATGACTGTACAAAGATATACCAAATCTTTAAATGCAGATAATTTAAATTCATTCAAAGAAAATAAATGGATGTGGACCCATGAAAAAAATGTGCAAGTAATAAATGACACCGCAGGTAGCTTTGACTCATGTTTTTGATTTGCAATTCCAATAATTCCAACATCCGACTGGCTCTTCCTCAACATTTCCCTCATAGCCTTTGCCCGACACATCACCGGGTATGACCGCTCGAGCTTGTTGAAACTGAGACAAGCTCTGATGTGGGAAGTAAGGGCTTTTTCCCTGTTCCCTCCATTCCTGGCCACCTCCTCCTTCACCGCCTCAGAGTAGAGGCCGTAGATCTATCTTCCAGAGAAGTGTTCCCAGACACGAGACACATACTCCGGGGTGCATTCCTCGGACATGCTGTAGCACTCGCACCTGACCTAGTCGGCCGCAGATATGGGGTGGAGCTTAGGGTCGATGACAGCCACCTCTTTGGTCAGGTCGAATGTGAAGTCTAACACTGTCCGGTGAAGGGCGGCGGCACCCTTCTGGGGCTTCCCGGGATATGAGTTTTTGGATGGCCTGGCGCCGGAGCTAACAATGACTTCTCCATGGGGAGGCATGTTGATCTTGCTTTGGGATCAGTGATGAGATTGTGTGGCTTGCTTCGATGATATGACTATTTATACTGGTTTTCAGTGGGGGTGTTCGTTTTTTGAAGAGTCTAGATGTTCCTGGGAAGGGTTGGTTCACTTTCTATGATTAACTCCGTTTAACAAATCCTAAAAATCTGTGCAAAGATGTGTCGAAATGGCCACAATCCAATTCGAGGACATAAAAGAGATAGCTTCAAAGGCCCCCTCCCTCACATGCAGAAGGAATTAGCCACACAAGAGATGCCCACTTGAATAGTAGTTACGACCACGAAACCCTGCCCTGCCCGGCCCAGCCTACACAATTCCAGATTAAGAAGAAAGGTTGCGGAGATGCCTCCTGCCCACACACTGTTCACAGGTAGCAGCATCATCCTATCCACTCCAGAGGGCGGAAAGGAACACAAAGGAACTGTACGTGCAGGACAGAAGACCATATTTTGGTAGTGATTGGGTCTTATGGTTCCAAAGGTTCTCACATGTATTGGGTAAAAATATTGTAAAGAAATCATATTTTATGTTAATAATAATTAATATTTCATGTTAATATTGGGTGATCATAATATGGATTGTTATTATAATTATACATTATCATTGGTGCAAGTACAAATAAACACACACACCCACATTGCCTCTAGGCTACATCCCTCTTAATGGCTCACCTGCATCCATTTACTAGAGGCAGTGGGACAAACTCCCATAACACCAATTCCTCTACCACGACAGCCCCCAGAGCTGCTGTTATGGTACCACATAGCACCTTGCTATGGTGTCTCACTATAATATTGCTATAGTTCCCCCACCACATTCAGAGCTACAGTGCGCCTTCTATAGTGCACTGCTACAGTGCCTACTTAGTGACTCGAGAAATCCACCACAACCAAGTCTGAATACCGGGTCTTCAGGATGAGGAGGTTACAACTTGGTGGTACTTAGGTGCGACACAGACTACAAATATGTAGAAAAATCTAGAATGTTGTAATTTTTTAGGCAATTGTTGAGTAAATCAAGTAAGAATTTATGAAGCTAGGAATACACGATCATGGAACTGTGAGTTCATGTTGTTGGCCAACTAAAGGCCCCCTTTAACAGTCCCCACCGCCCATGGTAGCCCATGCACGCCCAGGCTAGCTCCACCCAGTCCCCACCCCCCTTTAACAGCACTAGGTAATTCCCCAAACCTATGTGTGTGACCTGCTTCCCCCAGGATTCGAACTTGAGACCTCTTGCATGCACGCTTAACCCTTTACCACTCCACCATATTGCTTTGCTTTTCATTTATTAATATATCTATTTATTTATATATATATTTAGTTATATTTACTCATATATTAATATATATGTATATTTTTTATATTAATATATATATCTGTATATTAATATATATATATATATATATATTAACATATATATATATATAATCGTATTAATATATACATATATATTTAGTAATATTAAAATATACATATATTTAATTATATTAATATATATATCCATATATTAATATATTTATATGTATATATATATAGTTATAATTTGTTATCCGTATCTTTATTTGTATATTTATACATATTAATATATATTTATAAGATTAGTTTTAAATACATTTATAAAATATGTTTTCTTATGTGGGTTTTTAAAAATAAATAAATAAATACATACATACATACATATATATATATACAACACACACACAGATATATATTATATATGTATAATTATACATTTTAATATATATTTACAAATATTATATATTAATATGTATATACAAAAGTGCTAGAAATGGGCTCTCAAAAAACCTAACAAATCAGAGAGTCACAGTAAAAGATATAACATCTTATCCAGGTGTCCGTTTCAGCTTCGTGAATAGTCGAACTGAATCTCAATGAATGAAATATGATAACACAGGTGTCGTAGGCCAAACAGACACATAGATCAGAAGTTATGACCATGTTGAGAAAAAATTGATAGGGGTCAGGACACAAAAACTGAGTTTTGGTGGCCTTATTTTAGTTTTTGGGTTCACGGGTCCCAGACATGATTGATAATACAAACTAATCAAACTTCCTTATATATATCTTTGCTGCCTTTGATTTGATATGTGGTAGATCCCAAACAGACATACGGAGCTAAAGTTAGGGCCGTTGGAAGTTGGACTTTTTTTGAAGTGCTATAACTGAAATATCTTTCGTTCCTCTGAACTTCTAACAGTTTCGACTAGACGTGGTCGTCACTCATTTCACGAGATTTGATTTTATAGGCCTCAGTACTCAAATGGAAAACTGGAGTAGAAGTTATGCCTGTTTAGGAGAGTTGTCGGTTTCTTAGGTTTTTAGGAGATACGAGAGTTGAAAAATTTCAAACGACAATAACTTCTGCTCCGAGTCTCTGTTTTGGATCTACCACATATAAAATCAAAGCTTGAAAAACGTTACACACATTTTTTAGCATAGAACCCCCTTATCATGTTTTTTGTGGTTCAAAAAGGACCAAAAACCTTCTGAACGATCATAAGATTGGCTCCGGGGGGGGGGGGGGGGGGTCTGTTTTGTGATAACTTCTGCTCCAAGTGTCCGTTTTTCCTCCACCACATATCAAATTGAATCTTACGACCATAAATACACTATAGTGACAATTGTAACACCATATCATATTCATATGGCCATAATTTCTGCTTCGGGGTGTCCATTTTGGGTCTACGACATATCAAATCTATATCAAACATATTTTTTTTAAAAAATTATTATATTTATATCAATATAAATATACTTATATATCAAAAAAATATTTTTTATTATTATTTTTAAAATATACACATTTATCAATGGCAGGAAAATGCACTTTGATAAAAACCCCCCTTTATCAGTGCTACTAAAAAAAGTGCTGATAAAAGGTGGCGCTTCCCTTGGCCGTTTTTGTAGTAGTGAGTTTTTATTCATTCCAAGAAGTAATCCATTCCAACTCTTTTAGTTTTTTCTCTAATGGTCTGGTTATCTAGTATGTGGTTTGATGTTCTTTTGGTTTCATGAGCTTTGTTGGTTTTCCTATTTTTTATCTTTCTAGATGTTGTTTTGAGAATTGTTTCTTCGAGTGGCAATGCATTTTGTTGTTTTAGTATAGGTATGTTTCTTGGGATGTTTAAAAAAATTTTGTTATTTTTTGTGTTTTCAAAATTAAAATAATTTTCATATTTTTTATGAAAAAATGAATGTTTTTTATACAAAATAGAGTTTTACTTTGGGATCTGCTCTACTGGACATTCTGTGTTATTGAGCATTCACTTGGGCC
Organism: Viscum album; assembly: GCA_963277665.1. Lineage (NCBI taxonomy): Eukaryota > Viridiplantae > Streptophyta > Magnoliopsida > Santalales > Viscaceae > Viscum > Viscum album. Next base: position 608,158,003 of record OY728135.1, on the reverse strand, counting down.
TATGGTGCAGGCAGGTTACTGGACTCCCCACTGGGTCCACTGAATTTTGCACCGCATCTCCCCGTTGTGCCACCCTGGTGATCAACTTCTACTGTCCATTTATAATTTTCCATCCAAAAGTTATCATACGTGCTATTTTTGTTTCTCATGGATCTTATCTATTTCCACCTATGTGCTCCATGCCTGCCTAATGTCCTAAATTCCATGTGATCTGTTTCAGTCCGCCTGGCTTCATGATACTTCTACTCACCCTCCACCATCCACAGGTCCCCTCACCTGTTTTGCCTATCAAAACGTCACATATCCTCTACCATGCTATTATTATGGTGTACGACTATTAATTATCGTGGGATTCTTCTTCTTCAGTTTCATCCTTCAAAGAGTTGAGAGAGAGGAGGAACAACGGTGGTTCATTGTCCTTAGGTGTTTGTCTTCCAAATAGTAGAAGTAGAGGAGATTTGGTGGTATACAACACTGGTTTGGAATGCCCCCTGTTTCGGTGATCATCTCTAATGGATACATCTCCCATCGCGAGTATTGTTTAGCCATCATTCTTTAAGGCTGTATTTCAATATTTTTGGTTATGCAATGTATTTTTTTTCTCAATTGGGGTTGGGGTTGGTGTGCATGAGTCCATCCAGTTCAAGAGAGTATGTTACCATCCTAGATCTAGGATTCATCACTCGCTCTGGAGTGACGAGGTCCATGTTCTCTGGTAGATTCTCTAGTCCGTGTGTGTTTCTCCCTATTTTGTTTTCTCTCTATTTTTATGTTTGTTTGTTTTGAATAATAATAAAGTATTGTGGTGATGTTCTTGTCATGGATTATGACCAAAACAATCCAAACGACAAAAATATATATGTTGAACTCTACTTTCCTACACATTCTTGTTGCATTTCTTTTGGCATTGTTTGTTCGATTCGTTTTTTCTCTTTTGTTTATTTTGAACAACTATAATTGAACCTTTTGAAAATCAACAAGTGGTATCAGAGCTTGTAATCGCTTAAACAATTCCTATTTAATATGAAGTCAAAAATTTTGACAAAGAAAATAATTTCAATTCATGGAGAATAAAAATGTGTGTACTATTAGTTCACAATCGACATGCAGATGCATTACATGGTAATAAAAAACTAGAAGAAACCATCTCTATCGATGGAATTTCCACCACTACCTTAGTTGACGTTGACCATAGTATACTAGAAAAGTCTCACTAAAATCTTCTATTAACCTTCTGAGATAAATGTTTTCACCAAGTCGCACATGAAACTACTGCTAAACCCGTTTGGCTTAAATATGGCCATTTGCTAATGACCAAATCCTTTGTTGGCAATTTGTAAAAAAATATGTGATTTTATAACATCAAAATGAAGCCTGGATCTTCTGTGCATGTTCATATTGATGAGCATAAAAAAATTATTCTTGATTTTTTTAATATAGACATAGAGTTTAAAGACATGGATCATGATTTAATTCTTTTAACATCCCTTGATGATTATTTTAATTCATTAATGGATCCCATGATGTGTGGTAGTGATTAAATTACATTAGAAGAAGTAAATTCTGCAGTGTTGTCACACGATCATCAAACACATGGTTTGAAGGAAGAAATTAATGACGTTAAGAGTGAACCTTTGTTAATGTATATTAAGGGTCCAATGAAAAATAATGAATGTAAAGACAAGAACCAGTTTATGAATTTTCAATGTTTTGAGTGTGGAAAGACCATCCATGTAAAAAGGTACTACCCAGAACTGAAAAATGGAGATAGAATGGCTCAATCCCATATGGTATTCCCTAGGTTTGACACTACGAGAGTTATTTTACTTTCTTTTTAGTAGCCCCTTCGTTAGAGTTAATCATAGACTCTTTTTTGTCTCTCTTCTATGATCCTAGGAATGACCCTACTTGTCAATGTGGGGGGTCCAGGTTGTGAGAGTGGGTTTTGTGAGGGTTGTTCTAAGTTGTTCAGACTTAGGTGGAGACTCTTCTGTTGTCGAATTCCTATTTTGATTTATGCGTGTTTCTATTTCTTTATTACTGCAAATTATTATTTCAGCATTGTTATATATATTTTCAGGATCGTTGTATTTTAACCCAATGCATGTTTTGTTTGTAGGTATCTACATTCTTGGGTGTTAATGTTTGTATTGGAGAATTATGTAATAAAGGTGAGGTTTATTTTTTTAGATGTTGTTTTATAGTCAGTTTATTTTTCTGATAAAGTTTTAGTAATTATAACAATAGTAGATGTGTAGTATGGGTAGAACATGTGCCACTACCGGCACATTCTATGTGGTATTAATGCTGGGTGAGTACTCTATAGACTTAGGGTTTTTCAGTTTATGAAAAACTACCCAATGTACTAATAGTTTTAGGGTAGATAGGCTGCAATAACACCATATTTTTTGTTTTCATTTTAATTTGGAAGAGGTGTAGATTTTTTATTTTTTGGGTTTTCAAAATTAAAATAATATTACATTTTTTATACAAAAATGATTTTTTTAAGTTTTATGCAAAATCATGTTTTCCTTTGGGCTCTGCTCTACTGGACCTTCTGTGTTATCAGGCCTTCACTTGGGCCTTTGGTGTGGGTTGGTTTCTGCACTTCCCATTCGGTCCAAAAACTTATAACCCTCCTTATATTGATGTGGCACCCTAGCGATCCTCTTCTAATGCCCGTTGATAATTTCCATCCTAAAACTATAATAAGTGTCATTTGTTTTTCTTAGAGATCTCATCCACTGCCACCCATGTTCTCTATGCATGTTGCATCACTATAGGAAAATGGCCCTTTAGTGGAGGTTTTTTCGCGGCGGTTTTAAAAACCACCGCTAAACGTGTTTCGGGCTGATATTTCACGGCGCGTTTTAAACCGCTGCGAAATGCATTATTTTTTTTAAATTTTTTTAATTTTTTTAATTTTTTTTTAATTTTTTTTAATTTTTTTAAATTTTTTCGAGGATTTGCAGCGGGTTTTTTAAAAACCTCCACGAAATAGCGGTGGTTTGGGTAAAACCATCGTGAAATGAAAAGAAAAAAATAAAAAAACAGAAGAAACCCCAAAATCACTAAAACAACCATAACTTTTGATCCGAGCATCTATTGGAGCACGATGACCAGTAAAATCGATGATCATGAAGAGATATAGAGGAATGTATAATCAAAACCATGAGATGGTCTATGGTGCGGAAGATATGAGAGTTATAAGAAAGTTGAAAAAGTTTTCCAACATCAAACGGCCATAACTTTCACTCCCGGTGTCCGTTTGGGCTCTACCACATATCAAATCGAAGCCACCGAAGAGAGATACGCACCAATTCGAAACAAGCATGCTTCTGTTGTTTTTTTGACACCACATACCCCTCTGAATTCCTCTGAAACCCTGTTTCTGTCACCGGTGTCCCGTCGAACTTGTCTTCAAACGGACCTAACTTTCAATCCGCATGTCAGTTCGGACTCTTCCACCTGCCAGATTGTAGCTCGTTCCATGATCTTCAGTTTGAATAGTCGCGGTGCCCACATGCACTCCTGGATCATAAGTTATGGCCTTTTTAGTTGGTATTGGGTTTGTTATGTTTTTTGATGCATCGTTTCTTGCACCCGTTCCCCATCAGCTTTTTTAAAATGGTCGTAACTTCCGATCTGCCTATCCATTCGGACACTTGCACTTATCAGGTCGAAGATCATTTCAGGATCTTTGATTTGACAGGTCGCGAATCTGAAACAGACTCTCAGATCATAAGTTATCTCTGTTAATATGAGTCCAATGTTTTTATGACTTTATGACCGTTTTGATAAGTTACAACGGTTGCTCCATTTATTACTGTTTATTTGGGTTTCCATGACTTGTTATCTTTATCAATGGTTTTTTATGGGTTATTATGATGATTAGGTTGAGTTCTTAAGGAGTTTTCTAGAGTTGTCATGAGTTTTCATGCGTTCTCATTCTTTCTAATGCCTCATTCTTCATGCTTCTCCATCCGTTTTCATGCGTTTTCATGATTTTTCATCCCTTATCACGTATTTTCATACTTTTTCATGTGTTTCCTTTATTATTTTTTATTTATTATTTATAATATACTTTAATTTTTTTATTATCTATTATTTGTTACTAGTTATTTATTATTTATTATTTATTATTTATATTTATATTTATTTATTATTTATTATTTATATTTATTTATTATTTATTATTTAAATTTATTTATTATTTATTATTTATTATTAATTATTAATTATTTATTATTTACTATTACTAATAATAAAATATTAATAATAATAATAATATTTGTTACTGGTTATTTATTATTTATATTTATTTATTAGTTATTATTTATTATTCATTATTTATTATTTATTATTTATTATTTATTATTTATTATTTATTATTTATTTTTTATGTTTTATTATTTATGATTTATGATTTATTATTTATTATTTGTATTTATCTATTATTTATTATTTATTATTTATAATTTATAATTTATAATTTATTATTTATTATTTATTATTTATAATTTATATTTTATATTTTATATTTATTTTTTATTTTTTATTATTTATTATTTATTATTTATATTTATTTATTCTTTATTATTTAATATTTAATATTTAATATTTATTATTTATTATTTATTATTTAATATTTATTAATAATAATATTTTATTTATTATGTGTTATTTATTATGAAATATTTTTTTTATTTCGTATATATTATTAATTATTAATTATTATTAATTATTATTAATTATTATATATTATATATTATATATTATTTATTATTTATTACTGATTGTTTATTGTTTATTGTTTATTGTTTATTCTTTATTATTTATTATTTATTATTTATTATTTATTATTTATTATTTATTATTTATTATTTATTATTTGTTTATTTTTATTTATTGTTTATTATTATTTATTTTTTATTATTATTTAATATTTATTAATATTTATTATTTATTATTTATTTTTATTATTATTGTTTATTTATTGTTTATTATTTATTATTTATTATTATTTATTATTTATTATTTAATACTTAATATTTAATATTTAATATTTAATATTTGTTTATTATTATTTATTATTATTTATTGTTTATTGTTTACTTTTTATTGTTTACTTTTTATTATTATTTATTTATTATTTATTATTTATTATTATTATTTATTTATTATTATTTATTTATTATTATTTATTTATTATTATTTATTTATTATAATGTATTTATTATTATTTAATATTTATTATCTATTTTTATTATTTATTATTTATTATATATTATATATTATATATTATTTATTATTTATTATTTATTATTTATTGTTTATTGTTTATTGTTTATTATTTATTATTTATTATTTATTATTTAATATTCCTATTTATTTATTATTTATTATTTATTATTTACTATTTATGTTTATTTATTATTTATTTATTATTTATTATTTATTTATAATTATTAATTATGTGTTCTTTATTATTATTATTATATATTATATATGATTGAGTTTATATATATTATTTATTCATTTTTTGTTTTCTCAATTAATATATATAAGTATATTAAATTTTGTTTACTAAACACCTGACGAGCTTGCTGGAGTGGCAAAGTCTTTAGAAAATATGCAAGAGATTAGGGGTTCAAATCTCACCAGACACAGTATTTCTTTATATTTCATGTGCATGTGCATGTTCATGGGATGTGCATGCATGGATAAATAAATAAAATAAATAAATAAAATAAAATAAGTAAAATAAAATAACTAAAATAAATAAACAAATAAATAAAATAAAATATATTAATAAAATAAATAAATACATAAATAAAATACGAAATTAATAAATACAATATGATATAAATAAAATAAAATAAATAATTAAAATAAATAAATAAATAAAATAAATAAAATAAAATAATTAATTAATAAACTAATAAAAAATAAAATAAAATAAAATAAAAAAAATTAAAAAAATAAAAAAAATAAAAAAAATAAAAAAAATAAAAAAACCGCCACTAAATCATTTAGAGGCGGTTTAAACCGCCGCTGAAAAACCGCCACGAATTGTTCTGCAACGGTTTTGAAAACTACAATGAATAGTTTCACGACGCATGATTTTGCGGCGGTTTTTCAAAACCACCGCCAATCTATTTAACGGCGGTTTAAACCGCCACGAAACATAAAACCAAACCGCCGCTAAATGCCTTTTTCCGTAGTGCATGTCCTAGATTGCTTGAGATCAATTTCATCCCACCTGACTTCACAATACTTTTTCTCACCCTCCACAATCCACACGTCCCCTCATCTATTGAACCTGTTAGGATGTTGCCGCCCCTCTATCACACTATTATTATAGTCTACAACCCTTCAATATAATGGGATTCTTCATCATTGGTTTCATTCTTTAGAGAGTTGATAGAGATGAGAGAAAATAATGGTTCATTTACATTCCACATTCTTTAACAAGAGAGTAAAAGAATAGGAGCTCTGGTGATCTACGACAATGATCTTGAACACTCCCTATTGCGGTGAACATCTCGGGTGGAGACCTCTTCCATCGCGAGTATTGTTCGACTGATATCATTTCAAGAATTTTTGGAAATAACATTGTTCTCCATCTCTTCTTAGGTTTTTAGTGTAGGCATGAGTTTTGTAAGGTTTTATTTCTATGTTTTTGGTTCTACAGTGTATATTATTAATTTTCTTGGTTGGGGTTGTTGTTGGAATGCATGAGTCCATCTATTTTAAGGGACTACGTTACCATCCTCGTCCATGATTCATCGCTGGATCTGGTGTGACGAGGTCCATATTCTCAGATAGATTCTCTGGCTATGCGTGTTTCTGTTTGTGTTTTTTTCTATATATTTTTATGTTTTTTTGCTTTGTATAATAATAAATTACTATGGTGGTGTTCTTACCATGGAGTAGGACCAAACTGGTTTGAACTATGTAAATATCTATGTTCATCTCTACATTCTTGCAAATTCTTATTGTGCTTAGTTAGGAATTGTTGCAGTGATTACTCGTTTCTCTTTTTTTTGAACAATTATAATTGAATCCTTTAAGAAATAAATAGTTTTATAGGTTGGTTTTAAGTTGTTGTGTATTTTTTATTGTGTGGGTTCCCACTAAACCCCCAATATTGGATTTCATGAAAACAAAATATTTAAGTTTGTATTTTAAAATTTTCATTCCATGAAGTAAATTGATGCATCACCAAGCATGGATGGCGATTCACAAGTCATGCCATGGCTTATGTTCATTTTATGAAGGTCCAGTAAACATGAAAAGAAAAACACAATATCTATGAATTTATTGAAGGAATTTAAAATCTATTAACCATGAGATACATCTTCAAATTTAAAATAAATGTGGTATGTTAAAATAATTATCATCCAGTTTGTTGATTAATGTGAAAGGGGCTTAAGGTAGAGTTCTAGATGAGATTAAAAATATTAATCCTTGAAAATATATAAGGATAGTTCCATTGAGGTTTATTACTGTAAATTTACAAATTAAACACAGTAATGATAATTTAATCAATTCTTAAATCATTGCTTGGGGATGAATGAGCCCAATGTTTTTTTGATAAATGTTGGATTTCCTTAATAAAATTTCCATATAGTCCTTTGAAATTATGTATCGAATAATTCATTAAATATTTATTTATTCTCTATGGATTAAAGCCTCCATATTTATGATCTATCAGAGATTATATATGTTTTGTTCCATTTTTTTCATCACTCAATCATAGATATCTTGAGATGGTGATCTTTATTTCTTCCTAACATGTGATCAATGGGAGATTGTACTAGTGTGTTTATGGAATTTTATTTACTTCATGTTCTGTTTCACATTCAATCATCTTCCCTCTCTCTACCTTATTTTTCATTACATGACCATTTTGTTTTTATTAAGGGATTGTTATATAATGTAATTACTAGAATACTACATTCACTATTACCATTGGGTATGATAAGTTATACATTTAAAAATTGGTTTTTATTACCATTCTCACTATTAAACTGATTTATATAACCATTTAAAAGGGGAATTTTTGAATGAGATGGTAAATCACTCGAGGGGGGGTTGACTTATACATAATTCCAATGAAAATAAGAAGACATTAAGTTTTTAAAATCACAAGGATGTGAACATAGGGATTATATGTCTCATAACTTTTTTTCTTTTTTATATCATTCTCTTAAATCAACATCAATATTTATTCTTTTAATTTTCATGTAGTTTTTCATTTCTAGCAATATTTTAGTGTTTTAATTATTAAATTGAGTATTAAATATTTTTTTCATTATGGGATCATCCATATAATTTCATGATCCTATACTAATTAATTGTAGATTTTGTGATTTGGGGTTTGTTATTTTTAACTTCTAAACTGATTTTTCCCTTGGGGAATTAATGACTCTCTATTGGTTTGTCACAACCCTAGAAGGGTGGAAGCTCATTCTCCATCAAGACTAGTAAAGGTTCCCGATATAGTGAGGATAATAAGTTGGGGGAACCTAAATCGTGGAATAAATATCCTTCAATTTTCACTCCTAAAGGATGAATGAAATCATTAGTGTGTTTCTAATGTGGCTGTATTGGGCATTCCATTCCATCTTGATTAAAAATTTCAAACACTATCCATTGTTGGGGTTGGTTGGGATATCTAAAAAAATAAATTATAGATTAAATCATCCAAAGAATAAAATATCTCTACCATCTTTTAGATCTTAATTTTGAATTTGTAGATATTATGAAGCATTTATTCCGCTCCCATATTCTTTATATTGACAATTTTTTTCATTGAATATAGTATGTATATTTAGAATGTAGTTTGGGGATGTTATAAGTGTAGTGATCATTTGGAAAGTGATAATTTGTTTTCATGAAATTATGGTTTTTTTCTTTGTTTGGATCTTGTTGATTGAGTCTTCATATTTAAAACCTTGGGTAGCACATTGTAGTGTCTCAAAGTTATTTACTTTATCTACCATGATAGAGAATTCATAAATGTTGGGGATACCCACCTTGGTTTGTTATTTATTGTCATAGCTTATAGAATATGTTATTCCTCTTATTCTTTGTTCTTCTAGATACAAGTATACTTTGATGAAATTCATATTAAAATTGGTTGTAATGAATTTCTTAATTATGGTTTACATTTTTTATTTGAATATAATTTTTTTCCTTGTAATAGAATGGATAGAAGCGGAATGTATCATACTAATCATATTTCAACTGAGTTTCAAATGAATTTGGATTTTTTTTTAGATTTTACATTTTACAAATATTTAGATGGAATTCATATACAATGTCCATATTATAAAGTCATATGGAACTTTTAATTGATTCCTAGGCTTCAAAATCTATTCATGTATGTTGAAATCTCAATCAATATGTTTTGGGATGATTCTAACAGAATTAAAGATAATGATGAGTTTGTTCATCCTTTAGATGGATTATGTTGGTTGGAATTTGATGCACAACATCCTGATTTTGTAGGTAAGGTGTATAATGTAAGTTTGGGTCTATCCTATGGTGGTATTAATCCATTTGGTCAGATGCTTACTGCTAACAGCATGTGGCCAGTTTTTATTCACGTTTATTATCTTCATCCATGAATGTTTAGAAAAAAACCTTCAACATTATTGAGTATAGTAATATCTAGACCTATTTATACAAGAAATGATATAGATATATACTTATACAATTTTATAAGAGAGCTGAAGTAGTTTTTCAATACGGGTGTGCACATATTTGAATCTTTTTATAAAAAAACAAAAATATGAGATGTGTGCCTCCCTTCTATGGAATATAAATGATTAACATACTTATGCAATGTTGTCCAGTTAGAGCACAAAAGGAAAACTATGTTGTCTTATTTTTATGAAGAATACATGATCAAGAATACTTAAATATCATCATGGTTTTAGGTTCATCAGGCATCAAAGAATATTTATAATGGATCATCAATATGGTAAGAATCATCAAAGTTTTGATAATACTATTGGCACTAAATAACCTCCTCAATGTTTTTTATGAAATAATGAGATTAATTAATTGAAATATTTCAGTTTTTTATTAGGGAAATATCAGAAGAAATATAAAAGAGGTAGAATGTTGACACTTAATCAACATGAAATTGGAAAAAGAAAAGTATCTTTTTTCAAATTCCAATTGGTTTACCAATTTTTTAGATTTTTGTTTAAGCATAATGAAAATTTAATATAATATATGTCAAATGTTTCTTTCAATTAATCTAAATATCAAGGGTAATACCAAATATGACTTATGATATCACTTTAACTTTTTGAATTGGGGTATTCGACCATAATTGTATCCTATATTTATCAGTGAAAACAAATAGAAAGTTCATTATTCTTCTTTAGTGATAGAACCTTTAGGGAAAAATCAATTAATATAATTATTGGTGAATATAAAGGTTCTTTATTGCTACTCCAGTACCATATCTAAATGGGTCAATATAAGGGAGTTGAAACTAAAATCCCTAAAAACTCAAGCTTATCACATTCTTCTTCATGAACTAATTCCAATAGAAATATGGAATTTATTATCCAATAATGTAAGGGTCATGTTGATTTTATTATTCCATTTATATACACACCTCAGTGATAAAAGGTTATACAATTAATTCTTGATAAAAATATAGAAATAGGCGTAATTAATCTTGTGTGAGTTGAAAATAAAATTCTCCATCATTTTTCACCTGCATATTAATTTTAACCATTCATATTCTAACTGAAACACTTATTGGGGGACCCATTTATTTTTTTGGATTTGTCATACAGAAATAAATATGTGAACAATGGAATCTTTTGTCTGAAACACTAATCATCATGAAGGTTCCAATGTGAGAGGTTATCTAGCTCAATAATATTTGTATTTTTGTCAATGTATTTTTCTGATGTGAGAATAAGAAATAACTAGACAATGCAAAATGAAGGTGAGCAGTATAGAGAAATTAATCCCTCATTTCCATCTCCCCCCTAAAGTAGGAATACCTAGGACATATACATAGGCTTCCTTGATCCTTGAAAAGCAGACAATGACACATTGTATAGACATTTTTAACTATGATTTTTTTGATGACTATATCAAGTAATTTCATAATATGTAATTTCACATATACCTTGAACTTTTATTATCTTTTTATATTGGGAATATAAACAAATTATAATTAGATTTCATCGATATTTTCCATTGGGAATGAGAGAGGCTATTCATATTAAAGAGTTTCATATTTGGTTGAAATCAAAGGTATGAACATTAAATTAATTAAATTAAAAAATAAATATTCATTTAGTTGTATTATTAATATATATTTTAGGTATTGAGTTTACCTATTGACTCCATCTATCGAGAATTTAGAGAATTGTCTTTTAATTCATATTATTTGGTTCATTAATGAAAATTATTAATAATGAATTATTATACATTTGTTACAAAAAATTGAGTGGTGAAAATGAGAACAAATAATGATAGTGTTATGTTAACTACAATAATGGACTAGTATGACAGAGCATTGTATAGTAGGCCTTAATATAAATATTTGTCTTATTATGGACTTATTTGGAAAATATTTTTATTATATTACAACTCTCATGATTAAGTCACTATAGTGAAGTGTAGATGTTTTGATTAAATAATGTGACACGGTATATTTATTGATGATGGTGGATTCAGATTTATTGACATGACTTGTTTTATGGATATCAATGAACCATATATTTTTGCATCAATAGAAAAAAAAAATTTATTTGAAAGGTCCTCAGAGACTAGATAATGGTTTCATTAATGAAGTAATCTGAAGACATATTTTTTCATAATGGGGGGGGGGTGAAATTGACACATTGACTCCCCCATTGGTGTTAAAAAAGACATATTTTAGGACTCAAATTTTTCCATTATGAGAATAGATGTTGAACCTAAAGTAGCGGTGGGTAATATATAGGAGCAACCATATATGTTCACAACCCATTTTGTTTACATTGATGTGGGTTCCTCAGGTTAGTACTACTGTAACTACTTTAATTTAGTTTTATTTCGAGATGATATGTTCATTTTAGTATTTTTTCATTGAATTTAATTATATTTATTTCAATTTTGAAAACCAGGGTTAAAATGGGTTTTAATAAATATATAACATAGTTTTAAATTATAGTTGCTAAAACATGTTATGACATTATTTATGAATTCTTTGACTTCTAAGTTGTATGTAGAATTTTTGAAAATTGTTTCTATAAAATGTAAATTTCATTCTTATGTATATTAAAAAAGATATTGAATAAGTTCAAAGTGAGAGATTATTTGATAATGATTTAAGAATGTCTAAGCTAATGTTGTCTCCTACGATTCTCTTAGAGAGTATAATAATTGTAATATTTTTCTTCTACATTACATTTTATGTCATGTTCTTATTATTTATCATACTTTATTATGTAAATTCATCTGAACCAGAGTTTACATCTCTTTATCCTACTAGTATGGGTCTAAGTGGGGGTGCTCCTAGAGCTACAAGGATCACCCATTATAATCGGTCACACCCTAACCCCTAGTGGTATTCCCATTCATAACACCTTTTCATCCTCCATTGAGCCTCCAGGGATGTTACCACCCATTCCTCTATCATCAACTTATTTTTCCTCTTCTTCTTATACAATGTCTATACTGCCTCTAAGATTATTCTAACTTATACCATATCCATATCCTATGATGTATTGTCAGTCCTTCTATCCTTATCTGACCATGTCTATGTAGCCTCCATTTCTTACTATCCATCCAGGATATGATGATTCTATTCCATTATCTTCCACTCCAGTGCATGAAGATGACCCAGTGTATGTATTGGAACATGAAAAACATTAATAGGATAAACATCCCCCAAATCCATTAGTTTCTAATCATCTACCTACATAATGTTTTTTTTAAAATTTTGTGAAATTATATTGCACAATTTTTTCATTTTTTACTGTGAATTAATTCTTCTTATTTTTTCATTTTATCTTATTCGGTGGTATTTTATAATAAAAAACATGGGAACACCCGTATGTGTGAAGCCTGTAATCGGAAATCACAAATAATGGGGGATTACAATGAATAAAATCATATTATAGGTAAAAAATGACAGGAAATTTAGTATTTTCATGAAAACATTAACCAAGTACAATGATATCATTACAGTGTATCCAAGCTCATAGAGGTATATCTATAATGAAATCAATGAGAAATAATGAACAGAGATATGGGTAAGAATATTTTTTAAATTTAATATCTATATTATTGTTGTATTTATATGAATTAACATGTTCGTTGAAGTGTCAATTTAATATTTCCTTCAATGAAGCTACTAAGGTCACATGGTTGATGGATAATTGAGAGTTTTGGAGGTCATATAAGGATAATTTATATGTTGGTTGACAGAGTAGAGTCGGTTCTAATTTAGAAGGTGTACCAATATTCACCTACTATCCAAGAACACAATATTAAGAGATGATCACATATTGGAAGAGTAATGAATTTAACGAATTTTTAATATTTATTGTATTGAATTGAAAATTTAACTCCTATTAATTGTATTGATTTTTTTAGTATGCGTTGAAAAAAACAAAGAATAAAAAAATGTTCTATGACATATATTGACACTTTGGGTTGCACTAGAATGCCTGAGCATGATAGGATCTAGGTAATTTCATATGAATAAAATTAATAAATTTATTTATATTGGTACTAATGTGATCATTTCATTTTATTTGTATTTTCATGAAGTATCAAATAATAAATTGTCATACAAAGGATTTAAACTACAATAAAATAGTCTTAAAATAGTTTTTGGCATTCGAAAAACACATCCAAAGAAATTACTGATTATTTCCAAACATAATCCAAGATAATAATATTTTCTAAATTATTTAATTTGACTAGTCATAGAGACATAATGAAGTTACATATTAGAAGATATGGTCATTTGATGCTAGGCTACCAAAATATTTCACGAAGACCATTCACAGAGGTATGGTTTGTGGAGGTCCCGTTTGAGGTGATCCCCTTTGTGTAGTTCCCCTTCACAAGCATGAAAAGCTATGATGGTGTCCATCGCGAGTTCGATGGCACTTCATGACCATGTGAAGGATTGACAGTGTCCTTCGTGAGTCCGATGGAGCCACACACATTTTTGAATCCCCCATGTTCCTTTTCCAACTGCCTCCTATCCTCACAAAACCCCTTGGCTGTAAATGCCACCCTCATGCATTCATTCAAAATATGAGACACCATCGGGTTATGTCCTTACACACTCAATTTTTGAAGCTCATGGGATTCATTAGACAATCTTCCACAGATCCCCTAAGAATCTTTAATCATTCTCTCTTTTGTTCTTGAAAGCCTCCACATAATGTAGATATTCCTTTTGTGAAAGACTGTTCTCTTCATAGAGGAAGAAGTCCCTATGAGGCACTTGAGGCTTCATGAAACATTCAGCCTTCATTAAGAACTCCCCCTAAAAATCAGGACAATGTTCATGAGACTTTAATCTCTACTAACCCCCATCCTTCATGGGACCCTAAGCTCTATGAACCCCCATCCTTCATGAATCCCTATACTTCTTGAATCTCCTACCTCCAAAGCCACTGGTCTATACCTTTGGGCATGCTCCCCCACACCCCCTTAAAAATTTCGGGCCAAGTTGAGGACATTTCATCTTGCACCATTATGTGTCCCCTACATCCACCCCTTAGAAAACTATGATTTGATATACTCCTCTATGCCCCTGAAATACCTTTAGTTGACTTACTCCTCCTATCCCCTTTCCAATGTCATGAGTTGAGATTATCTCCAAGGGTTCCCCATGTAGCTTGAGTCAAACCATTCCTCAATAAAATCCTCAAACCCCCATTTCCTAACGATGATGCTGGGTTGAATAAGAAAGGGCCACCCTTGTGTAAGTCCCAAACAAACCATTTCTATGTGACTTAAACCTAGTAGTCCTCACTACATGAATTTAAATTGTAGTATAACCTATAGACAAACATAAGAGGCCTCATCTAACACACACGGTATTCCTTATGTGTCAAGCATAATATTCATCATGCCATGATCATGAGACAACCACCAAATAGCAACCGAGGGCCTCCTCCTCAGGTGTATTCCCCAAACATATACCTTACACCACCAATGATTTGAAATTTCCTCATGATTAAACATGAGGAAGATGAATGTGCCTCATCATCCGAGGTAATCCCCTATCTTATACATTAACCCATCAACGAGTCAATATTCCATCATGAATCAACCTGTGGAAGGTGAACATGTTGATCTAGAGTGTAGGCCCCATTTGTATACTTACTGCTCCCAAGATACCCATATTGTCCTCCTTATTAGGTTTAATTCCCAACAATAATCCTTGACCCATCAGCAAGTCGTGATTTCCTCATGGCCTAATATGAGGAAGAAACAATGGGGTTCTCATTTCATAAGTCCCAAACAATACATCCATTCCCATGAGTTTAAAATATAATATTACCTAATGAAATGCACAAGTTATTCCCTCATGACCTAAAATGAGGAAGACATCATAAGGAGCTAATTTTATAACCCCCACACACCTCATCGTTCCACATGATGTTAAACTGTGATCTTACAACATGAAATTCACATGGGATGCCCTCATGACTAGACATGAGGAGGAAAATACGAGTAACATCCATGCATAAGACCCATTCACATCATTATCAATCCATATAGGCACTTGGGAATATTCCATGCGTAATCCCCATTCAAATAATTTCTTCTCCATAACAGTACCTAGGAAACTTCCATGCATAAGCCTCATACCTTCTTTCGTAGGCGCATCTTTTGCGAAATGACTATCGGGCCTACTATTTCCTCTTGTTTCTCACACTGAGCATGAATCACATGGGATTATAGGTTGGTAGGGACCTTGACAAATTCCGAATCACCCAACGGTCCACACCAACGTGTAATTACCAACCAAACTCACCCAATGGGTACACCTCTAGGAGTAAGACCAAGTCCCCTCCGAAAAAATGGGAAACCTCCTTTGATGTATACCCCATAATGTCCCCTCAAATGGGCCTCCATTTTTTGTGTAATACCCAATACCCTTTCATTAAACTACTTGTTCTTTCATTCCAAACTAACCAGGATACATATGAAGCATATCCAAGGTCCAAACCCATCATTTCATCTATTCCATCCATTCCACCCAACACCTACAATCCATCTAGATTTTACCAAGGATGCCACATCCTTGTAAGATCATGCCACCCACCTAGGAATCTTCTACGTGTAAGACTCATCCACTCCATCACTTCTCCTAGTATCACCTAGAATGCTCCAATGTGTAAGCCCTAAACAATCCAACCAAAAATAAATCCTTTTTTGATGGGAAGATCACATGCGTAATCCCCACACTATCCATCAAACTAGGGGAGTTTTGATCTCTGTATTCTAAATAGGTTATGTAAGATGCCTCATGGAGGTTCAATCCCAACCACTAATAAAACATGGTGCCCACCTCTTAGGGTAACACCTCCTTGATCCACCTCCAATGGTGTTCCGATCAACCCTCATGGTGTGACATCATCCCTTTATGGGGCACAGCTCCCAAGTCTGGCTCTAAGGGCATTCTGACCCATCAATCGATAAAAATTTATATTGATCCCTCCAAGGGATGTACCTCCTTGAACTACTTCTTTAGGGTATTCTAATTAGTCTCAATCTTCCTTCATATGATTCCAACTCATGACCCCATGATGATACCCCATTATAATCATGGTATATCTTAGGTGAAAGCCTTGGAAGATATTCCACTGGCATTAGATACCTCGTGATCGACATGGGATACACGATGTTTCAAATCCATGATAAATCCATGAGATGTAATATTATAAGGATGAATACAAGTGACCAATGAACCCAGTGTTAAGAGATGTCCAGACATGCCCGACATAACCATGGACTCCGATGAAAGGATGATTCTCTACCAGGTATAATTATCATAATTAACCGGCGTACATAAAGAGATGGAACCATGAATGAGTTTATTGAACATGATTTAATCTATAATAGAGACCCATAGTAGGTAATGAGTTTTAGGGAGGAATCCATGAAAGGAGGAACTGAAATCCCGTCATCCTATTTTGATCAAGTAGCTAACATCACCATCAATGGTGGTAGAGGTCACCCACCTTTGGAAAGAGGGAATGTGGTGTAACAAGAGTAGCCAAAACGTGCAACCATGCACGAATGCATTACCGTGCTTAGTGAAATTTTCAGCAATAATAGTCCTAAAACAAACTCATTTATTCTCAAGTCTGATGTTCAAAAATTCCACATTAATATAGATATAAGGAAAAGCCACATTTTGTTACATTTTCATGCTAAAATTTACGTTTCCTTCTAATGAATCCCTTTAATATAAGGCTGCATATCCCCCTTTAAACTAAGGAGTTATTTTTTAGGATTTTTTTTTAAAAATGGGGACAAGGTACTAACATGGGCTGAAAACCGTTAAATAATTACTTTTAAAGAAATAAAACAATTTTCTAAAATTATTTTCTAAATGGGAATTAGTACTGAAAAGTGGTGGGTATATTGAAATGATTAATTTTTTCAATTTAATCTGTTAGAGTGTTTTGTTAAATTTTATTTTAAATTTAGTATATTTTGATGTTTAATATATATTTGAAATAAATTTATTTGGTGATTTTAAATAGTATTTTTACTTTGGTGAAACTATTTTGATGTGTAATTAGGGATTGATAATTTTGGAATGCATTAGATCCTTGATGTAGAATTGGCTCATCTTTTTAGGGAAGATATGTTTTTTCTGTATATTGGTTTTAAAAAGCCAAGTCCTAGTGGATTAGAGTAAAGGGGGAATTCCATCTAAACTAAAAAGGCATAACCTAAAATTGAACAAAATAACCTAGCCTAAAAATACATAACCCAAAATGATCAAAATGAAATAACCCAAAATAAAGAAAATAACCTAATACCAAGTAAAACAATTATTCTAACCAAAACATGAACAAATGACCAAATAAACTAACCAAAAATTACATAACCATAAAATTAACCAAATGACATAACCCAAAATAAACCAAATGATTTAACTCAAATATGACATAACCAAAAGATGAAACAAATTATCGAACCCAAAATTAACCAATTGGAAGAACCTATGATGAAGAAAATACCCTAACCAAAAATGAACTAAATAACTTAACCCAAATAAAATTAAAAAACCTGACCTAAAATGAACTAATTGACCTAACCAATATAATTAAAAATTCATAAAATAAACTAATCCCAAAAAACCCAATGAACAAATAACAAAAACAAACCAAATAAAGTAACCCAAAATAGACATATTCCAAAAATAAACCAAATGACCCAACCCAAAATAAACTAAATAACCAAACATAAAAAATTGATAACCCAAAAAATGAACAAAATAACATAAACTAAAATGTTCTAACCCATAATGGACAAAATAACATAACTAAAAATAAACTAAATAACCATGAAATGAATCAAATGGAGTAACCCAAAATAAATGAAACGTCCTAACTCAAATATGACATAATCGAAAGATTAACCAAATGAATGAACCCAAAATGACTCAAACCAAAGTGAAAAAATAACATTTCCTAGAATAAACCAAATTATATAACTCAAAATAGGATTTAACCCTAAAATTAAGCAAAATTACTTATCGAAATCAACCTAAATGACCTAACATAAAATAATCTTTCCAAATGACCAAATGGCCAAATATGACAAAACATATATCCCAAAAATGAACCAAATGACATAAATCATTATTCAAAGAAACATAGTCACCCAAAATGAATCAAATAACCAAACCAAAAAATAATGAAAATACTATATGAAGTTGATCAAATAACCAAATGACCAAATTACCAAACAACCAAACCAAAATATGAACCTAATAACTAAATGATCAAAATTACCAAGTGACAGAATAACCAAATAAAAAAATAACATAACACAAATAGGATTTTAATGAAATGAACATACAAGATGAATCTATATCATACCCATGTATAGAATGCTAATTAGTATGAATTGATTATGTTATGACACCCGTATTAATTTATAATGAAATGTATATTTAGATGCTTCTTCATTTTATGGATTTCTTTAAAAAATTAAAATTTTCTTTCATTTTAGGTGTATTAATTTCATATTATTTAATATTGAACTATTATATTAATCAATGTCATTTTCAGCAAGCGGAATTGGAAAATGGAGGTTATGTGCCTCGAGAAAAATTATTTTACTTATGTAGGAGAAAAAATGATGGAAGTGTTGTAAGAAAAATCATTTTTTCATGAGTAGAAGGAAAACGAATGGAAGTGCTGTAAATTCGTAGACATAAGAAAATATTCTAAGTAATTTTATTAATATTTTAAATTTGGATATAAAATTCATAATTAAATATCATGTTTATATTTTAAACATTGTTCCCTAGAGGTCCTCGATGAGGAAAAAGATGAAAAATATGGGCTAAATGATCATTTATGACATGTATTAAGTGAGGGGCACCGGGGGAGAGTTCAATATAAACTAGGTAAAAACATAATCCATACTAAGTATTGTCCCTCATCAGCCGCCTATCAAACCTCTGACACCACCGAGCTAGAAAACACCGGTGCGTAAGCATTTGGGGAAAAACAATGGCCATACTGGAGAATGAGAGAGGTGAAACGGTCACTGAAAAGTTCCTAAAATCTATATCAATTATATGTCCATCACTTTCATAAGTGGATTCTAATGATTTTAATTAATGTATGAAGCCAATTCTTTCTATATATGATTCACTGAATGATGTTAGTGATTATCCTTGTGGTGGTCGAGGAGATGATAATACTGATGGTGGTGGTGTTGATGATGATGATGATGGTGCTCTAGATTATGATGTTGGTGATAGTGGTGATGATGATGTTTTTGATGGTGATGAGAATGAACATGTTGGTGATTGTGGAGATATTTATCCCCCCTATTTTTGAGTTTTTAGTAAAGATATGTGTGGATGTTGTTTAATGACTTGAAATGATTGATTGTGTGGATGTATATGTATATTATTATATTATAAATGGTTTTAAAACTATCATAAGAAGTTTTTTGAATGATAAATATTTAATATAAGTGTTTCATTGAATGTGTACCATGGTTTGTATTTTTTTATATGTTTTCGAATTGTTTGTACGACGGAGTTCAATGGGCTCTTGTTTCTTTTGGGGGGAGGTAGTTATACCAATGGTTCAATGAACCATTGGTATATCATGTCTAGGGGAAAAGATATACCCATATTTCTCCTAAATGTGGGTATAGATATATACCCATAGTTTTCATTAAACCATTGGTATTATGAATACCTCATCTTCTATACCCATAGTTTCCGTAGAAAACGTTGGTATATCCATATACTGTAGGATTAAGAACTGATAGTTCTATAAACCATGGGTATAGGATATACCCACAGGTTATGATCTATAACAATGGTTCTAAAACTTGGGTATTGGGTATGTATTTAGAAGTGTTATTTTTCCCACTAAATATTGAATTATGAGCCCCACCTTTGGTGGTGGGGTGGTAAGGGCTTGGGGGGTAAGGGTTAGGTCGTGGGGTCAAGTCCCTGGACTTGCGATTTAAATGTAATTTTCTTACTTGCATGTGTGCCGCTTTCGCAGTTGTACCCAATTTTTTTATAGGATTATGAGATATTTCAATAGAAACTTATTTATCCATAAGAATCATTATGCATTCCTTATGCTTTAGATTAAGATCAGCTAATTTTTTTCTTATCTATAAATATTTATTAATAACTATTTCTGAAATAATAAACTATGATTTGATAGTGTATTGTGCTATATTTTCTTAATTATTTGAGCTCCATGAGAATCACAAGATCCCAGAGTTTGATAATGGCCCAAAGTGATCCTCGTATCAACAAAAGAACCTCCCCCGTTTTTGTTAGAAAATAGACTAGCTTGATCTCATTTCTCATTTTGAGATTAATACCAAAATCACGTGTTCCCTTTACATATTTAATCACTATTTTGGAAGCCTTGAGATATAAGTGACTTAATTAGTGCACAAATCAAGAAAAAAGTATTAAATCATTCAAAATATTATACCTTACTACTGTGAGATACATCATGAAACTAATCAGACTCAAGGAATATCCTTCATCAACATTTCCAGTTCCATCTTCATTAGAGAAGTTTTCTTTTCTCTTCATTAGAGTACTTGTTGTATTTCACTACACCGTATAAAATTTATTCAATATTTCCTTTGCATACTTCTTATGAAAGATGGGAACTCAACCTCATTCTTTCTAGATTTCCCTGCTATGGAAGTAAAACATGAACCTAAGAACTATCTTTTCAAACACATTCATCATTTCTTGTTTGAAATTTTGAATATTATATACATCATTTAATGTAACTAGTAGTTCATCAACCTACAATTAAAAAATATGAATTACAATACCACTATTCTTGATATAAATGGTTTTTCTAATAGAATTTTAAAAAATATCATGTTTAGTAAATATTAATCAATTTTACTATACCAAGCTCTTAGAATTTGATTTAGACCATAATGGAATTTCTTAAGAGGATAAAATTTATCACCTAAACCTTCCTTCACAAATAATTTTGTTTTCTTGACATAAATTTATTCCTATAAATCACCTTTAAAAACAGATGATTTGAAATCCAAAAAAAAACATTCCATCCCTTTTGTGAACCCATTTCAAGCAGTAACCTTATTGTGTCAAAACTTAAAATTAGGGAAAAAGTGTCAGAGTAATCAAAAACAAATATTTCATAAAACCCTTTTACCACATGACTGAATTTTTGATTTATAATCGAGGAATCAACAATAAGATTAAGTCTACATAACCATTTTAATCTCATAATTTTTCTACCTTGAGTTATACCAATATGTATCCAAGTACTGTTCTTATTTATCATTGGAAGCTCCCCCACTACAAAAAAATATCTCCTAGTAGTAGTTCTAATAACCAAATATAGAAAAATATTAAATATAATTTATAGTATATTAGTAGTTTAATATATCTGCTTCTATATTTTTTAAGATTTATCAGGGGTTTTGTTTAAACCATTACTAAATATTTTATGAAAACCCTATTTTGAACCCTCCCCCACACCAAATCCCATCATCCCTGACCCCCCCTGATCCCACATACTCTCTAATTAAGATGCCTCTCCCTCACCTCTGATCCTCATGACCCTAACCCCTTACTCACCGATGAGGTCCTCCCCCCCTCTGATCCTCATGACCCTAACCCTTACCCCCCGACAACGACCATCCCTCCCCTCCCTTGATTCTTGTGACCCTGAACACCCTTTCTCTTTAAATACCACCCCATAGTAACCCCCTAATGCTTGATGATGACCCCCAATGGTTTACCCTCTACTCTTTTTCCCAATGATTGTGACCACTGATGGTAGAAACATCCCTAACCACCTTTTACCCATGAACTCATTCTCTTCCTAACTATATCTCAACTTGATTCCCCATACCATTTTCTATTTGTGAGTTGTACTTTTCTAGCTTTGTCTCCCTGAACTCCATGTTTTTTCATTGGAGGTAGGATTCCTATTGTATTTTTATAAGGATTTTAAAATATTTATATAAAGATCTATGTAATTT